>JAGSMP010000309.1:0-643354 GCA_029286625.1 Parnassius orleans | reverse complement strand
CTCCGAGCGGAACCTCTCCAAAGCTCACTGAGTGACGTTGAGCTTCCATACGGCCAGCGGTGAAGGACTGTGTCAATTCGACGATATCAAAGGCTTTGTCATAGTCGACTTACACAAGATAAAGTGGCAGATTGTACGAGTAGACTGGAAATTCCATCTGTAGGTCATTATAAACCGTGCTCAACAGACCTCTGAGAGAATCCTGAACTCAAATATCGAATACCAGCAGAATATTATGTTCAGTCAATTTTATTCATACAACTGCAATTTTAATTTGTTACCCGACTTACCCATAAGAAGGGTAATATTTTTTAAGAGAATGTATGTATGTTACCGTCACCGTTACAGCCTATCAAAGTCCACTGCTGAACATAGGCCTCCCCCATAGATTGCCTTATATGGATATTTAGAGGGGATATTTGCCATAATTGCCACGCTTGACAAGCGGGTTGGCAACCGCAGTTTTTATTTTTAATCGTTATAAGGAAGACGCTGCAACCCATCTCCCGATTTGTTTCCCTCTGTCACCTCTTACAAAACTAAGTATAATAATTTTCTTTTGAAGTAGACTTCGGTTTGGCAACCGACGCGTCCAGTTTCATCGCGCTTCGACTTCACATAATATATTTTGATATTCCTCAGACATGCAGGTTTCCACACGATGTTTTCTTGGCTGTGTTCTTTCTGATCTAGCATTCGTATTTTCTGTTTGGTTTTGATTTCAATGTTTCCTCATGTCCCTAAAACTGCATCAAGGCCTTCTTTAAATTTTAATTGTATAAGTTACATTGGATTTACTTGGTTATCCAATGTAGTTCAATCAATCAATCAGTTAGTGTCTCTGCATTCGTACAGACACTTTTGAATTTATGATATGACCAATGCTGTTGCAAAATTACGATAAAAGATTTGTGGCAGTCTTTAATAGAGGCTCATCTTCAGCTGTGAAATTGTAATGACTTGCAATGATGATATTGATAATAGTGAAGTTAAAAGATCCTTTCAAACTGTCAGTAATTCATAAATTATATAATGCTATTAACTATTTCACAGTATTTACAATTGTGAAATTATGGCTTCTCGACTCTGCCATTATCTTTTGCAACAGATTTTCCTTGTCACTCTTTCGTCGTTCATGTAGAAAGACATGACCAAACCACCGAAGCATTCCTTTTTTAATCCTGGTCACAACATCATCTTGCAAACCATACCATCCACTTGCTCAAGCAACTTCCTTTTTATTTTTATTTCACATATCGTTTTACTTTCTTTTCTTTCGAAAACCGCCACTTTCATCTTACTTGCATTCAATTTTTTTTAAATATAGGGTAAATAAAATGACTGGACACCATCTGGTTTTATTTTATAATTATTATTGATTAATCATGGTGCCACCACCGAGCACGTGGTAGTTGAGCACTTTAAATTGCAAGAAATAATTCCACTGCACGGCGGGGATCAAACACAGGTTGCTCGGTTAACTGTGTATCTTACTTCGAGCGCTTAGCCACTGAGCCACCACGGCCCAAATTGAAAAAGAACAAAATAATTTCCTGAATGTAACTTCTGAATTCGTTGCTTTAATTCTTTGTTACACTTTTTCTTACCACCGACTTTAATCAAAACAGGCTTATTAAACTTAATTCTTAAAAAAACGCCTACAGCATATACAAGCGACTTCATTATGAATTTCAATTGCCTCGAAATATTTCTTACACTCTTTTGAATTTAGGGCTAATAACGTAGGAGAGAATATATAAATAACAACAAAATTGTTGTTGATTAAATTTTAACCCTTAAACTGAAAGTATTTTAGATATTATCAGGGGTTTCCGTCACACATGTTTAATTTCAGTCACGAGTAGTCATCATTTAGAATACAGAAAATGATATTTTGGAGATGCAGGCGAACAATAAAGTGCAGCAAAGCAATGTCCTTTCCATAGACTTAGGATAGTAATCGACGGCCACAGTATGCAAGGGAGAAGAAAATTCCTTATGGCACTATAGCAAAATAGAAAATAATAGCAAATCTCATTACTCTATAACCGATTTTGAATGACAGGTTGGCACAAGTCGGCACGCAAGAAATAAGCTCCTAGATATTTTGTAATTTTTAGAGTATAATAGTGGTTATTTACAGTAAGTACAGTAAGTAAGTCCCGCCGCATACATTTGGAGATTTGTCTGTTCAGTTGCCTGTATGCTATCAAATCTACTGAAGACTGCAGCTTCATTTCCGTCTAACAGCCATGAGATTAAGAGTGTGATTGGAGAGTTATTGTGTTCTTCTGCGGCGGGTCCTACAGAACTTAGCTCCGACCGCATTTCCAGTTTCCACGAGCTTATCATTCATATCGTCCACTATCCAATTCTATGCACTGAAAACGGTTTTGTAGCTCGAGCTGAAAGGTTTCGGGATTTTGGATTAGAGCACGAGGGGGACGGAGCGTTGACTTCATTAGACGTGACCTCTCCAACTTAACGTTTAGGTTCAGTGTGCCTCTAACCATTCGGTGACTGCTACCAGTTTTCACCCTCGCGATCACTGAGACATCGCTGAATAGTTGTCGTCTGGTCATCATAATGAAGTCAATCTCATTTTTTGTCGAACCGTCGGGGCTCGACCAGGTCCACTTCCTGTGGGGCCGCTTCTAGAAGAAAGAGTTCATCATAAAGAGTCCCTTTCTACATAAAGTCGACTAGCTGCTGGCCGCTTGGCCCTGCCGTTGCCATGGTCGCTACCTTAGCCAAGAATAGCGGGGCCATCGTGGACTGGAGTCCTTCCTTTTGTAACTCTCATCAGGGGGGGTATATTGCCATAGTTGCCACGCGATCGGATTGGCAACCGCAGTTTTTTTATTGTAATTTGCTGTTATCAGAATGATGCTGCTGACCATCTTCTGCCTCAGTTTCCCTCTGTCGCCTCTTATGACTCCCAGGGGAAGATATGGGGTAGTGGGTATCCTTACCCGCCACTACAAGGTCATTTACACGGGTAATACAAGGATAATTTGCATGATTGACTCAACTATATCAAAATTAATGCCAATATTTATCTTGAATATTTATAATGAATCGATAGACTTGCCTACTCAATAAAAAGAGGAATGAAAATAAATGCTCGATTTTTGTTCTAAAACGTAATTTAATTTTGCCGTTTGTCAAACAGATTCCCTCTGGACTCTATAATTAGAAAAAAAATGGTTAAGATTAATTGGACGGGTTGGTTGGAATCCTAAGAAGAACTCAACGATTTGCAGCAAACATTCTTGACAAGTATAAAAGAAAAGGCAGAATAAAAACAATTTTATTAAAAAGAGCTATTTCTACATTATTTGTAACAGTAAGAATGATATTGTTATAGAAAGAGTTCAAAAATTTTACTTCAAAAACTAGATAATAATAGAGATAGATTTATATGCGTTATAAGCCATTATGAACCCAACTGAGTATCTATTTATCAAACAAAATAATGTATAACCTTAATTAACCACCCGCACCTCACGGTCACACTAGTACAACATTCATAGCATCACGCTATTTTCCCCAAGGGGTTGAGCGGAGTTTCGGATTATATTCCCAAGTCATAATGATAAAACTTTTAGCGTAGTTAGGTTTAGATATTTAGTAATGCTCCTGAAGCGCCGCTAGAGGCCCGCGCATGAGACGCGCGGTTCAGGGTGCCAGGATAGTATAAATTCCATAGTATTTGATACTCACAACGCTCGATGCCCGATTCATGCTTGATGTCCGACGACAGTGTGCCGAGGGCTTGATAGCGTGGTTCATCGCCTACAGCGTTAGTCGTATAGAAGAGGAACTCGTGGTTAATTAACAGCTGCGAGTATCAATAGATCTGCGAGATTAAGCTGCACTTGCCGCGGTCAGTCCATTGATGGGTGACCGTTTTCTTAACATACCGAGATTGAGAGATTAGAGAGTGTATCCTCAGACACTTGGTGCATTTTAATATCTCCTGCGTATTTAGCTAGTCTCTGTTAAGATCATTATGTTTTTAAAATTCATGCAGCTAATATGATAATAAGTTTATTATTACTTTATATTTTTCAAGGACAGATGAAAGAGAGAGTAGCCTCATAAATATATTGGCCTTTAAACAGATCAATCTTATTTAACTGATTCCTACACGTTTTCTTACTTAAATTATTAAATTTACATTCGTATTTAAGTCGATGTTAAAATAAACTTCTATATTGTATTTAATTATTAAATGTTTGTAATTATTAAAAAAATACTTATATGAAAAATAAATCAGCCATTATGTACTCCGTGTCCCCGTTTTTTATTTCACCAGCAAAAACATTTTACAAAATATATAAAAATATAAATAGGTATATATCTCATTAAGTATTTACCTATTTATATTTGATTAACGTTGTGTTAAAAAGGAAATTCCGGAGAAACTGTCCATGGCAGTAAATTTTTCTCCAAAGGTCATAGCTCGACAATACAACTTTCCGATCTGATTCTTAGGGAAAATTGTTTAAGATTATCGGTAGACTCACCTGTTTAGAGACTATTTGGATTTTCTACATTTTAAATTAAAACCCAACAAAAGGCAGGTAGGGCCAGCTTCTTGGGAACATATATTTGAATATTTTTTATTTGTTTTAGAACTATCATGGTAAAAATATTATTGAAGTTATTCAGTTTCGTGCATTAAACTATTATTTTTAATATTTTTACGCTTCCTTATCTATCATTTTTCGATAGTTCTTGTAAGTACATCACTAGCTAACGCACACAATGACAAATCAAAATTTGTCACGCGTTTTCGGGCAGTCAGTTCGTCTATACGCCAGTATATTCTAAGTCTATGTGTCCTTTCATAATGATTTTGACAGTTCTATGTCTGCCATAATAACCGATGATTAATTCGCTGTCCATCGGCTTCAATGACATATCTCTGGCAATTTCTGTAGTTATAGTCTACCACATTATCATTATAGTGATTTTGTCTGTACTTGCATTGCGATGTAAATATATGCTATGTAATAGGGTTTAAAGTTCAGTAAACTGGTTGAGTAGCCGGTAATCTCGCTTGCTTCGGCAAACTTAATTAGTTTTTGGATTAAGGAGAAAATTTAAATCGTTTTTCATTCACTCATTAAACTCATAGCTTAAATTATTTCCAGTAGGAGAAGAATTTATGTGACCTAGATTTCAGACTACATAATATATATTTATTTTCAAAAAAATAATTCCTAAGAACGAATTAGAAATAATATTTATTAAGAATTTCGTACATTTATTCAACACAAAAGTATATACAATTAAAGAAATATTTTTATAGCTATACCCGAATTGTGTACTTTAACGTTAAATGATTTTTTTTTATTTTACTGCCCTGCAGCGCAGTGACTAAGCAAAGTGAATAAGACCACATGAGTAAAGAAACCGTACCGTACAGAGTAGTCTAGTCAAATAAGGTCTCAAATCAAAATTTAACACTCAACTTTGCATTTTTGATATAATGTAGTTTTAATGATACAAAACCAATGTGTAAAGGTTTTCGATTCCGAAAATCCCGGCAAGGTTTAAAAATAATTGTCAAAAGTGTATTTCCGCAATTCCTCGAAAACGGTAAAAATTAGACAAAAAAGTTTTAATAAAAATGTGTAGAGCCTAAAATTTTACATAAAAAAGTTTTATGATTTTTTTCCTCCGGGCAAATTTAACCGAGTTAGGGAGGTTTTAAGTTTAAGGAATGAACGTAAATTAAAAAAAATCGTAGGCAGTAGAAAAATAAGCATTTTTTTAAATTGCTTATAAAATCTAACCTATTTAGAAATTAAAATTTTAGAGATACAAATATTTTGGTTGGTAAAAAAAATATAGCAATTTAAAATTTTCAAATTTAAATTTGAATGCTTAAAAATTAATGAATTATTTATTTTTTGTCACATTTAGATTCCTCGTAAAATTTTCAAAATTTTACGACTGAAAAAAAATTTTTCCTAGTATATTTCGGCAGGTGTGAATTTATACAGGTATAAAATCTTTTTCAAATCTTACGCCGTTGTATTAAGTCCCGAGTTAAAAAGAGAGGACTATTGCTTATTCGTTTACTACGTATGCTTACTCGTTTACTACGTATGCTTACTCGTATACTACTACACGAGATCCGAGAAAGAGTGAGAAGACATCATCCGAGAATCTTTATTCTTGCACTCTCTCTATTTTACGATCTGTTCATTAAAATAGATGAGGTTATTTTTGCCTACTTGGTGATTAAATCCGAAACCAGGAAGTGATTTTTTTTTAAAAATTTACATTATTATTTCGTAAAAATAAGTTGAAGATTTTTTTAACTGTCCCGACGATAGTAAATATATTATATCGATTCCAAATTTCATGATTCGTAAAAAGTAACTTGACATGTTGGGTTTGATTTTGAAACTTAACATTTTTTTTCATAAACATTTTTGACTTACAAATTATAAAAGAAATCATCCCGACATGTCAAGTTACTTTTTTGAGTTTCGCAACTTGGCGATACCAAGTTGCGAAACTCAAAAAAGTAATTGGTAAGTTTTCAAATTAATATTTATTTATTTATTTACTTTTATCTTTAAATAAATTAAATAATAAAATTAATAACATTTCACAAAAATCGATTATTTTTAAATAATACAAAGAAAATTTTACTATAACACCTTGAAAATTTAAATTAAATCAGGATTTTGAATTTATTTAATTCAAGAAAACTTTGAAGAATTGTGTCAATTGTATATCTGGGTCGATACCAAGTTGCGAAATTCAAAAAAGTAACTTGACATGTCGGGATGATTTTTTTTATAATTTGTAAGCCAAAAATGCTTATGAAAAAAAAAATGTTAAGTTTCAACATCAAACCCAACATGTCAAGTAATTTTTTTACGAATCATTAAATGTGTTAATATATTTACTATCGTCGGGACAGTTCAAAAATCTTCAAATTATTTTTAAGAAATAATGATGTTTTTTTTTATAAAAAAATCACTTCCTGGTTTCGGATTTAATCAACAAGTAGGCAAAAATAACCTCATCTATTTTAATAAACAGATCGTAAAATAGAAAGAGTGCAAGAATTATGATTCTCGGATGATATCTTCTCACTCTTTCTCGGATCTCGTATAGTAGTATACGAGTAAGCATACGTAGTATACGAGTAAGCATACGTAGTAAACGAGTAAGCAATAGTCCTCTCTTTTTAACTCGGGACTTAATACAACGGCGTAGGATTTGAAAAAGATTTTATACCTGTATAAATTCACACCTGCCGAAATATACTAGGAAAAATTTTTTTCAGTCGTAAAATTTTGAAAATTTTCCGAGGAATCTAAATGTGACAAAAAATAAATAATTCATAAATTTTTAAGCATTCAAATTTCAATTTGAAAATTTCAAATTGCTATATTTTTTTAACACCAAAAAATTGTATCTCTAAAATTTTTGATTTCTAAATAGGTTAGATTTTAAAAGCAATTTAAAAAAACGCTTATTTTTCTACTCCCTACGATTTTTTTAAATTAAACTTAAACTTAAAACCTCCCTAACTCGGTTAAATTTGACCGGAGGAAAAAAAATCTTAAAACTTTTTTATGTAAAATTTTAGGCTTTACACATTTTTTAAAACGTTTTTGTCCAATTGTTACCGTTTTTTTGAGTAATTGCGAAAAACACTTTTGACAATTTTTTTTAAACCTCGCCGGGGATTTCGGACACGAAAACCTTTACACATTGGTTTTGTATGATTAAAACTACATTATATCAAAAATGCAAAGTTGAGTGTTAAATTTTGAGTTCAGACCTTATTTAACTGGACTAAGAGGCAAAGCTTCATACAACCACGCTATGATAGTTACACTACTACATTACGTGAGCATTGGCGGCTCGCCACGTACAGAGAGAAACTGCTCTAAACCGGCTCGGCCAGTGCTCAAATTCAGGGTTATGTAAAGAATAATAAGCGTCAAATTTTATTTTTCAAAGAATTATTATTCGTATCAAATGAAATATAAAAAAGTGTAAATATGGTTTGCTGTACTTTTTGTATGAACAATAATAAAACAAATAAAAATATATCATTTTTTAATCATCCCAAAGACTGCACTAGGTAAGTAGTAACTAAACTATAATTTATTATTTTTAATGTAGCAGATAGATACCTCAAAATTGAAAGAAAACGTAAAAGTACCTAATTACCTATAAGTGATTGAATAGTTATTTTTATAATGTTTATAATTGGCTAATTATATTAATATATAATTTTATAAATTAAAAACATAGGTTCATGTTTTTAATTAAAATTTCAGACGGCAAGAGTGGTAAAAAGCTGTCGGACGAGAAGATCTCCTTTTAAAACATTTTGATAAAAAAGGCAACAACACATAATCTGAGAGGATCACTTTGGAAAATTCTGTATTAAGTTTTCTAAAAAAAGAACTGTGAAATATTTATTCGGAAATGCTTTTCCAACACTCAACTTGCCAACAAACGACGGTGTTTATTCGAGTTCCATCTAATGTGAGAATGTATCTGAAATGAATGTATGAATTGCTTGAACAAAAATTTCGCGAATATTTTAATCTCGAAAGAAATATTGTAAATATTGGTATTGAAATATGTATTTTAAAACGCGTGCAAGCTTGCATATTTGTTATGCCATGTGAATGTTTACTAATAAATTATTTAAAAAAAAACTTTACATTAGATTATAATTTACCATTTAATTAATAGGCACAACAAATTGTTGAAGAACAAAAATTATAAAAATAAAATATTTAGAAAAAGTAGTTTTAAAAAAATATCGTATCTTATGTATATAATAAAAGCTGATAAACGTTTTGTTATTTAATTTTATCCTCATGTGCCAACGCTACCAAAATAGGTAAAAATTTTGACAGCTCGTTAGAAGCTTTGCCTCTGTACGGTTTCTTTACTCATGTGCTAAGACTAAGCTGGTTGTAGCGGTACAGGGCAGCGGGTTCGAATCCCGCTCGTAACAAGTGTTTGTATCTAAACACATAAATACAGCCTTTAAAGGTCCACTGCTGAACATAGACCCCCGACATAGATTGCCTCATAGGGGATATTTTGCCATAGCTGTTACGCTTTATACGTAGTAGAGCCATGCTGCAGCTAGTATATGTATATCTAGTATAGTTGTAACACGAATGGGTCGGCTCGACCGGGGAAGGACCACGCTCTCACAGAATACCAGCGTAAAATAGCAGCTTAACACTGCTGTGTTTCGTATGGTGAGTGTAGAGAACCGGAGACCCTTATTAACTGGAAACGAGGCATTCCATCTTAGTCCTCACGGGTCACAACGTATCTGCATTTTGATTCGTACTCGAGGATAGATGTAGATGTCTATGGGCTACAGCAACCACTTACCATCAGGTGGACTGTATGCTCGTTTGTCAACCTTATCCTATTTAAAAAAATGCTTGGCAGATGGGTTGGCAATCGCAGTTGTTTATAATTTTGAGTTGTTATCAGGAAGATGCTGCTGCCCATCTTCTGTTTATATGGCCTACAAATAATTGTTCCGGGTGTGAATGTTTGTCCTTGTACAATATTTTTTTTTCTTTTTTTAAAAACGTTACCCCCACACTAGGATTTTCTCCTGTATCGTGGAGGCAGTTTACAAACATAAATTGCACGAGGACAAACATCCAGACCCGGAACAATTATTTGTAGGCCATACAAATACTTGTTCCGTACGGGATTCGAACCCGCGGCCCCCAGCGCAACAACTCATTGCTAAGCCACTGCGCCACGGAGCCGTCGATATGAATTAATGTATGTCAACCACCTCCACGATACAGGAAATCCTGCTGTAAAGTAAACTTTTTTTAAAAAAGAACCTTAACTATTATAATATTGTCAGTATACTATTTTGCATCGCAGTTCTTTAGTCCTCAATGACGGTGCTTCTGGACCAAATACCGAAAACCTCCCATGTTTATATTTTTATTTATTTAAACCAATTTTGAAGTTTTAGTTTAGAATTATACGATAGTCGTTATACACCCCATAACGTAATTAAAAAAAATGAGGCCCTGTTATCCGTTGTAGTTAGTACCTAAAAAAGGCAATATTTTTTGATAGTAACACTTCATCTTTTTTCCCTCTTCTTCATTAGCCCGTACAAGTCCATGAAATGGGCTCTTCCCGTTATAGCAAGGAATTGCCTTAATTGTCACGCTTGGCAGTACCAGACGCCTCACACCCTTGACACTGCTGCCCGTCACTGCATCTAAAGAAAGGTATAAGATTTTCCTGGCTTCATTTAGTAGCCTCTTACGTAACGAAATATTTTGATGGATTCTCTTAAGCCCGCTTTTCACTATGGGATATAATATAATATATATTACATCTCGAGATATAAATTAATATCGCTCACCATACTTTTAAACGGAACCCTTTACACTGAGCTATAATATATATTACATTTCAAACTATAAATATTTTTTCGATCAACCGAGCGGTATTTTCATATTATATTTTGCCCCCTGTACCCCGCACACCGTTCCGCACCGCCGCAGAACCGTGTGTCCAATGACGAACACACACTGGCTAAAAGATATATCTTACAGTGTGAAAGCCAATCGCGGGATATAATTTATATTTCGGGATATAATATATATTATATCCCATAGTGAAAAGCCAGCCTCACTCGAATACCTCACAGCCATACCCCGGACACTATAGAAACGAACGCGTATAATTGCCTACTACTACTACAAGCGCACTGGCCTGTCCGTACACCTTTGTGTTTGTGAGTAATTGTTGTAGGGCTGAGCTGAACCCGATAAGCCAATCGATCGGGACATGGACAACGCAACAACATGCACCTATGTTGTTGTTACTCAAGTGATTATATTGTCGTAGCCATAATGTACCTATAATTTTGTTTAATCTTTGGTTAACAACTATAAATATCGATTTGACGTTGGAAAAACGTTAAATCACTTGTACTCTTTAGAATATAGTTCATTGTGACATGATTTCTCGATTCAAAATGTCAAATAAGCATTATAACTATTATAGTATAATATTTGATTACGAACCAAAGTATTAAATAGTACCTGACCAGATATAATAACAAAGTGCTATTTAAAACAACACGTAAAAATAATTGTATTTTTCAAGCATCCGCTAACTGTAAAATACCGAACCATTTTGTTTTAATAATTATCAATGTAAGTATGTAAACTAAATGACATCAGTAGATCTCATAAATAGAATAAATGATTTAATTCGGTAAATCACACGCATACGCAGTGAGAGACGACCTGCACGACTGAACTGCTATGTGTACTGCTGTGTTGCGGGGGGAAGGAAGGGGGTGAATGTCCTTCCTTTACGTAGTAATATCACATGAGTAAAGATACGGTACGGTTTCTTTACTCATATGGTAATATTATAATATTATAATCTTTGACAGGGGTATTAATTAATAATTAATAATCATGATTTTTGTTTAATTTATTCCCTTAAATTCGAATCATACGTCAAGACTTATTAAATAAACTTATGATCTCTTAAATAACTAGAATCGCTGAGCTCTTTTGCCGTGTAGTAGCGGCGGAAGATTATTCTCAACCCCATACCATCTCGTATTTCTTTATGAGGCTATCTATTGACGACGTACGTGGTAGAGCCATGCTGTACCTAATTAGTAGTATAATTGTAGCACGATTGGGTCGGCTCGACCGGGGAAGGACCACGCTCTCACAGAATACCAGCGTAAAATAGCAGCTGTTGCTGCTGTGTTTCGTATGGTGAGTGTAGAGAACCGTAGACCCTTTTTACTGGAAAAGAGGCATTCCATCTTAGTCCTCACGGGTGACAACGCATCTGCATTTTGATTCTTTATTGAGGATAGATGTAGATGTCTATGGGTCACAGCAACCACTTACCATCAGGTGGACCGTGTGCCCGTTTGCTACCCTATCCTATAAAAAAAAACAATTTTTGTAGGCGATACAAATATTTGTTCCTTGCGGGATTCGAACCTGCGGCCATCAATACTAGAGCTCATTACTAGCCACTGCGCTACAGAGCCGTCTACGTGACTCACTCGTAGACATCACATCGTAGTCATAAAAATGCTTATAGCAATAAATAAACTCCATCTACTGATATGTATGTCACTATCGCGTACGTAGTGACAATATTATTTTATAATTTAAGCAAACTGAAATATGTCCCCCATGACGCCGGTTTAACGGCCTCCATAATTAGGGAATGAACCTAATGAACAGGAAAATAAAGACACATGCAGAGGTTAGAGCAAATTCATCACGCCTCAGAAAACTTTCAGTAGGTTCAATATACCTCGATATAGATATATTGTTGGTATAAATATATGCGATACAGAATTGTATGCAAATTTGAATAACAATAAAAATATTTTTGAATTGTGTACTTTTATGGTGTTCATAATTCTTATAACATTTTTTTAAATTGTTCTTAGATAAATTATTTCGTTTTTGTTAAAAAGTAGAAATACATATCCACTGAAAACTTGAGTACATTAAGAACTAGTCTGACAGATTTGCCCTAATGGGTAACTCAAGTGTGAGGTCATAATGATTGATAATCGTTGGATGATCTAGATATTGGAAACAGTAACTCTAACTCCTACCGTTTTAACGATACCGAGATACAATTGTGTTCTAAAGTTATGTTTTAAAAGATTTAGGTTTATACATTGATTCCACTTTGAACTGGAAAACCCAAGTGACGACCAAAAGTCAGAAAGTAACCGATACCGTGTGGTCTCCCAATCACCTCAAAAACTTTCTTGTGCTTGTGCAATCTTTTTTTTGTCTAATAGACGATAAGACGATAGATAATCGTTTTTTGAACAACTGCATTCAATTCTTTTTCAGTCTTGACCATGTGTTTACGCATGTGTCTACGTATCGTTATTAATTAAATAAGTTACCTATTACTCTGCGCCGTAGTTTGCGTGCACTCACCACCTCTTATTTTATATTAAACTAAAAAATATCATACAGTTTTACTCCACGCGGTATAGTGCCAAGAACTCTGGCTACGTTTCCTCGCTGAATATAATTTTTTTTGGGTGATAGATATTATTAATTATTACAATAATTATTATAAATAGACACTCAGTATAACATAATGAGTTTTATGTGCTATATGTGTGTTGCAACCAGCTAGCCTAATTAGAACTTTAGTTAACAGTCTAGTCTTTTTACTAAACGCGCCGTTTAACTCAAAGACCAGCGACCGTCTCGTAGAATGAAATTAATAAGGTGACCATGCCATGTAATGTGGCGGGCCTGTGCCTATTTATGCGCTATGTGCTATATTACATACATAAGCATTTGAATGAGAAAGGAATCAGTTTGCTTGTCACAAGCGGTGACAACAAGTCGCTGATATAGCTCCGTCAAGAATTTCACCCTACGTACACCCCACGGACCTATACTCTCGACAGCCTGTAAGACATACATAGGCTATTTAACTGTTGTTTATGGCATTATGGTCATCAACTATTCCTACTTAAGTAAAGTAAAGTTACAATCTATATACGTCCCACTGCTGGGCACAGGCCTCCTCTTATTTCTGAGAGGGTTTTAGGGCAAGGAAATATCCGCCGCGCTGCCCCAAAGCGTGTTGGCGAACTTCACATATCCTCGAAATATTTTTTTATAATTTCTTATACATGCAGGTTTCCTCACAATGTTTTACTTTACCACCGAGCACGTGGTAAAACAGCACTTAAAACGGAAATTAACAATTTCGTTGGTGCCGGCAGGGATCGAACCCGAGTTGCCCGCATACTTTGAGTGCAAAACTTGCAGCGAGCGCTTAGCCCCTGAGCTACCACGGCATCCATCAACTACCGGCAACTATCCCTACTTAGGCAAAAAAAAACCACGTGAACCGCTGTTTGTTTGTTTCTGCGTAGAAGAGAGGCAAATCAAAATAAAATTAATATTTTTAGAGCTTTTGTGTAGACAATGTTAGAATTCTTTTTATTTTCTGGTAGCAAAATGAACTGTTTTTCGGAATACCCAACTCCTTATAAACCAACTCATAATTCCCAAGGGAATAATTAAGTTGTGAATGTTTTTCCCCGGTCCCATTAGTAGCGCAAACAATTTTTTCACGGAAAAGTGGAGTTGCTTGTAAGATATCGGCAAATTCGTGGCAAACATTGTAATTCTCGGCATGTGCGCCAGATGTTTCTCCATAAGTATGATCGCCATAATCAAGTTATCTTTTAAGTATTTTATTTGTAGCCTTACGCCATTGGAAAAGTTAGGTGAGCTTAAACTTCTTAAAAGTTAAAATCTAAATAGGTAGTCATTGAAAAACATTCATATTTTATACAATGGATTCAAATTGTGACTCAAAAGGCACTTGTGCAGGTTGTCCAAATATAATCAAAAGTCATGAATATTTGATATGCGCGTATTACGGTCTCTGTTACGATTTATTGTGCGCAAACCTGTATACAAAACGATTTCAACTTATGAACAGAGACAATAAAAAGTCATGGAAATGTCATGTGTGTCGTAATAAACAACCAAAAGTTGATAACACAAATACTCCAGTGCGTACGCAAAGCAGTTGCATAGTTTCCGAAACATTGGATGCCTACGAGAATGTTGAGGATAATCATGACTACAGTAGTGTCACTATGTGGACAACGCAAAAAGTTAGTGTTGATAACTATGATTTGGAGACTATGTTAAACGTTCAAAATCTCCGCAAAATCATTAAGGAGGAACTAACGGCTGCTCTAAAATCAGCAATACAAGTGCAAGTATCTGAACAGTTGAAGATAATTAAAGAACAACTTGCAACTTTCCACGAGCCAATGACATTTTTAATGAAAAATTTCAAGAATTGAAAAGAAACATTGCGGAATACTCTATTATTATTAAAAACCTTGAACCCGATAATAAGAAATTGAAGGCAACTGTTCACAGTATAAGGAATAATTTAAACAATATAATAGGAACAATTTGCAAGATCGTCTAACGTCTGTACATCTTTTGGATGCCACAAAACTCAATAGATATTTTATAAATAGCGTTCCTGTGTTACCGGTTGATTTAAAACAGTTTGAAAAATTTGAAAGTATTTGTCGTAGTAACTTATCGGAGTTTAATTTTAATAGAGTGACTGCTATATAGCTACATAAGATTATTAATTCCTTTTCTTCTAACTCTAAAGGATGTGATGAAATTAGCATGAATATAATTAAGGCTACATTACCCTACTCTTTGGTTGCCATTGAATACATCGTAAATAAATCATTGTTAGAAGGAGTATTTGCCGATGTTTGGAAGTGCTTATTGATCATACCCTTACCTAAAAAACAGAAGATAGACAGCTTTGACGACCTCAGGCCAATAAGTATATGGCCTGCCTTGTCAAAAATAGTTGATAAGTGTGCACAGTCACAATTTACTAGCTATCTGAAAGAGAATGCCATCCTTACAGATTTCCCATCGGGTTTTCGGAAGAAATTTAGCATAACTACAGCATTATTACACATAACGGACGATATTCTTACTGCCGCTGATAATGGACAAGGTACCATTCTGGTGCTACTAGATTTTACTCGGGCTTTCGACTGCGTTAATATACCACTTTTACTGACAAAATTAAAAAACTTTGGTTTTTTCGAAACGGCATGTTCGTGGTTTGTCTTACTTCTGCGGGCGGAGTCAAAAAGTAAAATGCATCAATACTGAAGGTACTGCTGATATTTCGGAGTCCCTATCAATTTCTATAGGCGTTATACAAGGTTCCATTCTTGGCCCAACTCTCTTCGCCATATACACAGCAGACATAAAAAATATAGTTCACAACTCCAAATATCACCTCTATGCCGCTGACACCCAATTGTACATCCATACGTCACCAAAAAACGACAGTATTACAACAGCGGTTACCAGCCTCAATGATGATCTAAAATTAATAGAGCATTGGTCAAAGTATCATGGCCTACTACTGAATCCTAAAGAAAAGCACTTGTATAATTATGGATACACGTCATCATCATCATCGTTGCATCTATCAAAAAAATGATCCAACTATCATGATCAGTTGCATAACTTAGTCGTAACTTAGGCCTTAACATGAATGAAGGTTTAACGTTTGCACAACACGTACAGCAAAAAATAGGAAAATGTTTTGGGTTTTTCAAACGCCTTTACAAAATTCGTTCTTTTCTAAAACCAATTATCCGGCTCCGTCTTTGCAACAGTCTGGTCTTGTCACATTTGCATTATTGCGATTTGGTATATATGGTCCTTGCATCTCTTTTCTATAGGAAGAATACAAAGGGTTCAAAATGCGTGTTACTGTTTTGACATACCCAAGACTAACCACATAACTCCTTATCTCCTCAAAATAATATTTTAAGTATGGGTTACACCAGAAAACTAAAATATGCTTGTTTCGTACACTCATTAAATAATTCGCCATCTCCTCATTATTTGTATAAAAAAATATCTCCAAAATGTCAACTAACACGTTTGAGACGAAGGGGTAAACTATTATATATACTTCCATACTTTCCAACTTATAAGCGTGTTAAAGCGAAAGGATGTTTCAAATATGCTGCCTCCAAATTTTGGAATAATATACCTCCTCCTTTGCAGGAGATCGTGAATACAAAATCATTTAGAAAGAAATGCAAAGTATGGTTACTTGAACAACAAAAATTGGAGGCAGGTATTAAGTATCATATATAAATTAGCCGATTTGCATAGCGCATATGAGTATACATTTCAGTCTTTTCTTTACGTTGTTTCACGTCAATGCCAAAATTAGGTTAAAATACTGTGTGTTTTAAAAGTCGGCTGTGGCAGAATACCAGCGGTGACCTCAAATTACCACATAGCCTAGTCACAGGCCAGTTTGCTTCATTACTTTTATGTTACCTAAGTATGTTTCTGAGATAAGTTTGTGATAATCTTTTTTGTGCACTTTTAAAAAACATGTGTGAATTAAGACAAATAAAAATCTTTATTATTATTATTTTTTGGGTATCCATAAAGTATTCTCATCTGGTTAGGCTGAATAAATATATAAAAGGAAATGATAAATATACATAAATATATATTAAATATACTAACTTAAATAAATAAAAAATACATGAATAAATAAAGGCCCAACCAGATGGAAGCCCTCGGCAGGGGAGACCGAAAGGCCGAGGGTTAGGGGGAAAGGATGAGAAACTGGCGGACGATGCGGGCGGTATCGAGGAGCACCGCCTTCTGCATTTGAACCTTTCGCCTCAGATGATCCGAGAGGCTGACCGGGCCCGTTCGCAGAAACGACTACAGGTATAATTTCGGTCGGTAGACCACCCTACATGTCGGTCACCTCGTGAGCCAGGTCCAGATATTTTGTCCGCTTATCTGTTTCGGCTTTCACGAGGTTCTCGTCATATGGAAAGGTAATGTCGACCAAAAATATCCTTGACTGTCAGTCATCCGTGAATATCAGGCTTATTCGCAAGAATAGTCCTGTCTGTGATGATGGCGCGGTCCCAGTAGAGCCTGGCGCGGTCATTTTCGAGCACGGCTTCCGGAAAGTACTTATAATAAGGCAGTTTCCGATCCACGAGACCGTATTTCAGAGCTAGCTCCTGGTGTAGAATCCTGGCTACTAGGTTGTGTCTGTGCAAATACGTAGAGTTAGAAAGCGCCGAACAACCGGAGATGTCATGCTTAAGTGACTCACCGGGATGGCGACAAGCTCGACAGATGTCGACGGTGCTATCCTTTAGGATGTATCTCCGACAGTTGTTGGTCTTAATAACCTGATCCTGTGTCGCACAGACAAAACCCTCTTATTATTATTATAAATAGGGAAAACATTTCTGTTTATTAGCTCTTTGGCTAGTTCTGACTGCATATACGGGCCGAAGCTAAGTAAATGCAGCGTGTAGTGAGTATTTATGTAGGTGGGGTGTTATGGGTAGCTATTTCACTTTCTTCCAATTGCATGAATTTTCTGACAATTCGACAGGTATTTAAAATTATTATTATTATTATTAGTATAGATATTATGTATTACTACTAATGCTATAATTATATTTGTTCATATAATAATAATAATTAATGTTAAAGACTACAAAGAGGTTAGTAATTTGTATTCAATTTATTAAAATATAATATGAAGATGGCATCTTTGATCAAATGACGTTGAAAAAAAATATGATGTCAATTTCGGAATATGACATTTAATGCTTTCCTAGTTTTTGCTCTTACGATTTTACATAAAATACGAAACATTCAAGTTTATTTTTAAAGTTGTTAAGAGAAATCATGTCTCGATATATGGTATCTAATTCACGGTTTTTAGTACCTAGCATTTTTGATAGCTGTCGATTTTTTTCAGAGAAAAAAATAACGCCTCAAAAACAAATAGACCCTAGAAGAGTATTTAAGGTTTATCGATTTCCAGGAATTTTAGCGAATGAACAACCAAAAGTAGAAACATTTGAAGTTGACGTCAGCACATGCGGTAAAATGGTTTTAGATGCGATGATTAAGATTAAAGATATGGACCCCACTTTTACGTTTAGACGATCGTGCAGAGAAGGAATTTGCGGCTCTTGTGCTGTTAACTTGCAAGGGAGGAATTGCTTAGCTTGCATTACGCAAATACCAGAAAGTAAAACAATATCTTTATATCCCATTCCACATATGTACGTCATGAGGGATTTAGTAGTTGACATGACGCACTTCTTTAAAGGGTATGCAAGTATTCGCCCATATCTAGTGAGGAAAACTCAAGGACCTTTGGGACAAATGCAATATGCCCAGAGTGTGAAGGATAGCTTGAAAATGAACGGTTTGTACGAATGTGTTCTATGTTCATGTTGTGCCACTGCTTGTCCAAGTTATTGGTGGAATGGAAGAAGGTTTCTAGGACCAGCTTCGTTATTACATGCATACCGATGGGTCATAGATTCCAGAGACGAAGATACTGAACAAAGATTGAAAGATTTGCGCGACGATTTTAAAGCGTTTCGTTGCCATACGATCATGAACTGTTCCTTAGACTGTCCTAAAGGCTTGCACCCAGCACAAGCGATAGCGAAACTAAAATTATTAATCTCAGGCATGGAAAAAAAGCCTACACCTGAAATGGATCCTATGAAGTTAGCGTCTTCAGGTGATTGGAAAAAGAAATGCGGAATGTAACTTTAATATAATCTTTTTGAACATATAACTCATTTTGATTTAACATATTAAAATTGTTTGTAATAAAATATTTTATTTATCACTAGCAATCTGACCCGGCTTCTATTCGGTTGGACTCATTAATGTGGGGTCATTCAGTTTTAAGGTAAGCAAATAGACCATTTATTTTATAAATTTTTGGCATTTCTCACTATCTGTTTGTGAAGTTACATCACATTCACAACCAGTTCATCCACTTTTTTAAGAGAAAAGAAAAAAAAATGGCAAGCAAATAACCCCCTGAGCTAAATAATGGGCAATTTTTCCCATATTACAGATAGAAACTCCATTTTTGTTTATTTGTATGAGTAAAGATATAGACTTCCAAATAAATTTCATTTATTTATTTATTTAACTATACTTTAACGCAAAAAGTAATACATATGGCGGACTTAATGCCATAGGGCATTCTCTACCAAAATTTTTAAAAGACCTAACCTAAACGAAACAATCTAAACGAACACTTACTTACTTTTTCATAATAAACGTTAAATTTACAGAAACGGTTCAAAGTGTACTCCGCCTTGCTCAATACACAACCTCGCTCGTCGGGATATGGCTTGTGTGGCATTTTGCACCATCGTCGGTGTTATTGATGCGAAAACCGATCTAACACGCTGTTCCATCTCGGTAACCGTTGGGCAATCGGAGAAATACACTCTGTCCTTCACATAACCCTACAAAACAAAGTCCAAGGGTGTGAGGTCCGGAGAACGAGCAGGCCATAGCACCGGTCCCCCGCGGCCAATCCATCCTCGCGGAAAGTGAACGTTAAGATGTTCTTCTCGTACGTTGCGAGCAAAATGTGCCGGAGCTCCATCATGCTGAAACACCATGTTTCTTTGGTTCTCAAAGTAATCCCAGTCAGCCACAGGAAAGTCGTCAATCGCCTCTTCGAATTCCGTTTGTAAAAACGTTAGATAGTTGCTACCGTTCAGACGTGATGGCATAATGACGGGACCGATGATATGCCCGTCATAAAGGCCAGCCCACACATTCAGCCGCCACTGGTGTTGGAATCTGCCCTGCCGTGAAGCATGTGGATTCACGCGAGCTCAAACGTGATCGTTATGCATATTTGAAAGTCCTGACCTCGTGAATGTTGCCTCGTCCGTCCAAAGAACATAGTTTACGTAATTAGGGTTTTCCTCTAACTGCCTGAGGTACCACTCGCAGAAGTTCCTTCTGGGTGCAAAATCGGAGGGTATTAGCTCCTGTGTACGGATAGTGATAAGGGTGACGTTTGTCGTCACGAAGAATTCGCCAAACTGCAACATGGTTTATACCGAATCTTGTTCCGGCTCGCCTCGTACTTGTGGTGGGCTCTTCTTCAAAATGCTCTAACACTAATTCAGCCTGCCTGGCGTCGACTGTGCTTGGACGTCCACTTCCAGTAGACCGATGAAAAGAGCTGGTGGAATGTAGTTGTCTTGACATGTTCAGAAAACACTGGTACGAAGGCAGCCGTCGCTGTTCAGTGGGGGGTCTACCATCGATAAATCGTTGCCGATACAGTTCGCGAGCACGATTTCAATTGCTATCTTCATGGCCTACGCATAACATCATATCGTAATTTTCCGAGTTAGAAAGCATCGTTATTTTGCAAAAAATATTGGAAAAAAAACTCGAAGCAGTTGTAGGATATCGATTAGAATATTTGAAATTGACAACATATTTTTTTTTCCAACTTCACATTTTTTGAAGCCAGTACTTGAGTATAATGACATCCTTGTATTGAGGTAGCAAACATTTATGAATGAAAAATAGAAAAACTATTAAAGTAGACAATTATTAGGTAAAATAGGTACGTAGGCCTTTCTGTTAAATAATCTGGTTCCCTGAAATGACAGCTTACTAGGGTTGACAAAATTTTTGGCTTTGGTAATTAATTATATTTTTACGGGGTATTTTGTAATACGTCGTATATATATATATATAAAATATAATTAATCACAATCTTACCCAATAATTGTCTATTTTAATAGTTTTTCTATTTTATATATATATATATATATATATATATATATATATATATATGAATATATATATACACATATATAATAGATATACATATTATCTATGTCGGAACAAATATGAAAATAAGAGCTGTGTTAGTTCAAACTTGCAACGATTTTCTCACATGCTTGCGAACTTGGTTTTTAAAAACAAGCTTGTTGGGAGCTTTTTTAATGTCAAAAATTTTGTATATAATTAAACCGTTTGATAGAATAAGGTTTATTCATTCATTCACAACAGCCTATCAAAAGTCCACTGCTGCACATAAGCCTCCATTGATTATCTAATGGAGTCATATATGCCATAGTTGCCACTCTACTAAGTGGCAGGACTACTTTTCTGCTTAGGAGTCCATCTGGGTAGGTATCATACTTATTTCTGCTGCCAGATAGCAATGCCTGCATTACTGTATAACGGTCTGGGCACAGGGAGCCAGTATAGTTACAGCCAGTATTTACAGTATAATTACAGGCTATGAGACATTCCATCTTAGTTCTCAGAGGTAACTGAGAACTAAGATGGAATGTCTCATACTGTATCCATGGACTTCAGTAGCCAGTTACCATCAGGTGACATGTGAGTTCGTTGGTCACTTCAATTTTATTTAAAAAGAACTCTTGGGTTAGCAACCGCGTTTATAATTTTTTATTAAGGTTAGCTAATAATAGTATATAATAGTAAGGCTGCCTTTTTTTTACATGGGGAAATACCCTCCTCGCAGGAGCAACAGCGGGTTATGTCGGACTCGTACCGACAAAAACTCCATGATGTTCCATCTTCACTGCATATTGGCAGGGCCACGGGAACGTTATTGCACACATCCGCGACCTTTCTGCCTACCTTTCTGCCTAGTAGTTAGCCTACTTATCTGGGTTGGCATCACCCTCTTGTCTTTTGTTACTACCCCTTATATGAAATAAACTATCAAAATAATTGCGCTGATCTCAGCATTGTAGTTATAAGCCTCTCATTTTGTATTTAAGATGATCTGCAGAAGATTCTACCTAAGTGACTTTCTTTTCTGGTTGTATCTTTGGCTAAAGAATAAGTAATGAGAAATAATAGTGTCGCACCATAGATTTACGTGCTCTGTGCCATCACTAATTTAATGGTTATGCGACAAGATCAGCGTTAATAATTTGTGCGAGATACACGATAATAACCATACCGGAATACATCCAAACACAAATATCAATAACTTATAATGTTTTCCCTTTGCACAATTGTTAATAGGCTAAGGTTCGAATTAAAGACCAGATTTATATAAGACAGCCATACAGACACCACAAAAATTAGGAGATTGAGGTCAAAGCATTCCGGAGGCTTTTGACCGGGCTTCCTTAAGCTTACAGCAACAATGTTTTGTAGCGACAAACATTATCATTAATATTTCAACTAATATTTTACCTAAAAATTCTCCCCTTATCCCTATCTAAAACTCCCTTGAAACAAAGCTGTAAGCGCCAGGCCTACTCGCAGTTTTGTTTCCAAGACCCTTCTAGCGAAGTGCGTAGTTCGTTTTGTAGCTGATTGTATTGGTTCGGTACAAATTTTTCCATTGATTTAAAGCTAACTTTACGATGAACTAGATACTTGAAACCATAAATACAGCTCTGAACTGGAAGACAATGTAATGCAAACTTTCTTGTCTGTATCTTTGTTTCTTTGTCTGTTCGGTACAAATTTTGTAATCGATTTTAAACTAACGTCCCGGCGAATAGAACATCATACTTGGAATAGAATAGTTTTTTTTTTAATTCAATATAGATTATAAATAATACTTATTGAAAGTCATTTTTAGGTTAATTTACCATGAGCCAAAGAAAACTTTAAACATAGCTCAGAAATAGAAATGTGGTAAAAATGGTCGCTATGTTAAAAATAGTTTTTTTTTTCTTTCACTTTGTTTGTACGTGTCTATTTATAAAGAGTTTTAGGTTAACACGATGAAACAAACTCAATGTAAATTTGTGGTCTAGATGGACTTCAGTAATGTAATTCACCACTCTGACTAATACACGTAGTGAATATTGAATGAAGGGACAGATGAGATGAAAATAGTTTACATAAACAAGTGAAGCTTTAAATAAAAGGCAATAACTTTATAAAACAGTGGAAATAGTTTTCATTTAGAATTTTCCTATAAGCAATATTTGTGAAATATTTCATCTTTTTATAATTTTGAGCAGGTCAATAATTAACAAAATAAATTTAATCTATATAAATATAAAAGATCATGTCCTGAGTGACTGACTCATCTGAAATTTGGACAGTAACTGCATTTTATGACGTAGGCATCCACTAAGAAAGGATTTTGGCAAATTTAACTTTTAAGAGGATGAAATAGGGTGTCGCAGTTTGTATCAAATCTTTTATTTTACGTAAACAAAATAAATTAATATAGGTATGTGTTTTGCGATTTTTCAAAACGACCCCTTACAAGGGGGCCAGAGAGTGTTCAAATTTATATGAAAAAAAAAATTTATGATTTTTATAATTTTAATAAATTAAAATAATAAAATATATTTTTTTAATTCATCCTTAATGTTTTAAAAATTACTTTAATAATATTATAATAAATTTTATAACTGAAAATGAAACAGGTATTAACAAATTTTCATTTTATACTGATAGTCACTACGGCCAGATGAAAAAAATATTTATAAATCATCCTTGTACGTCTATGCCGCCAAATTATTCGCCATTTCCATTACGCACAGGTTTTTCGAAACTGGGCACAACCAAAATAAGGGCGATTTCAAGAAACATGAAAAAGAAAATTGTCAATGCTCCTAAATAAATCAACAACATTATTATGAACTCTATACCGGTGAAAAATATCAATTAACTAATTCAATTCAATAACCAGTAATAATGCGGTTTAAGAAACTTTATTACATTAATTAATTTTCTTATAATCGACTTCAAAACTAAATTACTATAAACTTAACTTCTAAACTACGTTTAATACTCCCTTTTTTGATCTCATAACAATTTGTAATATTTATTAAAATTAAAATATTTTTACGCCTACAATAGTGACTTTGTGTGATTTTGATAATGCAAAATAAATTGATATGATTATATTCATAATTTTTTCATAAACATTGACATTACAATTTAATATCTCGCTAAAAGTTTGCTAGTATCACACGATTACTTAGAAAATATAATTATGATTTTTACTGCAAAAACAGGGTTTTTATGTCTTTGCCTTTGTTTTATCTATTTTAAAGTACAGCAATAACTTTGTTATAGTATATTAAATTGTGCCTCTTAAATAAAAAAAATATCCAATAAGTCAGGAGTATAATGATACTTCACTTAACTTCACTAACATTATTTTTGAGAAATTTACCACAATGTCCCGTAAGTTAATAATACTAAAACACATTGTTAGCGCATTCTCAGTAATTTTCGTTTTCCCATATTGCATGCATTCAAAATTATTTAACTCAATGCCAACATCAAGATGAGATTCTACTGGGTGTTACAAAACTACCTGTAAAGCCGAAAGAAGGTTAAATGGGGCCTTATAACGAGTCCATTCACAATATTTAAGAACCGTAGTAACGCAGTATAACATACCCCAAAAAAATACCTAAACGAAACAACCTAAACGAACACTTACTTACTTTTTCATAATAAACGTTAAATTTACAGAAACGGCTCAAAGTGTGCTCCGCCTTGCTCAATACATAACCTCGCTCGTCGGGATATGGCTTGTGTGGCATTTCGTGCCATCGTCGGTGTTATTGATGCGAAAACCGATCTAACACGCTGATCCATCATGGCAACCGTTGGACAATCGGAGAAATACACTCTGTCCTTCACATAACCCAACAAAACAAAGTCTAAGGGTGTGAGGTTCGGAGAACGAGCAGGCCATAGCACCGGTCCCCCGCGGCCGCGGTCCTCGCGGAAAGCGACTGTTAAAATGTTTTCGTACGTTGCGAGCAAAATGTGCCGGAGCTCCATCATGCTGAAACACCATGTTTCTTTTGTTCTCAAAGTAATCCCAGTCAGCCACAGAAAAGTCGTCAATCGCCTCTTCGAATTCCGTTTGTAAAAACGTTAGATAGTTGCTACCGTTCAGACGTGATGGCATAATGACGGGACCGATGATATGCCCGTCATAAAGGCCAGCCCACACATTCAGCTGCCACCGGTGTTGGAATCTGCCCTGCCGTGAAGCATGTGGATTCACGCGAGCCCAAACGTGATCTTTATGCATATTTGAAAGTCCTGACCTCGTGAATGTTGCCTCATCCGTCCAAAGAACATAGTATACGTAATTAGGGTTTTCCTCTAACTGCCTGAGGTACCACTCGCAGAAGTTCCTCCTGGGTGCAAAATCGGAGGGTATCAGTTCCTGTGTACGGCGATAGTGATAAGCGTGACGATTGTCGTCACGAAGAATTCGTCAAACTGCAACATGGTTTATACCGAATCTTGTTCCGGCTAGCCTCGTACTTGTGGTCGGCTCTTCTTTAAAATGCTCTAACACTAACTCAGCCTGCCTGGCGTCGACTGTGCTTGGACGTCCACTTCCAGTAGACCGATGAAAAGAGCCGGTGAAATGTAGTCGTCATGACATGTTCAGAAAACACTGGTACGAAGGCAGCCGTCGCTGTTCAGTGGGGGGTCTACCATCAATAAATCGTTACCGATACAGTTCGCGAGCACGATTTAAATTGCTATCTTCATGGCCTGCGCATAACATCATATCGTAATATTCCGAGTTAGAAAGCATTGTTATTTTGCAAAAAATGTTGGAAAAAAAACTCGAAACAGTTGTAGGATATCGATTAGAAGATTTGAAATTGACAACATATTTTTTTTACAACTTTACATTTTTTGAAGCCAGTACTTGAGTATAATGACATCCTTGTATTGAGGTAGCAAACATTTATAAACATTCAAACGCGTTCCTGAGTTATACCACAATTACAGTAAATTATTTTTCCTGTAAAATTTAAGTTTTACGATTACCGACTTTTTGCTCGGGGGTGTAGATATATATGTATACATATATATCGACGCCCCCGTTTATCTACATATATGACATATGACGAGATGAGGGGCTGTACAAGGAATGCCACATAACACGGTCTTGAGCCACCTGCATCTGATCCGTTGAGTTAATAGTCGTTAATATTCGGTTACTGATTCTACTGCGAATATCTTCATTACGAATTGTATCATGCAAAGAGTAGTTATAGCTAGCTTAGCGACTTTAAGCTGCCCACTGTACCCAGCAATCTATTACATCTGAGATCCATTCCATTATAATCACTGACAATGCGCACTACACTCATTTCTTTGAATTTTGAAGAATACGTGACAAGAAGATGTGTCCTGATTTTTAAGTGATGCTCAGCTGAACGGGATCAGTCTATCAATCTCTTGGTTGAAGTAATTTTTTTTTATTAATAATATTATATTTGTGGTAAGAGAAAAGTGAGTCGTGGTAACTCAGGGGCTAAGCGCTCGCTGTAAATTTCAAATTACACGAGCAACCCGGGTTCGATCCCCTCCGGTACAAATGAAATTATAAATTGCAATTTTAAGTGCTGATTTACCACGTGCTCAGCGGTTAACGAAAACATCATGATGAAACCTGCATGTCTGAGAAATAAGAAAAAAAAATTTTCTAAGACGTGTGAAGTTCGCCAACACGCATTGGGGCAGCGCGGCGGACATTTCCTTGCCCTAAAAAACCCTCTCAAAAATGAAAGGCCTGTGTCCAGCAGTGGGACGTATATAGGATAGAACTTTAAGAGAAAAGTGTGGTTTGAAAGAATATTTTGTGACCATAATTAAGAAATGCTTCGGTGGTTTGGTCATGTAGAAAAAATGAACGAGGAAACAGTGACAAGGCAAACTTCCACCATAAACGGAATTTTATCGAAAAAATTGGCAATATATTGAAGATGGACTAAACTAAGAGTAGTCTTAACCAACAAGCTTATATATGTCGGTATGTAGACGTGAAAGAGGCGACAGAGTTGTGTCAGAATCGTGCTAATTGGAAGTTCACAGCCCTCTGGCTGACAGGCGTGAGTGTTTATGTTATTTTATGTTTAATATTTATTATACTAAAGGTTAATTTTGACTCGGTTTCTAAATTTGCCTAAGCTTACGGCTCAACCAACATGAAAGCTATTTACTTTATTTTCAACATAAAATAATAACGTATATATAGAATAAAGTTTATTTCAAAACACGTTTACACATGAAATCATTGCTATGTATGTGTATATCATTCTATATTGTTCACATCTTTAACATCCCTAGTAGTCTGAGTAATGAATATCAAAGGAGGGATCTGATTAACGATATTAGCCTCGTCCTTTGATTTTGGTCGGGTCCGTCTTGGACTATGACATTTATATACAAGTACTGTTTGAACCAATCTTATAAAGTGCCTTTCACTATAACAGTATGTACGATAAGGTCCAATTTTATATACGTAGAATATGACCAACCAAAGCTTCTTGCAAGCGTAAAATTGTTAAGTGCTTACTGAATGGAACTGGATATTCAAATTAATTTCGTATCCTACGTTTAATCGCAAATCAATAGACCATACAATAGAATTATAATATTTATATATTACTTGTAATATTTATTACTAACGTAACGTGTTATCGTTACGAAATTCGTGATTAGTATAATCTGAAAATTTTATTTAAAAACTATATAAAAAATATAATATAATATATATAATATATATATATATATATATTTTTTTTCTTATTTTATATATATTTTTATCTTCTTTTCAAAGTTTAATTATATTTAATTATAATATTATATGTATATGTGCCATTTTGTTCGACAACTTATTGCCATTTTGTAGGTAGTGAGATAATCCCGTTGCTGTAGAAATCTTGGGATTTTTGATCAAAAAAATGCGACAAATAGTTTTGACAGTCCTCTCTTGACGTTAACCTAACACTATCCAAAGGATTCTGAAGAGACCGAAACAGGTGAAAATCTGAGGGTGCAAGGTCAGAACTACATGGTGGATGCATTAACACTTCCCAACCAAGCTCTCTCAATTTTTGCTGAGTGGCCAAATATGTTTGTGGTCTGGCGTTATCATGATGAAAGGCCACTCCTTTTCTGTTGATCAATAATTCCGGCCGTTTTTTTTTTCAATTTCTTGCTTGAGTCTCATTACTTGTTGGCAGTAGAGATCCGAATCGATGGTTATGCCCCGCGGTAAAAGCTCATAATAAACGATGCCTTTCCAATCCCACCATACACATAGCATCTCTTTATTGCGTGTTAATCCGGGTTCCCCTACAATCAGTGGAGATTGACTACCTTTTGACCATGATCTTTTTCGCACGTTTGTGTCGTAGGTGATCCACTTTTCATCACTAGCGATCAATCTTTTCAAAATGGTTCGGTTTCATTACGTTTCAATAGAGAATCGCAAATGAGTACACGATTCATTAGGTTTGTTTCAATGAGCTCTTGTGGTACCCAAATATGGAGCTTTTTTGTATAGCCTCAATTCCTCGGCTATGTCGTAACTACTAATATGCCGATCTTGCTCCACTTTTTAAAAAATGGCATCGACATTATCGGTATGAGGGCGACCAGAGCGAGCTGCATCTTTGACATTAAAATTCCCGAACTGAAAACGCTTGAATCTACTTTGTGCTATTCTTACTGACACTGAAATCAAGACTACTGAAATAAACGTCACAAATGTTTTTCGCGGCTTGAGTCGCATTTTTCTCTTTTTTATATTAAAACCAGAATGTATCGATTTCTTCGTTAGATTCACTCATTTTGGCGGACAGAAAAGCAATTGAAAAGTGTTTTTACTTTTTATTTTTCTTTTTCTTAATGTCCTATATGTATTGATATTAAAACCAGCCAGATATAAACAGTACAACCAAAGAGATTTTTCTTCAATTTTATACAAACAAAATACGAAGAAACTTTTTCCCTGACCTATTATATAAAAATACAAATTGTGAAAGCATTTCAAGCGATAGTAATTATAGTAGACTTTTTAATAAATATTAGGTCCTTACATATGAAATTAGCGTTTTGTACAGGAGGAATATAAAGTCAATTTTTTTTGTAAAATATATTTAATTAATCAAAGTATGCACCGTTGTTATCGCACTTTTGCCCTTTCATAGGTAGTTCATTGATCCCTTTACTAAAAAAAACATGGGGGCGAGAATCAATAAACTCTTTGAAGGTGGTTTGGACTGCCGCATCGGAGTTGAATTTTTTTCCTTGTAAGAAGTTGTCCAAATTCCGGAAAAAATGGTAATCTGTTGGAGCAAGGTCCGAGTACGGTGGATGTCGCAGACATTCCAATTGTAGCTCATCTAACTTAGTGGTTGTTTGTTGTGCAGTGTGTGGTCTTGCGTTGTCGTGAAGCAGCAGTGGCCTAGAGCGATTGACCAATCTCGGTTGTTTAGCAGCTAGTTCTTCCTTCATGGATTTGAGTTGCTGACAATAGATATCTGCCGTAATCGTTTGGCCAGATTTTAGAAAGCTGTAGTGAACGACACCGGCGCTAGTCCACCAAACACTCACAAGTAACTTTTTCTGAGTCAATTTTCGTTTAGGGCAGGATTTGGCTGGGTCTCCAGGGATCAGCCATTGCGACGAGCGCTTCCGATTATCGTACAGTATCCACTTCTCATCACAAGTAATGACTCGATTTAAAATTCCTTCATTATTGTGTCGGTTGAGCAAAGTAACACAGCAGTCGACGCGTGTTTGGAAGTTCGATTCACTCAATTCATGAGGTACCCATCGTTCAAGTTTTTTTACTTTCCCGATTTGCTTCAAGTGGATTAATACCGTTTTATTACTTACCCCGAAGCCTGCAGTTATCTCTGAAGTGCTTTGTAGTGGATCCGCTTCCACAATAGCCTTTAATTCTTCATTTTCCACTTTGGTCTCCGGCCGTCCACGGGGTTGGTTCTGAAGGTCGAAATTTCCAAAACGAAAACGTTGAAACCAAAAACGTACCGTGCTTTCTTTCTTTTGTGACACCAGCGCCGTACACATCATTAATCCTTCGAGCTGTTTCTGCAGCACTGGTGCCACGGTAGAACTCGTACTCGTAAATATACCGATATTTCATGTTTTCCATTGTGCGGTAATAAGCGACGCCAAAGAAAAAATAATAAGGAAAAAACAAATGAATGACTGTTTTCAAAACTCAAATGTACCAGCTAAATGAATTTATAAATTTGAAATTGGAATTCTTAACCAAAGAAGAGATATTTCAGATCAAAGTGGTCAGTACGACAAAACGCTAATTTCATATGTAAGGACCTAATAATAATTGAAAAATACGTCTTTAAATTTAGTGAACTTAGTTTAACTTAATTTGTTTTATATTTCTATTAGAAGAATTTATTTATTTTTCTTCTTTAGAAATAATATTATGTAATAAAGCTCTTATTTATTTCATTTTAATCTTGTGTTTTATATTATATTATATGTTAATGTGTACTTTAACATCGTAGCTTTAAGATTGATTAGGTAATATTGTTACCCACTTTATAAAAGGAGGAGGTTCTAAATTTGAACGTGTGCATGTATTTTTTGTATATATCTTCTTCAACTGTGAAATTTAATAGGTTATATTTCATACCATATAAATTTGGAGAACAATTTCAACCTCTTAAACTGGAAAAGAGGGGACGAAATTTAAATATAACTATTGTATTTAGAAGACTTGTAGTTGTTATCTTGAGCTTGTTATATCCCTTAGTCGACTCAAAAGGGTACAAAAATTAAATTTTAAATAAAAAGTAAAGCCGACTTAAAAGATCGTAAAGGGTGAAATAATTTCCACATATTAATAGCTTCTGTAGTTGGCGCTTTAGTTCTTTCGTAACCTGCCTATAGCCTGTGAGGGCTTTAATATAATAATAACCATAATATTAAATACGTTTATTTAAAAAAAAATTAAACAAATATTACTACTTTACTAATCTAATCTAAATCAACGAAAACGGCTGCATAAATTTAAAGTATTGTAAATTAAGACTACTGAAATAAACGTTATATCTGGACCTAGAAACTGCTAGTGACCTAAATTTCAATTGGTGGATTGGTGCCGTCACAATGCTTTCATTGTGAAAATATTTGCTTAGAGTTCAACTTAGATGAAAGCAAATACATCGCAACTAAATTGAAACAGAAACTTGGGAAGTTAATTTTAGTTTTGCCAGAGATATATTTTTCACTAATCCGATATGTAAGTACAAAATGTAAAATGTAGTAAAAAAATATTATTTTAAGATATCTATGTGGCATCATTTTGTAAACATATTGTTAAAGTCGAATTCTATATAAAAAAATTGTATTTTTTTATTTTTTATTATTAAAACGCCCTATAATACAGGTTAAAAATTAGACTTTTAACATACAGTAAAAGCCGACTTCAATTATATAAAAAGAATATAATTATTTCCGCATAATAGCTTCAGAAGTCGGTGCTCAGTATTATGCGAACATTTTTTTTTATTTCTTAGAAGTTGACATTTAATTATAAGTCTAATTTTTTGACCCTTTGGAGAGGACTGGAGAATTAAAATCTCGAATTTCTTCTTAATAGTTACATTTAAAACTGTATCCCATATTTTTACACCATTAAAAGTTTATTGCTTAGATAAGATTGTGTTCACAATTCATTCATTTCACAGATAAATATATTTAAAAACTGTTAATAGTTGATAATGAGTACACGAATACACTGTGTGGCGATGTTATGTGAACTAACTCGATGAACAATGAAATAAGTTTATGAGGCAAAAATGCTGATCGGGCGATATGTGCGGCTGCACCGTACATGCTCCCGGGCGAGAAGATGTGTGAGATGATTATGAGATGAGCTAAACTAATACATAGATGAGACCGACATAACACTTATCTGCTAATTTACAAGATCATCATCTTGTAAATTAGACCCGACATTTTCTAGCGAGTTTTTCTAAAATTACATTTTAATAAAACAGGGGAAGTGTTTTTAAGGACCCACTGATTAGTCCCACTTTGTTTATTTTGATCAGGCTTATTTTGATAACACACTCTATCACACTTCAGCACTTTTAAATACACACAATGTACACTGGTGTCGCGCTGACTACTAACTGGAGCTGTACGGCGGCCGGCGCGGGCGCGTCTCCACCTCACGCGCACCCACGCAACGCACGCTGCTGCTAGTCCTGCCGCCACCAGAGAATAGATAGCGGCGTAGTGATGGACATTATGATAGTCGAGGCTGTTCGCCTCGCAGGCTATGCCGTCTGAAGCTGAGTTTGACTCCTTAATCTGCTGGTTAATGTTTTCTATAGCCCGAAATTCTCCGTCATGTTGATCGTGTTGATGGGTATCGATATGTTGATAATGCTATTGACAGGTGAGATCTCTGGTGCAAAGATCATCGAATCGATATTAATCTCATTTGTCATTTGTTTATGAGGCGTAGTTACTAGTGCATCTCCCCGAATGACGCAGTCTGTACCGAGAATTATAATGTTAACTCCCGTCACCTGTACTACGGTAACTCGATCTTGACATATGAATCGGAAGGTACAATGACCGCAACAATTAATTATATACGTGTTTGGCTTTGTAAGCTTTCGCCATGTAGTCTCACATGCGCTGCTGATAATTTTACATGTGTTAGATTGTTTGTTTTTAATAGAAAGGCTCTTGTCCGTCTGTCTCTCGTAGGCGGGCGTTTGAAGCTGGCAATGATAATCCGATTAAACATTATTATTATATTCTATGAAGTTCTGAAAGTCCTTGTATGTCACAGGTATGAATGTATCTTTCTTCAAGGTATCAGGTTTATAATAATAATATATATAATATAATAATTCATTTATTTCGGACAAAAAAATATATCCATAGTTGTTAGTAAATATTTTCTTATCATAGGGAGAGATGAGTTAGCGATTTGATGACAAAGGGGTATTGCATTGTAAATGTCATAGTCATCTCTATTAGTGAAAGGTATCTGAATCTAAAAAATAAAATACTGGTTTGTCATTCTAGCTTTGACCTGCAAAATTTTGTATAGGTTAGATAAAACACTCTGGGTGTGGTCCACAGTCTATAAATCCATACAGTCGTCCGACGAAGACGTCTAGACGGGGCAATCGTGCGGGGTGTGAGGGGTGAGACGCGGGAAGGACGAGCCCGATCTGCTTATGCCAATCGTATTAGTAGCTCGGGACACGACTTCCAGGGTTAACGCGCGCTTGCTTTTATTATTTTTAAATTTAGTGTTGATAATTATAATTAAAATGGTTCACACGACGTGTGCTGTGAGAGATTGCAAGTCGTCATCTCGCATAAATAAAGATCTGCGAATTCACCAAATTCCGCACACGGAAGAAAGGTAAATAAATATTGTTATTATTTTTAACATTATGTATATTTTGTCATGTCATGCCAAATAGCCAACGTAAAAGAAATGGCGGACGTAAAAAATAGGTACTAGTCGCTGGGCATTACTGATTTTTCTTCATCTAAATCGTGTGGTTGGACAGGCTAAGGTTTTAGACCTTACTATAGTGCCTCGTTTTCGGTCTTTCGAAGTTTTTTTTATAAAATATTAAGATTTAGGGGTCAATTTTTAAGTTTGTCGGTGTGCTAATTACGAAAATAGCATTTATTTTTAAATCCAAGATAGCGGTCATTTTTTTATATATGTAGGATATGGATGTCAATTTCAAGGTTTATTGGGGTGATGATTACGAAAACGCCATCCATTTTTATATCCAAGATGGCGGACATTTTTTTAATAATATGATATGAGTATCAATTTCGAGGTTCTTGGAGTGGTTATTACGAAACCGGCATCCATTTTCATATCCAAGATGGCGGACATTTTTTTAATAATATGATATGGGTATCAATTTCGGAGTTTCTTGGGGTGCTTATTACGAAACTGGCATCCATTTTCATATCCAAGATGGCGGACATTTTTTTAATAATATGATATGGGTATCAATTTCGGGGTTTCTTGGGGTGCTTATTACGAAACTGGCATCAATTTTCATATCCAAGATGGCGGACATTTTTTTAATAATATGATATGGGTATCAATTTCGGGGTTTCTTGGGGTGCTTATTACGAAACTGGCATCCATTTTCATATCTAAGATGGCGGACATTTTTTTAATAATATGATATGGGTATCAATTTCGGGGTTTCCTTGGGTGCTTATTATGAAACTGGCATCCATTTTCATATCCAAGATGGCGGACATTTTTTTAATAATATGATATGGGTATCAATTTCGAGGTTTCTTGGAGTGCTGATAACGAAAATGGAGTTTATTTTTAATCCAAGATGGTGGACATCATTTTTTTAATGTTAGGGATGTCAATTTCGAGGTTTGTGGGTGATAATTATGAAAATTTAATACTAAGTATTGTATTTAAAAATTTTAGATGCAAATTATGGCTGGAAGTTATTGGAAGACTTGATTTAGTAGGAAAAACTTTTTAAAGCCTAAAGAATACGTACATTTGCAGTTTGCATTTCGAAAAGAGTATGTATGGGAAGAAGTCACTAAAGAAAACAACTATACCAACGTTATTTTTACCAACCAACGACTCGATCCATACACAGACTGATCCTAAAGTCAAAATTTTAAGTGATGTAAAATTGGAACTCTCCGATAAACACCATATTGTAATACAAAAAATTGCTCGAAGAGACCATGAATTAGCAGGTCCTTCATCACAAAATTCAGAACACACCAACACTAAGCAATATATAGGTATAGATTATAGTTCTCAGACACCAGCACGATTGACTGACTTTACTCCCCGAAAAAGTAAACTTAGAAAACAATTGTTTAAAATAAGTAAAAAGTTAAAATGCACTGCTAAAAAATATGAAGATATTACCGCGGAACAGTTTTTGAACAGTTGTGATAAATTTTTATCCTCAAGTTAAGCGCGATTGTAAAGGCGCAAATTTATTTAAAACCCCATTGTAAAAACAATAGATATAGCAGAGAATTCAAATTGTTTTGCTTAAATATGTATTACACGAGCCCTCTCACTTATCGATTTTTATCGAAGACTATTTGTTTACCCTCTAAATCAACTTTAGCTAAGATGTACCTACCTATGCAAACTAAACTTAACCAGCAAATGTGGGATGTTTTATCAGCTACAATCAAGCATATGTCATCAAAAGAATGTGTGCTTTGTATGGATGAGATGAGTCTGAAATTAAACTTATCCTATAACAGCAAGAAAGATAAAATATTGGGCCTCCATGAAGTAGATGAGCAACAGCAACCTGTTGCCGCAGGGTATCCTTTTACCTTAATGCTTCGAGGTATAACATCAAAATGGAAACAACCTATTGGCTTTTCTTTTATCTCCAGCAGTAAAATTGATGATCAATTAAAAACATGGATAATTGCTACTGTTATCGTGTCAGATCTAGGATCAGATTTTTTGGCATTTTCAAAAACATTAGGGATTTCTAAAGAAAACTCATGTTTTGAGATTGATGGTCACAAAATTTACTACATATTTGATGTTCCCCACTTAATGAAGTGCGTGAGAAATAATTTAATAGACTGTAATTTTGAGTTTGATGGCAAAACTACTCGGTGGGAGGATATAACAAACATGTATGAACTAGATAAAATGAAAGATATGCGATCAGTTCCTCGTTTAACTGATTCACATTTACAGCCGAATAGTTTCCAAAAACAAAAAGTTCGTTTTGCCGTTCAAATTTTTAGCAATTCTGTAGTAGCAGCTTTAAAAAATTATCAATCATCGGGTACTCTACAAGTTGCTGATGGTATGATATTTTTTATTGAAATCATGAACAACCTCTTTGATTTACTGAATTCAAGCAACATCGATTCACCAAAAGCCTACAGTAAACCGTATAGGGGTACTACTCTCCAAGAGGAATTGCTAGATAAATCTCAGCGTCTGTTTAATAGCATGAGAGTTAAAAATAAAAAGAATGGCCGTGACGTTACCAATATCATAAAATTTATAAATGTTTTCAACATTCGGCAATTATATAAAGATATGAAGTCTGGGGGATATGATTACTTACTCACACGAAGAATTAACAATGATTGCTTAGAAAATTTTTTGGGCTCGTGAGGCAAACTGGCGGAAATTGTCGGGAATCCTCTTGTATACAATACACCAGGGCATTCCGAAAAATGTTTCTATACCAAATTCTAAATTTATCAGACGCTACAAATTGTACCGATGATTTTAACAGCATACTAGCCCAATTTGTAGAATTTGCCAAAAATACACCTCAAACTCAAGTTTCTATCCAGGATCCACCTCAAATACAACCTAAAGAGAATCTTACAAAGATGTACGACATTCCAGAAAAAAATGCATTCCACTATATCTGCGGTTATTTGTTGCGAAGGTGTGTTGAAAGTCACAAGCGTGACTGCCTATCGATAATTAGTTACGCATCATCATATGACGATGAATCAAATGAGAGAAATTTATACATCCGTCTGAGAGCTTATGATACTAGCCGTGATCGCTTCGGAGGACTACAAGTCCCTCCAGATGATTTTGTGGATTACATACATAGCTTGGAAACAGAAATGATATCGATTTTTACTTTTACTGTAAACATTGGGTTCAAATTGTTTGAGCATTTGAGACTAATAGAGTTCAACACCAAACCATGTGCATGCTTCCCAATAAATTATTTGTTAAAATTATTTATTAGGATGAGAATTTTTTATATAATTAAGTTCAATAATAGAAATTTCAAATCCAGTAAATCTAAAAACCGAAAATATTTGTCAGTTGCCCATTTATAATTCCTGATTTAGAAATTAATTAGTTATTATATCCTTATAGTTTTTTTTTTCTTATAGATTATATAGTACTGATGACTCTCTGATTGATCTCATTATAGCTGACTCCTCTGACAGGGTGCTATCATATGGACAACTTGAAGCGCCGGGATTTTCCCGCCATGATCTTATTTATGTATCATACAACCTTAAACCTCCCAAATATCAACCTACTGTACTGTCCTTACGTAATTTTAGTAGAATTAATATGGATAAGCTTTTGAAAGACGCATCGCTTATAGATTTTACGCCATTAACAACTGCAACCACTGTAGATGATAAAGTAACTATTTTCAATAACATAATTCATGTTTTGTATGATAACCATGCTTCTGTACGTAAAGTAAAATTACGACGTCCACCAGCCCCCTGGATGACTGAAGAGGTACGGAAGGCCATGACCAGGCGTAATCGAGCCTTTGCCCGGTTCAAGAGGAGCAGATCTGAGGAAAACTGGTTGTCTTTAAGAAGGCCAGAAACAGATGCAATCAGATGGTACGTTCTGCAAAACGCCGATTTATCCATAGCAATATAAGTAATTCTTCGCCAGCTGATGTGGAAATTCCTTAGTTCTCTAGGTGTGGGTAAAATACCTTCTTTGGATTGTGGTTTATCTCTTTCTCACGATGCTTTAAATCTTCATTTTGCTTCTGCTTCTGCATTGGACCTATCAATCCGATCCCAAACAGTCGCTTACATAGCTTCAATTCCGTCTCCGCACATACCAGTCTTTCTTTTTAACCCTGTTGATCAGGATGAAATTAGAAAGACTCTTCTGGCAATAAAATCCAAGGCTGTCGGTTGCGATGATATTAGTAGAGCCATGATTATTAATATCCTAGAACACATTCTCCCCGCAATTACACTTATTGTTAATTTTTCGCTTGACTCGGGTCAGTTTCCGAGTCAGTGGAAAAAAGCTTTCGTAAGACCCCTTCCTAAAGTATCCAATCCTACACTTCCCAATCATTTCCGCCCCATATCAGTTTTACCTTTCCTATCTAAAGTTCTGGAAGCCTGTGTTCATAAGCAAATTTCCAATTTCATATATAAACATAACCTGCTAAGTACTTTTCAGTCCGGGTTTCGTCCTGGTCACAGCACTACAACTGCCTTACTTAAAATAACTGAAGATATTAGAGAAGGAATGGAAAACAAGAAAGTTACAGTTGTGGTGCTCGTTGACTTTTCTAACGCTTTTAACACAGTTGACCATGATATCCTTCTTGCTATCCTTTCTTAAGTCCTGGAATGGTTCTCATCTTATCTTCGCGGACGTCAACAGTCTGTCCACGTGGAGCAAATGACTTCACAGTGGGTTGACCTGGTTTCTGTCGTACCGCAAGGCGGTATACTTTCTCCTTTAATCTTCTCTATATTTATTAATTCCACACATATTTATTAATTCCACACATTCACATCTAATATTGATTGTTCGTACCATCTGTATGCTGATGATCTACAATTTTATGTACAGTCTGACATTTGTGACATCCATAACGCGATTAACAAATTGAATTCCAATCTCAAGTCAGTCCGTGATTGGTCCATGCGCTTTGGAGTGTCTGTTAACCCTACGAAATGCCAAGCGGTGATTATGGGTAGCTCAAGGATGCTTGCAAAAATTGATCCCGCTAGCCTACCTCCCGTCTGTTATAATGATCGCCTGATACCGTTCTCTTCCTCAGTTAAAAATCTTGGTCTCCATATTGATAGTACCCTGTCCTGGGGGGTTCATATCACCGAAACATGTCGTAAAGTCGCTGGTTCTTTACGTTCTCTTTATCGCTTGAAAAATTTTCTCCCCTTTAAGACTAAAATTATGCTTGTACAGTTACTTATTCTACCGATCATTGATTATGCAGACGTGTGTTACTTGGATTTAAACCAAAATCTTCTTAACAAGCTAGAGCGCCTACTCAACAATTGCGTCAGATACATTTTCAATCTTCGTAAATTTGATCATATCTCTCACTATCGCTCTCGCCTTAAATGGCTCACTATTAAACAGAGGCGTGACTCTAGAATTTTGCTTGTTCTCTTCTCTATCTTAAATGATCCATCCACTCCTTCTTATCTCAAGGAGAAATTTCAGTATATTTCCTCAACGCATGATAGAACTCTGCGGTCCTCATATAATAATAAACTAAGTATCCCACTACATTTTACTAATTTTGTTAGTAAATCCTTCACCATTCAGGCTGCACTGCTCTGGAACTCCTTGCCCGATGACGTCAGAAAACATCTAATAAGACTGCCTTCAAAAGATTGGTACATACACTTTATTGATAGTTAATATGGTCAATTTGTTTACCTTTGTTGTTATTTTATTTATAGGTTTATGTTATATATCTATTTGTATTTATAATATGTATATATTTATGTATCTATGTATTTGTATGTAAATATAATATATTGTCTGTATTATATTTTATAGTATATAAGCTTATTGTATTTATATATATAATATTAGTTTATTTTTAAGTTTATCAGTAGTTTTTTTGTTTTTCCTGGATTTACTCTATTGTTCATTTAATTTGTCACCTATCACTTAATTTCCACACGTCCCGGGTTGACTGGGAGAGAATGCCTAAGGGCATTAAGTCCGCCCTTTGTAGTCCTTTTATTAAGGTGCAATAAAGTGTAAATAAATAAATAAATAAATAGTAACAAAACAGGTGTCCATATAGTTATAGTAGTAGTAAATATTTGAATTCCAATCATTTTATTCGTGAGGCAGCTACTTATACAGCCCCACTCCCCTCTCGCTATCGAGTCCGCCAAATAAAATTTGAACCGACCTGAATTGCCTCCTGGTGGCTCAGGCCGATTCTTCTTAAATTTTGCCTAAGTAGGCTCTCCCTCAGCGGCTCGTAGCCGCCCTCTTCTCCCAAAAGAGGGTCACTTCCGATCCGGCAAAGAGGCTTAATCCGCCAATTGCCAGTCCCACAGGTGGTGTTTAGTGGGTACACTTAGGGTAGTGGTTAAGTTAGGGTTTAGTCAAAGTGAGTCCCACATAACCACGACAGACTGGCTGTCGTGGTATGCAAAAAGCATTCACCACCTCCTCGCGTAACGGGGTAGCCCTTTCTAATTGCTTCTGGGCGCAAAAAAAATTGGAAAATCCAAAATGCACGCCTCATGCGCGTTTCATCTAATTTTGATGAAAAAAATGAATAACTTTTAAAAGGTGTTCAGTTTAATAGCAAAAATCAATAAGGAACCTCCTTAGAATATATGGAATCTTATTTAATACTATATATCTCTTTCTATTGCTTACATTTCTATTAAGCGAGAAGACTCACAGACGCATAGACAAACGGACGGCAGTCGATATATTTTTTCAATTAAATTTTTTGTTGTGTAATCTAAAGTGAATCAGTTATAAAATAGATTTTATGTAGCGAAACTGAGGTATGGCCACATATCGAGAGTAGAGCGTTGTGAGGCGTGCAATTAGCGTTTTGAGTACTTTCAGGAAAAATGTAAGAACAAATTATTACTTATTCTTTATATTAGTAATCATATTGTTGATCACGATGTAGATCTAAAATAAATAATGAAAGTAGTAAAAGTTGTAAATTTGTGACAAACCTAACCTCCATACGCTGTCTAGACGTTGTCGGCATTTACCACGAGATCAAAGGCGTCGTCCTACTGTATGTTTTTATTATACTGCGGTGTGGTCTATTGGTAATGACAGATCCTTTGATAGTTTGCTGGATATTACGCTTAGTCCGTCTTCCAGTTGGGTGGGTGACAGCAGATGAACGTTAAAAATTTGAAGGTTAGTGATCGTACCCAGGAGGGTATCTTAGATATTACTAAGATTTGAAAGGAGATTTGAAACTTAGTTATTTCGGCTTTTACTGTATTCCATACTTTATCTTAATTATTTAAATGCTGGTTAAATGTCTTATATTGCTTTTCCATTGCGTTCTCGATTCTTTTCAAAACATTATTCTCCGCTTCTATAACTGGTGTTTGATATCTCCAAAGTTGTACTAAATTTCTCTGATTGCTTCGAACTAACTTGATATCATTTTCATACTAAGCGGCAAACCGCTCGTCTAGCACGCCGAACAATGTATTAGCGACGTAGCCAACACCATTGATAAGGCCTCGACGCGCGCGCTTCCGAATATCAAAATGCTGACATAATACTCCAGTTCAGTGAGCCCGTGGATCAGCTGTTGCAATATTATGTCACAATGCGTGTTTCTTTCCGATTTAATGCATAATGTTTGGAGATGATCTACTACTCTTTTTCCGTACTAATAGGGTTACATATTGTAGTAAGTAACTAATTTCCAATAAAAAAAAATATGTATTTGTTATCGCTCAATTTTGTGATGTTGTAGTTTGCATGCACAGTTGAAGTTATAAACAGTGTAAGTGTCATAAAAATAGATAAGAAGTTTATATGAAAGCTTTTCTTCATTCGTTTATTGTTGTTATTTTGCTACTTTTGTTTGACTGATCTATATTAACTGGCAGGATCGATAGCTTGATAACGGATCTTTTGATAACAAAATCGTATCGTATTTTAACTGAGACGACTCGGATTAGATTATCGGTACCGGGGTGTACAGCAATCACGTGGCCTAAAGCCCATTTACCAGGGGGTAGGTTAGCGTCGTATATTCCAACAACATCGTCCAGTTTGATATTTTCCCATGACTCACGCCATTTGCTTCGTGCTAACAAAATATTCAGCACGCCACCTTTTCGAAATGTCGCTGAATATTTTTTGCGTGAGCTGCCATCTGGTTCTCCCGTCAGTTTCTATTTCAATGATCGAAAGAATAGGTCCACTGGACAAGAAGTGAGCAGGCGTTAAATAATTAATGTCAGCTGGATGTTCCGACAACGCACAAAGGAGCCTCGAATTGAGACAGGCTTCTAGCTGCGCCAATAACGTGGAAAATTCTTCATATGTCAGTTTTTGACTGCCAACAACTCTACGTAGGTGGTGCTTTAAGCTTTTCACTGCCGCTTCCCAAAGTCCACCGGCACTAGGCCACGAGACGTTAAAGTTCCAGTCGATCTTCATCTCACTGATCTCTGTGAAGAACTCTTCCGATAATATTGATTTGATATCGAAATACTCTTTGGACATGATGTTGTTGGCTCCGATGAAATTAGTCCCGTTGTCACTATATAAATAACGTGATGACAGGTCAGAGACTAATTCCAGGTGGACAGCTTTTGTGACCATACAGATAAAGACGGCCACGTATCCTTTGTTGGTCTTAATGCCTGGACCCTTGTTTGCTTAAATGTCTATGTATCCAGTGAAATCCAGCCCTGTTCTAAAAAAAGGGCGCGTGGAATTCGTCCTTGCTTCGAGTAATTCTCCCATTAGCTGTTCATTCTTCTCTGGATTGTGACATTTGCATATAATACAACGGCGTAAACGATTCCTTACAACTTTATTTCAATCTTGCTGTCTAAGCCAAGCTTGAGTGAGGTGGGCTCCTCCGTGAAAAGTTTTTTTTGTTGTAATTAGTTATAGTTATAGTTGATTTGTGTGTAAGATCGATAAGTATGTAAGTAAGGTGACCACTGTGTGGGATAATGTATGGATGTTTCATATCGTAAGGGATGCTGCTATTTTTGAGTCTGCCTCCAACTCGCATTAAGCCGTTTTGATCTCAATACGGATTTAGGCAGAGAAACTTGCTCTTAGAATCGACCTTGCTTTGCTTACATAAATCGTTTATCCATGCAAGTACTATTTGTTGCTCGCGTGAAACTGCTTTGTTTGTGAACTATTGCGCTAATAATATCAATTTCTTCGTTGTTTTTGTTAGTTATTACGATGTTGGATAATTTACCTTGCATTCTAAATCGGTTTGATAAGTTCTTAGATTTTCTTGAGGGTCAGGTTGAGATCTTATGGTTTGAGGGTCAGCTAATCATGATAGCCATATAGGACCTTTCCACCACAAAGTATGCTGCTATAGCTGCTCTACTTTTATACCCCGACTGGCACAGTCTGCGGGTTTTTTGTGCTTTTTACATAACGCCAGCAATCTGGGGGCATGACGTCTGTAATGTTCTTGACTCTGTTGGCTACAAATGGTTTCCAGCGGTTAGGGTCTCCCTGAATCCAACCGAGAGCTGCTGTGGAATCACTCCATCCGTAGACTTCGAGATTGAGTCGAATTAGGCTTAGTTTTATTTCAGCCATTAGTTTTGAAAGTAGAATTGCACTATTTAGTTCCAACCTGGGTAGCGAAATTTGGTTTTGCTCGTTGGTACAAATTTCGTTTTCGCTGCTAATATTGTTACAGATGTTCTATCTTTATATTTACACGGGCGTATACAACGCAAGCGAATGCTTTGGTGGAAGAGTCGTAGAAACCATGTTACTGAACTTTACTTTTCTTTTCAGTTTCAATCCATCGGGGAATTTAGATATCACTGATGTATTCTATGTCTGCTTTTAAAATTAACCATTTTGAGTATACGTCATCAGGTATGACATCATTCCAGTTTAGATTCTCTAGCCAGACATTTTGAAATAACAATTTAAACTGGACCACGGCTGGCGAAAGGAAGCTACAGGGATAGAAGACTTTAGAGATTTCGGCTAATAAAACTCTTTTTGTTGGTTTGGTTGTACTTGGTGCTAAGTTATCATTCTTGGCAATCCAGGTAAGTCCGAGTGCTTTTTGTTGATTCCTGATGCTTAAAGTCATAGGTGTTTGGAGAGCTTGGTGCTACATCAACATCTTCGAGTAGTGACTTCTCATTTGATGAAAATTTGCGAAGGTTGAATCCTCCGGCTTTTAGTAGGTCGATTAGCTCTCGTTGAAATTTTTTAGCTGATGTGACGTCATAGCTACCACACAAAGCGTCACCTATATGGAAATGCTACTCTAATGCTTTCGCTGCTTCAGGATAACATTGACGCTCATCTATAGCTATCTGCTTAAGTGTCATCATCGCTAGAAATGGGGCTGATTTTGTGCCATACGTTACGTTAGTTAGCTGTTATCTGCTTAGTGGTTGACTTGAATTTTCGCACCAAACTATGCATTGATAAACTTAGTCGTCAGGATGCACAAATATTTGCCTGAAAATATTTTCCAGGTCAACTGTAAAGATATATTAATACTGTCTCCATTTAAGGACCAAAACTAAAAGTTCTTGCTGAAGATTTGGACCTTTGTATAAGACATCATTCAAACATAAACCGGATGATGTTTTCCCGAATGCATTAAATACCACTCTTAAGGTAGAGACAGACTGATCCCACGTACGCAACGTATGCAACGAATTATGACGTCTGGACTTTTGATTTTGTATGAAAAACTATGCACTAGACACACTTATCGTATGCAACGCAATCACACGCGTTAGACGCAACGTCGATCTGCAATGTCTAGATCGGCGTGGGAAAGTGGAGGGGATATTCGTACGCAATCCCCCTAGTGTTGACAACTTAGTGGATTTTCCACTAAAACTGGTGGTTTCGTCCCTCCTTTTAGTGGAGAAATATTGCTTTTAGTGATGCAATACTTCTCCTGCTGGTGGTTTTTTTCTAGTGGGTCAGTAGAATTAAGTTTCAATTTGTGGAAAGATGATCACTTGACTGTTAAGCCACTTATACGTTTCGAAGTATATATATACGTAATTTCCGGAGAATTTACTTTTACTGTGTAGGCAAAAATGATTCATCGGACATGACGTGCGTCATATGATCCATCCCAGTGGAATTAAAATTTGAGTTATTAGCGACTTTTGTGATTACTCTGTAATAAAAAAAAAACAAGCAAATTTAATCCTTTAGCAGCTATTTTAAGAGTACGTTGCGGTATGAGGTTGGCAGGAAAATACTGCAACGAATTGAAAATTCCGATAAGCGTTATAAAACAATTAAATACCAAAATACATATCAATCTTAAACCGAAGTTAATGGTGTCGACAAAAATGATGCATCTGAAGAAGATGATTTAATTAAAAATAACAGTTAATTAAATAATAAATAGATGTTGACTGGTCGATTTATTAATTGTTCCTATATATATTTATTGTTTATTTACATAGAAATTTAATATTTTGTTACATAGTATGTAATAATAAAATAAAAAAAATTTTTTCTTTCGTAATAAACAAAAGTTTATTTAGTGGAAAATTTAGGGATTACGAGTGTAAGGTCGCTTTTTGTTAGTGGTTTTCTGGTGGTTTTGGAAGTTGAATCTGGTGGAGAGCTAGTTTAGTTGTTGGCAATACTGCGTACGTTGCATACGTAGGTCAAGTATGTACACTGACGTAGGAGCGTTGCATCGCATACGTTGCGTACGCGGGACCAGTCTGTCCCTACTATTAAGGCAGAGCAAACTGGTCCCACGTACGCAACGTATGCAACGTATTATGACATCTGAACGCTTGATTTTGTATGAAAAACTAAACATTAGAAACACACTTACCGTATACAACGCAATCACACGCGTCCGACGCAACGTCAATCTGCGATGTCTAGATCGACGTGGGAAGGTGGAGGGGATGTTCGTACGCAATCTCACGCATACGATCAGTGTGTTCCTAGAAATTATGCGTAGCACGTCATAAACAAACATACCTTTGCACCGTGCACGCATTTTGTTGTCAAAATTCGAGATGAATAGCTCATCGATTTAATAAGGCGATACGAATTTATATATAAAATACTAGCTGATACCCGCGACTTCATCCACGTTGCTTGATATATTAGCAAAGTTTTCGTATGTGCGAAGGAAAAAGCTTCAAGAAGACAAAATTTCTTTATAAGCAATGTCATTCGTTGCTCCGTTTGTAGTTAAATTATAAAAATTATCTGGGTTACTAACGCGCGAGCAAGTGACATACATAGTTGACCGTGTGAAAAACCCCGTATAAAAATTGATGTTTCTTAAAATTTTAATAACTTTACATTAAATTATGATAATATTTTTTTGTAAATAAGGGCCAAGTGTCTAAGAAATAAAACTTAGAAAACCTAATTGAAATCTATCCAGTAGTTTTTCCGTAATGCGCACAACTGCAAACCTCTATAATTTTATTTATATAGAAGATTAAATGTGTAGAATATCACGATGCTAAATTACGTTGTACGGTATGGAGAGAGATAAATGGTATACCTAGTGAGTAACTATCCACCTTCTGCTATCATTTTTGTTATTAACGTTAAAGGGGGAGGTTGACGCGCGGAATTAAAAAAAAATAGTTTTTTATATTTCTATCCTAGTTATGTTAAGATATGAAACATTATCTTATAAAATTGCGGAAGTAACACATTGTATTCTACACATTCATGTATCTGTTTGCATTGTGGGAGAAACAGACTGATTCCACGTACGCAACGTATGCGATGCAACGTTCCCACGTTGGTGTGCACACTTGACCTACGTATGCAACGTACGTTTGGCGTCAGACACTCTTGTCACTTCTTAGCAGGCGCACGAGTACAAACTTATAGTATGTTTTCTAATTCTGGGAGTGAGTTTGAAAATTATTTACTTAGTCTGATGTTCATAAAGAAATATATCCACGCCATAAAGAAAAAGAGAAAAGTTAAGAAGCGAAGATATTGGGTACATGAAATAAATAAACCAAGAGAGGAGTTTGGAGAAGACCATACATTAGTTAAGGAACTGGAAAATGATGACGAAGATTTATTCTGTACTTTCGTATGACAAAATTGCAGTTTAAGGAGAGTCATAAAATTATTGAAAGTGATATAAAAAAAGAAAATACACATTTATGGAAGTCTATTGGTAGTAGAGAAGACTCGCAGTGAGTAAAATAAAAAACAATTAAAGATATTCAGTTTTTGGTGTCTCCTGAAAAATTAGGACGCAATGAATTCCCCTTCTTAAATATATATACGAGTATACTTTAATGGCGCACGGCAAGATTATGGTTCACGAATATGTGCGCAAGCACGTGTGCAATTTTTATTCCCTCACTCTCATAGTCCGATGTGAATGTTTTAGAAAACATACTATAAGTTTGTACTCGTGCACCTGCTAAGAAGTGACATGAGTGTCTGACGCCAAACGTACGTTGCATACGTAGGCCAAGTATGTACACCAACGTGGGAGCGTTGTATCGTATACGTTGCGTACGTGCGATGTTTCTCCTCTTACTGCCGTAGTTAAAGAATCAGGGCGATCAACTGCGTGGTGCGACATGTAATGTGCGACATTGGTGTCAAATTCGCTGCTATTGTGTGCATGTGACGTAGATTGATGTATTCATTCATAAATTGCTTGTAATTATTGGCTAGATTTTGATTTTTTCCAAATTTACATTCAAGCTGATAGAATTTTGCGTTGGGGTTTTAATAATCCTTACTTTTCTCTAGCCTCAGGGTGTAGTGGAAGGCACACTACATATTATCTTCCTTCGGGTTGGCGAAAAGTAGCCTCTTGGTACTTTTGAAGGTATTGATAGTGTTCGGATGATATCATCTCATTGTCACTGATATCTTCGATCGATCAAAATTTATGTATGCTGTAAATTACTACCATAATAACGTTACAGTTGTACGATTTCACGTTTCCGCTTAAAATCCAACCTAGGCGTGTTTGCTGCGCAATAGGCATATTGTCATTTTCTTTGATGATTCCTCCCATGATGATAGATAAGTAAACATCGGCGCCCAGTAACAAATCTACTGTTCTGCTACGATAGAATTCAGGGTCCGCTAGTTGGATGCTCTCAATAAATACCCATGATGGTTTTCCGTATGATCTGTTTGATAGGTTGTTTACTGCTTTATTTATTATAAAGACGTCAAGATTTATGCTATACGTGTTAAAAGCAAGATGATAAAGTAATGTTCATAACACCCTACAGCTGTTCTCCTTCGCGCCTACTTCTCATATCACTGCTTTGCAATGCTTGCGAGGTAGTCCTAATCTTTAAGCGCCATTTTCGGTAATGATCGAAGTTTGGGACCCTTGGTCAATAAGCGCTCTCATGGAGTGAAGAGTACCATCGACAGCTTGGACGTTGATTAGAGCAGTTGCCAAAAAAATCTTTTGAGTGTTCTCCAGAGACACGTGTGAGTTTGACACCGAGCGATCGGTCGTTGCACCCGGCGTTGCAGCGTTAGCTGATACGGCAAAGGTTACCTGGACCAGTGTATGATGATTACTTTGGCACTTATGGCATCTTTTCTTTGAAAAACACTCATTACCGTTACGATTATAAAGGCAGTTTTGGCATAAAGATAGCTATGATATTGTTTGTCGCTTGACATCGGGTCAATATGTTTAAAATGTTTCGCAATACAGAATGGCGTGATATTTGTTGCAGACGGGGCATTTTGCTTCGGTATACTTTTAAATTATTTGATTTAAATAACGGATTTTGATTGCTCGTGAATGATTTAAAAACGAATGATTCTTTTTAAATTAGCTGATTAGATGGCTGAGACAATTGTTGTGGCTTCTGATTTGATTTCTGCTCGTCTTGTTTTCATTTTGACGACTCTTGGGCTGTGAATTTCACATCCAAAAATTTTAATAAATCTTTTACAGTCGGTAAATCTCTTGGGTGTTTCAATGACTCGATGTAGTCGTTATGGGTGGCTGCAACTAATTTTTGAGTAATTATGTAAACAATCATGGGGCCCAGTTCTCTATGTTGCATCACAAATTTTTGATGGCGTTTAGGCATTCATTGGTGGTATTATGAATTTTCTTAATCGCCGATGCTGACTGTTCGATAATACCCTGTCGCTATGTATGATTTCGACGAACAAGTCCTTAAACGACAACCACTGGTGATAGCTCCCACTGAACATGGGGATGTCCATTTTTGGGGTTGTCTTCTCCCGGTATAGATCAGACCACATCGTGCTGTTGACAACTTTCTTGATTTTGTTGAATGTTTGCTTATAGCTGCTAAACATTTCTTCATACTCTTCATTATCTTCGTACAGTTCGCTGTCTATTTCCCAGTGCAAGGCGTCTATTATCATCCAGCGTGCCTGAACCGACTTAAAAATATCCCCACATTCCCATTTTCCAGAGACTTTGTCGAGATCAATGCTGCTAATAGTCCGCTGAAAAGCTTTGAAGTTGCTTCTCCGCTTTCTCAACATGTCTTCTAACTTGCTGCTGGTACCTTGGGCTCGGGATTATTTTGTGGGAGCGCCCTGCCAGACGGTGGGGCTGAAAAGCCTGTCTTTCGCAATGGGGTATCTGGCCTGAGAAGGCTTTTTTCTATAGGGTCACTCGGTAAATAAGTAAGAAGATAATTGCGTTTTTCATTATAAAAATCGGATGTTCTTTTATAGTAATTGCCAGTAAAATATTCATGAGATTTATCGTCAGTCTCGCAAAGCTTTACGTGATTATTTTGAAACTCTTGCCAATAACTTTTTAAAGTGATTAGTCGTTTTTTAATATCAGCCGGTGTCTTGCGTTCGGCTCCGTCTTTTTTAAAGTTGATTAGGAACAGATCCATAGTTCCCATTATTTGGTTTTGGCTAGCTAGGAGATCTTCCATTTTGACCAATTACAGTTGCTGCTGATTATATTAGAGAGCTGTAGACTTACAAATGCTGCTGCTGGTTGACTTATGTGGCGCGTCACTGCTTTCGCAATTCAAAATAGGTCACTCGCGTCAGAGGTCTCGCTAACTGTAAGCTTGAAGGAACATAAAGATGTACGTTACACCTAAAATGCTGCTGTTGATATTATAAATAATATATGCTGCTTGAGGTAAAATTATAAATATATTTAAAAGCTGTTAATAGCTGATAATGAGTACACGAACGCGCTGTGTGGCTGACTCGATGAACAATGAAATAAGTGTATAAGGCAAAAATGCTGATCGGGCGATATGTGCGGTTGCACCGTACATATTCAAAAATATGCGGATGATAGCAATGGTGATGCTCTATACACCGGCCATGCCAATATTTCTCGGGAAAACGTCGCCGAATACCGGAATAAACTGAAGTCGAGTCTTTGCTGAAAGTCTCGGATTGGGGGTAACTAAATGTAGTCCAGTTTAATCCTTAGAAGACACAATGTTTGCGCGTGTACCGTAACCCCTTTGTCGTATCTCTTCAGTTTCAAGGCACTTCCCTTGTTGCCTCAGCCAGTATCAGAATCCTCGGCATCGACATATCGAGTAACGTGCAGTTTCGTGCTCACTTGGAAGAGAAGACCAAATTGGCCACTTAAAAGCTTGGCGTGCTCAGCAGAGCGGGACAGTAATTTATGACGACACACCGCCTGCAACTTTACAAGGCGCAGGTTCGGCCTCACATGGAATACTGTTTCCATTTCTGGGCTGGGGCTCTCCAGTGTCAGCTCCTTCCACTTGACCGCATCCAGCGCAGAGTGGCTCGAATCGTCAACGACCGAGTCCTTTCCGATCGGCTAGATTCACTGGCGCTGCGAAGAGATGTTGCATGTCTTTGCATTTTCTTTCGCATTTACCACGGGGAGTGCTCTAAGAAATTTTTCGGATTAACGCAGGCGCCAAATTTCACGAACGCACATCGCGGCAAAATTCCCGATACCATCCACAAGATCTGGATGCTTGGCGGTCCACGACTGTACGTTTCACTAGGAGTTTTCTTCCACGTACAACGTCTCTGTGGAATAGCTTACCACCGGCGATTTTTCCGGATCGATACGACTTAGTGACCTTCAAGTAAAGAGCCTACTCCTTTCTAAAATGTCGGCAACGCACCTGCAGTTCCCCTGTTGCAGTTGTTCATGGGCGGCGGTAGTCACCATCAGGTGAGCGGTATGCTCGTTTGCCCCCTCTCCTATAAAAAAAGACATGTAAACAAATGAGGCATTATTTATTCCTTAATGAATAAATTAACAATTAAATTAATTATATTCAAAATACTGTAAAAAACACTTTAAAATAATCTGATTTATTAAATCAACGTCCCAGTGTTCAACGGTTGCGTAAATTGTTGGATTCATTCTATAATGTCATGTGCCGTCCGATTATTGTGGCTTACGTCATCTCTGATACACAGTAGAGTGGATTCAGCATTTCGGACTTAAACACTTTCATTGTCCGATTGAAGACACAATAGTAAGTCAATAGCGAATAGTATATGTGTATACAGTTCAGTTTTGAACGTAATTTCGAATGTTTTTTAGTACTAAGATGCTACGAATACAATAAATTTGGATTTTATCAATGATTTGTTTGAGCTCCGTAATTCAATGGGGCAGAATTCACGCGACAACGAGTTTCCGTTCTAGTCTAATGAGTAGATTTCTTTTCATCTGTTCCTTTATACATCAATAAATCGTTCATGTGTTTTCTTTGCATCTTTTAACATTGCTTTCTGTTAGATATATCATCATTATAATTTAAAATAGAAACAAATGAAAATACTTAGAATAACGTTCAAAGTGAGCACTCCCTCTACAACAAAGAGCACGCTATAATTAAAGATGCAATAAAAGCCTTCGCAATAAAGTAAGGTGTTAATGAAAGTAGGCTAATTGGCTCAACCACTTTATTTAAGCATTCTGTTTGAAAACTCAATTTGGATGAAATGGGCGATTTTGGTTTTGATGTAACCTTAATGAACATAATAATGACTGTATCTTAATATTATTCGGTTTTGGAATATTTAAATCTTGAATTATAGATAAGATAAGAATTGAGTATCCTACTCATAAAACACCTGCATGTTTCTTATTTTAAAACTGCTATAGAAATAAATCTGCCTTGTTGGTCTAGTGGTCGTAAACGCATATCATTGTTGATCATGAGATCCCGGGTTCAAATTCCAAGTCGGGCCAAAATCAGTTATTGAGTTTATCTGTCAATAAACTCTCAGTAGCAGCCCGGAGTTAGGAACTTAGCGGTGTTTCTACCCCGTGCCTCAGTAAGCACGTAAAGTCGTTGGTCCTGCGCCTGATCTCTCTCCGGTCGTGTCGAATTACCATCCCATTGGACTATGAGAGTGAGGGAATAGAGAGTGCACCTGTGCTTGCGCGCATACACTTGGGCACTATAATCCTGTCCTGCGCAGATGCTAGTCTCCGTTGAGACTGGCCGCCGTGACCAAAATTATAAAATAAAAGAAACCTAAACCCAAATGTACCATTTATCTGATACCATAATATTCGCCTCTTACGACCAGCAAGAGACGGAATGGGGTGATAGATTCTCTTACGCCACCAATACACGGCATGTGACTTACAGGCTGATGAAGATGAGGAAAAAATAAGAAATCTTAAGTTATTGACATATATTACTGCTAACATTTAAATAAATACCTAGAGCAGAGGTTTGTCTGATATTTTAAATTAACAAATTTACCATGTAAGGCATTAAACCCAAAATTTATTGCGTTTTTATCTAATCTCTGTCATTTTCGTGCAGTAAGATTCTGGATTCATCCCTGCCTGTGACGTTGATTAATTGAAATTTTGCACAGACAGCTCGTAATGCTATGTTGTAAACCTAGGTTATTTCGGCACTCGAAGGCAGGATTTTGTAATTCAACGAATTTTTTTTTGAAATTAGTACTTTGTATTAAGAGTACTGATAGTCTGATTATTAAATTAAACGAAACTTTTATTCTTATACTTCAGAAAGTGCAACAGTATAGTTGTTGTCTAAAAAGTCAAAACTCTCTAGGAAAATCAAATATTTTTGGTTAATACAATGCGTAGTTTTATGAACAATTTATGGTTTCAATTTCTCTATAGAACAAAGAATTCTTCTAACGAAATGTTCTTATTTGTTAAATTCTTAACTTTGAAATACGTGCTTTTTATACTTTTGTAATAACATTTTATGTGGCGTTTTTCTGTAAATTTCGTCTGCAGTAGTAGAAAGTTTCTATAATTGCAAGACCGGATTATGAAAAGAACAATGAAGATAGATGAAGAGCTTGGGATACATTTATCAAATCGTAAAAAGCTTTTGGCTGTCAGGGGGATTCAGATTTGCCCCCAGCGATTTAGTAATACTGCGTAGTCTTAAGGGTCAGCTGAAATATTTTGAGCTTTATCATTATTGCGATTTAGACACTCGAACATTATTTCTAAAACCGTTTTGATATAATCAAATACATTCCATAATGATTTAGAAATAAATTAACGATAGGTTTGAGTATGATCACGTCATCATCATCACTACTGTACAGTCTCAAACAAATCAACTGCTGAACATAAGATTATCTAAGGAATGTAACAAAGCACGGTGGTGAGCCATATGCATGAATCGACTTTCTACATTTATTATCAGTTTGTCACTTCATCTATTAGAGGTCCACTCTACACTCCGCTTATCGCTACGATAACATATTGTTATTATTTTATCAACTGTATCATAACATTAAACATATTACATTAACAGATTTATGACTTTATATTATATTTGAGGATGTATCTATACATATAAGAAATCTGTAGATAAGTCGTGTCTGTAAGCCTATTTTCTTTCCAAGAAAAGCAAGTATATGGGAATTTCGGATTTTGAGATTATAATTAGGGCAATATAAACATATGGTAGGTAATAATAACCAAGCGTTGAAAGCAGTGATTAAAAGTACCTACTTACATTGGATTTTATCTTGTAAACGTTTCATTACACACTACTAGGTAGTCAGAACTATTATTTCGAAAACAGCACTGTTATATTCTCGTCATATCCCGCCGATGCTGAGTTTTAAAGACTTCACGTGTGATGTTATGCCATCCTTGTTTTCTACTCCACACGTTGTGCAAGTTAGAGCACCTATAGTTTTCATTGAATTATCGGTCAAAATCTGTTGTCGAAGCGGACCAGATTCCAGGAGTTTGCCTAGAGTTCGATGTCGCTTTTTGACATCGAACTCTAGGAGTCTGATGGACATACAAGGGTTTTACGGATATAATTTTTCGTTTTCGTGTGACTAAAAAGTAAGTATAGCATTTTACTACGAATACTACATACATAAAATCTCACTTGTTTACTCCACCATAATCCGGACGCACATCCAGACTCCAGGCTGCAATTGAGAATTTCGAAAATCCCAATAACATTACACGACCCAAGGAACCTATGACGATTAGCAGCCTTACGGCTGTTAGACGTTAACACCGGTAACCAAGATAAAGTAAACAGCCTTTGCTAGGATTCAGAAATAAAATAATATGGCATCAATCTAAATACTTCATAGAATAAAACAAGAATGTTTTGCTTCAGAAAATATATATTTAAAACGGACATTATATCATCTGATCACATCAAGAGGATCATCTATATTTTCTACTAATATATCATCCAAAAACTATGCAGGGGGTCGACGATAGGGTTTTGATGTCTTGCCCAGCTCAAATACCATATTATTGTCATTACATGGGCACAGCAGCCAATAGTTCTACGCCCAACAATACAGTTGCAAAGTACTGTTTAATGGCATCTCTGCCAATTTGGGTAGCGTCTATTATAATATATGTAAGCAAAATATGTTTTTTGGCTTATATGGCGGCTACGTATTTTGCCTCGAAGTAGCCATCTGTTATTTGCAACCCACGTAGTAACTTCATATCAACCTCCCTGCATACTTCAATAATATATGGACCGTCTTGACTCACATGTTCACCATATTATAAACGAGCCTGTTTTATTTGATACTTCTAGTGGTATCAAAACTAAATCAATATATTTCATTTGTGGAAAGTATTCAACATTACCTCTTTCTACAGTTATACTGTGAAACTGTGTCCGTCTCCTGTTCAAATTATTGATTTCCACAAAATCTGCCAAAGAGTTATTTGTAAACATTATTTCGTAGCTTATCGATAATATGAAATCTATTTATTGGGACTGCTGCAACCTTGAAATCAATAATTTAAAAGATTTGTTAAAATATTCCTGTCACAGCAACTTAAAATCTCGATTGAAGCACTCATTAACTACCTCTACGATCCAACGACATAATATCACTTTGCGGGATTCAGTCGCATTTTCTGTCGTTAATTGATATTCACCTTGTTGAACTGACAGAGGTTAATGCACAGAGTAATTTAGATTTTCCAATAGGGAGATACTGTCCCGGAAGTCTATCCAAAATAAATACATCACCTTCTCTAAAATATTGTCTTAAAGGATAAGACGTATTGCTAAATTGGTCTGTTAAAATATCGTCATCTGATTTTGTGGCAGGATACGGGCCCAGTATGTCGTTTATGTAGCCATCGCAAAATACTATTAGGAATGGTTTGACAATATTTATATATTTATGAAGCGAATAAGTCTTCTTCTGATATGAGTAGTTGCTGCTTTTTGTACATAAATATTTGTACCATCCATTATTACAATGGCTTTTCTTTCCTCAACTTTGCTTTCAGGGTTTCCGAACAATGAGTTTAGAATGTATAAATTCCTTTCTGAAACTCCCTCCCTTGAAATGTGCTCCAAGCTTAGTTGTTGTGACACAAAGTGTGCTACCTTTACATATGTTGCTTTCTTTATGTATCTGCACAGTGTGCTTCTGCTTATATTTAATAACGTAGAAAATCTTTCGTCGGTGTCTTCTGTACTAAGTTTCAATAAATAAGCTCCAATTGCAATCGCACGCTTATGAAAATCAGGCAATTCGGCTTCTAATTCTCTAAATTATTCTTCTGTGCGTCCCAGCCAATACTCTCTTCCATTTGGTCAATGTTCTCAAGATCTAGAGTGTTTTTATCATTTTTAAGTAGCTCACAAAAATCATCTATATGAGCAGCTGTAAAACTATGCAGGGTATTTTCCACCACAATGGGGTGACCACAATTGACTTTGTAGATGAAAACTGCATATCCTACAATTTGGTGGTATATAATATTTGCGGTCACTATAGAGTCTCACCCTGACTGTAAATGGAACCGATTGTTGTGAGATACTTTGGCAAGCTGGAAATAAGCACCGAGAATGAGTATCAGGTGCCCTTGAATAGTTTGTTGAACTAATTCTTTCAGGTCCTTGTGGAACTTGGTTACTTGCTGTAACTGCATCTGCATGAACAGCTGCTTCGGCTCTTTGGAAGCGTATGTGACAAATCACATCTGACGGTTAAATTTAAAAAAAAAAAATATAATTATTACACACTGATATTACACAGAAATTCAATCGGATTGCATAATTATATTTATATGAACATACTGGAGTCTCTTACCTCTCGTGGGTGAATCCAGTTTTGCACAACATTTAAGATGTGCTGGTTCTGCTCGCTTTGTACAATGGTGTGTCGCAGTTGTACCACACAGTGACCACATTTTAAGCACACATTTTGATGACTTACAAATACTGCAGAATCATCTAAGACCATTGGTATCATTATTGAATATTGTGTGGCATGCTTCACATACTTACATAATATGTAGTCAGTGGCGCTCACCTGTAATATAATTCATTATTGAGTCTTATTTGAGGAAGCATTGCTTTATTTTATAATATGTACTTATAAATAAGAGGACATCAACATAAAATATAAGAAAACACTGACCACTTGTGGTGCAACACGTTGTTGTATTTGTGATTGGATTGTATCATTGTGAAAAATGTGTCGCCTCAATCCGTAAAATCAATGCGGAAATCAGCACATCTTAATGGATTGCTGATAATAATTGTAGTAGCCGATGACGAAGTTGATGGTGTTGAATAATGCTTGGCAGCACGATCAGCCCTTTGCCAGCAAGGATGGCAAATGTAATGTGACGCACGAAGCTGAAATTAATACACCATTTTACACAAATATTTACTAAATACAATAGGTGCAGTGGTTAAGTGATTGGTTGTTGCTTTACTAGATGCAGGTTTTATTCCTGCATGGTATATATATTTCTATATACTGAAGATATTTGTTCCAGGCTAGGTGTTTATACATGTATGATTATCTGTCTGAAACTGTACCTTACGGACCACAGCATGAGTCTCTTATTAAAAAAATATTAGTTACCTGCAATGGCAGAAGTCTTTCCAAGATGATGTTTCTAATATTCACATGTTGTACAGTGTCTGTCCTCAATGTATTTACTTGATGAGAATGTGCACGATATGGCAATATAAAATGACACAGAGCACATTCTTTGGGTTGGCTATAGACGTACGGTACTTGATTTCAATAATTTTTTCAGTTTAGGAAGCTTGTCAGAACTAAGCTTGAACCTTTTACATTGTTTGTTGGATGTCGGAAATTCGTTTTGAATTAATTACGATAAAAATAAATTTTACAAAAAATTGCGTATAACGAAACGCAAATATGTCAATTTGTTCTAGTATTATGAAGTAGACGTCCGGTACTTGATTTTAATTATGTTTTCAGTTTAGGAGGTTTGTCAGAATTAAGCTTGAACCTTTTACACTGTTTTTAGATGTCGGAAGTGCGTCTTGAATTAATTACGATAAAAATAAATTTCACTAAAAATTGCTTATAACGAAATGCAAATATGTCAATTTGGTCAAGTATTATGAAGTATAGACGTTGAGGACTTGATTTTAATTACGTTTTCTGTTTAGGAGGTTTGTCAGGGTTAAGCTTGAACCTTTTATATTGTTTTTGGATTTCGGAAATGTGCTTTGAATTAATTACGATAAAAATAAATTTCACTGACTAAAAATTGTATATAACGAAACGAGTCACCCATAAAAAGTTAATTACTCGGATGGAGACAATCCATTTGTGGCTGAAGATGGGACTCATACACAACGAATTGAGTCGCAGAGGAGAACAGTCAAGAGGTTTTTCAGGAAACAAAATTATAACAATTCACATTACATTGTTTCATTTACCACTATCATAGTATAATTTAGAGCAACCTGACTTTATACATAAGATAGGTCGAATCTTTATTAAACCGAATCAGCACGACCCGACTCCACGTAGTCTTGTCTGCCCCACCCCTAGAGTGTTTTTGTAAAGCCGTAAGTGTGGAGGGAGAGATAAACCGAAGCTGCGGAGGTGATTATGGATGACTGTGGTTTGCTACGCAAGGGCAAAGGGGCTGCATTTACCGCAGCGCCGAAGCCGTTGCAGAAGTAACTTTGAGTCAATATTCCTGTGTAAAAAAGTTAGGTTAATATTTTACAAAAAAAATATTACTCATAAACTATACATTTCCGCAAGGGAGGAAGGGCAGGGGAGGGGGGCTTCCCCTGAAAACCCACTCTGCTGGATCTACAGGCTGATTTATTATGTTTTAATACAGTCAGCATCTTTGTTTCAAAAAAGGAATCAGTCGAGAAAAAGAGAGTTTTTACTTACCCAACGAGGAGCAGTCCATTGCTGTATACAATGAAGAATTTTCTCATCTTCTAATACCATGGAACTAGAAGCTGATCCGCAGTTAACACAAAATACAGAAACACTTTCAATTCCATGTTAACTCCGCAAAGGTCGATTATTAAATGCCAAGTTGTCGTTCTTAGTAGGTCCGTATCAGTCAATCTCAGCCAGAGGTCAATATTTCAAGAGGAAATCACAGTCCTTTGTTCACACCAAGTTGTTAGATAAAATTGGAAAAAATACTAAGAAAATGCAAACGAATACACACAACCAACGCAAACCCAGGTCGCTGATCGAGCACAGGATGCGCGAGCCGTGTGAGTGACATTACTATCAAATGTCAAATGTTGTCATCTGTCAATACGTCGACTGCCAGTGTCGATCTTGCTGGTTTCACACAGCGCTTTCTATCGCTTTAATCTGTTTGTAACTAAAAAACTTATTCATAGATCAAGCGCTGAGAATACCGAGTTTTATAACGCTTGTCTGTATCAAACTCTTATTAAGCGCGCTGTCACAAAGACTTGGCTGTATGAGCTACAATACCTTCGCCTATTAAAAACCTCTACTCCAATTGTTTTGACGTAATTCTAGTTGAAACAAAAATACATTAATGTAAATTCAACCTTTAATTGCATTGCCTAAAGTTGTATTCACAAAGCTACGAATAAATTAAAAGTGCACCCAAATGTTCGAGTGGGCGCTCATTCGGTAAGGACATTTTTTTGTCACTGATTGTGTATCTAGTTTTTTATTAGTGATCGATGACCAAAATATAATAACACCGGGGAAGGAGACGGAAGTGAATTACTTTTTAAAATGTATTTGAAATTATGAAGTTTCCGTTCTATTGAAATAATTGTAATGTAAATTATTTTTAAAAAAATTAGTAATTATTGTAAAAGTTTCATGCGTGTTGATTCATAGGCCATTTTTTAGAATGTCATTTGGTATGTAGGTAGGTTCGGTATTGTGTGTCTGTGTATCGATTCACGCAAAAACTACGGAACAGATTTAAGTGAAATTTGGTATGTAGGTAGTTAACGACCCTTGCCAACAAATAGGTTACTTTTTATTTAAGGTGCTCAGCTACAACGCCTACGATATAGGATATCCAAGTGAATTAAATGTGGTGCGCGCATTGTGGGTCTTCCCTCATGACGCACCACGGTGTGGGCAAAACATTCGTGCTTTACTTACTACTGGCCCAATTTCGCAAGAACCGTTTCATCCGAAAGCAACGGTGGTCACGAGTTCGGTGTTAAAATTACCAAATTCAAATTACCTTAAGCCGCAGCCTGCAGAATATCTACAAAAACCGATGGCTGGCTAGAAAACGGCGAGTGAAAGTCTAGTCGAGCTTCTCAACTAGAACTCTAAAGATAAAAGTTCGAGTCCCAGTTCTGCTGATGCGTATATTTCATGCACTAAAATTGTGCAACGGCACGAGACTGCGCATCAAAGGGAGAGGTATTTAGGATGGAAGGAAAGGATACTCTTCCGATTAAAGAAGCTAAAGTAGAGTGTGTTTTGTTTCCCCGCACTCCTGTTATTTCGAAATATTTACAATTTTAATTTAAAAAACTGCAATTTCTGGTTGAAGCTAGTGACATTAATAAGTCCCAAAGTCAAAGTGGCTTGTACTAGTGGTAATTTATAAATTTTGGCACTGCGTGCTTTTTGTTTAGTCAGGTGTATATTGTTTTTCCGAGAATATGGAACGCCCAAAATTTGCACATGTTGTCGGAAAATAAAAAATCACACTAAGTACATACTTACATTAATCAACACTTAAATTAAAGCTACGTATTTGTATAAAATGGTTTTTGGTTAATTATATATAATTAAGTCGTGATAGTTCAATTAAATTTAATGAACCAAATCTGGTAGCGCTCGCTCTGAATTTAATGACAGCAAAGCGAATTCGATCCCCGCCTTTTCAGACATTAATTGCAATTTTAAACGTCGATTTACCCAGTCCGCAGCGGTGAAGGGAAACAAGTGCAAGTGGAGTAGTATTCACACACTAAGGATTCCGTATAAATAGGTTGACTGAAATTTATAGAATAGACTAATTTTTATTCACAAGTCAACACAAATCAATTTATCAAAATAGTTTGGAAAATGCAAAACTGCATGCCTCATGAGCGATTCATTTAATTTTAATGAAAAAATAAATTGTATTCCTGACTTTTAAAATATATTACTAAAGTGTTTTAAATTTATCGCTCTATTGTTTTAACAGGTAGTGTCACCTATAGGGAAAAAAAATTATAACGTGTACCAAAATAAATCGAAAACACAAAGTATAAAATCGATATAGGCATGGTATGGTATGGTACATTAATTTGTCCTTTGTCTGTCAAGAGCTAAAAAAATATGGAAGGACTTTAAATTTTTAATAGCAATAAAATTTATAAAAGTTGATAATCATTTAATTAACAAACTACGCGTACTAGGCTATTGATATGAAATATAGGGAACCAGTTGATGTAATTCTGAAGCTAATTAAAAAAAACCTGGTCTCGGTACGTCAATTTTTTTGGGAGTTATCGTGACCATATACAAAATTAACATCCGGACGTACACGTAATTTTTTTCAAATAATTTTTTTCAAAGTATCAATTAGATTTTTAGAAAACATAAGATAAATTAATTAGAGTGTTTTCTTGATATACGGCTACTCATATTATCGTATAATTGCAATATGGTAATAATATGAGGCATTTTAAGAACACAAAATTGCTTGACCTTGACGTGTCGAGAGTAAAACTCTACCTAATAACGCTTTGCGTTTAGAGGCGTGCAAAAACTTATTGAAAGTCATGTATGCTTTAATCACTGGTTCTGAGAAAAAATTCCGTCCTGGAAAGATACCGGAAGGAATGCAATGAAAATTGTTTTTAAAATATTAACCTAATATATAAAAAATAATGTTTGTTTGTTCTTATTATACGAGTATGCGCTGCCTTCTTCTTTCTTCTTTTATTTTAAAAAAGAAGAGAAGATACCGTTCATAAGATTGCGCTAAAACTTTGTCAACGTATTGCTTGCACTTGCGCGAAGGTTATAGGCATAGTACAATAAAATTACAGGAGGTGATGCGCGTACTGTACCGTCAAGCTTATTTTAAAGTTACATATCATTCAACTTTAATGAATGTATTATCATTCCTAATCAAATAATACAACTCTTCCAAATTTAAAACGATATTTCCGCAATTATCTCTTTTGTGGCAAGAACACGAAAGGTACCAGCTACTATATAATATGTATATATTATATATCTCAATGAAAAAATTGGACACTACAGCTCTACCCCCGATCATTTTCAATGGATATATTTTGGAATTATGTCCTTCTGTTAAGGATTTTGGCTTAAATACTGACTTCACTTTGAGCTGGCATGCCTGGCATAAATGTTAGCCTGAAAGTCACCGGTACCCTGCGGGCTCTTTACCGCCTGAAAAACTTTCTTCCATCCAAGACCAAAGCATTAATTGTGCAATCCTTAATTCTTCCCCTGATTTATTACGGTGATGTGTATTATTTTGACCTGAATGCGGATCTTCTTGCAAATATTATAGTCTTCTTTATAACTGCATTCGATTCATTTTCGATCTTCGTAAGTATTACCATGTGTCTACTTATCGTTCCCAACTTAAGTGGGTACCTATTCGTCAGAGACGAAGTTTGCGCGCAATCACAACTCTATACTCCATCCTTATGTCTACTACTTCCCCCTCATACTTAACTTCTCACTTTCAGTAACTTTGCTCTAGCCATGAAAGAAACCTGCGTTCTTCTAATAACCTTTTACTAAAGTGTCCCTCTGATAAATCTGGCTTTCTGTCTTCTTCCTTAACTGTACAGTCTGTTCTCTTCTGGAACGCATTCCCTCTTGAAATTAGAACGACTAACAATCAAAATCGGAAGAAAGTTCGCGAACATTATTTAAATAAACTGGCAGAATAATCTCATTGTTAGTATTTATTTATATATTTATATAAATATATAATTATATAACGTATGTAATTTGTTTAACTTATATTATGTACATAATTTATATACAAAACTATGCATGTATTAAATATTCTTTGATATGGAAGTAATGTATTATTTAATTTTTTACAATTTTCTCTTTTAACATTTCAAACACTTACTTCATAATTTTATCTCAGCATCACCCAAAGTTTGACTGGTAGAGAATGCCTCAGGCATTAAGTTCGCCTATACATCATGTTGTATGAAGAATAAATAAATAAATTATATAATATTATGATATACAAGAAAATATGAAAATATTTAAAAACAACATGGAAGCGATCACCTAATTTCCAAGGGTTATTATCAATCATGTACCCTATAATAGTGTAATATTGTGTTATTTTTGCCTAATAATTTTTTTAAGCTTTTTGATAGATGACCGCTCAATTTTTTCTAAGACCTTGTTGTAAAAGCGTATACATATATATAAATGAATTATTGACTCTTTGAAGTCGAATAACTCGAATTACTTGCTTGCGCATGTTCCTTTTTTAGGGTTCCGTAGTTACGCAACAAAGAACCCTTATAGTTTCGCCATGTCCGTCCGCCCGTCCGTCCGCGGTTTTACTCAGAGACCCTAGGTGCTACAAATCTGTAATTTTACATAATAATAGATATTATGGTAATTTTTTTTAAATATTAAACTTGTGTATTTGTTTATAAACAATGTCTTAAAAAATGACGTAAATTTTTTTCCCCTGTGTTTATTGTCATTGTAAGATGCAAAAATATCAATATAATTACATTTGTCAAAAAAAATATTTTTTTTTTTAATATTTCACTTTTAGTTCATTTAAAAAAATTATAACAAACAAAATATAAAACTTTGATAAATTTTTATCACGTGATCTTGTTAACTATGTATATAAGAAGAACTTCAAGAAGGAAAAAATTATAGGTCAATTATTTAAACTTTTATGTCGCCTCTTGTAAAAACAGAGATTGGAAAAAAACTAGTTAATTAACAATCGTATAACTTTTTGAAAAATCGACATAATTTTTTTTTCATGTGGGGCTTTATTTATTCAAGTGTTTTAATGATACCGTAATTTTTTCAAATTTTTAAATTAATATTTAATAATATAAAAAATATTTTATGTGATATACTGTCTTCAGCTGCGATGCGTTCCAGCCGTAACGGTCGCGCGGGGTCCTATTTTCGGCGTGAAATAAAAATAATAAATAATGGAGATAGAATTCCGGAGTCAAAACTTTTTTATTGGAAATTTCCTCTTCTCTAAGGACCTTTTCTTAGAAGTTCTTAAATAATAATAGTTTTGGAGTTATTAAAGAAAAGCTAAATATCTTTTTTTATCTTATTTTGTTAATGGCAGTGAACGGCAGAATCGGAAAGGGTCGCCCTAGACGAAGGTATATCGACCAAATTGGCGATATATTGAAAATGGGCCAGATTAGGAGTACCCTTAACCGACAAGCGTGTATGCGTAAATATATGGATGTAAAGGAGGCGAGAGAGGTGTGCCAGGATCGTGCCACATGGAAGTCCGTAGTCTCTGCCTACCCCTCTGGGTGACAGGCTTGAGTGTTTATGTTATGTTATGTTATGTTATTTTGTTAATAACAATTGCAATATTTTATGTGCTAATAAATCCTCGTGATAATTTTTTCTAGACGTCATTCCGAATCGAATGAGCTATCGCACATATTTTTAAGAGCGGGAACAAGAATTAACACGTTTTTGAACTTGTTGACTAGACTAATATACTGACAGGCAAAAGTTATTTTTTTTTTTAATTTTCTCTAAGATACTCATTTGGACTTAAGGGGCGGCTGATAAGTCCGCGGCATAAGGTACTTAATAAAAAAAATGGTTTCTATTTTTTATTTTTCAATATAATCTCCCTCAAGTGAAATACATTTCTCACATCTCGCATACAATGCCTTTAACCCACCCAAAAAATATTCTGTATCTTTCTCTTCAGAATGACGATCAACCGCAGCTTTTATTTCGTTGTCATCTGCAAATCTCCGGCCCCGTAAGTCCTTTTTGAAATTGGAAAACAGGAAAAAATTGCTAGGTGCTAGGCTAGCATATTGGCGAATATATGTTTCATCTACGGTGACTATCCGTTGCCAAATGTCTTCCTTATTATCGCCGACTAGCTCCAAAAAATCTTTGTAACTTGCGAGTCGACGTTGCTTGTTGAGAGGTGTGAGCATTTTCGGTACCCAGCGCGCGCTAATTTTTCTCATATTCAAATGTTCATATAAAATTTTTCCAACTCATTCTTTGCTAATCTGCAGTTCTTCAGCAATCTGCCACATCTTAATTCTCTGGTCGGCCAGAACGATTTTTCGACTTTTCGGACGTTTTATTCGGTCAGTTCCGTGACAAGGCGGCCCAAGCGAGATTCGTCTTCACAGCTCTCTCGTCCTTGTTGAAATATGCGGGCCCATTTTTTCATCATCGTATATGAAGGCGCAGAATCCTGAAAAACCGATGACATCTCTTCAAAAATGTCTTTCGGTGTATATTCCTTCTTTACGAGGAATTTTATCACGGCGCGTTGTTCAACATTTCGAGAATTTCCAGATTCGGCTGGCATGGTGATCTTTGTTGTTCAATAAACAATTGAACTATGAGTAGAAACGTTTTTTTTTACGCCCAATGCATGGACACCCTCCGGAAGCGGGGAAGGAAGGTGGTGAATGCTCATATCATACCTCGCAGCCGGCTGAGTGGTTATGTGGGACTCACTTTGAAGAAGTGCCTACCCACTAAACACCACCTTGGGAACGACTTTAGCCCGAAGGCTTTACCGTCGAATCGGAGACGACCTCCCTCGGGGAGAGGGAGGCGTGGGCACAACCATCCGGGAACGGAAGCGCGGGTCAAACAACACAGCCGCAAAGTGCGGCGGTGCTGGAGAGATGGAGCACTGACTGCCAGTGCAACCGCGCGGGGGCGGCGGCACTAGCGGGTGGAGACACTCACCGTCCAACGGTGAGTACGAGGCGCACAACACAACCGCACGGGGGCGGCTGGCAGAGACGGGAAGTCTCCCACCGGCGCCCGAACCCACGTTAGTGGGCACGGAAACACAGCGACGGCGAGACAGCTAAGCACAGCCGCCCCGAGCGGGAGGGCACTCAACCGTACAGGGACGGAAGAGTGGTCAGCTCTCAACCGCACGGGGGCGGCGGCGCTAGCTCAGGGGGACGGGACGGGACTGACGTTTTATTCCAAGAAACTGTGCTGACTGAGGGAGAAGACCCGTACGGGGACGGGTGCTCGGTCAGCGGCGCACTCCGCTAGCGCACGACCGCACGGGGCGACGGCACAAGCGGAATGAGGAGTACAAACTTAATTAGTGATTGCTTTTATAATACTACTGAACGTTGCAACTAGTGACATGAGTAACAAGCTAATTACTCATCGTTAAGTACCCTAGGCCGCAAACTTTTTAGCGCGGTAGGTTATAAATTGCTCTTATGCCTATCTTCTGCAAAGTAAATATAGTTTCAATGTCATCCCATTACCCCATAGCAAAATTTCATACTATATTATGCTATTTAAATAAGTTATTATGAAAAAAAGCCTCATCTAAATGTATGGGGCCCTACTGAAACTTCGCGTCAAATATAATTCCGATGAAAACAGTGGATTTAACAAGTATCAGCTCCTCCTCATTTAAAAAAAAATCACTGTTATTCAGGTTTAAAACATTGGATATTGTGAATCTAATGCATTAACCTGTACTAATATTGATGTAGCATTTTTAGTTCTTCATATTTTAATAATTGCCGTTTAAGTCTGAAAATCAATGAAGTATTATCAGTAATTATAACTATATTATGGTTATTCCCTACTAGATAAGATAAGTCAATAATATACTAAGAACAGGAAAGGGCCAAGAATTGAGTCCTGAGGAACACCCATAAATACTACCGACACGGAAGTATTACTCCCATTGATAAAATGCGTACTTTTACTTAATTATGAGATAATAAATTTTAAGCACTATGTTTTACACCGTAATGCTGTAGCTGATTGATTAATGTTTCATAGTTAATACAATCGAAAACCGTAGAAAGCTCACAAAATATTCCTAAAACATCTCAAATGTAAAAGTTAAAGTCTAATATTTTTGTTCAAAATTGGCTTTTACAGATCACTTTTTGAAAGTCAAAAGCTACATCATCGCTTCAACAAGTTGTTACTGTCCCGTGACCTTGTGATATGAAGCGGCAAAAACTAGACCTATTTATCTCCCAAAAGTTATAATTTAATCTTATAAAATATGTACCTACATAATTAAACAAAAGCACTTCATTTGAAAAAATGTTGCATATGTATCTACACAATTTGCACTAGGCCTGTAATATGTGTTGACTCTAAGAATAAATTAACACAAATGCATGCTAAACTCATAGAGGAAGGTTTTAGAATATATAATATTAAGTTATCCATATATCACAACAGATTTCAGAAGCAGAACGTTCTCTGTATGTTTTAAAATAATCGTTAATAAAATGTGGGGTTATGTAAACACAGACAACAACAAGGTACTCAAGTTTAATACATGCCATTTCTACAGTTCGCACAAGAGAGAGGCTCACAATGTCCTTTTTTCTCTACATAATGATATTATAATCTCTACATAAATTATTTGCCAGTGTTATAATTTTTTTCTCTGTTAAGTATAAAGGCTGATAATATCCTTCTTTTTGTATATAATAGTAATTTCTTTACCACGGTTTAATTTTTTTTCTCTGTTAAAGAAACTGACCACCTGGTGTCTACTAAAATAAAAAAATGTTATAAGTAGTTATTATAATTTAACTAATATTTAGTAATACTAAGAAAATGTACGTTGTTACTAAAATTAAAGGAAAGATAAAATTACAGGCAGCTTACATAAATAATACACAGGTAAGGTAAACACGGAAATTTGCTCTAATGAAAAGCTATGTCGGATCGGAGAAACATAACTTTGCAGAAACATAACAGTGCAAAAATGTTCTCTCCTATACATCGGTCTACATCGCGGTTGATGTTCAGATTGCATAGGCTTTTTCATATTTTTGTACTATGAGACATTGCTCCTTGATAAATTTACAGGAAGTTGACCAAAATCGGGACATAGGATAGGTTTTGATAAGTGAGTTTATGATTATTAAGTATAAAACATGTGGCATGTATATAAGATACGACCAATTAAGTCGTATCATTTGATTGAATTGACTTAGTAGCTTGATTTTTTTCCAAAAGATCGTGGATCGTATTTGATGCCAATTTCAACATGATACCTACCTACAAAATGAAAAATCCTATGAGGCATCTGTACTCAAAAACAAATATTTTGAAGATATCTTTCACTGCTGGCTGAACTCCTTCTTCTTCCTTCTCTTCCTCCTTCTTCTATTTATACTTATAGTTCTCCCCATAGCTTGCTCGTATGTGTGTGACTACGAGCAAGCTATGGGGAGAACTATGTTTGAGATTTCTATGCGTTATAGAATCCGTAACGATAATACCCGTAGTTGAAGCAGAGCAATAGACATAGTCCAGCGAATAAGTAGACTGAAGTTGCTATGGGCCGGCCATATAGTTCAAAAAACCGACACCGACACCGACACCGTGAAGAAAGGTTCTCGAGTGGCAGACCTGATGGGATATACAGAAAGTTGGTGGATGCAGGCAATCTTTGGGGGCAATCTATGCTCAAGAGTGGAATTGTGTTGGACTTTAATGATGATGTTGATGATAATGATGATGATGTCCGTCTGAGCGCATCATCATAATCAATAGTGGGACTTGTGTAGACAATAGCTTTAATTTCTTTTACTGGTAAGGTCACATTATATTATTTAAGAAGCAACATCAGATAGAATGTTCGTTGGCTTATTTATATCCTTTGAGATTGAATTATGGAAACAACCGTTTTCGTCGTTTTGGGTTGATATAGAGAAAGTTATAGCCTCCGAGAGAGTTTAGGGATAGAATCGAATTAATAAAACAATAATAAAAATCGAAATAGAAAACAGTCATTATAATTACATCGACACATTTTGGTGGTTCTGATAATATTGCGGGTTTGATTTGAATATATTTAAATTGCTTTATCATTACTTATGCTCGATTACTATACTTAGAAAACGTTACGTTCTCCCTTACAATCCATTTATTTTATATAAACTCCATATAAAAACAGTGTTTATTAGAAATTAACCATTCGCCAATTTTCACTCATTGCAATGTATAACCCGCTTGCAACCATGGAAAATATCCCCCATATGAGGCAATCTATGGGGTAGGCCTATGTTCAGCAGTGAACTTTAATAGCCTGTGACGGTTAACGGTGCACTGAAGAATGGGTTGTAAGGGAAAACGCAGCGTTTTTAAACCAGTAATAAGAGTAATATATTGTTTTTATTATTAGATTTTGTATATTGTGATTATTTTATTCGGAATTTTTTAATTTAAAATCATCATCATCATCATAATTACAGCCTTTCAGAAGTCCACTGCTGAACATAGGCCTCCCCCAAGTTATGCCACAAAGCACTGTCCAGAGCCACCTGCATCCATCGACTGCCTGCATTTCTTACCAGGTCGTCACTCCATCTAGTGGGGGGTCGCCCTACACTTCGCCTACCGGTACGAGGCTGCCAATCGAGAACTTTTTTTCCCCATCGGTTGTCGGTTCTTCGAGCTCTATGGCCATGTTCATCTTAAGACCTATCCGTTGGGAGACACTATTGAGGTCATTGAGCATAGTGCTTAGGTCTTCCAGCGATTCTGCCATAAGGACTACATCGTCGGCAAATCGAAGGTGAGTGGTGTACTGCAATCGATGTTAATACCGTATCCTTTCCAGTCCAGTAGCTTGAAAACGTCTTCCAATGCAGCGGTGAAGAGTTTTAGGATATAACGTCATCCTGTCTTACACCTTTCTGCAGTTGGATAGTTTTCGTACTCTGGTTCTGTACTGGAAAGCCATCGTAGCCCTACTGTACAAACACTTCAGCACTTCGATATACCGACAGTCAAATTGGCACCGCTGAAGGACTGTAGCACCGCCCAAATTTCGTCGGAATCGAAGACTTTCTCATAGTTCACATACGCCAGACATAATGGCTAATTGTACTCCTCGGACTTCTGTACAATTTGCCGAAGGGTATGTATGTGGTCTATGGTACTAAAGTCTTTTCGAAACCGGCTTGTTCGGGAGGCTGGAAGTCGTCGAGTCTATCCGTAATGACTTTCGAAAATAGCACGTAGACGCGGCTCAGAAGGGAACTCGGCCTGTAGTTTTTAAGAGAGCGTTTTCGCCTTTCTGAAGAACAAGACCACAGCACTTTTGCTCCACGCCTCCGGAGTAGTCTTACCATGGAGGACGGAATTAAAGAGCTTCTGAAGGACTTCAAGTACCAGTTTTCTACCCGCTTTCAGAAGCTCCGCTGTAGTTTCATCCTCACCTTGGGCCTTCCCGTTTTAAGGTGCTGGAGAGCCACTCTAATCTCGCTCAGACTGATGTACGGGATATCATCGGAATAGTGTTTGGAGATCTGTCTGTTCAGTTGCCTGTATGCTTTCAAATCTGTTGAGAACTGCAGCTTCATTTCCCGTCTAACAGCCATGCCATTAAGAGTGTAATCGGATAGTTTTTCTGTTCTTCTGCGGCGGGTCTTACCGTTCCACGAGCATGGACAGTTTCCACGACCTTGTCCACTACATTGCAATCTTCTAGGCACTTAAAACGGTTTTTAACTCGAGCTGAAAGGTTTCGGGACTTTGGATTAGAGCAAGAGGGGACGGAGCGTTGACTTCATTAGACCGCTCCAACTTAACGTTTAAGTTCAGTGTGCCGCTAACCATTCGGTGATCACTACCAGTTTTCACTGTCGCGATCAGTGACATATCACTGAATAGTTGGCGTCTAGTAATAAAATAAAAGTAGTCAATCTCATTTTTTGACCAGGTCCACTTCCTGTGGGGCCGCTTCTCGAAGAAAGATTTCATAAAGAGTGCCTCTTTCTCCATGAAGTCGGCCAGATGCTGACCCCTTGGGTGCCGTTGCCCTATTCGGAATTTCTCTACCTTCAGCTCACCATTTTCTCTTGTTCCTAGTTTTGCGTTGAAGTCTCCCATTAACACTTTATAGTGGGTTTTGGAGGAATACATGGCTTTAGAGATATCCTCATACATTTACCCCAACTCCTCATCGGGATGTGCCGAAGTTGGTGCGTAAACCTGTATGACCTTCAACGAATACCGTTTGGTGAATCTGAGTATAAGGTACGCAACCTCGTCGACACACAATCTTTACAACGTGGTTAACGAGAGACTTGTGGACGATAAATCCAACACCTCCTTCGGACAGATGGTCGCCCCCCGGTGATAGAACAAGTTGCCGGATTCGAGGATTACCGTGTCCTCCCCCTCTCTTCGGACCTCAGATAATCCTATAATATCCCAGCGCAACTTGTCTATCTCTTCTTCCAGCTCCAGGATCTTCTCGTGAGTCCTCAGAGTGCGTGCGTTGTATGTTGCCAGGTCGAGTCATCTTAGGTGGCAACCGAACCTCCACCGGAGATTCTTAGCAATCTTCGCCAATTTTCACTTATTGCAACGTATTTTTTATTTAAAATTCTTTGTAGTATATATCCACAATGCGAACGTAAAAATCAAAAGAAAGAGGATCGTAATGTAAAATTGACTTTAATACTTACAACAGACTTGAATTTTAGTGTTAAAATTTTTCCCACAGTATATAGAATCGTCTGGCTTAATTTCAAAGTAACAACTGACCTACATTTCGACGTCGGAATAGTGGGTCGCACATACTTTTGTGCTTTTGTAGTAAAGTGTTTGATTATTATTTTACTGGGACGTAAGAATGTTATAGGATATTATTGAATGAGATGAAAATAGAATTTGCTGTTGATAACTTATTTTAATAAAATAAAATGCTATAATGTATTTCACTTTGATACTAGAACAAATATTTATTATCCGACTGCAATAGTTTTGACTGATATATCTGGCGGTTTCTATGCTGTCCGTGACTCCTAAATTATTGGATTATGAAAAAGATACTATTAAATTCGATTATCTACAACTAGCGATCCTCCTCGGCTTTGCCCATATGGGATATTTTAATTTGGCGTTATTTAGAATTAAGATAGTCATCAAAATAGCATTTATTGTATCTTATCAATTTTTCGATTTTAAAAAAAATTCCAAGTTTTTCGTATAAAATAGAGCCTAGATCACTCTTGGCCTTGCTCTCTATCTGTTCGTGAAGTTTCATTAAAATCGGCTCAGTCATTCCGAAGATACTCCCGTAGAGACAGAGAGGCAGACAAAAATTAAAAAAAGGTTATACTCATATCTAAAGAGCATGAAAATCAGTCCCTTAGCTTAAAAAAGGCAATTATTTCGATATTACAGACAGACACTTCAATTTTATTTATACATATTATTTTTGTGTTTTATGTTTTTTTTTTGTTACCACGGTGAGTAGGACTGCATGACAATTTAAGTTATAAGTTTTAGTTTTTTTTTAGTATAGTTTTTTAATAGGTATTGTATATTTTTAAAATGTTAAAAAAAATTAAATGAAATGGATGCGATGAATGATGTACAGATAATATATAGATTACGCGGACAATGATACCGTAGACTACATAAAGCGTAAGTGTTAGAATAGAATAAATATTGCGGGAATTAACATTTAAGAAACTTGCGACTTAAACTAATTCTCGAGTATAATATATAATAATTATCTATGTAACTGTTAAAAGAAAAAAAAAAACAAACTCATAATATTACGAATCACATGAAAGGCAAAATAATGAGTACAATTCAAATATGTATAAATTTTATATGGGGTATATTAGTAAGATCACCGCTGACGGGTTTTTTTTATTTTAAAACATACTTTATTGTGTTAGTATACTTATTGATGTATTATCAATAGTAAGTCCTAGTGATTACGCTACAAATAAGTGGTGTTACTTAAGCATGTGACAAAAAATCTGTTGCGATACATTGAGAAATAAAACAGATTTTTTTTCTCTTTGTGTTAATTCCTATAAAAGCTTTTTGCATGTTGACTTAATTCTAAAATAAACATCATGCTAGAAATTTAATCCATTTTGATGAATGTCAATTGATAAATTAAATCAAAATATGAAACATAAATAATATGCACATGAAAAGAGAACCCTTGTCAATATTAAGCCCCATTTCAGACGCTATTTTCTGTTTTATATATTAAAATCCCTTTAATATACCCATTTGACTACAAAGTTTTGTTATATTTATGTTGTGTATCTCAATCTTAATATGTATTTTTTTATATATTGTATTATGCTTATAACTAAAAGATAGTAAATAAAAATAAAGAGAGGTTAAATTAAAAATCTAACATCTAGAAATAAATGCAAATTTTTCTACGAGACGCTTCCTGACATGTAGTTACGGTACATAGATGAGTAGGCTTTAGCGATTGACTGATGGCAGAAATTCATCAAAAACGTAACAGGCATTACAAGTGTGAAGATATTGTTGATTCCTCTGTTTTCCTTAGTAATATTTCTTGACGGGAAGCATCAGTAGAGCCCTCATATATCTGAACTATCAAACAGGGCAAGTTCTACATCTACAGCATATGCCATAAAAATATTAGAATTCTCAATCTTGTTGAATCGGCTAGTTTATTTTATTACATTTATTTATTACAAGGTTAAGCCAACAAAAAAACTTATTTAGATTAAAAAACACATAAAATTAAAAATGTTTTATAATAATCTTGAGGATTTTTGTATGAAATATTATTTATCCGATCATATAATGGAATCACATAAAGTTATTCGAACATTTTATGCGATCGAACATTTTCCGAGATGAAAGGAGAGGGATCAGATATCAGAAATCTTCCCTTTCGTATTAAATGCTTATAGTTCTTTACTTTCTACGAAGAAATTTTTCGAACGTCTTAATTCAGACGAGGCTTAAATGTTAAAATTAAATGATGATCATATTATACTTGAGCTTCGCTAGACATTGAAATAATTTTTCCAGTTATATCTTAGTTAAGTCCTTTTTGAGGAGAAATTAACAGCGTCATGCTAGACTTGTGCCTTTGCCATTGTTAAGAGTATTTGCGTTACCACACTTGATAAGTAGATCGCAGTGCCACTGGTCAAAATATTTTAAGGAATACGCGAGATTTAATTATACTGGCACACATCGGTGACCATGAAATCTCTCTGGTATTTCTTCTTTAACACTACTCACCAGCGTAAAAGTGCTGAACAAATTAAAAGGACGAAGCAATAGAATACTTGACAAAAATAATGTTCTCAAGACCGAATTTCGATCACGGCAGCTTGTCTCAATGGAGACTAGCCATCTGCTTAGGACAGGATTAAAGTGCACAAACACTTGAGGCTTGACTTGCGAGTTCGGGAATAGAGACTGCATCTGCTCTCTTTTCCCAACTCTTAAGTCCGAGGGGACGCAAATCCGACATGACCGGAGAGAGATCAGGCGTAGTCTCAACGGCTTTACGTACTATCCAAGGTACTAATTATTTCTTGACAAAAAAACCCGAAAAAAAAGGGTTCGACCACAGGACCACTAGATCAGCCGCTTACGACCTATATATCCTAAAGAGGCAGTTAAATGCTTATTATGTCCACAACAAAAGGATAGAAACCAGCTGTGCGTTTTTTTGTACAATTATGGAAAGAGGATATATCTATACTAATAATATAATAAAGCGGAAGAGTTTTTTTGTTTGTTTAAACACGCTAATCTCTGGAACTACCAGTCCGATTTGATAAATATATAGGCTACACCTCTCAGCTAGCCTTAAATATGTTTTTTTGTAAAGCAAGTCGGAAGAAAAAGCGCTCCCGAACTAGTTAATCGCTGCGCTGGCGTAAAGATTAGTGATACGTGAATACAATGTTCTACTAAATTATAGACCTTTACTCCACCTATGAAAAAGCGACACCATATGTCTATCTTTTATACATAAGCCACAATAATGTGTTTTGTGACAAAAAATATTGAAAATTAAAAAGTGATTTATGAGCGTTATACGAAATTCAATGAACGAAAGTTACTACATCATCAATACAATTTTATGGAGATAAACTTTGCTCCTTATAGTATGTTATTTGGACGCGTAGCTTAAGAGATAACGAAAAATTAAAACAATTCAACACTCGGCACGGCGCGCGAATGACGCATAAGCCTAGCTGACTGATGAGAACCGAGAGAAATCACCAGTGAACGCCGGTGCGCGAGGTGTCATACGTTACATATAGGCGGAAGTGAGATATCCACGTGTCATAACATTTACCACGTGCTCTTCGGTGAAAGAAAACATCGTGAGGAAATCTGCATATCTGAGAAATAAAAAAAAGGATTTCGAAGACATGTGAAGTCCGCCAACACGCATTGGGGCAGCACGGCGGACACTTCCTTGCCCTAAAACCCTTTCAAAAGTAAGAGGACGCCACCAGTGGGACGTATTAGGTAAGGTCCAAAAGAAGGTTCTGACCTACCCAAATTAGATTAATTAAAGATACAAAACTTTTATGTCATTAAATAACCGGAATTTTCATTAACTACCCACAAACAATTATAAACTTATTTCATTTTGTTACAGTGATATAGATTAATAAAGTCAGACTGTCGATTGAAAATTTCGAAATGTATAAAATCGAGTATCAAGCTGTGATAAATTTTTAACAAAAGAGGGGAAGACACCGGCGGAAACCAAACAAAGTTTGCATGCTGTGTATTCTTTCCCTTCGTACTCCACCCTAAAATAATAGGCGAAACAATTTCGTTTGAGAAAAGAATAAATTGATGATAAACCGCGCCCAGGACGACCATCCGAGGTCGAGAATCGAGGTGGAGAAGACAGTACGGGAAGACAGACGGCTAAAGACTAAGGAATTAGCAGTTATGACGGGACTAACAACAGTGCTTAGAATCCTACATGAACATTTGGATATGAATAAGGTCAGTGCTAGGTGGATCTCAAAACTTCTTTCCGCTATTCAAAAACAAGAACGAGTGAAGTGCTGTACTCAGTTTTTATCCCTTTGTAAAGGCCGACAGAAAGAAGTATTGGATTCAATTGTTACGGGTGATAAAACCATGGTTCTTTATCATGATCCTCTGTCAAAAAAGGAATCGATAGAATGGCGTCATCCGAGCTCAACGCGGCCAAAAAAAGCAAAGGTGACTCAATCTTCAGAAAAAGATTATGACTAAAATCTTTTTGGATTGCGAAATAATTTTTGAGGTGGATTTTAAAGAACGCAACACAACAGTAACGAGCGATTACTATGCTTCCTTGCTACATCAATTGCAAGATGCTATTAAAGAATAAAATCAAGAGAAATTGTCGCTCCGGTCCACACATCGGTTGTTTCCAAGGCTGCCATTAAGGAATGCGGTTTCACTGAGCTCCAGCATCCACCATATAGCCCCGACTTGGTCCATATTTATTCCTAAAATTGAAATCCGACTAACGGAGAACAAAATTAAACACTGATGATGACCTCATCATCAGTGTTTAATTTTGTAAAAAAACTGCTGACTTCACCTGAAGTCAGTAGTTTTTTCACATTTTGAGGGCAAAATTCAGACTATTTTTACGGGTATAGAAAATTTACTAAAGCAATGTGAAAAATGTATTGAAAAAAAACGGAAATTATATCGAAAAATAATTATAATGGTTTGAAATTTATCCTTCATTTTATAGTTCAGGCTAGAAACTTTTGGACCTAACTGGCTGTAACTTTAACTTTAATGTAAATGTCATGTCGCGCGGCTCAGACGCGTAATTTACGCGGGTGATACCGCGGGGCACAGCTAGTAGTTATATGAAATTATCCTCTATATAAAATTGTTTTGACAAAATGAACTTATAGTCCACATGATGATTAATGGCTACTGCAGCCTCTAAAGATGTGTTGTCAACTCTTAGGGTTGAGATGAAATGTCTCACAACCTCTAATTGTTCTAACTCTCAATACCCTTCAGATCTAAACAGGGCAGTGCCATCACTTCTGTTTGACGGCAGAAATAGGTAAGATGGTGGTACACCTACCTAGAATAACTTTAGAAAAGGTAAATCCATCTCGTATTACATGCGCATACTCCAAAATATATCCTGTAGAATACCAAGTGATTGGCTTTCGCCTGGCCTAACAATAAATCTCTTGACACGTCTCTCTTCACTGAGTCCAAGGCTGTTAATTCAATAAGGTTATTATGAAATATATATTATAATAGTAAGTAAAATGGCGGATCCTTACAATAAAAATTATACCATTTACCTATCCTTACCTTATTTGATCGGTTATGGTAACGATGAAGAATGGAAAGCACTTTGGCGATTGGCTCAAATACAAAAAATATGCTTTTACGAATGACGTTATTGTTCTCACTTCTCTCAACTATGGAAAACTATCAAACGGGCCTTTACGGGCTAAAGAGGAAATGGATCATAGCTCTTATGAAATCGGCATTTCTAGGCCCATACAAAAAGATGACTATAAATAAACGGCACTTTATAAAGAAAATCAGCCGTGGTAGCTTAAAGTCAAACCTTTCAGAAATTTGGTCTGTACCCAATGTTGGGACACAGTATGAAGGTCTTACCTTTTATTATGGATTGATTGATTTTTGTTTTTTTCTTTGTTTATTGATAGTTTTATGTAACTAACAACGTTAGACCGATTACGTTATGACATTGAACGATATTCGAGAAGGAAACTGATCAATCACATATAATTCTGTTATTATGTCCCTCTAATAGTGAACGTCATGTAATTTTCCTTATCAAATATCTCCACCCCATATTATTGTTATAAACAACTTGGAATTTATTGACATCATGATTATGTTCTCCTCTCCAATTCGACCTCAGCAATAACTTCAGCGTAACTACATATATAGTATAATAGTGCCTCAAATTGACGCCTGACGACGTCTCGACGCCTCGGCAGTCTTAAAGGTATTGTATTGCGCGTAGACAGCGGTGACAATCCCTGTCTCTATAGGTCGTGATCCTTGGCGATTTTAACGATCGAATAGCTTGAATCACATTTAACTAATCATGCGGGGAGATGTATTTATGATTTTTCCTTGGCATATGGTCTGACACAACTGGTTACTTCGCCTACGTGGATTTTAGGTGTGGTGGATCATGCACCTTTTTGCATCCAACTAGACTTTCGGTGACGGGGGGAACGCACCGCCGACCACCCAGTGTGGGTGTACCATGACAGATGTGCGGTTCACACAGTTACAGTGAACTTCTGGAAGGCAGCTTTAGTGCACCCGATGCCTAAGAAAGGCGCTCGCTCAGACCCATCCAATAACAGATTTATCGCTATCACTTTCTTGTTCTCCAAAATAATTTAATCCATTATAAACTGCCAGCTCATGAGGTAATTTGAGGATCACCAGCTGATTAGTGCCCGCCAGTAAGTTTTCCCGCGATTCGTTCAGCTGGTGATCTTCTAGCTTACCTAGATGGGCGGAGGCAGTAGAGTCCAAGGGGGAGGCCCTGATCGCTAGTTTGGACATAGCGCAGGCCTTCAATTGTGTTCTGTGTTCGGCATAAGGCGAGAAATTCCTTTCTTTCCGAAAAATTGCCTTTGTTTGTTTTTTTGTTTTCTTCCAGATCGGAGCATCAAGGTCGAAGTGGACGGTGCATGCTCTGATTACAAGCCTATTAATGCTGGTGTTCTACAAGGCGGTGTGCTATCACCTACGCTTTTTCTTCTGCATATTGTAACCCCCCCCCCCATCTAACTTTATATATATATATATATAAAATGGCCGTCTAGAAAATAATATAAAATTTATGTGACCAAGATAATAAACATATATTAATCTTTATCAAGGATTTTTTTAAAGGTTTAATAAATTTATGATGTGGTTGTCTTAGTTAGGACCCTGATTTACGTTGTATTTGTTTAGTAACTTAGTTCTTTTAGGTGTCTCTTGGAAGAATGAATATTCACCAGAATATAGTCGAAAGCTGTCGGTAGTGCTCTATAAATGTCTTAAGCTAAAGAATCGCGTTCACGAAGAAAGGGCTCAAAAATGTTAAGATCATTAAAACGTACCTATTCCACTTGTATCAGGTTCACATCATTCAATTCCTTATGATTAATCCCTTCCCGCTTCAAAAAGCTCACAATATTTATATAAAATACCCGATAAAAGGGTTTTGTTCCGCCACATTTTAAAAAAAAACCAACCAACGCGCTCCCCCCGAAGAGGGACGTTAAGTTGGGAACTGGACCGTAGTCCACAGCAAAATAACTGGCGAACCAGTAAAAGAGGACTTGGCCCCTTGGTAGTGCGTAAGCACAAACATCGACCGATGTCGCGCATGTCAATGCGTGTAAACAACATACAGAATACGATCAAACCCAGCCAAAGTGAATGTAGGTCACACAGTTTAGGCAACACGTCAAATAATAGGCACACTGACAAATAACCCTCCGTGAGCGCCACCACCTGCCAGACCGCCGCTCCTGCAGAAGTGATGTAAGTGTAAGACATCACCAACAATTGCATGATCAGCACGGCTTCTAGCCGCAGAGCGTGTCATGAGTCTACTGCTAACCTCAAGGGAATGGGGTCCCACGTTGAGCGGCTTTCAGCTGCAGCCTTGAGAGTCTCCTCAGAGTCTCCCTCCAGCTACCACTCGCATGAGGTCTTCACATATGCTCCACCAACCAATACAACGGCAGATATGGCCAAAGGCAGTTATAAGATAATAGTAATAATTCGCCATCAGAAAGGGGTTGTGTCACTGACGTTCAGTATATGCATTTTTCGATCATGTTTGTCTCACCCACCAACAAGTTGCCTTCAGTCATTCAAAGGTGGGAACTTTACTGAGATACTTTATTACGTTGATATATAAAATAACATGGAGGTGAGACAGTCTAAAGCCCCGTAATGAATGGACCCGACTTGGGCAAATCTACTTAGGTTGTGAGTCAAACCAAGACGCAGAGAGCGCCATTGAGAATAGCGACCCGCCAAACAACCATCGCAGAGAAGTAATGCTGCAGAACGCAACAAGCTTTAACACGACTATCGTTGGCTTACACCATCCCAAGGTCCCCCATACAATCCCAGCAGACATTACCACCCATATACCTTCATCGACCAGAACCACAAGATGCGTCGAATCAGGAGCAGCACACCCGCAGTTCCATCACAATACACAATACTGCAAGTAGCAGTAAGCATCAATGCAACCATCATACGGATGGCGCCCCCTCACAACACACCCAGATGATCCATATCGAGTTTGGTAACAAAATTGATACTGTTGTTAACTAACAAGTGGTAAAATGAAAAAGTTTGTACAACTGACTTCAATATAAATTATTAAGGATAAATAAAAAACTACTGGTCAGTCCTTGATCAAATTTTTATGGTGCCACACGAAAAGCACCAGCTTTCAAATAAAAAAAAAATCATCAAAATCGGTTCACCTAGAAAAAAAAATTGAGGTAACACATATACAGTCGAATTGAGTACCTCCTCCTTTTTGAAGTCAGTTAAAAGTAGCACCAAGGTATCATAGTAACATGCAACTAAGACGCAAGTAGCCCAAAATCCACGTATCATAGCGCTTTTGCACTAAGACATGGAGTTGAGTATGCTTGCTACACTTAAAAGTACTACCAAACACACTCACCCTAATCCGAAAGATAGCCGACGTATCATAAGGCCTAAGACTATGCGTTAAGGCGCCGCTCACAATCGGTAGGGTTGTGCGATTTCCACGAGCAAGTCGTATTGCTACACAAACCCGCTTACCACGGGCACTAAGATGATATGAACAGGACACATCGGTTTACGAGTCCAAGTTTAACCCGGTCTCGGACGCTGTGCAGCAGTCTACACGCCCCGATAAACCTTTTCAAGTCCCATTTCCATCAATATAATGCTTTTACATATTTGAGACCTTCCACATATTTGCTTTATTTCATATGTCTTTATACATGTGGGACTTCAAGTCATAGCTCTGCTATCATAATGCATAAGCATGTAAGAGATATATTAATGCTTTTGTGTCATAGCCCTTACTATCATAAGTCCCTAATATAGGACTATAAATTTTGCAACAGTACTATAGTAGTCAGGCACCTGACCACCCCATATACAAGGTGTCCGGTAAATAGTACGACATAGTGCAGGGGGTGATAGCTTGGGCCAATATCTACTAAAACAACACAATATATGTTCCGCAAAATGTTACGGATTCAGAGTTATACTAAATTTTCCAAAATATCGAAAAGTCTCTACCTTGAATCAAAATTTTAAGCAACTCCTAATGAAAAATTCCTTTTCTACAATTTTTTTACATCAAGTTATTTGTGAATAGTCACTGTACTCAACGATAAGTCTTTTCTTATCAAAAACAAAAATGTGTTCAAGAAATAAATAGTTTTAAATATTTTTCACTGAACGATTTTCTTATCGCTTAACTTTAACCTACAGTGGTGAAAAAAAATGTATGTAACAGTTTTGTACAACAAACTTAAAAAATAGCTTGTTTGATGGTGGTTTCGGAAAGATACAACACTAGCGCATTTTCTTTAAAAATAATGGAGAAATATGCTATTCTTGTTCCAGAAAAGCTGATTTTGTTTAAAATGAAAGTAACGTAATTTTGACACAAACTAATACGAGAGTAATATTATTGCTGCTTATCTACGCAAATTATTATAAAACAAGTTGTAACACCTTAATGCGATATACACATAATGGATAAAGACTTTACCTGCTCGCCGACCCGACCCGACCGGTTATTTTCTAACAAGAGAAGCGGATGTGTTATCTCGCTCTTTTTGTGTGGTTTTTTCACCATCGGTGGTTTCGAAACTACAATGCGCATTTTCTTTAATAATAATGAGGAATATGTTGTTAGTGGGCTTTTGTATTAATACAAAAGCCCCCTTCTTCTACTAATAAAAAAGCCCAAATCGTAGTACGGCCGTACTACTATTTACTTGACACCTTGTATATGTACGAACTTGGGTATGCATCTCCGACAACTCCATCATATAAGTAATCATTACTTAAACACCTTCCATTCATACAAGAACACGCTCATTAACTTAGAACATTTTCAAATTATATTATATTTTTACCAACTTTCAAATTATATTACAAATGTTATTTATGTGTATTATTGTAATATAATCGACTTGTATTTCTATTATTTAATACATTTTGAATATTTTAAGCAGAATTTTAATAAATTTAAAGATTTTTAAAGACAATACTAAGCCTTTACTACTATAATACTAATTGTTCGAAATGAATGTGTTTGAATTTTATGCTTATTAATGCATTTTAATTGTATAATATCTATGATATTTTTAAATATATATTGAATTTTATTATAATTTACATAACATAAAATATAATTATATAAAAAAACTAAAACTAATAACTTAATTATCATTGCAGTCCTACTCCCCGTGGTATCGTGCCAAGAACGCCGTCTGCGTTTCCTCGTTGAATGGCTATACTTAGCCTTTGAGCGAGAAAAGAACCAGCCCTCTTATCACCATCAGCAACGACCAGTCGCGGATAGAGTTTCTTCAGGAAATTCACCGCGTGAACCCCGTGGTCTTTAGAGCAAATGGCACAAATATGTAGTCATCTCTCAGAGACTCATATTTGCACCACATACTCAGTTCAGCTGCCTCTGATGCCGCCCCTCTAAACGAGTACCCTGAGATGAGAGGCCACCAAAGTGTCTACGCAAGTAGCATCTCACACTAGGGTTTACCTCTCTCCCAAAGGACCAATTCCATACCGTCGGATCTCCTGCCATCCTCTCTAAATATTCCACAAGGCTCTTAAACCGAGGGAACATTTAAAGAGACAAGAGCCCTTCGGATGACATCGTTCAAAGAACCGTGCCGTAAAAACTTACCAGCTTTTTTCTTACATGAATGTCCGTGGAGGCCAAACTTGTCGACGCTGCTATACAGGGGCACTGATGGGGTTGACAAATCGCCGCTCCTAGTCGGATTCCTATGCCTATGCGCAAGCTTTCCCCATCAAGTAATGTGCCGAGATTACTTGATGGTAAAGCGTGTAACCAGTGAATAGATTCTTTAGTGGAAACAGCTAGAAGGCGTGCCTGAGCTAGGTTAAATTTCGAAAAATATGAGTAAGTTTACTGAGGACGTCATCTGCTCTACCTCCCAGTGTACGGTCGACCAGGTACCAGACATTCAGCTTATTTATTTAGAAAACCAACAGCTCTTATTAATATACAATGATAATAATTTATAAATGGTTATAAATGGCTATAATAGGTTTCCCTGTATAAAACTTAAATGGTATCTCATACCCTTAATACATATAAATAAAAATAAGGCTAACAAGGTGAAATTAGTAAAACTAAGACTTAGAGGTATGCGCGTGCGGGTCTATAGTATGGGTCTATAGATATATAAATAAATGCTTTTTCATACATTTATAATATATCAAAAATAAAAACATGCGTTAGTGTCGTGGAAGTACCTTTCGTAGTATATTATTATTGATAAACGTATTATATTATTGATTAACAAATAGAAATTAATGAATTACTAGCGTTTATTAAAATGAAGCGTCAATTAAAACAAAATACTATAGAGAGGGTTGTGACGGAAAAATCTTACACTTTGTCGCCTTCGGGGTATTGTTAGCCACTTCTTTCAGCAGGGTTACCCTATCGATAGAGTTGCATTCCTTAGGTCATGTTGACCACCTTCACAAGAAAATTGCATCAGAGTTTGTTAAAAATGTACGCACTGAATGTACCGCCGCCTCACAGCCACCTCTAGTGCCAAAGCACAGTTGAGTAAGCTTAAATTTTGTCTTAAGGTTAGAGATTATGTGCCTGCAAGCTAATTTTGAAGTTAAGCGTCGAAATGTGGAACCAACGGCATAGGACGGATACCCTTATCCTTTTTTTGAAGGCACAATCTTGCCCCATATAAGAATGGAATGAAATTGGAATTAACATTACCAGAAAGCATAAAATTAATAATTTTGTAATTTCATTAAGAAGTATCGTCGACGTCACCGGCAGAAGCGCTTACAAGATCCTTAAGATGTTGAGGCTTAATTCCGTCAATGCACAATGCCGCCAGCAGAGCAGACATAATTGCTTCTAACGTGTCTTTTCAGAAATTTGTAAAGGTTGCATAAAAGTCTTGGGGAGGCGGTAAACTTTGAGAAGGATTGACCGAAGGATGCTTTGAGGAAGGCCTTCAAAAGGACATTACAGGAGCCAGGATGTCGTCTGATAATAAAATACGATATGCATTTTTAAGTCGCCATCCATTTTCTCGACTCAACTATTTTTTAGTCAAATCTAGGACGAGGTGATAAATGAGTATTAATTGGGTGCTGAATTTTGAAAAGATGTCTTTTAGTTGAGACATAATTGATTGATTTATTTTTTATCAAAATGAAAATGGAATACGCGAAAGTAAATAATTTTGACAACTCTTTTCACAGTTAGTGAAACAATTTTGAATAGTGCATGACAATGCTTTAGCAAGCTGCATCTTCGCACCTCTAGGAATTCTTTTAACCACTGGTACATTACGATAATTGTAAATTTGTTCTGAAAAAGGAAAAATTTGTGTCTTTAGAGGAATTACTAATAGAGTTATGAATTTCACGGTAGGCTGAAGTCGAAATACTTTTACTATAGCATCGTTTAATATATATATATATATATATATATATATATATATATATATATATATATATACTTACAGCCTACCGTCGGTACAATCTTGACACTGTAGGACATCCGGCTGTGAATGTAGGAACGGAGATATTCATAAAAAATCTAAACATATCTCTACAGCACTTAATAGTCTTTATATTACATAGCTTCATATTGGCTTGAAATGTGCTGTACCCTGCATCTTTCCCTAAAACATAATCATTTACGGCCTAATAATGTTTTGCTCTATAAATGACTTATTATCATTTAGAGAAAATTAAATTTAAAATAATTATTATAATAACTGTATTATATATTTACAGATCTTTTGCTGAAAGGACAATGATCGTACCCCACCTTGTACAAAAAGATAAATGTATGTAAAATAATCTTATGAATATTGGACTTTTTGTAATAAATCATTATTTTGTATAACTTATGGTAAAATATTAATTAAAAAATGAATTCAACGGTTAATATTTTATCATTTCCAGTATTTCAAATAACATCTGCGTTTCTTTATGCAAATTAGTAAATACGCACGCTTAAAGTACCTATCGCACCTTTATTCATAAACTGCACTAACACAAAATTTTTGTTTTGTTGAAATCGCATTTAAAGTTTGACATGTTGAGATCCATGACTTCAAAAATTATAAAAATAATAGATGGCTTAGTCAGTTACAAAATTAGATATGTGTAGCTTAATTAACAAAGTATTAGAATGAGGCGGAAAATTATTATATTTTGATCAAGAATACACTCTATAGTAGTATTTAAAAAAAAAATACTTATTTCACTTTTTACTAAAATATGTAATCGAATAATTTTGATGCAAACGAGTTACTGAAAATATTGCAGTTTTATATTAAAACTATCTTGTTAGTATGTGAAATATTTAGATTATTTAGTGTAAGATAAAAAGCATAAATTGTCGACGAAATATTCCTAATTATTACTTTCTTAATATAAATTTTCATATAAATTTCACAGGTAGGTATTATTTTTAAAAAAATAAAGAAATATTTTTATGTTTACATGTTTTAATTGTTTAAAAAGATAACATTATTTTAGTAACACTACTTAATGATGTCTTAGTAAACAGTCCAAATACTTCGATGTAGGTACCTACTTAAATACTTCTGCGTATACCTACTTCAAAGTATTGTTGGTACACAATTATTAAGTAAAAACTTTAATTAAACTTCAGAGATATAAATATTATTAAAAAACTAAAATCTCCGCAAATCTTTATATTTTAACAAAATAATATTCATAATTAAACATAAATTGTTTTGGTTTTCATATCACTAAAAAATCAAATATAATGAGATCTGGTTTTAAAACTTAATGTAAAAATATTGTACTTAAAGTACATTATTATAAACCCCTACAAAAGTAGGGATTAATGCTTTTGAAATCAGCTCCCTAAATCTTTCTTCTTGTTTTCACTTATTTCTTGTTTATTAAAATAGGCACCTTGAAGTGTTATTTTGTCGTTAGTTTCATTTCTTCTTTTATTTCACATCAACCTCCTTGTAGTCTTTATCCTGTATGATGTCTTGTAGAAAAATAAGGTAGGGTTTTCTTTAGTTATTTTTGACTTTTATTTCATTCCAATTAACATTCTGTCCATCTGTATTTATTGTATAATTGTATCCCCACTCTTCTTGTAACGTTTTCAAATCATAAAATAATTGATAATTCATCTCATGCACAATTAATGGAGGTTGAGACTTTTGGCATTCCTAATCACAGCAATGTACTGGTCGTGTATATTGGGCCTGATTTTAAGTTTTTCTTAATTTTCTCAATGAGGCTATGCACACTATCAGCCTCATTTTGGGTGTGGCCCTGATCAAAAATTTATGCGTAATGCTCTTAATATTTAATTTTGCACAGCATTTAAATAAAGAAATGTTATATATTTATTTTTATTCTGTCCAGCAATTGCCGGAATAAAAATCACTTCCTTTTATCACCATTTTCGTCACTTATAACTTTCAGATATGCCCATACACAAGATCCGATCTCAACCGCATCACGTTTCGCATCACTCTCTGTCCAAAAATAGCAATGCACATTTTGTAGGCTACTTTAGATTCCTTCGGCGTTAATTCAGTTAGGGTTAAATTATAATTAAGCTTAGACTTACAGTAAAAGGAGGAACTGTTACCTTTGGGCACTGCAACACTGCTCTAAATCATACACCGCTACCTCATATTCTTCTCTACTTTTGCGATCATTAACCTTCTCGACCCTACTATAATCCTTCTCTTCTATATATTTTAAGTATTTCTTCCATATCTTTTTTTAATTTTCATTGGAATTAGAATAAGAATTACATAGATCACATTGATCCTTTTTCGGTTGAAAAATGACATTAAATTCATTTGTAAATATTTTATAGTAAGTTACATATGTACCTGCTGGTTTATTCTGTTTTTCTTGGTCTACTTTAAAATCATTGTATAAATCTTTAATAGTTTTGTTACCTTCTATAAATTCTTTCGTTGTAGAAGCTCGTAAGTAATGAGATTCAACCTTGGGATAGAATGTGTGCTTCATGATCGCATCTGTATTTGGAATCAATTTTCATGGTGTTGATGTGTTCCTCTCAAATCAAAAATCAAAATATTTTGCAGTAAATATTATGCGATCAGATATATCCAAAGTTGCTTTATAAAAAGTTTTACAAACTCTGATCATTTTACAGTCAATTTTAAAATGAAATGCTTTGTTATTGTGCCTGGGTCTTTCAGCATTCTGTATATTTGTACCGAGGCTGAACATCAACCATACTCGCATTTGTATACGCTCTTTGTTTTACTAAATCACCCAAATCCCAAAACGTCTGAAATAGTTTGCATCTTTCTATTTATCTTTGTAGTACATTTAAGCCTGCATTTATCCGTGCAAGGTCTTTGAGACACCGAGCAGAAACACGCTTCTGAGTTTTCGACTGCGATATATATGCTTTTCCTTATTACGCATACGTTTGATTTTATTCTGTTTCCATTGAGAAGGATTTTGGTACGTTTGTGTCCTTTATTCAGTGTAGATGTTGTAGCCTTCTTGAATTTGAAGAACTGGTAATAGAAGAGCTCGATTTGTCAAAGAAATAGTTCATTTTTTTTTGGCTCAATATTTACATATGTGGGATCTGTATCATAAGTCAATGTCACTCTCATCAGTATAAATAAGAGACGTGTAATAGTTTTGACATTATGTAACTTCCTCGGATGATTATTAACCCTTATATACCGTGTCAGTCACTTTGCACGGAGTACTGCATTTAAAAGATGACTGACAGCAGTGTATGTGTTAAATAGCTAAAAGATAAACATTAAATTAACAATATTTTAAAAACAGCAAATATTGTTTTTTTTTTACAGCGCCCTAACTACTTATAAAGTAATCACTTACGTTTCTTCTATAAGACAGTTGGTCTGGAGGCGTGTTTTCTATAATATCATCATCTGTTTCATCAATAATAACATGTCTGATAGGAAGTAAATGAGGGTTAGTTTGTTGTTTTTCGCGAACTATCTGATTCAGAACTTGGTGACGATGAGTCAGAAGAGGATGAGCTAGATAAACCAGAAGGTGATGAGGATGTTGAACTTTATGAAGATTGACGGGCACAATGGTCTTCATTTTTATTTTCTGCCGCCGTAATCATAGCGTAACGTGTAATATTGTCTTCATTGTCAGACAAAGTAATGTCACTATCATAAGTCACCAGACTTTATTACATTGTGAGTTTTAAAGGAGATTTCTGCAAATAATAAACATTATTAGTTTCTCACAAAATAGTTTTGAGGAGATAATAAAATATTATAAATAGTTTAGTTGTTTTTTCTTAATTTATTTCTACTACTGATATAGATGCTTCAATTATTTTATCCAAGCTATCCACGACTGATTCTGTTATCATGTTTTTACTTAGATTTATATTCTCCTTCATTTCAACAGAAACACTAGTTTCATTTTGTACCTATAATTAATAAAACTAATTTTAACTATTGTAATAATATTAACTATGGTAATAATATGTTTTAATGAATATATTATTATAACTACAACAATTTCCTGACAGGTTAGCCTTTTGACCCATACTGGAATCGAACCTGTGGTTCCCGAAGTTACACCAATATGACTACAAAGCAGTTAATATAAAATAAATAAAATGAATGAAAATTACAGTAATAATAAAATTACTCACCTCGTGATTGAAATTTTATTGCTACTGTTGTAGTTCTCTATTAAATTATAATCTACTATAGTATTTTTATTATCTTGTATGGTATTTTCTACAATCAATCCTAAAATCTTTCGAGCTCGAAGACATTCTATAACCAAAACAAAATTTTAGAAGTCGATATTACATTTCATTTAGTAAAATAGTGAAATAACTACAAGAGAACGAAAGTGGTATCTAAATTTAATAGTAAACAGTAATAAATATAAAAATAACTACGTTTTGGTAATTTACCAAGTTTTGTTTCTACATTTTAATATTAAAGTGCATTAATTGAAATGATGTCGTATTTGATACGATATAATTTATACAAAACTGAATTGTCATATTTTGCCGATAAAAATTACGTGTACTTTTCTAATACAATGAAATAAGTCTGAATAGATGCAGTTTTTGAATAAAATAAAGCATATAAAATAATTACCTGATACTAAAATAGCGAATTATTCTGGTTTATTTCACTTTCTTTAAACTATTTTAAGGTCTTAACTGGAACAACGCCGGTGCATTACTGAACTCGCTCATTTTACTGGTATCGACTTGTTCACGCGTTAATCAAAAGAGAACGACGATCATCTCACTCTGTCATTTTCAGCGTTATCGAGTCGGCTGTTGGACTATACCTATTCTCCTGACGAAGTTAATTGGTTTATGTTGAAAACTCGAAAACGTAAATTTTAGTTAATTCAGTTTATGAATAAATAAAAGCTGCGCTATATTATAGTACTTATTTAATTTAAAATATATAAATCTTTGTCATAAAAATATTATTTACCATTTCTGTTATGATTTATTATAAGCCGTCAATTATTCGTCGAAAACAATCATGAATTAAATTAAATCACTGAATCATTGTTTTTCGTGCATTTTGTGTAACGATACACACTTCATTGCGTGAAATATCGTTAGTACGCATGTCAAATTAATGTCATTTATTTTCATACGTTGACTGATTTATCATATTCTCTTCGTCTTTGTGCTGATTACTCGCAGCTTATCTTGAGATGCAGTAATTTCCATATTTGGGTCGACAGGATGCGACATGTTGGAGACATGTTATGTCCTCATGCCATCACAATATAAGCTCTTTTTCCAACATGAAGATCTTTACAACAGGTATGTTTAGTTTAATAGCTATTTGCTTAGTTGATTTAGTTGAGTACTGTCACTGTCGTAATTGATGTATATTTATAAAAAGTAAATATTCTCACCTCTTTCAGTAACATATCATAATATTTACCTTGAAAATAATAATTAGACTATAAACAATATAACACATTTACTTGACTTGGACTTATTTTATATGAAACATGTTCTAATGTCAGTTTAAAATTTTTAGCTTCAACCCCAAGCTGTTATCTATGAAGAGTGCTCATTGGTTCTTAGCAAACATGGAACAAATGGAAATATAATGCTGAAGAATAATTGGCACACGCCTAGATATGGACGGTCTATCTTGGGAGCTAGACAACGATATAAGATATCACACAGTCGAAGCCAATGATCCATGATATATTTGTAATCTCTATTTTATTTATAATCCGGACCGTGCTTTGCTGCTAGCTGTGCTTTTGCCGAAATATTGATAATGATGGACAATATCTAACAAGATTGTGATATTGTTTCACGTGTTAACTGCCTGCCAATCGAAGCAACCATGGTAACATAAGCTTCCAATCAGGCAATCTATGGAAAAGGCCTATGTAGAGCTGTGAATTTTAATAGGTCGTAATGATGATGGTGACATGTATAAAATGAACATAGACAAACACTTGGACATGAAAAATTATTTGTGGGCTATAAAATGTTTCTTTCGTGGAGTTTTCAAACTTAATCAAAACTTAGCCACTATTTAAAAATTACGTTTTTAATCGATTTTTAAGATGTTACCATTTTAAATAGTTAAATAAAAAGAGGTTTAAATATCAATTCTCGTTTGATTTTACTGCAGGTGTTATTAAGATCTTCGTCAACTTTGTTTCAAGAAAGATGACAACGCTCGATTGAAGAACTGCAATAAATACAAACTCATAGTTCTTGATAAAAAATGAAATAATGTAAACAATAGTATTTGAATTTATTCAATAAAATAATAAAACATATGAATGACGTAATGAGCGGAGGGGATAGGTTCCACGAGTTTAAAAGGTGGGCATTTTGCGCTCCGAAACTTATCCGCTACAATATAGAATCTAGATAGAAACAAAAGAAGAAACTACCAGAAAGAGCCCTTAAGAAATAGTGAATTAATAGGAAAATTCTTCACCCGAACATCCACCAGCTTACAAATTAAAATATAATTTGTAAGTTCTTATTTCTCAAGACCTTCCAGCAATAGTCCCACAAAAGCCCAAGACTAATATTAGGGTGAACGCGTATAAATTATTTTGATTTATTTTGTGATGTATCGTTGTCACATCGTAATAAAATCTACCGCATCTTCATATTCTGTGTACAATGTAGTGAAAGTAAAAAGAGGAAAATGCCAAAATTGCATGACAAATACATTATCTAGCCTACTAACTGGCTGCAAAGTTTATGATGAAAATGGTAGCTGGTACTATCGCTGGTAAAGGCCCACTTGACGGTAATTGACCAGAGATACGTTGTCATCTAAGATGTAATGCCACAGCCTGTAATTATACTGACTCTATAGACATACATTATACATACATAACACTGTCTGTCTGCCTGTCACCCAGAGGGTAGGCAGAGACTATGGACTTCCATTTGGCACGATCCTGACACACCTCTCTCGCCTCCTCCACATCCATATACCTACGCATACACGCTCGTGCCAAAGCATAGTTGAGTAAGTTAAATTTTGTCTTAAGGTTAGAGATTATGTGCCTGCAAGCTAATTTTGAAGTTGTTCGAAATGTGGAACCAACGGCAATAGGACGGATACCTTATCCTTTTTTTGAAGGCACATAATCTTGCCCCATATAAGAATGGAATGAAATTGGAATTAACATTACCAGAAAGCATAAAATTACATAATTTTGTAATTTCATTAAGAAGTACTCCGTCGACGTCACCGGCAGAAGCGCACAAGATCCTTAAGATGTTGAGGCTTAATTCCGTCAATGCACAATGCCGCCAGCAGAGCAGACATAATTGCTTCTAACGTGTCTTTTCAGAAATTTGTAAAGGTTGCATAAAAGTCTTGGGAGGCAGTAAACTTTGAGAAGGATTGACCGAAGGATGCTTCTGAGGAAGGCCTTCAAAAGTTTGGACATGAGGAGCCAGGATGTCGTCTGATAATAAAATACGATATGCATTTTTAAGTCGCCATCCATTACTTTCGACTCAACTATTTTTTAGTCAAATCTAGGACGAGGTCGAGATAAATGAGTATTAATTGGGTAAGCTGAATTTTGAAAAGATGTCTCTTTTAGTTGAGACATAATTGATTGATTTATTTTTTATCAAAATGAAAATGGGAATACGCGAAAGTAAATAATTTTGACAACTCTTTTCACAGTTAGTGAAACAATTTTGAATAGTGCATGACAATGCTTTAGCAAGCTGCATCTTCGCACCTCTAGGAATTCTTTTAACCACTGGTACATTACGATAATTGTAAATTTGTTCTGAAAAAGGGAAAATTTGTGTCTTTAGAGGAATTACTAATAGAGTTATGAATTTCACGGTAGGCTGTGAAGTCGAAATACTTTTACTATAGCATCGTTTATATATATATATATATATATATATATATATATATATATATATATATATATATATACCTTACGCAGCCTACCGTCGGTACAATCTTGACACTGTAGGACATCCGGCTGTGAATGTAGCGGAACGGAGATATTCATAAAAAATCTAAACATATCTCTACAGCACTTAATAGTCTTTATATTACATAGCTTCATATTGGCTTGAAATGTGCTGTACCCTGCATCTTTCCCTAAAACATAATCATTTACGGCCTAAAAAATTGTTTTGCTCTATAAATGACTTATTATCATTTATAGAGCAAAATTAAATTTAAAATAATTATTATAATAACTGTATTATATATTTACAGATCTTTTGCTGAAAGGACAATGCCAGATCGTACCCCACCTTGTACAAAAAGATAAATGTATGTAAAATAATCTTATGAATATTGGACTTTTTGTAATAAATCATTATTTTGTATAACTTAGGTAAAATATTAATTAAAAAATGAATTCAACGGTTAATATTTTATCATTTCCAGTATTTCAAATAACATCTGCGTTTCTTTATGCAAATTAGTAAATACGCGCGCTTAAAGTACCTATCGCACCTTTATTCATAAACTGCACTAACACAAAATTTTAGTTTTGTGGTAAATCGCATTTAAAGTTTGACATGATGAGATCGATGACTTCAAAAAATTATAAAAAAAAAGGTGGCGTTGGTCAGTTACAAAATTAGATATGTGTAGCTTAATTAACAAAGTATTAGAATGGGGCGGAAAATTATTATATTTTGATCAAGAATACACTCTATAGTAGTATTTAAAAAAAAACCTACTTATTTCACTTTTTACTAAAATATGTAATCGAAAAATTTTGATGCAAACGGAGTTACTGAAAATATTGCAGTTTTATATTAAAATTATCTTGTTAGTATGTGAAATATTTAGATTATTTGCAGTATTAAGATATTAAAGGCATAAATTGTCGACGAAATATTCCTAATTATTACTTTCTTAATATAAATTTTCATATAAATTTCACAGGTAGGTATTATTTTTAAAAAAATAAAGAAATATTTTTATGTTTACATGTTTTAATTGTTTAAAAAGATAACATTATTTTAGTAACACTACTTAAGGATGTCTTAGTAAACAGTCCAAATACTTCGGTGTAGGTATTACTTAAATACTCTGCATACCTACTTCAAAGTATTGTTGGTAATACAATTATTAAGTAAAAACTTTAATTAAACTTCAGAGATATTCATATTATTAAAAAAAACTAAAATCTTCGCAAATCTTTATATTTTAACAAAATAATATTCATAATTATACATAAATTGTTTTGGTTTTCATATCACACTAAAAAATCAAATATAATGAGATCTGGTTTTAAAACTTAATGTAAAAATATTGTACTTAAAGTACATTATTATAAAACTCTGCATAAAAAGAAGGGATTAATGCTTTTGAAATCAGCTCCCTTAAATCTTTTTTCTTGTTTTCACTTATTTCTTGTTTATTAAAATAGGCACCTTGAAGTGTTATTTCTGTCGTTAGTTTCATTTTCTTCCTTTATTTTACATCAACCTCCTTGTAGTCTTTATCCTTGTATGATGTCTTGTAGACAAAAAAGGTAGGGTTTTCTTTAGTTATTTTTAAGACTTTTATTTCATTCCAATTAACATTCTGTCCATCTGTATTTATTGTATAATTGTATCCCCACTCTTCTTGTAACGTTTTCAAATCATAAAATGATTGATAATTCATCTCATGCACAATTAATGGAGGTTGAGACTTTTGGCATTCCTAATCACAGCAATGTACTGGTCGGTGTATATATTGGGCCTGATTTTAAGTTTTTCTTAATTTCTTTCTCAATGAGGCTATGCACACTATCAGCCTCATTTTGGGTGTGGCCCCTGATCAAAAATTTATGCGTAATGCTCTTAATATTTAATTTTGCACAGCATTTAAATAAAGAAATGTTATATATTTATTTTTATTCTGTCCGCAAATTGCCGGAATAAAAATCACTTCCTTTTATCACCATTTTCGTCACTTATAACTTTCAGATATGCCCATACAAGATCCGATCTCAACCGCATCACGTTTCGCATCACTTCTGTCCAAAAATAGCAATGCACATTTTGTAGGCTACTTTAGATTCCTTCGGCGTTAATTCAGTTAGGGTTAAATTATAGCAATTAAGCTTAGACTTACAGTAAAAGGAGGAACTGTTACCTTTTGGGCACTGCAACACTGCTCTAAATCATACACCGCTACTTATATTCTTCTCTACTTTTGCGATCATTAACCTTCTCGACCCTACTATAATCCTTTCCTCTATATTTTAAGTATTTCCTTCCATATCTTTTTTTAATTTTCATTGGAATTAGAATAAGAATTACATAGATCACATTGATCCTTTTTCGGTTGAAAAATGACATTAAATTCATTTGTAAATATTTTATAGTAAGTTACATATGTACCTGCTGGTTTATTCTGTTTTTCTTGGTCTACTTTAAAATCATTGTATAAATCTTTAATAGTTTTGTTACCTTCTATAAATTCTTTCGTTGTAGAAGCTCAGTAATGAGATTCAACCTGGGGATAGAATTAATGCTTCATGATCGCATCTCGTATTTCGGAATCAATTTTCTATGTGTTGATTCCTCTCAAATCAAAAATCAAAATATTGTACAGTAAATATTATGCGATCAGATATATCCAAAGTTGCTTTATAAAAAGTTTTACAAACTCTGATCATTTTACAGTCAATTTTAAAATGAAATGCTTTGTTATTGTGCCTGGGTCTTTCAGCATTCGTATATTTGTACCGAGGCTGAACATCAACCATACTCGCATTTGTATACGCTCTTTGTTTTACTAAATCACCCAAATCCCAAAACGTCTGAAATAGTTTGCATCTTTCTATATTTATCTTTGTAGTACATTTAAGCCTGCATTTATCCGTGCAAGGTTCTTTGAGACACCGAGCAGAAACACGCTTCTGAGTTTTCGACTGCGATATATATGCTTTTCCTTATTACGCATATGTTTGATTTTATTCTGTTTCCATTGAGAAGGATTTTGGTACGTTTGTGTCCTTTATTCAGTGTAGATGTTGTAGCCCTTCTTGAATTTGAAGAACTGGTAATAGAAGAGCTCGATTTGTCAAAGAAATAGTTCCTTTTTTTTCTTGGCTCAATATTTACATATGTGGGATCTGTATCGCTTAAGTCAATGTCACTCATCAGTATAAATAAGAGACGTGTAATAGTTTTGGACCTTATGTAACTTCCTCGGATGATTATTAACCCTTATGCTACCGTGTCAGTCACTTTGCACGGAGTACTGCATTTAAAGGATGACTGACGGCAGTGTATGTGTTAAATAGCTAAAAGATAAACATTAAAATTAAAAATAACAATATTTTAAAAAACAGCAAATATTGTTTTTTTTTTACAGCGCCCTAACTACTTATAAAGTAATCACTTACGTTTCTTCTATAAGACAGTTGGTCTGGAGGCGTGTTTTCTATAATATCATCATCTGTTTCATCAATAATAACATGTCTGATAGGAAGTAAATGAGGGTTAGTTTGTTGTTCTGTTCGCGAACTATCTTATTCAGAACTTGGTGACGATGAGTCAGAAGAGGATAAGCTAGATAAACCAGAAGGTGATGAGGATGTTGAACTTGATGAAGATTGACGGGCACAATGGTCTTCATTTTTATTTTCTGCCGCCGTAATCATAGCGTAACGTGTAATATTGTCTTCATTGTCAGACAAAGTAATGTCACTATCATAATAAGTCACCAGACTTTATTACATTGTGAGTTTTAAAGTGAGATTTCTGCAAATAATAAACATTATTAGTTTTACAAAATAGTTTTGAGGAGATAATAAAATATTATAAATAGTTTAGTTGTTTTTTCTTAATTTATTTCTACTTACTGATATAGATGCTTCAATTATTTTATCCAAGCTATCCACGACTGATTCTGTTATCATGTTTTTACTTAGATTTATATTCTCCTTCATTTCAACAGAAACACTAGTTTCATTTTGTACCTATAATTAATAAAACTAATTTTAACTATTGTAATAATATTAACTATGGTAATAATATGTTTTAATGAATATATTATTATAACTACAACAATTTCCTGACAGGTTAGCTTTTGACCCATACGGAATCGAACCTGTGGTTCCCAGTTACACCAATATGACTACAAAGCAGTTAATATAAAATAAATAAAATGAATGAAAATTCACAGGTAATAAAAATTACTCACCTCGTGATTGAAATTTTATTGCTACTGTTGTAGTTCTCTTAAATTATAATCTCTATAGTATTTTTATTATCTTGTATGGTATTTTCTACAATCAATCCTAAAATCTTTCGAGCCTCGAAGACATTCTATAACCAAAACAAAATTTTAGAAGTCGATATTACATTTCATTTAGTAAAATAGTGAAATAACTACAAAGAGAACGAAAGTGGTATCTAATAAATTTAATAGTAAACAGTAATAAATATAAAAATAACTACGTTTTGGTAATTTACCAAGTTTTGTTTCTACATTTTAATATTAAAGTGCATTAATTGAAATGATGTCGTATTTGATACGATATAATTTATACAAAACTGAATTGTCATATTTTGCCGATAAAAATTACGTGTACTTTTCTAATAAAATGAAATAAGTCTGAATAGATGCAGTTTTTGAATAAAATAAAGCATATAAAATAATTACCTGATACTAAAATAGCGAATTATTCTGGTTTATTTCACTTTCTTTAAACTATTTTAAGGTCTTAACTGGAACAACGCCGGCGCATTATTGAACTCGCTCATTTTACTGGTATCGACTTGTTCGCGCGCGTTAATCAAAAAGAGAACGACGATCATCTCACCCTGTCATTTTCAGCGTTATCGAGTGGGCTGTTGGACTACAATGTTGGAAAACAAAAACCTATTCTCCTGACAAAGTTAATTCGGTTTATGTTGAAAACTCGAAAACGTAAATTTTAGTTAATCTAGTTTATGAATAAAGGTGCTGCGCTATATTATAGTACTTATTTAATTTAAAATATGTAAATCTTTGTCATAAAAATATTATTTACCGATTTCTATTATGATTTATTATAAGCCGTCAATTATTCGTCGAAAACGATCATGAATTAAATTAAATCATTACTGAATCATTGTTTTTCGTGCATTTTGTGTAATGATACACACACTTCATTGCGTGAAATATCGTTAGTACGCATGTCAAATTAATGTCATTTATTTTCATACGTTGACTGATTTATCATATTCTCTTCGTCTTTGTGCTGATTACTCGCAGCTTATCTTGAGATGCAGTAATTTCCATATTTGGGTCGACAGGATGCGACATGTTGGAGATTTGTTATGTCCTCATGCCATCACAATATAAACTCTTTTTCCAACATGAAGATCTTAACAACAGGTATGTTTAGTTTAATAGCTATTTACTTAGTTGATTTAGTTGAGTACTGTCGCTGTCGTAATTGATGTATATTTATAAAAATGTAAATATTCACACCTCATTCTGTAACATATACATAATATTTAACTTGAAAAAAATAATTTGATTATAAACATTACTATTATATAAAACATTTACTTGGCTTGGAATTAGTTTATGTCAAATACGTATGTTCTAATGTCTGTTCATAATTTTTAGCTTCAACCGTAAGCTGTAATCTGTGAAGAGTGTTCTTTGCTTCTTAGCAAACTTGGGAGAAATAGGAATATAATGTTGAAGAATGATTGGGCCACAGGCCTAGGATATGGACGGTCTATTTTGTTTGCTAGACAACGTATAAGATATCACACAGTTGAAGCCAATGATCCATGATATATTTGTAATCTTTATATTTTATTTATAATCCGGACCGTGCTTTGCTTATAGCTGTGCTTTTGCCGAAATATTGATAATGATGGACATAGAAGATGTCGAACAAGATTGTGATATTATTTCACGTGCTAACCTGCCTGCCAATCGAAGCAACCATGGTAAATATAAGCTCCAATCAGGCAATCTATGGAAAAGGCCTATGTAGAGCTGTGAATTTTAATAGGTCGTAATGATGATGGTGACATGTATAAAATGAACATAGACAAACACTTGGACATGAAAAATTATTTAGGGCCATAAAATGTTTCTTTTCAAAGTGGAGTTTTCAAACTTAATCAAAACTTAGCCACTATTTAAAAATTACGTTTTTAATCGATTTTTTAAGATGTTATCATTTTAAATAGTTAAATAAAAAAGAGCTTTAAATATCAATTCTCGTTTTATTTTATTGCAGGTGTTATTAAGATCTTCGTCAACTTTGTTTCAAGAAAGGTGACAACGCTCGATTGAAGAACTGCAATAAATACAAACTCATAGTTCTTGATAAAAAAAATGAAATAATGTAAACAATAGTATTTGAATTTATTCAATAAAATAATAAAACATATGAATGACGTACGAGCGGAGGGGGATAGGGTTCCACGAGTTTAAAAGGTGGGCATTTTGCGCTTCGAAACTTATCCGCTACAATATAGAATCTAGATAGAAACAAAAGAAGAAACTACGAGAAAGAGCCCTTAAGAAATAGTGAATTAATAGGAAAATTCTTCACCCGAACATCCACCCAGCTTACAAATTAAAATATAATTTGTAAGTTCTTATTTCTCTCAAGACCTTCCAGCAATAGTTCCACAAAAGCCCAAGACTAATATTAGGGTGAACCCGTATAAATTATTTTGATTTATTTTGTAATGTATCGTTGTCACATCGTAATAACATCTACCGCATCTTCATATTCTGTGTACAATGTAGTGAAAGTAAAAAGAGTAACATGCCAAAAATTGCATGACAAATACATTATCTAGCCTACTAACTGGCTGCAAAGTTTATGGTGAAAATGGTAGCTGGCACTATCGCTGGTAAAGGGCCTACTTGACGGTAATTGACCAGAGATACGTTGTCATCTAAGATGTAATGCCATATAGCCTGTAATTATACTGACTCTATAGACATACATTATACATACATAACACTGTCTGTCTGCCTGTCACCCAGAGGGGTAGGCAGACTATGGACTTCATTTGGCACGATCCTGACACCCTCTCTCGCCTCCTCCACATCCATATACCTACGCATACACGCTCGTGCCAAAGCATAGTTGAGTGCTTAAATTTTGTCTTAAGGTTAGAGATTATGTGCCTGCAAGCTAATTTTGAAGTTAAGCGTCGAAATGTGGAACCAACGGCAATAGGACGGATACCCTTATCCTTTTTTTGAAGGCACATAATCTTGCCCCATATAAGAATGGAATGAAATTGGAATTAACATTACCAGAAAGCATAAAATTACATAATTTTGTATTTCATTAAGAAGTACTCCGTCGACGTCACCGGCAGCGCTTACAAGATCCTTAAGATGTTGAGGCTTAATTCCGTCAATGCACAATGCCAGCAGAGCAGACATAATTGCTTCTAACGTGTCTTTTCAGAAATTTGTAAAGGTTGCATAAAAGTCTTGGGAGGCAGCGGTAAAATTTGAGAAGGATTGACCGAAGGATGCTCTGAGGAAGGCCTTCAAAAGTTTGACATTACGAGGAGCCAGGATGTCGTCTGATAATAAAATACGATATGCATTTTTAAGTCGCCATCCATTACTTTCGACTCAACTACTTTTTAGTCAAATCTAGGACGAGGTCGAGATAAATGAGTATTAATTGGGTAAGCTGAATTTTGAAAAGATGTCTCTTTTAGTTGAGACATAATTGATTGATTTATTTTTATCAAAATGAAAATGGGAATACGCGAAAGTAAATAATTTTGACAACTCTTTTCACAGTTAGTGAAACAATTTTGAATAGTGCATGACAATGCTTTAGCAAGCTGCATCTTCGCACCTCTAGGAATTCTTTTAACCACTGGTACATTACGATAATTGTAAATTTGCTCCGAAAAAGGGAAAAATTTGTGTCTTTAGAGGAATTACTAATAGAGTTATGAATTTCTACGGTAGGCTGTGAAGTCGAAATACTTTTACTATAGCATCGTTTAATATATATATATATATATATATATATATATATATATATATATATATATATACCTTTACGCAGCCTACCGTCGGTACAATCTTGACACTGTAGGACATCCGGCTGTGAATGTAGCGGAACGGAGATATTCATAAAAAATCTAAACATATCTCTACAGCACTTAATAGTCTTTATATTACATAGCTTCATATTGGCTTGAAATGTGCTGTACCCGCATCTTTCCCTAAAACATAATCATTTACGGCCTAAATAAAATTGTTTTGCTCTATAAATGACTTATTATCATTTATAGAGCAAAATTAAATTTAAAAATAATTATTATAATAACTGTATTATATATTTACAGATCTTTTGCTGAAAGGACAATGCCAGATCGTACCCCACCTTGTACAAAAAGATAAATGTATGTAAAATAATCTTATGAATATTGGACTTTTTGTAATAAATCATTATTTTGTATAACTTGCGGTAAAATATTAATTAAAAAAATGAATTCAACGGTTAATATTTTATCATTTCCAGTATTTCAAATAACATCTGCGTTTCTTTATGCAAATTAGTAAATACGCGCGCTTAAAGTACCTATCGCACCTTTATTCATAAACTGCACTAACACAAAATTTTAGTTTTGTGGGAAATCGCATTTAAAGTTTGACATGTTGAGATCGATGACTTCAAAAAATTATAAAAAAATAATAGATGGCTTTGGTCAGTTACAAAATTAGATATGTGTAGCTTAATTAACAAAGTATTAGAATGAGGCGGAAAATTATTATATTTTGATCAAGAATACACACTCTAGTAGTATTTAAAAAAAATCGTACTTATTTCACTTTTTACTAAAATATGTAATCGAATAATTTTGATGCAAACGGAGTTACTGAAAATATTGCAGTTATATATTAAAATTATCTTGTTAGTATGTGAAATATTTAGATTATTTGCAGTATTAAGATATTAAAGGCATAAATTGTCGACGAAATATTCCTAATTATTACTTTCTTAATATAAATTTTCATATAAATTTCACAGGTAGGTATTATTTTTAAAAAAATAAAGAAATATTTTTATGTTTACATGTTTTAATTGTTTAAAAAGATAACATTATTTTAGTAACACTACTTAATGATGTCTTAGTAAACAGTCCAAATACTTCGATGTAGGTACCTACTTAAATACTTCTGTGTATACCTACTTCAAAGTATTGTTGGTAATACAATTATTAAGTAAAAACTTCTAATTAAACTTCAGAGATATTCATATTATTAAAAAAAACTAAAATCTTCGCAAATCTTTATATTTTAACAAAATAATATTCATAATTAAACATAAATTGTTTTGGTTTTCATATCACACTAAAAAATCAAATATAATGAGATCTGGTTTTAAAACTTAATGTAAAAATATTGTACTTAAAGTACATTATTATAAAACTCTGCATAAAAAGAAGGGATTAATGCTTTTGAAATCAGCTCCCTTAAATCTTTTTTCTTGTTTTCACTTATTTCTTGTTTATTAAAATAGGCACCTTGAAGTGTTATTTCTGTCGTTAGTTTCATTTTCTTCCTTTTATTTCTTGCATCAACCTCCTTGTAGTCTTTATCCTTGTATGATGTCTTGTAGACAAAAAAGGTAGGGTTTTCTTTAGTTATTTTTAAGACTTTTATTTCATTCCAATTAACATTCTGTCCATCTGTATTTATTGTATAATTGTATCCCCACTCTAATCTTCTTGTAACGTTTTCAAATCATAAAATAATTGATAATTCATCTCATGCACAATTAATGGAGGTTGAGACTTTTTGGCATTCCTAATCACAGCAATGTACTGGTCGGGTGTATATAATGGGGCCGATTTTAAGTTTTTCATAATTTCTTTCTCAATGAGGCTACGCACACTATCAGCCTCATTTTGGGTGTGGCCCCTGATCAAAAATTTATGCGTAATGCTCTTAATATTTAATTTTTGCACAGCATATAAATAAAGAAATGTTATATATTTATTTTTATTCTGTCCGCAGCAATTGTTGGAATAGAAAATCACTTCCTTTTTTATCACCATCTTCGTCACTTATAACTTTCAGATATGCCCATACACCAGATCCGATCTCAACCGCACCACGTTTAGCATCACTCTCTGTCCAAAAATTGCAATGCACATTTTTGTAGGCTACTTTAGATTCCTTCGGCGTTAATTCAGTTAGGGTTAAATTATAGCAATTAAGTTTAGACTTACACTAAAAGGAGGAACTGTTACCTTTTGGGCACTGCAACACTGCCTCTAAATCATACACCGCTACTCTCATATTCTTATCTACTTTTTTGCGATCATTAACCTTCTCGACCCTACTATAATCCTTCTCTTCTATATATTTTAAGTATTTCCCTTCCATATCTTTTTTTTATTTTCATTGGAATTAGAATAAGAATTACATAGATGACATTGATCCTTTTTCGGTTGAAAAAATGACAGATTAAATTCATTTGTAAATATTTTATAGTAAGTTACATATGTACCTGCTGGTTTATTCTGTTTTTCTTGGTCTACTTTAAAATCATTGTATAAATCTTTAATAGTTTTGTTACCTTCTATAAATTTTCGTTGTAGAAGCTCGTAAGTAATGAGATTCAACCTTGGGGATAGAATTAATGTGCTTCATGATCGCATCTCGTATTTCGGAATCAATTTTCTTATGGTGTTGATGTGTTCCTCTCAAATCAAAAATCAAAAATATTTTGTACAGTAAATATTATGATCAGATATATCCAAAGTTGCTTTATAAAAGGTTTTACAAACTCTGATCATTTTACTGTCAATTTTAAAATGAAATGCTTTGTTATTGTGCCTGGATCTTTCAGCATTCGTATATTTGTACCGAGGCTGAACAACCATACTCGCATTTATATACGCTCTTTGTTTTACTAAATCACCCAAACCCCAAAACTTCTGAAATAGTTTGTATCTTTCTTCTATATTTATCTTTGTAGTACATTTAAGCCTGCATTTATCCGTGCAAGGTTCTTTGAAACATCGAGCAGAAACACGCTTCTGAGTTTTCGACTGCGATACATATGCTTTTCCCTTATTACGCATACGTTTGATTTTATTCTGTTTCCATTGAGAAGGATTTTTGGTACGTTTGTGTCCTTTATTCAGTGTAGATGTTGTAGCCCTTCTTGAATTTGAAGAACTGGTAGAAGAAGAGCTCGATTTGTCAAAGAAATAGTTCCTTTTTTTTCTTGGCTCAATATTTACATATGTGGTATCTGTATCGCTTAAGTCAATGTCACTCTCATCAGTATAAATAGGAGACGTGTAATAGTTTTGGACCTTATGTAACTTCCTCGGATGATTATTAACCCTTATGCTACCGTGTCAGTCACTTTGCACGGAGTACTGCATTTAAAGGATGACTGACGGCAGTGTATGTGTTAAATAGCTAAAAGATAAACATTAAAATTAAAAATAACAATATTTTAAAAACAGCAAATATTGTTTTTTTTTTACAGCGCCTAACTACTTATAAAGTAATAACTTACGTTTCTTCTATAAGACAGTTGGTCTGAGGCGTGTTTTCTATAATATCATCATCTGTTTCATCAATAATAACATGTCTGATAGGAAGTGAATGAGGGTTAGTTTGTTGTTTTGTTCGCGAACTATCTGATTCAGAGCTTGGTGACGATGAGTCAGAAGAGGATGAGCTAGATAAACCAGAAGGTGATGAGGATGTTGAACTTTATGAAGATTGACGGCACAATGGTCTTCATTTTATTTTCTGCCGCCGTAATCATAGCGTAACGTGTAATATTGTCTTCATTGTCAGACAAGGTAATGTCACTATCATAATAAGTCACCAGACTTTTATTACATTGTGAGTTTTTAAAGTGAGATTTCTGCAAATAATAGACATTATTAGTTTCTACAAAATAGTTTTGAGGAGATAATAAAATATTATAAATAGTTTAGTTGTTTTTTTCTTAATTTATTTCTACTTACTGATATAGATGCTTCAATTATTTTGTCCAAGCTATCTACGACTGATTCCGTTATCATGTTTTTACTTTCTAGATTTATCTTCTCCTTCATTTCAACAGAAACACTAGTTTCATTTTGTACCTATAATTAATAAAACTAATTTTAACTATTGTAATAATATTTACTATGGTAATAATATGTTTTAATGAATATATTATTATAACTACAACAATTTCCTGACAGGTTAGCCTTTTTGATCCATACCGGGAATCGAACCTGTGGTTCCCGAAGTTACACCAAAAAGTCAACAAAGCAGTTAATATAAAAATAAATAAAATGAATGAAAATCTACAGTAATAATAAAAATTACTCACCTCGTGATTGCAATTTTTATTGCTACTGTTGTAGTTCTCTATTAAATTATAATCTACTATAGTATTTTTATTATCTTGCATGGTATTTTCTACAATCAATCCTAAAATCTTTCCAGCTCTCGAAAACATTCTATAACCAAAACAAAATTTTAGAAGCCGATATTACATTTCATTTAGTAAAATAGTGAAATAACTACAAAGAGAACGAAAGTCGTATCTAATAAATTTAATAGTAAACAGTAATAAATATAAAAATAACTACGTTTTTTGTAATTTACTCAAGTTTTGTTTCTACATTTTAATATTAAAGTGCATTAATTGAAATGATGTCGTATTTGATACGATATAATTTATACAAAACTGAATTGTCATATTTTTGCCGATAAAATTACATTTACTTTTCTAATAAAATGAAATAAGTCTGAATAGATGCAGTTTTTGAATAAAATAAAGCATATAAAATAATTACCTGATACTAAAATAGCGAATTATTCTGGTTTATTTCACTTTCTTTAAACTATTTTAAGGTCTTAACTGGAACAACGCCGGCGCATTTCTGAACTCGCTCACTTTACTGGTATCGACTTGTTCGCGCGCGTTAATCAAAAAGAGAACGACGATCATCTCACTCTGTCATTTTCAGCGTTATCGAGTCGGCTGTTGGACTATACCTATTCTCTTGACGAAGTTAATTCGGTTTATGTTGAAAACTCGAAAAACGTAAATTTTTAGTTAATTCAGTTTATGAATTAAGGTGCGCTGCGCTATATTGTAGTACTTATTTAATTTAAAATATGTAAATCTTTGTCATAAAAATATTATTTACCGATTTCTATTATGATTTATTATAAGCCGTCAATTATTCGTCGAAAACGATCATGAATTAAATTAAATCATTACTGAATCATTGTTTTTCGTGCATTTTGTGTAATGATACACACACTTCATTGCGTGAAATATCATTAGTACGCATGTCAAATTAATGTCATTTATTTTCATACGTTGACTGATTTATCATATTCTCTTCGTCTTTGTGCTGATTACTCGCAGCTTATCTTGAGATGCAGTAATTTCCATATTTGGGTCGACAGGATGCGACATGTTGGAGACATGTTATGTCCTCATGCCATCACAACATGCTTTTTCCAACATGAAGATCTTTACAACAGGTATGTTTAGTTTAATAGCTATTTGCTTAGTTGATTTAGTTGAGTACTGTCACTGTCGTAATTGATGTATATTTATAAAAAGTAAATATTCTCACCTCTTTCAGTAACATATCATAATATTTACCTTGAAAATAATAATTAGACTATAAACAATATAACACATTTACTTGACTTGGACTTATTTTATATGAAACATGTTCTAATGTCAGTTTAAAATTTTTAGCTTCAACCTCAAGCTGTTATCTATGAAGAGTGCTCATTGGTTCTTAGCAAACATGGAACAAATGGAAATATAATGCTGAAGAATAATTGGGCACACACCTAGGATATGGACGGTCTATCTTGGGAGCTAGACAACGTATAAGATATCACACAGCCGAAGCCAATGATCCATGATATATTTGTAGTCTCTCATATTTTATTTATAATCCGGACCGTGCTTTGCTGCTAGCTGTGCTTTTGCCGAAATATTGATAATGATGGACAATATCTAACAAGATTGTGATATTGTTTCACGTGTTAACCCGCCTGCCAATCGAGGCAACTATGGTAAATATGCTCACAATCAGGCAATCTATGGAAAAGGCCTATGTAGAGCAGTGAATTTTAATAGGTCGTAATGATGATGGTGATATGTGTAAAATGAACATAGACAAACACTTGGACATGAAACAATTATTTGTAGGCCATAAAAATGTTTCTTTCGTGCGGGAGTTTTCAAAACTTAATTAAAACTTAGCCTCTATTAAAAAAAATCGTTTTTAATCGATTTTTTAAGATGTTATCATTTTAAATAGTTAAATAAAAAAGAGCTTTAAATATCAATTCTCGTTTTATTTTATTGCAGGTGTTATTAAGATCTTCGTCAACTTTGTTTCAAGAAAGGTGACAACGCTCGATTGAAGAACTGCAATAAATACAAACTCATAGTTCTTGATAAAAAAAATGAAATAATGTAAACAATAGTATTTGAATTTATTCAATAAAATAATAAAACATATGAATGACGTACGAGCGGAGGGGGATAGGGTTCCACGAGTTTAAAAGGTGGGCATTTTGCGCTTCGAAACTTATCCGCTACAATATAGAATCTAGATAGAAACAAAAGAAGAAACTACGAGAAAGAGCCCTTAAGAAATAGTGAATTAATAGGAAAATTCTTCACCCGAACATCCACCCAGCTTACAAATTAAAATATAATTTGTAAGTTCTTATTTCTCTCAAGACCTTCCAGCAATAGTTCCACAAAAGCCCAAGACTAATATTAGGGTGAACGCGTATAAATTATTTTGATTTATTTTGTGATGTATCGTTGTCACATCGTAATAACATCTACCGCATCTTCATATTCTGTGTACAATGTAGTGAAAGTAAAAAGAGTAACATGCCAAAAATTGCATGACAAATACATTATCTAGCCTACTAACTGGCTGCAAAGTTTATGGTGAAAATGGTAGCTGGCACTATCGCTGGTTAAGGCCTACTTGACGGTAATTGACCAGAGATACGTTGTCATCTAAGATGTAATGCCATATAGCCTGTAATTATACTGACTCTATAGACATACATAATACATACATAAACACTCACGCCTGTCACCCGGAGGGGTAGGCAGAGACTATGGTCTTCCATTTGGCACGATCCTGACACACCTCTTTCGCCTCCTCCACATCCATATACCTACGCATACACGCTCGTCGGTTAAGGGTACTCTTAATTTGGCCCATTTTCAATATATCGCCAATTTGGTCGATAAATTTTCGCCTAGGGTATCCCTTCCAGACTCTGCCGTTCACCTCTGCCACATAAATTTGCTTTGTCACTCTTTCCTCATTCATTCTTTCTACATGACCAAACTACCGAAGCATTCCTTTCTTAATCCTGGTCACAACATCATCTTGCAGACCACACTCTTCTCTTATCACATAAAATAGATTGAACCCTAACATAGTCCTTAATGACCGCATTTATACAGCATTTATTCTACTCTCGTGCTTCTTCTGCCACACCTAACTTTCACTACCATACATTAAAGTAGGGACTAACACAGCATTGTGAATTGCTATACGTGCCTTTTGGGACACATTCTGACTTTCCACAATAGAGCGTAGAGCCCCAATAATTCACTTTATTTCCTGCGTTCACTCGTCGTTCTATATCCTTATCATATCTACCATCCCTGCTAAATACACATCCCAAATACACAAACTCATCTCCTTGCTCGACCAATTCCCCTTCTATTCTTATTTCACATATCGTTTTACTTTCTTCTTTCAAAACCATAACTTTCGTCTTACTTGCGTTCACTTTCATTCCCCTTTCTTTTAATGACCTGTTCATTAATGTAACCATCATTTGCAACTCGGCCGCCGACGACGCGAGTATGACTTGATCATCGGCGTAAAGGCATTTGACGGTTAACTCACCCATTCTTAACCCGCATTCTTCAACTTTCAAATTTTCCAAATAACTGTCCATAAATAGGTTGAACAGCCACGGGGAAGCCATACAGCCCTGTCTGACACATTTATGGATGCCAAACCAGTCCGAGTAGGCCCCGTTGATCCTGACACAAGCACTGGAGACCCTATACAGAGACTTCAATGCCTGTATCAACCCAGCGCTCAACCCAAATGAGTTCAGTATTTGCCATAACACATCTCTGTCCACTCTGTCATAAGCCTTTTCCAAGTCCACGAATGCACAATAAACCTCTTGGTTTATGGCCAAAAACTTCTCCGCTATCGTGTGTATGGAAAAGACCTGATCCGTACATCCCATTCCCTTTCTAAATCCCGCTTGCACATCCCAAATTTTTTCATCAGTATCTTTCATATTTCTTTCAATTAGCACCTTAGCATACAGTTATCCAACAATGCTAAGAAGGCTGATACCACGGTAGTTTTTACAGCCTTGCTGCGATCCTCTATAGAGTCAGTATAATTAAACCCTTCAGACCGGAACACAACAGTGCACCCACTGTTGCTTGTCGACTGTCATGGGTAAGAGTGTCGTACCTACCCAGACGGATTCCTAAGCAGAAAAGAATCCTACCATCTATTAAACGCTGATGTAGAAAAACAACACATTGACACAACATCAAGACTAATATTTACGTAACGGATTCAGGCTATTTGTCTATACCTAAACCATTTAAGGAACACGTGGTGATTATCTTATTGTGTAAGGATCTTTTAGCTCTAAAACAGGAGAACCTCTTCTCAAATATCGGTGATCATATAATTGTTTTATACAAATCCAACGGAAGTTTATTTCGGCTCCTTCAATTCTTATTTATATATTTTATTAGCGCCTGACAACTTATAGATTGAAATTACAATTAAATGCAACGAATGCTATTATAAAATATAAGATAAATGTAATTATAAAAGTTCAATTTAAAAAAGAATCGCAAGTTCTAGAAACTTTAACTAATATAATTTGGATAAAGTAATAAAACAGCAATAAAATGACGCATACGGCATTTGTGTACACCACACTTTTAGTTGGGGCAAAGTTCTATATACATGTTTCCTTAAGCCAAAATTGGCCTGTAATAATAAAATCAAATAAGTTAAATATACGTAGCTTTTGAAAGTTGAATTTTTTTTATTATTATTTATTGATAATAATAATGCACCTTCACAATATTAATAATATGTTGCAAACCAGTAACATTCATTGCTATGCGGACGACAGCTCTGGTGATGCTTTATACACCGGTCGTGCAAATATTTCTCGGTAACAAACTTGTGTCGAGTATTTGTTGACCAAAGTCATGGATTGGAGGCGATTAACTCTAGTCCAGTTATATCCCCAGAAGACACAAGTTTAACACTAAAAGGAACCCCTTTGTCGCATCTCCTGAGTTTCAGAGCACTCCCCTTGTTGCTTCAGTCAGCATCGGAATCATCGGTGTCGACATATCCAGTAATGTGCAGTTTTGTGGTCACTTGGAGAGGAAAGCTAAATTGGCCTCTGAAAAGCTTGGCATGCTCAGCAGAGTGGGACAGTATTTCATGCAGGCACATCAATAATGTTCTCATTTCTTGGTCGGAGCTCTCCGGTGCAAGCTCCTTTTACTTGACCGCATCCAGTACAGAGCAGCTAGAATTGCCGACGACCGAGTCCTTTCTTATCGGCTCGATTCACTGGCGCTACGAAGAGATGTTGCATTCCTTTGCATTTTCTATCGCATTTACCACGGGAAGTACTTAGACTAATTGTTTGGATTAATTCAAACCACCAAATTTTACCAACGCACATCGCGACAAATCTCACGATACTATACACACCATCCGGATGCTTGGCGGTCCAACACTGTGCGTTTTACTAGAAGTTTTCTTCCTCCTACGACCTCTTTGTGGAATCGGTTACCATCGGCGATTTTTCCAGACCGATACGACTTAGGGACCTTCAAGAAAAGAGCTTATAATATGTTATGCCTAATAATAACGCTCATAAATCACTTTTTAATTTTCAATATTTTTTTGTCACACAATACCTTATTGTGGCTTATGTATAAGAGATAGGACTATGGTATCCCGAACTTTTTTTTAGATGAAGTTAAGGTCTATATTTTTGTACAACATAGTATTAAAGTAAGCCAGCGCACGTGGATTATCTAGTTCGGGAGTGCTTTTTCTTCCGACTTGCTTAAAAATAGATAGCCTATATTATTATACGTAAATTTGGCTATCATATACAAAAAGAATTTATCAAATGGGACTGGTAGTTCCAGAGATTAGCTTGTTTAAACAAAAAAATAACCTCTTTCGCTTTATTATATTAGTATAGGTTCTATCTCTCTCTCTCTCCTATAGATTTATATATTTGTCTCTTTTTAGTGTCGCTTTTTCGTTTCATTTGTTTCAAATCACAACGATGCTATAGAAGTTTTCACTGGAAAAAAATATATCATACTTTATCAAATGTTGACGGTGGGTAGTTTATTTATCTAACAAAGATCTTTGCTTCAAGCAAATTGATTTAGCCTATCTTACCCAACCTATCACTTACAAAACTTCAATACTAAAGAGTTACAAAAATTTAATCAATCAATCAAAAGGCAATGGAAACATAAGCTAACGACTGATTGATTAAGCTTGAATAGTTAATACATTTAATAAGAAAAATGTAATTAATTAGTTTGAAGTCCAACCTCAAGGCTAGTTGCAAAAAAAATTGCTGGCATAAATGAAAATTTGCTACAATTCAAATAAACGTATCAAGTTTATCGTTTGGGTAGACCGCTATTTTTCACTGATGCTTGTGCTGTTAGCCTAAAGGATTTTACAGCTTCATCTGGCTCATTGTGATGATGATGACGATGATGATAATCATGATAATGAGTGATAGCTCAGTTTGTGTCTGGATGTCATGGCTGCAATACGGTGTTTTCTACTCAGTCAGTGTGCGGATGAGTTACCTAAGCGTTGCACCGTCCGAACAGTTATGTACAGATCCCAACTCCGATGGGTGAAGTAATATCTAGATGGTAGGACTCCTTTTCTACCTAGAAGTCCCTCTGGGTAGGCCTCTAATTTATTTCTGCCGCCAAATAGTAGTGCTTCTTATACTGCTGTGTTCCGGTCTGAAGAGAATAGAGAACCAGTATAATTACAGGCATTCCTTCTTGTTTCTCAGAGGTCAGCTGTAGCTTTGTTTGAAGTTGACTGTAGGTTTCCATGGACTGCTGTAGCCACTTATATTCGTTTATCAGTTTGTTGTTGGCTTTTTTTTTTGTCTGTTGTTTACTTGTGTTCATCTGTGGACTTTAATAGATTGTAACTGTTGACGGTGCACTGTGTAATGGATCGTAAGGGAAAACTCAGCGTTTTCAAACCAGGCGTAAGAGGATGTAAGATTATTTTACTCGGAATTTATTTGTTTTTTTTTTTATTTAAAATACTTTGTAGTATATATTCACAATGCGAACGTTAATTCAAAAGAAGGAGGATCGTAATGTATAATTTACTTTAATATAAGTATTAAAGTCAATTTTACATTATGATCAACCTGCTGTAAGCAGCAGACTTGGATTTTAATGTTAAAACTTTTCACAAAGAATGTAGAATCGTCTGGCTTAATTTCAAAGTAACAACTGACCTACATTTTGACGTCAGAATAGTGGGTCGCACATACTTTTGTGCTTTTGTAGTAAAGTATTTGATTATTATTATACTGGGACATAAGAATTTTATAAGATAATGAGATCAAATAGAGATTGCTTTTGAAAACTGGTTTTAATAAAATAAAATGCTATAATGTTGATACTAGAACAAATATTTATTATCTGACTGCAATATTCTTGGCTGGTATATTTAGCGGTTTCTATGCTGTCCGTGACTCCTAAACTAATTGAATTGTAAAAAGATTTTAATTCGATTATCTACAACTAGTGATCCACGCCGGCACTGCATGTGTGGGATCTAATAATGTGGCTTTACTTAGATTTCAAATAATTATCAAAGACTATTTATTTCATCTTACCACTTTTAGATTTTTGGATAAAATATAACCTAGATCACTCTTGGCATTGCTTTATCTATATGTAAAGTTTCATTAAAATCGGTTCAGTCATTCTGAAGATAAACCCGGAGAAACAGACATTCAGACAAAAATTTAAATAATGGGTAAGTACTCATATCTTAATGGCATGAAAATGATTCCCTCACCTCAAAAAAGGCAGTTATTTCGATATTACAGATAGACACTTCAATTTGTTTTTTATGTTACATACATATAAATAAAATTGATGTGATGGATGCATATTGCAGGAATGAACTATTAAAACTTGCGACTTAAACGAATTCTCGAGTAATTAATTCGTAATTATCGATGTAAATGTTAAAGAAAAAAACAAAATCATAATATTACGCATCACATGAGAGGCGTTATGTGGTAGAGCCATGCTGCAGCTATATTAATGGTATAATTGTAGCAAGAATGGGTCGGCTCGACCGGGTAAGGACCACGCACTCACAGAATACCAGCGTAAAATAGCAGCTTAATGCTGCTGTGTTTCGTATGGTGAGTATAGAGAACCGGAGACCCTTTACTGGCAAAGAGGCATTCCATCTTAGTCCTCACGGCTGACAACGCATCTGCATTTTAATTTGCAAACGAAGATAGATGTAGATGTCTATGGGCCACAGATACCGCTTACCATCAGGTGGACTGTGTGCTCGTTTGTCACCCTAATTTTATTTTAAAAAAGGTAATAATGAGTATATTTCTAATACCTATGTATAATTTTATGTCAAGTATATTAGTTAGATCACCGGGAATGTTCCTTTATATTCTGGAACAATATATTATACTTTATTGTGGTAGTATACTATTGTAATTAATTAAAATAAAATAATTATTGAAGCATACGACGAACAATTCTATTCAGATATTTTTAGGCCAAAAACAGAATTTGTTTGTAAATAAGTTGGTTGTAGTTTCTTTAAAAAATATTTACATGTTGACTTAATTCTAAAATAAACAATCATGATAAAAATATAATTCCTTTTGATGTAATTAATTAAAATAAAATAATTACTTAAGCATACGACGAACAATTCTATTCACATATTTTTAGGCCAAAAACAGAATTTGTTTGTAAATAAGTTGGTTGTAGTTTCTTTAAAAATATTTACATGTTGACTTAATTCTAAAATAAACAATCATGTTAAAAATATAATTCCTTTTGACGAAGGTCAGTTGATAAACTAAATCAAAATATGAAACATAAACAAAATGCCCATGAACCGAGAACCCTTGTCAATATTGAGAACCCATTTCAGACGCTATTTTCTGTTTTGTATAAAATCCCTTTAATATACTATACGCATTTGACTACTAAATTTTTTAACATTTACGTTGTGATAGGATAAACTTAATATGTATTCATTTTTTTATAAATTGTATTACACTTTTGAAAACAGTTAGAATTGAAAATGCGCGGATTGAACTCCGGTTTTGTAGTAATCGCGACACTTCTACTTGAAATAAAAACAATTAGAATCTTATTTAGAATTGCTACTTAATTTACCTACAGTGAGAGAAAATCAGTCTGGCCCACCAGGACGGATAAATGAAGTAGGTAAACTCACGGTTAGCGGCAGCGGCGGTCAGCTTCAAGTTGGCTTTAACAATATCTTCGGATGTGGAAGGCTTCGGTCTTCCTTGACCACACTCCCACGTGATTATATTGTCTATACACACAGCTGGGTCGACCTGGCACACACACTAACGCTTAATTTATTGATTTTATTTTGAAGGTTTAGAAGAACAGCCATTACCGATGCAGTTCGTCTTGAGTCTTGATGACATGTGGGTATCGATCGTGTCGACTTCTTTTTGCAGACGCTTTTGTCGTAGGCCAACAGATGGCGCCATAAGTTTTGTTTGCATGTATTGGAAGGAAGGATGCGATAGAAAAGTAAGGAAGGCAAGCCAGTACATAATTTCACTTGAAATCGTTTCAGATTTTATGAGTAATAATAGCAATGCTCCCTATAAAACTAAAACTTCACGAAATAGAAACTAACTTAGAATAATATGTACCTAACTAACTATAATATTAACACTTCGAATTGCATACCTATTAGAAAGGTATGTGAGGCAACAAAGTTTAATAACTATACAAGCTAAATAACAAAAAACTATAATATTAATTACGAAAAAAAAAATTGACATTTTTTTTGTTATAAGTATAGTTATATATTATTGATTTAAAGGTAGAGGACATAGTTTATTTACTGGTCTCGAGGAGTCCATTAGTAGTGCGTAGGGTTCACGCGCACTACACCGTCTTTGCGGGATGTACGTCTTGAACTCTACCTGAACGTCACCTAGTGGTGGTATAAATTGCTATCGACAATTAAAACAATATCTCCGACATGAATATTTGGTTGTTCTCGAAACCATTTCGCGTTGCTGTAGGTATGGAGATAATCGCGTTGCCAAATATGCCAAAAGACTGTGTAAGTTTTTGTAACATCTGCCAGCGGGCCTGGGTGAAATATATTCATTAGAGAGTTCAGGTTCTGGTAACGATATAAGAGGACCATGGGCCAAAAATGGCCAGGTGTAAGAATATCGACCTCATTAGGATCCGGAGATAGACAGCACAACGGTCGCGAGTTAAGTACGGCTTGACAGTAAGGATCGTTATGAGCTCCTCGAATGTCAATACTTGTGATCCTATAACGCGTTTTAGTGGAACTTCATTGATTTTACACCGCTCAAATATGCCACCAAAATTACTCCCGGTAGGAGGGTTCAGTCGCCAGACAATGTTTCGTTTCGCAAGACTAGATTCAAGCGAATTACTATTCTTACAAACCATTTGTTGTAGTTCGTTAAGGTAACGCCGGGCACCATAAAGTTAGTGCCGCAGTCGGTCACTATGAAGTACAAAGGCCACGACGTGATACGAAGCGATCTAACGCCGCAAGAAAGGCAGAAGTCGATAGCTCGGTTACTGCCTCTAGATGGATAGCCTACCGCGAGGCAAACGAATACACACACGTAGGCCTTATAAGTACGAGCGTTTCGTCTACGACTTTCTTTCACTATGAATGGACCGGCAAAGTCGATTCCTACATTTCGGAAACACCGCGTCGGTTGTACTCTTGGTGAAGGAAGGTTTCCATTAAAGGCTGACAAGCAACTGGTTTTACCTTAAAACATGCTATGCATTTAGATAAACGTGACCGAATTAAGTTACGGATGCCAAGTATCCAATATCTACGCTGAATAATCGATTGAAGAGTACGAGGACCACAGTGTAAGTAATTGACATGAAAGTGATCTATGATCAACAAGGATAAGCGTGGTTTTGGCAACAATAGGATGTTTTACGGTTGCCGGTAGATTAGAGTGCTTTAGACGGCCCTCACTCGCAGCAATCCCGCATCATCAATAAATGGATTCAGTTTTTAACGGATTTGGTGGCTTTGACTTCGTCTGTAAGATGAAGTTTTTGTTCATGTCGAACTATATAGACGATTGACTGCTCCAGCTCTGATACGCTCAGGAAATTTTAGTTTTATAATATCGTTAGAACGCAGCTAGCACGCAGACACCAAGCTAGCACACGCTGGACGCAGGATAGCGGAGTAGCGGTCTAACAGTCCACTTATAAGGTCAAGCTCAGCAGACCTAATATCCGTTTGAGATATATGAGCAGTAGAGCGCAACTGGGTACGGAATTGTGATTCCCACTTGCACTTTACTGGCCAAGTGGAGGAATCGTTAGCGAGCCAATTTGGACCTGACCACCACGTACAGCATGTCGCTAGTTGTGAACCGCTAAGACCTCGACTGCAATGATCGGCCGGATTATCATATGTCGATACGTTGCCAGCTATCAACTGATACATCGTCGATGATTTTTGCAACGCGATGGGAAACAAAAATTCAGTTTATGAGGTTCCGTGTGTAACCATGCTAGAACTGTGTTACTATCAGTAAAGGCAATCACTTTACTGAGAGGGATTTTATCTCGTAGTAAGTTTTGCATGTGCTAAGAACTCGCCCTAGAAGGACAGCACCGCAAAGCTCTAGACGGTTAACCGTTAGTGGTTTTAGGGTGCGACTTTTGATTTTGCAATCAGCAGATGGGTATTACAATGGTTGGCACGAACTGTCCTCAAGTACAAACAACATCCATATGCCTTTGAAGAGCCATCACAAAACCAATCAATTGATAACCTTGGCGTCATCATATGTAACTCTACGAGTAAGTTTAATTTGTTTAACATGTTGCATTTCAGAGATAAAGTTGTGCCATTGGTGAGCGACCTCAGGCGGAACGGGTTCGTCCCAACTTAGCTGAAGGCGCCACATGTTTGAAGCAATAGTTTGGCTATTAGAACAACAGGAGGAGCCAACCAATTGGGTCATAGATGCGAGCGATATTTGATAATATTGCACGCTTTGTTAAATTGAATTGAACTCGGACAACGAATACGTAAAGAAGTCTTCTACGTCCCACTGGATACCAAGAATTTTAAGGATATGGTCGTGATTTTCGTCACAAAAGGCCCTAGGTACTTGACAATGTTCCGACGGTAGAGCTGCAATAAACTCGGCTGAATTACTACTCCATTTACGCAGCTCAAATTGCGCACAGCTCAGTAGTTTAATAAGTTCGTCTTTGAGCTCAAGCGCCTGATTTAGAGATGGTGCTCCGGTCGTTACGTCGTCCATAAAAGTGTCATGACGTATAACCTCAGCCGCTTGAGGATACTCAGAAGCATGATCGACCGCTAATTGATGCAGAGTACGAATGGCTAAGTATGGTGAACTGGTCACACCGTATGTTACGGTATTTAATTCGAACTCACGCACGGGATCAGCTGGAGAATTTCTCCACAACACGTGTTGCCAACCTCGATCTTCTGGACGTAAATCTATATTGCGATACATCTTCGAATATTGGAGGTGAACACTATTGCGTGAAGACGGAATTTTGTCAGTACATCAACAATGTCGTTTTGAAGCTTAGGCCCAGTGTACACGATATCATTTAACGATTTTCCGTTATTCGTTCTGGCACTTGCATCAAAAACGACGCGTAGTTTTGTCGTAGTACTCTCAGGGCGGAGTACACAATGATGCGGAATTACAAATTTGCCTGATCCAACGTCTGCGGGTTGCATATGGCCCAGATCTGAATATTCAGTCATAAAATCAGAATAGTCCTTTTTTAACTCTACATTGCGCTCAAGCCGCTCGAGTTTGAATAAGCGATTTTGCCATATCGAAAGATTCACCTAGATTATCAAGGCTTCCTCAGTAACAAAGGAACGACGTAACGACCGTCAGGTTTACGTGACACAAGAGTAGAGTATAGTTCTTCGCATTTAACATCTTCAGGGTTCGCTATAAACGTTTTCGGTGGTTCTTCGACCTCCCAAAAACGCTTGACCACGTCATTCAAAAGCCGGGTGGAAGTAACGAGGGAAGAAACCATAGGTGGAGGGTGACAGCTGTGATCAATTTTGCCAGTGAGCACCCACCCAAAGACACTATGTAGAGCGACTGGTAAACCAGGACCTATCTCTAGGCGTTGGCCATCATAAATTTTATGGAATAGCTCTGCGCCCAGCAGCAAGTCTATATTAGTGGGTTTGTCAAACTGTTTGTCTGCTAAAACTAAATGTTTAAAATTTGCACGAACCTCAGAAGGTACTTCTACAACAGGCATTTTACTTGTTATTGTATTCATTATTATAGCATTAATAGTGAAGTTTGGACTATCAGAATCCGTTGGCATTACCACGCATGAAGTTTCACCCTTTATTTGATGCACTACATTTTTTCCTAAACCTGCTACAGCTAAATTGCAGCGGCGAATGGGCAACCCTAAACGTTGAGCGAGTGATAACGTCATAAAACTATCCTGAGCTCCACTGTCAATAAGTGCGCGGGCGGTAGTATACTGAGCGGGAGCACCGCAACCGTGCACGCGCACTACACATGTGCCGAGCAAAACGAGAGCACGACTATGACCAACGTGAGCGCTGGTAGTCACGGAGCTCGCAGTCGCGGTCAAGTCGTCAACCGTAATTACTGTTTTATCGCTAGTCCTGTCAGTGGAGCAACACGGAACAGCAACAATGGTAGTGTTATCGTGGAGCAATGAATGATGACGCTAAGTTGAGCATGTAATTTTGAAAAACATTTATTTGCATTATGATTTAAACGTAAACAATTCATGCAAACGTTTTATTAGAAACTAAGTCGTATCTTTCAGAAATATCAAGTTCTTGAAACTTCGGACATTTGAAAAGCGCATGTACCGCCCCGCAACATAGGCAATCAGCTGTTTTATTTGCAGCATTTGAAGCTATAGCAGTGTTCGACGGCAACGATGTAGATTTATGATATTGTTTATTATTGTGACTATTTCGTGTCCCGGTGGCACGTACATTATTTTTATACGACTGTCCCGATTGAAAAACAGACCCGGAACAGTTACCCGATTGACTAACCTCTAGAACTTTAACATAACTTTGTAAAAAAATTAACAAATCAGAAAAGGTAGGAATTTGTTCCCCGTTTTGCATCTCAAAACGTTTACGTGTATCAGAATCTAAAACACGCGCTGCTAAATAAAATAAAATAAACTCATCTAGTTTCTTAATTTTCATAGCTTTAAGAGCATTAACGGTTTCATTCAACATATTGGTTAAATTACGTAAATCGGTATAATTACCAGACTTTAAAGGAATGAAGCTACAAATTTTATCTAAGTACGTTGCGGCCAAAATTCGTTTGTTTTGGAACCGCTCGATAAGTGCGTCATAAACAATTTGGTAGTTATCAGAGGTAACAGGCACTCCTTTCGCGATTGACAACGCTGAACCCGAGAGACACGTCAACAAATAATGAAACTTTTCGATTGACCTTATATTATTGTTTTCATGTACAAGTGTGGAAAATGTATCGAAGAAAGTTTGCCAATGTTCAATGTTTCCATCAAATTTCGGTAACTCGAGTTTCGGTAATCGTGTTGCGCGTATGGTTTGATACTATGGTATGAATATCCGGAAGTCAAACTCGGATCCGGGTCGCATTGCGGGTCGGCCCGAGTGCGACCCTCGCTTAGAACAGCCCTGGCGGCATCGACGGTGTAGTACATGTCGTCAAACGCAATCACGGGCTTCATATCAATAATATCGTCCGGCTTTAATTTTAACTTTAAATCGTTTATTTGATTCGTATAATCCAAGAATTCTTTACGCACTAACTCAATACGCTTAAACCTAGACTCGAATTGAGATGCAGAAGTTGTATCCGTTTGGATATTCTTCGATAAATCACATAGTATTTGAATTTCTCGAAATGCATATTCCCTTTGAATAGTAAGCAACTTGAGTTGTCTCTCAATTTCACTAGCGTTCGACTTTGTTTTATCTGTCATTATGTTTGAAATTAAAAACAATAAAACCGTAAATTTTAAACAAACCAAATTTTTTTAACTAAGCAATAATGACGCTATTAATAGGTATATATACTACACCTATTGAAACAACGATCAGTATTGAATATGTGGAGTATAATTATTCACCTACTACCTCCGTGTTTAGGATGAACGAACGGCAAATAACGTGTAATTGTAATTTATGTAATCACCAGAGAATAATTCTCCTAATTATAAAATTATATATCAAATAAGTTACTTCGTATTATATCGTTAAAATTAAGGCAATGAAATAAGTACCTTACTAAGTTTTACTTGTAAAAGTATTTTTTTTTATCTAAAGCTGAATTGCTATGAACTGTAATTTTGGAGTTTTCGAATGAATTGAACCCAAATACCACAGGAAATCCGGCTCGAAGGACCGCTATGAAAACGGTTAGAATAGAAAATGCGCGGATTGAACTCCGTTTTTGTAGTAATCGCGACACTTCTACTTGAAATAAAAATATTATAATCTTATTTGGAACTGCTACTTAATTTACCTACAGTGAGAAAATTAGTCTGGCCCACCAGGACGGGTAAATGAAGTAGGTAAACTCACGGTTAGCGGCAGCGGCGGTCAGCTTCAAGTTGGCTTTAACAATATCTTCGGATGTGGAAGGCTTCGGTCTTCCTTGACCACACTCCTACGTGATTATATTGTCTATACACACAGCTGGGTCGACCCGGCACACACACTAACGCTTAATTTATTGATTTTATTTTGGAAGGTTTAGACAAGAACAGCCATTACCGATGCAGTTCGTCTTGAGTCTTGATTACATGTGGGTATCGATCGTGTCGACTTCCTTTTTGCAGACGCTTTTGTCGTAGGCCAACAGATGGCGCCATAAGTTTTGTTTTGCATATAATTGGAAGGAAGGATGCGATAGAAAAGTAAGGAAGGCAAGCCAGTACACTTTTAATTAAAAGAAAGTAAATTAAAATAAAGAAAAGAGGTTAAATTAAAAATCTAACTTCTATACATAAATAAATGCAAATTTTTCTACGAGACGCTTCCTGACATGTGACGCTTCATTGATGAGTAGGCTTTAGCGATTGTCTGATGTCAGAAATTCATCAAAAACGTAACAGAAACTAGTGTGAAGATATTGTTGATTCCTCTGTTTTTTTGCTTGGCAATAGAGCCATAAAAAAGATTAGAAGTCTCGCTAGTGTTGAATCGGTTAGATTAGTTTATTTGAGTTATTTCATATCATTATTCTGAACCGAAACAAAAGTGCAAAAGATCTGGTATTAAGATCGCTAGAGTACCTGCCAACCGTTTCGATTACAGAAAGTCTTTGTTGGCAAAAAAACTTTGTAGAGTTCTAGGGAGTTCTAGTTTTGGACTCCTCAACGGCAGACGAAGTTGCCACAATAGTCCTTATAATATTATGTTATAATTTTTTTTATAAATGAAATACAAATACCAATAAAAGTTTATTCTAACAAAAATAATATATTTATTTTAATTGAAGCACATAAAAGGAGAAATGATTTAAAAAAAACTCTTTAGGACTTTTGTTGGAAATATTATTTATCCGATCATTGGTATCATATAAAGATATGCGAACATTTTATACGATCGAACATTTTCCGAGATGCAAGGATAGGGATCAGAGAAAATATTCCATTTCGTATTAAATTATTATGGTTGCTTTACTTTATAAGAATTGTTTTTGGAACATCTATTTCTGACAAGGATTTAATTAAATAATGATCATATTGTACTTGGACTTCGCTAGATATTGCAATTTTCTTTAGTTATAACTTAATTTAGTTATTTTTGTGGAGAAATTAACAGCCCCACGCTAGACTTGAACTTTTACCATCATTCATAATATTTGCGTTATCACTCTTGGTGGACAGAACGTAGTGTCACTGTTCAATTTTTTTTAGGAATGCGCGAGAGTTCATCATATTCATCATACTGGCATACACCGGTGACTATGAAATCTCTCTAGTATTTCCCTTTTAACATTATTCACCGGTATGCTGAATTAATTATAAACGACGAAACAATAGGCTCTATTCAAATACTTGACAAAAATAATCTCCCACAGACCGAATTTCGATCACGACGGCCAGTCTTAACGGAGACCAGTACGCAATCTACACAAGTGTGTACACAAACTCTTGATAATTGAGATTTAGGACATAGATAGTGCAACTGCTCTTCTCTATTTTCTAACTCCCAAGTCAGATGGGACGTAAATCCGACACGACCGGAAAGAAATTATAGTCTTCAGGGGTGACAACGTTATATGTAGATATCTATGGGCCACAGAATTTACATATTATCAGGTGGACTGTGTGCTCGTTTGTCACCCTTACTCCATAGAAAAATCACTGTTTTCAAGTATTTTTGGTTTTTAAGTAGTTAAATCTAAGCTCTTTGCTTAAGATAAATTAACAAGGTTATTGTGAAATATATAGTAAATAAAACGGCGGGTCCTAATAAAAAAAAATCCACTTACCTAATCCTTTATTAAAACGAATAAATATATAAACGAAATAAAGAAAATAAATCGTAGTAGCTTAGGGGTCAAACCTTTCAGAAATTACGTCTGTACCCAGTTATTGGGACACAACCTTATCTTTTATTATTGATTGATTGATTTTTGTTTTTTTTTTCTTTGTTTATTAATAGTTTTATGTACTTACCTAACATTTACGTTAGACGATTACGTTATGAAAGCTGTGAAAATGTCTGTGTCAAATGAGCTTTGAACGATATTCGAGAAGGAAACTGATCAATCAAATATAATACTGTTATTATGTCGCTGTAGCAGTGAACGTCATGTAATTTTCCTTATCAAATATCTCCGCTCCATATTATTATTTATAAAGCAAGCTTCGAATTTATTGGCATCATGATTATGTTCTTCTCTCCTAATCTGACCTCAGTAATAACTTTAGCGTAACTATGCTCAGTTTATACAGTGCCACAAATTGATGTCCGACGACGTCATCTAGATGCATGATGCTATTCCATCTCGAACGTCGAGCACTGGTAATGTTGAATATGCACCGAATGTAATCCAACAGTGTTCTGATTTCACAGTATATCGGCAGACCATGCTTACATCCTCCAAGCGAAGTAGACTCATCCTCTTCTTACTTTCAGAAAAGCTTTCTGGACACCGAGGATGAAAGATGGAAGGCATCATCTTGTACGACACGCAGAAGCCATAAGAACCAAACCAAACGGCATTACTAGTCTTTCCCACCGCAGTGGTGGATCTGGTATTTTGCAAGGATGGAAGGATATCACGGAGAGCGGTGCGTTGCAATTTATAACGCGGCAGCTTTTGATGTCGCGCGGATGGGCCTGCTTGAACCGGGGAATTAGGTATCACGACCTCACAGAATACCAGCGTGAAGTAGAAATGAAACTTACTCTGCGTTTCGTCAGATAAGTGCAGGTTGCCCAACCACTGCGGTGAGGGGCCCCATAAAATGGTAGCGGATTGATAGTTCAAGAATACGTCACATTCTGATGTTTTGGAAGGTTTTGATCAGATTAACCGGAATCCGTATTCTGTGATCGTCATTGAGCGTAGTGATTATTGTAAATCAGGATTTATTTAAAATAACCACTATGCTTATGATAGGATATAAGTAAAATGAGATTTTTGTAAATTTATGAAAAAAATCAAAAAATTATATCATACTTTATGAAATGTTGACGGTGGCTAGTTCATTTATCTAAAAAAAATCTTTGTTTGAAAATGATTGAGCAGATTTTACCCGACCTATCGCTTACAAAACTTCAATACTAAAGAGTTCAATCAATCAAAGGCAACGAAAACTTAAGCAAACGACTGATTGATTAAGTTTGAATACTTAATGCCTTTAATAAGGAAAATGTAATTAATTAGTATAAAGTCATAATAAATCAAAAAAAATGGTGGCTTATATGAAAATTTGCTACCGTATATAGGGGAGAGGTGGCATGAAAGGGCCATTTTACTAACGGAGCAAAAAACACATACTTTTAATGAAAAAAATATCAAATTAGGTAGGAATTGCTTACGAAAAAACCTTAAACGCTATGGAAATATGGACGAAATATTCATTTAAAAAATAAAATATGTTTTTTGGCTCTTTCTTAACATTTCGGTATTGAAAGAGCGACTAAAATTTATGAAAGAGCCAGCCTGTATTATAAAGTGCAATTGTGAAAATTATACAAAATAATAAATATTCCACTATTAAAAAAAATAAAAAGACAGTACTAACAAATCCTTTTTAAAAACATGTCATTTTTAAGAAATTTTTAATTCTATCAGTCATTTTAAGTAATTCTAATAACGCTTAAATCTTAACATATTATTCAGTCATACCTATTATATATATATACATATTATATCATTGATTGATTGATTATTATATCTTGAAAATTAAACAAAATAACAAATATCTTCTATCAAAACAACATCGCTAAATCTCTAAGAACTTCAAAAAAAATATCGCTCACTTTGGGCTTCAATTCTTCACTATCTATTTGCTTAAGAATAAGATTCAAACTTTTAGGAACTTTGGAATATATAATGTAAATTCTTTAAAATTAGAAACATGTCTTGCAAAAGAAATTAAAATTTCCTTAATGCCACAGGATTCATGAGCCCAATCAGAACAAATTTTGCACTGAAACCAATCTTGATCACTGTTTTCATATGATTTGCTGCAATAATTCTTCCATTTATCTGGAGTGATATCATTGGCCATGGCATAATCAAATGCCAGCTTCTTAGTTTGTTACCTTGTTAGGCCATAGTACATTTTAGAAGCAGTCTTTAAATAATCCGCAAGTATATTCTCCTGGTCTGTTGTGAAAATACACTTATTTCCTATATTAGGCAGTGTTTATAAGCTGATTTTAACTATTTTACCTAAGTATGCCCTCGATATATTAAAGATAAGTGAAGTTTTGTTTATGGACTGATCTTTCTCCAAGACTGCACTGACTGCTTCTTCAATTACCGATTTTTCTGATCTTTTCGTTTTTTTTTGGACCAGGCTTCCATATTGCAATATCTGAAGCAAATAATTTAATAATATATGATATTATAATTAATTTAATAATTTAATAATATATGATTTACGTAGTAGAGCCATGCTGCAGCTATATTAGTAGTATAGTTGTAGCACGAATGGTTCGGCTCGACCGGGGAAGGACCACGCTCTCACAGAATACCAGTAAAATAGCACCTTAACGCTGCTGTGTTTCATATGGTGAGTGTAGAGAACTGGAGACTCGTTTTACTGGAAATGAGGCATTCCATCTTAGTCCTCACGGGTGACAACGCATCTGCATTTTGATTCGTAATCGAGGATAGATGTAGATATCTATGGGCCGCAGCAACCACTTACCATCCAGGTGGACTGTGTGCTCGTTGGTCACCTTTACCCTATAAAAATATATGAAAAATGCTAATTTACTATTATATTATTTTATTTATTTACAAAATTTTAATGCAGGTTTATGTAAGAGCCAGTTATGAAAGAGCCATCTCTTTTAAGGCCCATTCACCCGGCTCTTTCATAACTTATTCTTTAAAAAAATATAACATTTAAAATAACAACAATATCAAAACTTTTGCGGTTCAGTTTTTACGCAGTTGCAAGCCCAAGTATATGCACAAACTCAATCTACAATCCATTTACCTATATTTCTTTACAATAAAATACCAAAAAACAAATTAAATGAAGCGAAATACTTACTTTTTTGTACCAAAACTTTGACTCGATGTACCGGCGTCCGTTGGTTTCGTCAGACTGTCAAATGTTTGTGGGTGACGGGGAATCAGTGTTGCCACTTAAGTACCAAAGTAATGTAAGTGGCTCTTTCAAAACCTGGCTCCTTCATGCAGTGGCGTAGCTATGTAACCAAGGGCCCTGGGCAAAAATCAAATTGTGGCCCTATTTGAACTAACCTTAAAATATTTAAAAATACTATGGTGCAAAACTACGTGAGTTCGAATCCCGCACGGAACAAGTATTTGTATGTCCTACAAATAATTGTTCCGGGTCTGAATGTAATCCTTGTGCAATTTATGTTTGTAAACTGCCTCCACTATACAGGAGAAAATCCTAGTGTGGGGTTACGTTTTTAAAAACATTAAAAACTACTTTATCATCAGCTCCTTATCGCCCACTGCGGGTCATAAAAAGCAAAGATACTTACTTACTTACTTACTAAAGTATGTCTAACGCAGCAGATATTTAATCGTACTTCCCTAATCTATATATATACCTATATATATACGTACAGTCCAAACCGCTATACGTAGAAATCTGAAAATTGGACAGTAGCTGCCTTTATAACGCGGCATCCACTAAGAAAGGAATTCGGATTTAGCAACTTTTGAAAACAACCCATTACTGGGGACCAGAGAAAACTTAATTAATGTTTTTTTTATTTGAAAATGGTGCATATACTCTGGAAATAAAAATAATAAAATTGACATTTTAGTTTCTTCAAAAGAGGTTACCGTGTAGTGGCGGTGTAAGAATATCAACTACTCCATTATCATCCCGTGGGTGTCGTAGATGCGGCAGAGGAAACAAATCCGTCTTCTAATAACGACTAAAAAAAAAAAACTGTCAACCCGCTTGCCAAGCGTGGCAACTGTGGCAAATATCTCCTTTGTTCCTATGTTCAGCTTTGGACTGTAGTAGGCGGTAACGGTAAGAGGGGAAATAGAATGTTACAGTTTTATGAAACTTTTATTTTACGGTGCGATTGACTTAAGACATAAATACTGAAAGTAGTATTCCGATATTTTTCTAAACAACTCCTACGGAGGCCATAAGGTTCTGAAATGTATGGAGAAAATTAATTAATGTAGTTTTGTTCAATTAGACAATAGATGCAAATTATTCTACTAAATTAGAATAAAAATTAACATTTTTGTTTTTTCAAATATCTATCCGGCTTTAAAACGACTGTTGTATACGAAAATATAGATATGACGGACATCTCAAACCGCAGAATGTAGAACCATGAAATTATGACAATATAGCTTCCCTTTAATACGTAGGCATTAACTAAGATAGGATTTCGAAAATCAGAGGGTAAAATAAGGTGTTACAGTTTGTACAACACTTTATTTTACGGGGCGATTGACTCGAAACTTATTATCAGTAGGTACTCTGTTGATAAAATAAATGAATACGTAGTTTTAGATTTTCAAAACAACCCCTTCTTTTATGTTTTTCTCATGAACACAATAAAATATGTAACCCTTTCGCGCGTCACTTTCAAAAAAGTCTGTTCGTATTGTGTAATAAGAAGTCAGCTGTAAACATTGTATATAAAGACATACTGTAGTAAGACATTAACAACTAAAATTACTCAAAGTTGTTAAATCTGTAAGCCGTGGACAAATTTGGATCTACTCGTACTTATGTTTCACGATAATACACGTTAAGATATTTTCTTAGCGCATTTTCGCAATGAATTGTCAATAGCAAAGCAACAAACTAAATCGATCCAACAGTGCTTTTTTAACACCACATGTAAATTGACCCGTGAGAAGACGGGGCGGGTTGCTAGTGATATTATAAACTAGCTGAACCCTGCGACTTCGCCCGCGTAGTATTATTAATATTGATGAATTTCATGGCTTTTAATTTTTTGCGCGGAACCCTAACATTTTTTTAAATATAAGTAGCCTAAGTTACTCCTTACAATATCAGCTATTTGTCAGTGAAAGTCACGTCAAAATCGGTCCAGCCGTTTCGGAGATTAGCCGGAACAAACAGACAGATAGACAGACAGACAAAAAAAATTAAAACTTGTTTTTTGTTATTAGTGTCTAGTAAAAACTTTTATTTTGTCATTACAAACAGACACTTCAATTTTATTTATTTGTATAGATGTGAAAGTTTGTTTGTTTCTTGGGCTTTCACGTAAAACTACTGTATGGATTTGGATGAACTTATTATACTGAACTAACTTATTATTATGATACTTTCATCCCGATAAAACGATGAGGAAGGTGGGATAATTTTCAATGTTGGTCCGTACTAGGCGAACGAAGTCGCGGGCGGGAACTGGTAAAATAAACAATAACGAAGTAGATTACAGTTAATAATATAGGTACTTAGACAATAAAACAAGTAGACGATTTTATTATAACAATGATGTTTATGTTCTGGCGGTGGAGAAATTTTGTGATTTCTGTTCAGAGTCGTTCAAGGTTTGTTGGTCAGGGCCAATAAGTTAAAAGGCTAAAATTCTTTATACAACTAGGATATTATATAACTTTTCGAACGTCGTTCATAAAGGCCGAGGGCCCTTGAGCTTGGGAGCCCTGGGCACTGCCCTGCCTTGCCCTAAGGTAGCTACGCCAATGCCTTCATGCCACTTCTCCCGTACGTACACGTACACTTAAGGGTTTGTAGATTATCCACTTCATTTTTATTGCCATACTAGCGATCCATCCCGGCTTCGCACGTGTAATTTCTGGATCTCGACAACAACGCCACCTACAGGATCTAATTGTGAATTGAAACCATCCAAGGACCCACTCAAACGCATACAAAAAATCATCAAAATCGTTCGAGCCGTTTTCGATTTTTAGCGAGACTAACGGAGAACAATTGATTTTTATATATAGAGATTACGATCGTTTTTCAATAAAATAAAGCAGATAATCATAGCCCGATGGTTCAATCAGTCAGTTAATCAGATGTCTAGGCCATTAGTTAAATGCCGGCTTTCAACTAAATGCCAAGATTTTTGGTCGTATTATAATTAATAATTAAGCATATCAACTTTAACATTTGGCAGACCGTCGTTTTACGGTAATAAGGGTCAGAGTGATGATAATGATGATGAATGAAAATTCGGTACTTTCGAGCTAGTAATGTTGTTCCCCATCACCACTCAGTGAAATGGGTGTTCAGAACTTTTGAGTGGGTTTTCCGCCATGAGTCTTCATAATCTCGTCTTTATTCAAACAAACGCACCGCGTGCATTTTTTTTGTCTATAAGAATTGCATGACCTGATGGTAAATGGCTACTGCAGTCCATGGACACCTGCAGTTTACTTCAAACAAATATGGTTACAGATGACCTCTGAGGACCAAGAAGGCCTTGGCGCAGCCCGAGTGGGGTGACGATCTGATGAAATATGCAGAATGTCGGTGGATGCAGACAATCTTTGGGGGGACCTATATTCAACAGTAACATAAGCTTACTTATTAGACTTTAATGGTGATGATGATGATGATATTGATTTTGAGAACATGTATAATCCGTTTAAACGCATCATCATAATCAATAGTACGAATTGGGTAGACAAACGATATAATAGACAGCCTCGCAATATGGTCGTTCGTCACCTTCCTAGTGATCGGCGATTGGTTGCGTGGTTGGAGGGTAGGCGGGTGTTTCGCAGCGGTTTATTATTAATTTTGCAAACGGCTGCGTACGTCAGTTGATTGTTGTTGATTGGTTGCATGTTTTATCGCATGACACAGTCGCTCGCTACTTAAGTGGGGAAGGGTTGCGTCAGCGTCTTGGCTCCCAGCTCACTTAGCGGTCAGCCACCGCAGAGTCTACTTCACCTGAGAATGCCTCGTGTAGAGGCGAAACACGTCATATTGTCGTCGTTGGTGTGTCTTTCATAGTGTAGTGGTGTTGAGAGTAGTGATGCTGGGATAAGTGATGACAGGTACAGTGCACGCAATTGAGGGAGGCCGGGAGGTGCTCTTTAAATTAGGTAAGACACATCATTTTATTTCATTGAGCGGATGTAGGTAAAATAACTTTTACCAACTTTAATATAATGGATTTCAGCAAAGTAAAACCTGATTATATTAATAGTAATTTGAGACAAGAGCCGTGGTAGCTCAGGGCCTTAGCGCTCAATGTAAATTTCACAGTACGCGAGCAACCCGGGTTCGATGCTCGCCGGCACCAATGAAAGTGTTGACTTAACACGTGCTCGGCGGTGAAGGAAAACATCGTAAGGAAACCTGCAAGTCTGATAAATAAAAAAAAATATTTCGAAGACATGAGAAGTCCGCCAACACGCATTTGGGACAGCGCGGCAGACACTTCCTTGCCCTAAAAACCCTCTCAGAAGTGAGAGGAGGCTTGTTTATTTTGAAGGCATTTGAATTGCTGTATCATTTATGCTCGATTCCTACACTTAGAAAAAGTTTCGTTCTTCCTTAAAATCTATTTAATTTTGTACGAAGTGCATGTAAAAACAGTTTTTATTGGAAATTATTAATTTGGCAATTTTCACTTATTGCACTGTAGAATGGGTCGTAAGGCAAAAATACAGCGTTTTTCAACCAGGCGTAAAAGTAATGTAAGATTATTTTATTCAGGATTGATTTAGGGTTCCATAGTCACACAACAAAAAACTCTTAAAGTATTGCCATGTCCGTCCGTCGGTCCGTCCGTCCGTCCGCAGTTTTACTCAGAGACCCTAGGTGCTACAAATCTGAAATTTGGCATAGTTAGAGATATTAATTACCCCTAGAAAACTGAGAAATAAAATCTTGAAAAATATTTTAATTTGGGTACTTTCCATACAATTAAATGGAGGATGATTTTTTTTAGCCGTCTATTCCATCGTGCGGGGTATCGTTGGATAGGTCTTTAAAAACACTGAGCAACATCTTTTCCATTCAGGGTCCAATCTATAAATATTTTATGAAGAAAACGACTTATATGCATTACTACTATAGCTTTACTTTTCATTTGTGGGATAGCACTTACTTACTACTTTCACTTATTTCTTAGTTGGTAGTTATTGTAGGTCTCATTCAAAGTATTCATACAATCATATAGCCTCATACAGTTTCATTCGTCACACTCTTGGTTTACGGTTTCGTTACAGTCATATATGTATATCTTAGGGTTGCACTGCCGGGAATATATAGATAGATAGTCAACAGTTATGATCATCTTTGTACCTTGTCATGTGAATGTTTTGATGTAAATTGTATTATTCTCAAAATCGAAAAGATTTTTTAATCTCTTTTGAATACCACTCCCTATAAGTCTGATTTGAAAATAAGTCCTTCAGTTACCATCTTCATAATTGGGCTCATTTTTAGTCGTTATAGTCGTCAAACCGCGAACTCACTTATTATGCTCATTATCAAGAAAGTCCACGTATTGTGATGGGCAACTACGGAACCCTACCTCTGCATTGTGCGTGGCCCGACACGCACTTGTTCAGTTTTATTTTTTATTTTAATTACTAGCGGTATAATAATATATTTGCAATGCGAAAGTTAATTCAAAAGAATAGGCATCGTAATTTATAATTGCATGCTTTAAGCGCAAAGCACGTAGGTATGTTCTTCTTCTTCTTATTCGTGTGCTTCATTACTGAAGGTCGCTTGTCCTGAAATGCTTTCACCGATGTGTCGACTAGCTTCCTCCATACCACTAGTATGTATGGTACTAGTAGGTATGTTCTATGAGCGCCTAAAATAAAGATTCCAACGTTTTGTCGCATAAAATCGTATCTAACAATCATATTGAACATATAAATGATATAAAAAGCACATTGTCAGAAAGATAAATGATTGTTGAACTTATTAATATTTTTTTAAATCGATTAATTGCTATCTTTATCTTTACATAAAAAAGGGATTTTAGTGGCTAATGGTGTAGATTTATAAAGTCCGCATGGAGTGCTAAGCACGATAACTTTTGAAAATATCAAATGTTTAACTCAATCTATTCTTTAATCTCTTCATTTATCAAGTGGAAAGCCATGAAATGTAAATGGCAGTTTAATTTTCTTTTGTTTAGTTATAATTAATTTTTTCGGCGTAGAAATCTCGAAATTTTCGGTGTTTTGAGCAGCCTTGTAATAATTTATTTTACTAAATAGACTGCCTCACTCACTCACTTCGGCCTCAGCCGCCGTCGTGAGTGGATACTGTATCGGTTGTTTGCAGCGGCTCAAAAAGATCGCTGTACAAATACAAAATATTCGAAAAACCAAATTTGATACATACTTGATTATTATAATAATCACAGATTTTTATTACAATATTTTAAAAGCACAGAATAAATAATAGTACTACGTACTAAAAGTAAGTAGGATGTATATATTTAAGTATATTTATACTTAAATACGTCTTGGACTTTATGGAGTGACCTGAATGATGATATGATGATCATATGAGCATTATGAGTCGTGCACTTTTGGATTTACCAAACTTTTTTTTAATTGAAGTTTGACATAAAATTATTGGAAAATTGGAAGTATATTAATAAGGTATTAGTGAAAACTTGCGTGTATTTAAACTATTTAAAAAAATTACGTAATATCGTGTTATACGTAATTTTTTTAATGCGCTTAAGGCATGCACAATTGGATTTACCAATAGTTTTATTTATTTCATTACTTACAGTAGACTTGTATTTTAGTGTTAAAACTTTACACAGAATGTAGATCGTCTGGCTTAATTTCAAAGTAACAACTGACCTACATTTCGATGTCGAAATGGTTGGTTGCACATATATTTGTGGTTTTGTAGTAAAGTATTTGATTATTATTTTACTGGGACGTAGGAATATTATAGGATATTACTGAATGAGATGAAATAGAGATTGCTGTTGAAAACTGGTTGTAATAAAATAAAATGCTATAATGTACTTCACTTTGACACTGGAACATATTATATTTGTAGGCACGACTATAAAATACTGGCCGGATCGAGAGTGAACGGTAAAAAGGTTTTACTCTAGCAAAGCGTCTTATCTGTGGTATCGTGGCAACCATTGTTGATATATAGGATTTTTTTCAAAGCAATATTTAAGACAAATTTACTTCCCTCACGCATCAAATGTCGGCCGGCAGTAGCGTTAAATAATCCGCCCGCGGCGTCCCACGCCGACAGCATACTTCCATTCAAAAGCAATCCACACTGCACCACGCCTTTATTACATTATTCGAAGATTATATGTGGGCGATAACTTTATCCCACTTCTAATGTAGGCGAAAGAGGATCATCCCAAATGCACTCATGATGGATGGCGCAAATATGCATGCGTTTCAACATAAATTAGGTATCAGAAAATATAATGAACAGATCGTTAGCAATTCGTCGCAAATATATGGTCCGTTTTTTCGATGACGTTAATTTAAAAAAAAATCCTATATATCAACAATGGTTGCCACGATACCACAGATACGACGCTTTGCTAGAGTAAAACCTTTTTACCGTTCACTCTTGATCCGGCCAGTATTTTATAGTCGTGCCTACATATTTATTATTCGACTGCAATATTTTTGGTAACTCCTAAACTCATTGGATTGTGAAAAAGATGTTTAATTCGATTAACCACAAGTAGCGACCCGCCCCGGCTTTGCTTGTGTGGGATCTTTGAATGTGGTGTTACGTAGATTTAAGATAATCATCAAAGACCATTTATTTTATCTTATTAATTTTTTGATTTAAAAAATGGTTACTTATAACTTAATGGCCATCAAATAACTTTCGTAGCTCAATATAAAGCAGTTAAATAACTGTAATAATATTACAGACAGACACTTCAATTTTTATTTATATGTATATATGTTATTTATACGTTATTATATTCATATAAATAAAATTAAAGTGATTGATGATGTTTAGATAAATAGATTACGCGGATAGCGATAGTTTAGGCTATATTAAGCAAACGCTTTATAAGCATAGAATAAATAAATGAGGGCATGAACTATCAAAAACTTGCGACCTAAACGAATTCTCGAGTATGTGTCTAATAATTATGTTTTTAAACGTTAAAAAAATAATCGTATTACGCATGAAATGAGGGGCTATAATGAGTATATTTCAAATATGTATAATTTTTATATGAAATATTCTAGTTAGATCACCGCAGACGGGTTCTTTGTTTTGGAACAATAAACTTCCACTACTTGTTGTAGTATACTTATTATAGCATTATCAATATTAAGTCCTGTTACTTAAGCATTCGACGAACAAATCGATCTAGATATTTTCAGGCCTAACACAGACTTTGTTTTAAGAAAGAAAGAAGAAAGAAAGAAATAAGTTTATTTTACACATACTTTATAACAAAAAAAATCATGTAAAACAGATTTTTTAAAATCTTAACAATAATATTTTAAAAAAGGAACAACGTTATATGCACCAAAATGGTCTCCACTCAGCTTTAAGTTACGAATTGAACACATTTGTCACAATTATTAACGCTGATTTTCAGTGGAGCCAGGAGTGTGAGGCAGATGAAAAAGAACAGCAAGAGAAAAAAAATAAACAAAAATATAAAATATAAATAAAATAAAATGAACAAATCTGTCAAAATTCCATGCACCAGTGATACAATGATAGTGTAGAGATAACATAAGTTGGTATACATACAGAAAAAAGGAGTGTGTATGTGTGTGTGTGCGTGTGTGTGTGTGTGTGTGTGTGTGTGTGTGTGTGTGTGTGTGTGTGTGTGTGTGTGTGTGTATGTGTGTATGTGTGTGTGTGCGTGTGTGTGTGTGTGTGCGCGTCTGCGTGTGCGTGGGTGTATGTGTGTGTGTGTGAATGTATGCATGCGCGCGTGAGTGAGTGTATGAATCATCGAGAGCATCGAGAGTGTATGAATCATACCTTTTATGCCTATTTGCTGGATTTTTTTTTTCTTTGTGATAGATGTGGCCTGAAGTTATGATATCATGATAAATGAATTGGTATATTAAAATAATTTTATTCAATATGGTTAATTTTATTTATTTAATAAATTAGTAAAATTTTATATAGTTTATTTTAACAGTCAAAATTTATATTAACCATCTTTACAGCACCTGAATAAAGACCAGGATAATAGGAAACATTGTATTCAAAATAAAATATTACCAATAGTATATATTTTTTTAAAGTCAATAAAAAAGACAGTAGTCGAATGGCGGATTCGAACCCACAAACTTTTGATTTCGCAGTCTACACTGTATTCTATCTCATTCTTTTACAGACTAAATCCTATAGACGTATATGTTTGCTTTTCTTAGTGTCGCTTTTTCGTTTAATCGAGTTTCAAATCACAACGATTCTAAAGAAGTTTTCACCTCAATAACGAAAAGAGCTTAGTATAATTGTAGAACGAATGGGTCGGCTCGACCGGGGAAGGACCACGCTCTCACAGAATACCAGCGCAAAATAGTAGCTTGGTGCTGCTGTGATTCGTATGGTGAGTGTAGAGAACCGGAGACCCTTTTTACTGGAAAAGAGGCATTCTATCTTAGTCCTCACGGCTGACAACGCATCTGCATTTAAATTCGCAAACGAAGATAGATGTACAAGGGTGACAAACGAGCACAGAAACCACTTACCATCAGGTGGACTGTGTGTTCGTTTGTCACCCTTATTCCATAAAAAAAATACACGAATAAATGAAAATTTTTCTACGAGACGTAGTTACGTTTCATAGAGGAGTATGCTCTAGAGACTGACTGATGACAAAAAATCATCGAAAACGTAACAGGCATTAGTAGTATGAAGATGTTGTTGATTCATCTGTTTTTCTTGGTAATTACTCTTGATGCGAAGCATTAATGATGCTTAGCGTATAACCTCATCATCGAGTCCTCACATATCTGAATTATCGATCAGAGCAAACTTTACAGCATATGCCATAATAAATATTAAAATTTTCACTTGTTTTGAATCCGCTAGATTATTTTATTTTAGTTACTTCATAACATTATTCAACGGCATCTGAATCAGAGGTGAAAATATCTGGTATTAAGATCGCTACGAGTGCGGTTTGAATAGTTCTCAGCCCGACTAATAAAACGTAGAAAAAAATATTAAGAAAATGATTTATTTTTCTACAAATTTTCATCTTGTCTCAATACACTTATTCAATATATGCTCCAGCGCTTATATGCTGCTCTTATAGGCCGATTCCTCCAACTCTTCAAAAAACCTGCTCCGCCTCAGCTATCACCTCTTCGTTTGTGGAAAACTTTCTTTCAGCCAGGTGTTTTTTGAATTTAGGGAACAGGAAATAGTCCGATGTTGCTTTAATTTTGATTTAAATATGGGGGATGGCTTGATACTTCGAAACGGAGTTTAAGGAGCTTAGCCATTGCAACAACTGACTTGTGCGCCGGTGCATTATTCTGATGAAAAAGGATTTTCTTTTTGGCTGATCCCGGCTGCTTTTCACGAATTTTGTCGGTTAATTTATCTAAATGGATAATATAATATAGGCCTGTTATAGTCTGTTCTTTGGGAATGTAGTCAATAAAAATAATTCCCTTGTAATCCGAAATCTCAAAACTCGGCCTTTTGCCAGGAGAATCGCTATATTTCCACTGTTTCGACTGTTGTTTTGTCTCAAAAATATAGTGGTGAATCCAAGTTTTATCAGTGGTTATAAATCTTCTTAAAAAGTTGGTGGAGATTTCAACCCAGTTGAGTTTTTGTTCGGCGGTCAACAAACGCGGCAACCACCAAAACGCTGACACCTTTTTCATGCCTAGTTCGTCAGTTAAAATATGAAACACTGTTAAGGTGAGATCCCTTTTCAGGTCTTTTAAAACCATTTTGTGGATTTTGTCGATGATTTCTGTCGTGATGGACGTCGACGGCCATCCGCTTCTCGGGTGATTTTCAACACTTTCTCTGCCTTGTTTGAACAAAGCGGCCCACTTTTTTACCGTGGAATACGAAAGCGCAGATTCACCTTATGTAATTTATGTTATTCACGTCTTTCTTGAGTTGGCTTGGCGTCCTTTTTTTGCATTAATTGCATTTGCCACTATCTAAAATCTCATGTTCGTCAAAAACATTTCTTAATAACGTAATAAGTACTTAGTCCTGATAATATTACTTATGTTACAATTTTTTATAAATGTTATTAATATGAATGTTACGTTACATATTTTTATCATAAATTACAAGTTTATGCCAAAAAAAAAACTTTTTTTTAATTCAAACATAAAAGGAGAAATATTTTATAAAACTAGGATTTTTGTATGAAATATTATTTATCCGATCTTATTATGGCATTACATAAAGTTACTCGAACATTTTATGCGATCGAACATTTTCCGAGATGAAAGGAGAGGGATCAGAGAAAATCTTCCCTTTCGTATTAAATTCTTATGGTTGCTTTACTTTATACGAAGTACTTTTGGAACGCCTTAATTCTGACGACACTTCTTTTAAATAATGATCATATTATAATTTGGCTGCTTCGCTAGACATTAAATATTTTTTTCCAGTTATATCTTAATTTAGTAATTTTTGAGGAGAAATTAACAGCCTCATGCTAGACTCGAGCCTTTACCATTGTTACGAGTATTTGCGTTATCACACTTAGTAGGTGGATCACAGTGTCATTGGTCAAAATATTTTAAGGAATACGCGAGATTTTATCATACTGGCACATCGGTGACAATGAAATCTCTCTGGTGTATCGCATTTAACATAACAAACCGGTGTAAAAATACTGAACGAGTTATAAACGACTAAACAATAGGCTCCATCCGAATACTTGACAAAATAATGTTCTCAAGACGGAATTTCGATCACGGCAGCTTTCTCTATGGAGATTAGCCATCTGCGTAGGACAGGATTATAGTGCACACAAATACTTGAGACTTGACTTGAGAGTTAGGGAATGAAGAATGCATATGCTCTCTTTTTCCCAACTCTCAAGTCCTATGGGCCGTAAATCCGACACGACCGGAGAGAGAAAATGCGCAGGCTCAACGGCTTTACGTGCTTTCCGAGGCTACTAATAATTTCTTGAGAAAAAACCCGGGATTCGAACCCGGGATCTTAAGGTCAGCCACTTACCTATGATAATTATCTACTCCTATGACCTATATATACTAAAGAGGCAGTCAAATGCTTAATATGTCCACTACAAAATGATAGAAACCTGCCGTGAGTTTTTTTGTCCAGTTATGGAAAGGGGATATATATAAAAGTATTCTTTTCTATAAAATTCTCTATAAAATTGAGTTGACAAATGAACTTATAGTTCATCTGATGATTAATGGATACTGCAGGCTCTAAAGATGCGTTGTAAACTCTGAGGGCTGAGATAAAATGTCTCACAACCTGTAATTATTCTACCTCTCTATACCCAAATTAAGAGTACCCTTAACTGACGAGCGTGTATGCGTAGGTATATGGATGTGGATGAGGCGAGAAAGGTGTGTCAGAATCGTGCCAAATGGAAGTCCATAGTCTTTGCCTACCCCTCTGGGTGACAGGCGTGAGTGTTTATGTTATCTCTATACCCTTCAGACCTAAACTCAGCAGTGCCCGCACTACTGCTTGGCGGCAGAAATAGGTAAGAGGGTGGTATCTACCTTTTCTTTGTTTTAGATGGGAAAATGCCAACGCATACCCGCAATGTATGCGTAGGCAAGGATGGGTTATGTCGGACTCACACCGACTATAACCCCATGGTAACCACCTTTGTCACATATTGGCAGGGCCTCGGGAACGCTTTCGCACACATCCGCGGCCCCACCAGTGCTGGCCGCCACATGGCGGCCCCTCATCGGGAGAGGACTACTCCTTCCCCATCTCCTTCTCAAGTAAGGCGCAACAGAACACATGGCGCGCCCTCCTCCACCAACGGACACCCGTGCCCACTCGGAGTGGCCACCCCGGGCCGACCCTACACCTCTGGCCAACCATGTGGGTTCCCCTTAGTTCGCCGCGAGTGACCAAGCCACGGCTACTAAGCTCTCCGCCACGACAAGGCGGGAACTCGTTCGGGGGTAGGGTGGTACCTATCTAGACAAACATTAGAAAAGGAGTTCTACCACCTGGTAAATCCATCTAGTATTTCATGCGCACATTCCAAAATGTATCCTGTAGAACACCTAGTGATTGGCTTTCGCCTGTGCCACCAATAAATCTCTTGACACGTCTCCCTTCACCGAGTCTAAAGCTGTTCCAATAAGGTTATTTTGAAATATATATTATAATAGTAAATAAAATGGCGGATCCTTACAATAAAAAATATGCCACTTAACTAATCCTGTCTGATCGGTTATGATAACGATGAAGAATAGAAAACAATTTGGCGATTGGCTCATATACAAATATTATACGTTTACGAATGACGTTATTGTTCTCACTTCCCTTAACAATGGAAAACTAGCAAAGCGTCGTTTACGGACTAAAGAGAAAAATTATCATAGCTCTTATAAAATTGGCATTTATGCCTATATAAAAAGATAACCATTGGTAAACAGCACTTTATAAAGAAAATGAGTCGTTGTAGCTCAGGGGATAAAAATGAGGCAGGACCCAGTAGTGGGAGGCTTATTAAGGCTTTATTTTTTTATTATTGACAATTTTATGTACCTAGACCGACTACGTTATGAGAGCTGTGAAAAATGTCTGTATCAAATAAGCTTTGAACGGTATTCGAGAAGGAAACTGATCAATCAAATATAATACTGTTATTATGTCGCTGTAGTAGTAACGTCGTGTGATTTTCCTTATCAAATATCTCCGCTCCATATTATTATTATAAAGCAGCTTTGAATTTATTGGTATCATGATTATGTTTTCCTCTCCTATTTCGACCTCAGCAATAACTTTAGCGTAACTACGCTGAGATTCGATAGTGCCACAAATTGACGTCTGATTACGTCATCTTTTTGGAAATGCCTGATGCTATTCCGTCTCGGCCAACATGCTCCTGGCCATGAATGTGTTATGCTGGGTATGTACCGAATATAATTAATTAACATTCGGTTACAATTTCATTGTATATCGGCGGACCATGCTTCCCTCCTCGAGTGAGGAGAACTCATCCTCTTCTTATTCCTAGAAAAAGTTATTATTCTCTTACGCCAAGTCGTGTAAAAGGTCCCAAATAAATGTCAGTATAATTAAATCTCGCGTATGCCTATTGTAGTATGTATAATATAATAAATGCTGTATACAGGGTATAACTGTATTTTATTCTAGAAATTTTCTTAATATGTTGACACATTCAGATGTTTTTGGATGATTTTGATCAGCTTAATCAGTATTCATGTACTGCGATCGTCAATCAGCGTGTAGCGTGTGTGTAGTGATAGGAAGTAGCGTAGGAGTTATTTATAGTAACCGCTTTGCTTTTCTATAAAATGAAAGAAGAAGGAGATTTTTGTAAATTTGTGAACAAAATTAGAGAATAATATCATACTTTATCAAATTTTGAGGGTGGAGAGTTCAATTATTTAGTAAAGATCTTTGCTTGAAAATAATTGAACGTATTTTACCCGACCTATCGCTTACACAACTTCAATACTAAAGAGTTACAAAAACGTAATCAATCAATCAATCAAAGGGCATGGGAAACTTAAGCAAACGACTGATTGATTAAGCTTGAATACAAATGTATTAACATTTAATAAGAAAAATGTAATTAATCAGTGCAAAGTCCAACCTCAAGGCTAAGTTGTAATAAAAATTGCTGGCATGAATAAAAATTTGCTACCGTATACACGTACGTTAGGGTTTGTACATTTTCCATAGCATTTTTAGTGTCATGTAATCGTTTGTTAAATAAAATAAAGCAGTTTACGTGCTAGAGCCATGCTGCAGCTATATTGTGGTTGCAGCACGAATGGGTCGGCTCGTCCAGGGTAGCAGGGAAAGACCACGCTCTCACAGAATACCAGCGTAAAATAGCAGCTTATTGCTGCTGTGTTTCGTATGGTGAGTGTAGAGAACCGGAGACCCTTTTTACTAGAAACGAGGCATTCCATCTCAGTCCTCAGGGGTGACAACGCATCTGCATTTTGATTCTGAATTGAGGATAAATGTCTATGGGCCACAGCATCCACTTACCATCAGGTGGACTGTGTGCTCGTTTGTCACCCTTAGTCTTATAAAAAAAAAAAAAGATAATCGTAGCCCGATGGTTCAATAATTCGGTCTTGTAAAAAAACTATCGATCTGGGTGGTTAGAAACGTCTAGATACGCAGATGTATGGTGAGTACGCGGAGTGGTTTGAGGCATGTCGCGTCTGTCTATGGACGCGGCACGTCCCATTCGTAATCTTATTAGTGATTGTGTCACTAGATATGTATGTAGTCATTTGGGACCTCGAAATTAAACGCAACTACCGGCTCAATAAGTATGAGTCACCTCTTATTAAATTTAATGTTATTTTAAGGTTTTATTATTGGAACGAAGTTCTTTATCGGACGGTACTGATTTGGTGGATGGGGGCTAGGCGACAAAAAGTGTAAGATTTTTCCGTCACGACCCCTTCTGACGTAATGTAGACGGTCTTGGCGGCTATAAGGAAGCGAGATGGAATAATATCCATCTTCCTCGCACTTTTTCTTATCTTGCCATGAAAGAAATATTATTTTATTTTAAATGGCGTTTCATTTTAATAGACGCTAGTAATTCATTTATTTGTATTTGTTAATCAATAATATAATACGTTTATCAATAATAATATACTACGAAAGTAACTTCGCCCCAACCGAGTGTTCCACGATACTCACGCATGTTTTTTTGTTAATTTAAGGGCTAATGAAACCATTGCAGAATACATTCTTGAATCAGTCTCTGATAAAGACCATGAACATCGAGTATTAAAAATAAATTCAAATTCCCAATTTTATTTATTTGTAAATACAGCTAATGCTATAAAATAGATCGTAAAAAATATACAAATATTAAACAACAAATTGAAATTTACATGAATGTATATGTGTATTTTACTGCAATTTATGTATTTCACTATATTATTATTTATATCATAACTATATTTTAATACTTCAATTATATTGAATTGCTATTTTAATTTACAAGAATGTGACTAATTTGTAAATAAATTAGTGTTGATATTTACTTTTTTAGTCAATTATAACGTCAAAAAATCATTAATATATTCAGTAATGGACTTTTGTTATATTATAATGAATACCCCATAGATTGTCTTAACAAGGCATGATATTTGGGATAGTTGCCACACTAGCCAGGGGATTGGCAGTACAAGTGTCACAAGTAACAAAATTAGTTATAAGTATTTTAATAACTTTCGTTTTAAGAAATTATTTGAATTTGCTAACAACAGGACTTATGACAAGACTCAGTATTTGTCTCGGCTTATGTTCGATCGTTGTCGTAACATCTGTTGCTTTGATATCACATTGTCTTCAAATTCTATTTCACATAATATTACCATATTTCTGCGAATATAAATTACAGCTGTTGGAACTAAAGATATATGATGGAAAATTCATGTATCACGTAAAATGGTCTTGGAAAGGTTTTTTTTAACAGCGTTCCCTATATCTTATGAAAAAATATTGACTGGACTTATAATTCGATAATATTGCATTTGATTTATTTTTGGCAAATAAAAACACTGTAATAGCGGTGGAAACTACTACCCTATACTCATGGGTGTTGTAAGAGGCGACAGAGGGAAATTAATTTTTTTTTTAATTAATTAAAAATAAACCCTATGGGGCCATGTGTTCTATAGGAAAGGCCTTTGTTTAGCAGCTGCTTTTTGATAGGCTATGAATGAATGAGCCAAGGAATTTTTCACGATCTTATTAAATAATAAATTTACCATATAACAAAACTTCACAAAATTACTCTCTTATCCTTTTTAAGCATATTTTATGTCCTTTTCAAGTTTGCATCAAATAGCATACATTTCTCGAAAGTTACTTCACACCATTGTCGACTCAGTGAGAAATTTTGTGGAAATAACTGAGATATGTTGTTCAAACCGTGACTCTGATGAAATATAGAAGTTATTGAGCTAGTCAGGAGTATACGCCAGCCGCTTTCTTGAATAAAGTTGATTTAAAACGTTTTAATTTACTTCGCAAGCTCTAAAACTGTGTGAGTTGTGGTTATCTCTAAGGTGAACATAAAACGTAACTTTTAGAATCTTTATTTTAAGAATGTATTTTCCATCTACTGATAATTCAAACAAAGAGAAATATATCATATTTTTAAAATATTTTCTATTCTACCCTTTTTTAGGCAAAGGCCTTTTTAATCACCTGCTGACTGGATTACCATGCTAACTGTACTCTCGTGCTAGTAATGTTGTTCTACTCGATGAAATGCGAGTTTATAAATTTGGGTTTTCCACCATAAGTCAACATAGTCTCGTCTTTAATGGTAAATGGCTACTGCAAATCGTGTAGTGGCTGTGTGAGAATATCCACTACTACATATCGCCCCGTGGGTGACAGAGGCTACAGAGGTAAAACTAAAACAGCTGATGGGCAGCAGCATCTTTCTTCTAACAAACAAATTAAATAAAAAATTGCGGTTGCCAACCCGCCGGCCAAGCGTTTCAACTATGGCATAATCCCTTTATTTTTATAGGCTGATGGCAGGCCTTGGGCACCTTTACCCAACTTCCATCAAAGAAATCTACAGATGACCACCAAGTATCAAGAAGGAATGTCTCATAACTTTTTTTTATACTGGCGCTGTATACCCTTCAGAAAGGAACATTATTTGGCGACAGTTGAGGTCAACATTTAGAAAAATTGTTGATATATTTTAACCCCTTTCTTTATTCTCATCCAATCATTTGGTATTAACGCCTTTGTTTTGAGATTTGGTTTTAGATCTAAGTTAGGCACCAATAACATTTCTAATAAACTTTTCTTAATTTCTCGACTTTTTAGTACCTAAACTCTTCGAAAAAATACCTATTTTCCACCATATTTGTTCGAAGTATTTGTGCAAAGTACTATCAATTTATTACCGTAATTTTACAGAACACTAACTTTCGCTTACCTTGTTAAAATATCGATGCTTGAGATAAATAGCGTTGAACCGTAAAATGGGAACCCGTTTCAGAAATCTAATAATTAAAGTAGTTTCTATTGATTCCTATTCGCAAAAAACACCTCTATGAAATAGTGAAGCTTTAAATTTATCTTTTATGATTAGATAAATTTATGGGTGCACCGAGTAGTGGCGGTGTAAGAATATCCACTACCCCTTATCATCTCGTGGGTGCTGTAAGAGACGACAGAGGGAAACAAATCAGAAGATAGGCAGTAGCGTCTTCTTAATAACGACTTAAAATAAAAAACTACGGTTGTCAACCCGCTTGCCAATCGTGGTAACTATGGCAAATATGAGGCAATCTATGGGGAGGCCTATGTTTAGCAGTGGACTTTAATAGGCTGTAACGGTAATGGTAAAATTTATGGGCTAGAGCCATGCATAATCTATATAATGGCTGCAGCATGAGCTCAATTTAAAGGCCATAGGAGTGACTACGTATCTGCAATTTAATTCGTAGTCGATGATAAAAAACAGGACGCTAGATTTTCACCCTGCCTTGACTTACAGGCGAGGATTGCGAGGTTTTCGGGGAGCTCCGGTGGCCACACTGAGTAGAGGTGGCTGAACTACTCCTGCGCTCTATAACGGAACGTCTTATCGTACACACGCGACACATGCTCGTGTCTATACAGTCTACTTCTTCATTAAGCTTTATTTAAAATTTAAAGCTCTTTAGTTATTAATTCTGAGGGTCGAACTCTTTTACTTTTATAATAAGTTCAAATATGCCTTATTCGTGCTGTACGCATTTCATTACAGCCTTTCACAAGTCCACTGCTGAATATAGGCCTCTCCCAAAAAATGCCATAAAGCACGGTCCGCAGCTACCTGCATCCATCGACTTCCTGCATGTCTTACCAGGTCGTCACTGCATCTAGTGGGCAGCCCCCCACTAGTGGGGGGCTCCACGCATAGGGGTTGGCAAAAACAGTTCTTAACTAATTATAGAATAACCTAACTGAAACCTTAAACTGAAGTAATTACGTCACCGAATTTTATTAAGCCACACGCCTAATGGAAAAGCGACTGGGAAACATAAAGGTCATGAGTTCAAATCCTCAATTTTACTACTGTCGTGAACCACTCCTAGTACAAGCAATTTGAGCTGATTGAATTGGGGGCAAAATATTAGTAGTATGTTTTATTTAAAAAATAAAAGAATATACTACATTTTGTTCCCCATGAAGTTGCCAAATTATTGCCTAATTTAGCCTAAAAGGCGAAACGGTTTTTTTTGCTTTATTCAACTTCTACACTTTGCGCATCTTCGTAACATTTGGCTCTATTAGAACTTTGTTTCTTGTATAGCTGTGGGCTCACTTGTATGACACAATTCATTCCTACTTCCTACCATCTAGCCGTATCAATTAATGTTTGAGCGACGATAATATGGTATGCGCAGGTTCGCCGAACGGTATTTTTGTCGAATACTTATCCAAACCTATTTTATTAAGTCGCTCGGCTTTGCCGAATGAACTCGACCGACCGAATGAAATATGTCTGCATATGAGTACAACAATTAGGTATGTATAGCATAAAAATTTCGTGACTTGAAAATTGTGCCTACAGACGAGAGCAAGTATTGACGTGGAAATATCTTTTTAAAGGTTGAGTTACATTGCAGGCGACAGAGTTTTTGCGAATTCGTTAAAGAGGTATCATAAATTTCGACAGTCAAGGTAGATAAGGGAATCGTTTTCCTCATATCTCGTATGACATTTGACAGATTGTGAATCGCTTCAGCTAAAACAACTACAAACATGAACCCTGGTAAGTATGATGAATATGGCATATCACTCATTAGAGAGAGGCTTTATCTACCAATAGGATGTTGTGACAAGGTGATTAGGTATAATTTATCTTCAGAGACGGTAAGTGGATACTGTGGCCTATAGGAAGTGTATCTGCTGTCATACATCTATCCTCTGTTAAGAATCAAAATGCAGATGCGGTGTCACCCCTGTGAACTAAGATGATATGCCTCATTCTCCGATTCTCTTCACTCACCATACGAGTCACAGCAGCATTAAGTTGCAAATTCAACGCTGGTATTCTGTGACCCTCTCATAAATGAGAGGAGGTCTGTGCCCAGCAGTGGGTCGTATATAGGCTGTCACTTTAACTTTATTTTGTGAGAACGTGGTCTAAGGACCACGTTCTCACAAAATAAAGTTAGCGTTAAAGTTTAGCTAGTTCATTAAAATATTGTTTTGTGTTATTGGGCAGTCCATCTACAAGGTAAGGTTTCATAATGTATAATACATTATGCTTCCGCTTATTAAGTTTGCATAGACTTTAGGTAGTAAATCCTTTGATTGGGTCTGAGTACATAATATTATGTATGACTACGGCAAAAATTATCTTTTATGTGGCTTTATATAAAGGCACATTTATGTTAATATAAAGTTTATAGAAATATCTTTCAAAACAAAATACAAATGGGTATTAAAAATAACTTTTGATAAAATGTAAAAGCCGTTTTCAAAGATGAAAAGAATTAAATAATTTCACATTCTAAAGTCGGGCCTTTAATTCTTCTATACACTACGTTGGATTTGCATATCATTTTGTTACCATTTTCAGTGGATTAATGAATGTCGACTAAATAATAACATTAAAAACTTAATCCCCTATTTTTCCACGCTTATGGGAGTAATTTATTCTCTACATTTATATGGAATCCGCGTCAGCGTGGAATTTATTACGATTGAATTTCATGGGTTTTAATTTTTTTGCGCGGAACCCTAATTATTTTTCTAAAATAGGTATATAAGGAGTAGCATAAGTTACTCCTTCTACTGCGCCCCCCTTCCCCAAAGGGGGCGTCTCCGATTCGGCGGAAAGGCCATACAGGCCAAAGCCAGTCCCACAGGTGGTGTTTAGTGGGTAAGGCACTTCTTCAAAGTGAGTCCCGCATAACCATGCAGCCGGCAGCGTGGTATGCTATGAGCATTCACCACCTCCCTCCCCCGCTTCCAGAGGGTGTCCTTGAATTGGGCGCAAAAAAAAAAATACTCCTTCTAACATCAGCTATCTGCAAGTGAAAATCTCGTCAATATCGGATTCCATTTCGGAGATTAGCTGGAACAAACAGACAGACAGACAAACAGATAGACAGACAATTTTTTTTAAATTGTTTTTTGTTATAAATACCTTCAATTTTATTAATTTGTATAGATATCGGTTTACAATGGACGAAGGTATCGCGTAACATACATACAAATAAAAACATACAGTCGTAAACTTCCTCTTTACTTGAAGTCGGTTAACAATAGTAATAAATACAAATAATATTAATAAATTTTCCGTAAAGAATACGAAAGAAATCTACTTTAAATTCGTCGTTATACGTTCTAAAGACATGCATTTAATTTTTTTTAAATAATTAAGCAATAAAAATAAATGAATATGAATCTCATAATATAAAATTATAGTGTAATATTTTATTTTCACTGCTCTTTCATATAAATAAATTCAATAATTGGTAAATGGACTTAATGAGCATGACAACGAAGATGGATGGAGTGCTTGGGGCACATTTATCAAGTGGTAAGAAAGCTTTCCTTCGTTAGTAGCAACTACTCGACATATCAAAGTCTAAATAGAAAATAAAATCAATAACGAACATTTTATGCAGAAAGCTATGACGCAACATTTTGAAAATACATTATTTTAAGTTTTCTTTTGTTATTATAAAATACACTATTTCATTTTTATTCATTATTCATTACAGCTTATCATAAGTCTACTCACTGCTGAACGTGGGCTTTCCCTTTAGATCGTCTTATAGTAGATTTTTTATATTGTTGCGCGCTTGGCAGGCGGGTTGGCAACCGCAGTTTTTCATTGTCGCCAGTTTTTCCCAGGAAGATGGGGCCACCACTTTTTACACTTAATGTTATTTTGTAGACAAGCGGATAAAGTTCACTGACGTTAGCTGGAGCAGTTACTAGATACTCTCACGTTTTACTCTGGTGCACTGACAATTGGTATGTGATAGGTAATTGTTACTGTTATCCTCTTAAATTTTATTGGTTAATTAAAATTTACCATGTATTGTTATTTGTGTTTTTACAGTGTAGGGGTGGCGTAAGAAAATTCACTATCCCATACTATTGTGAATATACTATGTGAATTGGGGACCGCTTGGATGTCGTAAGAGGCGACATACGGAAACTAATACAGGGGATGGATAGAAAATAGCATGTTCCGGATAACAACTAAAACTAAGAAAATAAGGCGGTTGGCAATCTGCCTGCCTTGTGTGGCAACTATTGCAAATATCCTTCTATGAGGCAATCTATGGGGGAGGTCTATGTTCAGGAGTGGATTTTGATATGCTTTTTTATAGGAGAGAGGACAAACGAGCACGTGGCTCACCCTAATGTTTAGTAACTACCGCTGCCAATGAAGACCTGTACCACCAGGAGAATTACAGATGAATTGCCGGCCTTTTTTAATAGGAGTAGGCTCTTTTCTTGAAGACTGTAATGTGAAATGTATCCCTTTGGTATTTGACTCGTAAAAGGATCTTTTTCTTGATTTCTAATTATTAGCAGATTTTTTCTTCAACAGCCCAAGCTACTTCACTTCTTTAAAGTTTTTACTACAGTTTGCATATACACCTTTAAAGTATTCAACCAGTGCGTTCTGCCTGTACTCACCTATGGTGCCAAAAGTGGACTCTGAATATACGACTATTCCATAAGCTTAAAGTCACTCAGCGAGCGATGAAAAGAGCTATGCTCGGAGTTTCTGTGGTGGATGAAATTCCATACCAAGATTACTGACATATCCGTCCGTTTACTGAAGTGGCAATGGGCTTGTCACGTCTGTCAAAGAAATGATAACCGGTGGAGTAGCCGTGTTAGCATTGGACTGCCGCAGGATGGTGATGATGTGCATATACAATTCTTCATATAATTCGTACGTAATTAGTTCAGTTCTAGAAAATAGAGATTAACTGTCTAAATATATGTGACATAATCTACAAGTCTGCTTTCATTTCTGAGTGGTTTATGGACCAATGAGTCCGCCGCGCAGCACCAGTGAGTGCTGGCATTCCTTCCATGATTCATCATCGCCGGGCACGTTGTAAATTAGTACTTAAAATTGGAAGTAAATATTTCATTGGTGCCAGTGTGGATCGAACCCGGTGTGCTCGCGTACTTTGTAATTTATGGCGGGCGCTTAGTGATTAATAGTCATGGTAGATCAGGGGTTACCATGGCTATTAATCACTTCTATTCCAATTAAAAAAGTTAGCTACCACCGCTCTACTTTGTTTTCTTTGAGATATTTCATTTCTGTTGAATTTTGATGACATAAAATTACAGGCGTTTATTTAGCTAAAAATTATGATTTTTAATAAGAAAAATTGTGAAGTTTCTGAGAAATTAAGGGCGATTTCAGACGAACACTCAGTAGACGACTTAACCGGCAGAAAAACTATGAGAGAGCTCTATTGATAAAGCTTTACAAAAACAGCAATTTATTAGTTTATGAAAATTAAATGCATTTTACAGCTTGTACGCCTGCCGCCGTTTTTACTACACATAAAAGAGAAGGTTTTTAATACGGCTGTATTTAATAATGCGCAATAATTCCGACGTTGGCTAACCAATTTCGCTCATTTCTTTGCAATAATACTTTCATGGTGATGAATTTCAAAAAGATGTTATTTAATATTACTACGTTTATTAATTATTGTTGTGCCTATTTAATTTTACTGCATTCATTATGAAAGGGTTGTATAGTTAAGGAAACGTAAATGTTCATTTGTGTTTGCGTGTATACTTGTGGAATTTCCTTTTTATGTATTTGGCTGGTATAAAAAATATGGTTTAAGTTAAAAAAAAAACAAATGCAGCTTGTTCTCGCAGCTTATTTCATATTAACTAACCAAAAGTAAAAGTAATTAGATATAGAAATTTCTTAGAACCCTAGATGTAAAGAAACGATGTAATGATTTTAATATCTCCTTCAATTCTACTGATAACTCTAATAAATCTACAACTCTTAATATCCTTTAATTTTACTAAAGAACCTTGTCTACGATAATCCTTGTATTCAAATTCTGAAATCTATGTCACTAATGAAATTGTTCTTGTTATTACTCACATTATCTCTACTCACATTATATCTTCACTTGAAACGAGCTTCTTTTCGACTTGCTGGAAAAAGGCCTTAAATATTATCTATGACCACTTCTTTATCCCAACTTCGCCCCTTTATAATATGAGTATGGTGCAAAGGCAACTTTCTCTAATCACAGCTGTTCACAACCTACTGGATCCTTTTCAATCTGGTTTCAGGCTATAGCACAGTCAGCGGTTTTGTCTTTTTACATCTTAACCTTAACTTCTTTATTTCTTGCCTTAGAGAAAACACACAGTGTGTCCACCATGAGGATTTCTCCAATTGACGTGATCTTATTGTGGGCGTTCTTCAGGGTAATCTTCTTACACCACTCCTCTTCTCTATTTTCATTAAAGCTCTCACTTCTGTTCTCTTCTCTCACCATAATCTCCAAGCTATTTATATGCTGAATTCTGATTTAGGTAGCATAAGCATTTGGGTAAAGTCCTTTGGTCTTCTAGTTAAACCTCCTAAAACTCAAGTATTGATTATCGGTAGTTCATATATGCTTGAATGAGAGAATGAACGAAGCTTAACTAAGATAATGAACGAAGTTCCCTGCTGTAATTTACGATGATATTAGGATTCCAAATACAGAGGCTGCTTAAGAACTTAAGAGCTATCTATGATAATAATTCGTCTGAGGTTGCTCACATATCAGATAGACATACTATCTCACATATCACATATCGTCGTTGCAAATTTAAAATCTCTATGTGTCATTTTCTTTGAAAATGAGATTTACACATTTTAAAAAGCTATTTTGAATAGCTGCCGTTTGTAAAACTCCTATGTGAATATCTTAATGCTTCACTGAAGGACGTCTCATTTATAAAATATCTCAAGTGTTAGCTCGTATTTAATTGTTCACCAAAATCTCCTATGTGCCTGATGCACACATAGGATGTTTAAATAACAGTTATTTTCAAAACATGTAATCTCCTATGTGGTATTCGACGCTTCGTTCTGCCAAATTGCGTCTATTCTTAGAAAGAGAGCACAATGTTACATCATGCACGCATTATGGTAAGATGGGTAATAAATAGAGGCAGGCTACACGTCATTTGACATCAGTGCAGCTACAACTTATCGCGCTAACACAGACCATCAGTTTTTTCTATTATACTAGAGTTGTTACGTTGTGCGAACTTAATAAGAGACGGTGATAGTATAATGTTAATTATACCTGAAAAGTATTCATCAGGGATACCTAGGACACCTAATCGTAAATTTAGTGCTAAACCATGAGTTCATCATTACAGCCCTTCACAAGTACAGTGCTGAACCTTTGTGGCATGCCTTGGAGGCATACGCATAAAGCACGTTCCGGAGCCACTTGCGGATGGATATTGACTTCCTGCATAAGATATGCTCCATCTAGTGGGGACGCCCTACACTTCGCCCGCCGGTACGAGGCCGCCACTCGAGAACCTTTATACCCCTCGGTTGTCGGTTCTTCGAACTATATGGGCGGCCCATTGCCACTTCAGCTTACTAATCCGTTGGGCTATGTCACTCTGGTTCTACTGCGGATATCCTCATTTCTAAGTTTATCACGCAGAGAAACCCCGAGCATAGCCCTCTCCATAGCTCGCTGAGCAACCTTGAGCTTCCTCATACGGCGAGCAGTGAAGGACCACGTCTCAGTTCCATAGGTCATCACCGGCAACGCACTGTGGTTGTACAGTGTCGTTTTCAAGTTTTGAGGTATACCTGACGAGAAGATGTGCCGTAATTTCCCGAACGCTGCCCAGCCGAGTTAAATCCGTCGATTGACCTCACGGTCGAAGTTGGACTTACCTAGTCGGACTATTTGTCCCAAGTAGGCATACTCGTCAACAACTTCGAGCTTAGTGCTACCAACAACTACCGGCATAGGTGTAACACGGACGTTATACATGATCTTTATTTTGTCCATATTCATCTTAAGACCTATCCGTTGGGAGACACTACTGAGGTCATTGAGCATAGTGATTAGATCCTCCAGCGATTCTGCCATAGTAATATATCGTCGGAAAATCGAAGGTGAGTGATGTACTCACCGTTGATGTTAATACCGTATCCTTTCCAGTCCAGTAGCTTGAAAACGCCTTCTAATGCAGCGGTCAGGAGTTTCGGGGATATAACGTCACCTTACACCTCTCTGCAGTTGGATAGGTTTCGTACTGTGGTTCTGTACTCGAATAGCCATCGTAGCCCTACTGTACAAACACTTCAGCACTTCGATATACCGACAGTCAACTTGGCACCACTGAAGGGACTGCAGCACCGCCCAAATTTCGACGGAATCAAGGCTTTATCATAGTCCACATACGCCAGAAGTAGTGGCAATTGTACCTCGGACTTCTGTACAATTTGACAAAGGGTATGTATGTGGTCTATGGTGCTAAAGCCTTTCGGAAACCGGCTTGTTCGGGAGGCTTGAAGTCGTCGAGTCTGCATGCGCGACGATTCGTAATGACTCGAAATCAGCACGTAGACGCGGCTCAGAAGGAAATCAGTCTGTACTTCTTTAAGACAGCGTTGTCGCCTTTCTTGAAGAACAAGACCACCGCACTTTGCTTCACGCCTCCGGTGTAGTCCTCCACGGCGGAAGACGGAATTAAAAAGCTTCTGAAGGACTTCAGTACCGGTTTCTTATATTTACGCGAACACTACACATTGAATAAAACTATTTTTACGGATTTTATCGCGTTTAATTTTACTAATTTTGATTCCCGACGTTTCGTGCTGTAAAGCACTGTAAAGCACCCGAAACGTCGGGAATCAAAATTAGTAAAATTAAACGCGATAAAATCCGTAAAAATAGTTTTATTCAATGTAGTGTTCGCGTAAATATAAGAAACCATTATGTAAACCAGTACGGACTGGTAATAGCAAATAAAATTCGCCGATTAGAAGATCTTAAAACTAAGCGTGCAAGATATATAACATCTTTAAATTTCTTGAAGAGATGCAGAGACCATAATCTCATTCCTACGTGTGTCAAAATATCAACCAAAAGGACATTCGAGGAAGCGCTAAGATCCTAAATCAGGCAAGTAAAAGTTGTTACGAACGGTGATTCAGCAAAACGGTTCGATCTACAATTCATAAATAATACCATAGACAATTTGTCCAGTGAGTTAAAGACAGTTTTAACGACATTTGATTTTAATAATTGCATTGAAACTTTAAACAAACGCGAAACATCGAAATATAATGAATGCAAAATAAACAAATAGAAAAATATCAAAATTAACTATCAAATCAAATGCCAAACGTCCATGGCAACGTAGAAACGAAACACAACAACCGTTGACCACGGACACAAACAATAAACAACGCACGGTCTATAATCTGTCAAAACAAACACTGGACGAACCTACAATAAAAGTATTATCGAAGGGCCTGAATTTCGCAATAACACCGCGAAAAATCCCGTATGAGGAAATTATCTGTAACGTTGAGGATTGTCTGTTTAAAAACAATGGGAAAGGGAGATTTAGAGGCCATACGTCAAGACATTTCGTCCTTGTTATGTCGAAGTTCAGTGCCGAAACTAAATATACCCAAAGACGAGATTAAAGCGTTGTACAACTTACGCAACAGACCAGAACTCACGATTCTCCGTGCAGATAAAGGAAATGCTACGGTAGTAATGGATACGTCAGATTATAATTCTAAAATACAACAACTTTTATCGGACGAAAGTACGTACAAAAGGTCAAAACAGACCCTACAACCAATGTGCTAAAACAACAAGCGATCTGTTAAAAATTACTCGAAAAATTAGATCTCGACGTAAATTCGATAATACCACCATGTACCAAACCACCGAGGTTGTATGGGTTACCAAAATACACAAACCAAACGCTCCACTACGTCCTATAGTGAGCCAGATCGACTCACCAACTTATAAATTGGCTCAACACTTGGCAAAAGTTCTGTCACCGCTGAGAGGACAAACCAGAGCACACACGAAGGATTCGTACCATTTTGTTAGTGAGATAAAAGACCTACATCTCGCTGACAATGAAACTATGGTCAGTTTTGATGTTCAGTCACTATTTACATGCTTACCCATTGAAGACTGCATCTCAATTATAACCAGGAAGCTAGAAGAATACAACATGCCTACAGAATATGCATTACTGTTAAAGCACTGCCTTACATCTGGCTATCTATTGTGGAAGGAGGAGTTCTACAAGCAAGTAGATGGCGTAGCAATGGGTTCACCCGTATCTCCCATAGTCGCCGACATTTTCATGGAGGACTTTGAGGAGAAAGCCCTTCTTACTGCTCCTGTATATCCAAGATTCTACAAGCGGTACGTAGACGACACTTTCACAATTTTACCATCTGACAAAGTAACTGCATTTTTAAACCACCTTAATTCCATAAATTCTAAAATACAATTCACAATGGAGTTAGAGGCAAACAATTCTTTAGCTTTCCTAGATGTTTTAGTCATCCGAAATCCTGATAACACTATTGGTCACACTGTGTATAGGAAAAGACCCATACCAACCGATATTTAAATGGTGAATCGCACCATCATCCATCACAGTTAGCTACCGTGGAAAATCTTTGTTTCAGAGAGCACGAGGATCTGTGACAGAAAACATCTGGCCGCCGAGCTTCAGCACGTCGAGCAAGTATTGCAAGACAACAAGCTTCGGGTCCGCGCCTACGTCACAGTGACCGAGTGAAGCCGGCCACAGTCGAGCGTGTGCCTGCTGTACTACCCTATGTCAGAGAGTCACAGACAAGGTTGGCTATATTTTGAAGCGAGCTTCTATTAAAACATACTTCAAGCCGCCGAAGAAGATTAGTCAATTTTACCATCCGTCAAGTGTAATATCCTCTACAAGATGCAGGAGGTACAAGCTTGATTGTGAATGTGGTCTCTCTTACATAGGACAAACAAAAGATCCATTAAAACCCGCGTGAAAGAACATATAGCTGACGTGAGGCACCGACGCTCTGGGAAGTCTGCAGTCTGTGAACATGTTCAAGATCGTCCCCGCCATTACATCAGATTTGATAGACCACAAATCCTCGCAAAAGAACACCGATTCCTACCAAGGATGATACGCGAGGCTATTGAAATTAAAAACATCCTAATTTCAATAGAGAAGATGGATGGTGCTGCCATCTGCTTGGGATCCTATAATTAACAAAATTAAATCCAAACCCAAGCATACCACTGCAAGACTTCAAGATACTGTAAGCTCATTCTGCGTAGATCGGACCAAAATTAATATTCAAAAACTGAAGGTAGCCGGGCTAACTATGACATTAGGACGTCAAACACCTCAGTCCCCTCGTGACCATGGGTGCTGTAAAGCACCCGAAACGTCGGGAATCAAAATTAGTAAAATTAAACGCGATAAAATCCGTAAAAATAGTTTTATTCAACTCAAGTACCGGTTTTCACCCACTTTCAGAAGCTCCGCTGTAATTCCATCCTTGCCTGGGGCCTTGCCGTTTTAAGGTGCTGGAGAGCCATTCTAATCTCGCTCAGACTGACGTCCGGAATATCATCAGAATAGTGTCGGATAAGACTTGCTCTTGCATCGTTACTCACACTTGCGTGTGGCGCCAACGATGATGTGTACAGCTGCCCATAGAACCTCTCAATCTCACTCAAAATCTCAAGTGTCCCGGAAACGACGCTGCCACAGCTGATTCTCGCACGCTACGATTCGTCGGAAACACTCGCTGCAGTGCTCATAGTGTGAATAATGGCAACCCAAAGGATGGTGAATGTCTGGCAGCATATGCAAGTTGTTTAATGACGACCCAGTTGACAAGGTGGAAGAATTTGAGGCAAGAAGAAATTGCTACGTCATACGTGCTGGCTCATATCGCTCAGTTCGATTCAAGGTTTTATCGCCTGGCATTTACCAGTGAAATTACGACCCGTAATAGATTGTTGCAAGAAGTGAAGGCAAGTGCAAGTTTGAAGCAAGTTTGATCGAAACACCGGGTCTACCGGACATGCAGATGAACTTAATGTGAAACGTTTGCTACCAAAGAATGTCTCTACTTACAAACATCATAACTGCGGTAAACCGGGGCAAAAAGCAGTTGATTGCCGTTTGAAGTCTACAAAACCGGTGTCTACCGCCAATAAAGGACAATTGATTTAGACGGCCACGCCTGGAACCAGCAAATAAGTGATTTGTTTCCATTGTGGTGAAAGCGGAATATCGCATCTAATTTTCATCGTGACAATAAGGCCACGGGCGGCACGTCCTCTGGGACATGCGGCCCATAGCAGTGGAAGTGGCGCCGTAACCGAACGGCGCGTCGACTGCCAAGTGGCAGGTATTATATTTGCGGGCAATTGCAACAATCTGGTGAGTCGTACTATTTTTATTTTGATTCCGGTGCCGAATGCTCTCTTGCCAAGCAATCTGTCAGTCGTAATTTAATTGGTAAACGTACATTCGCGATGGTACGTATATAGGGTATAGGTTATGCTAGCGTAATGTGTACTGAACAATTTCTTTGCGACTTGCTAATAGACGGTAGTAATTTGCAAATTTTATTTCATGTATTACCCGATAATTGTTTAAATTAAGATGTAATTTTAAAACAGGGTTTTACAATTATGATGTCTGATGATCTTAATGATATTGACACAGATATTCAAAACAAAGAAGCTCTGTTGATTTTGCTTAAATAATTATCTCATGCTTTTATTGATAGTTTACCCGCACACGTGAACTAAAAATAAGGCTTCACGACCCGAACCGCACTGTTTATCGTAGGCCATACAGGCTTAGTCCAGAAGAAAGGCAGGTAGTGCGTTCTACGGTTAGGGAACTAATGGAAGCTAACATCATTCATCCTATTCAGTCCCCGTTTACAAGTCCTATCTTAGTTGTTAAGAAGCGTGACGGTTCTGATCGTATGGTGGTAGACTATCGCGAGTTGAATTCTAACACCGTACCTGATAGGTTTCCTTTGCTCTTATAGCAGATCAAGTGGCCAGGTTGTCTGGCGCAAGCTTTTATACGTGTTTGGACTGCGCTTGTGGCTTTAATAAGATTCCTATCCGAGATCCTGATAGCATCGAACGTACAGCCTTCATAATACCCGATGGGCAGTTCGAATATCTTGCAATGCCTTTCGGACTACGAAACTCGTCTAGTGTATTCCAAAGAGCAGTATCTGATGCCTTGGGAGATGTAATCTTCTTGTATGTGGTATATATATGGGTATATTATACCTAGATGATATTCTAATACCATCAGTATCTGAAGGTCAGGGTCTTCTTAGGTTGCGTGAGGTGTTAGAAGCTCTAACTAAAGCTGGATTTTCTTTGAACATTTCAAAGTGTTCTTTCCTGAAGCTTCATGTTGAGTTTTAGGCTATGATATCACTGCAGGAGAACCAAGAACGAACCCTAGAAAGATAGAAGCTCTGACTAAATTTCCTCCTCCTGAGAGCATCCACCACCTCCGACAATTTATTAGTATATAGTCATACTTTCGCAAGTTTATTAAAAACTTCTCTCAAACTATGACTCCTCTATTTTTGCTGACTACCGCAAAGCAATTCACTTAGAAACCAGAACACGAGCAGATAAGACAGCAGATAATTTTGGTCTTGACGACTAAACCGATGTTGACTACTTTTAATCCCGACCTTCCAACTGAGCTACACACCGACGCTAGTGCCGATGGCTATGGTGCTATTTTATTCCAAAAAATGGACAGTGAGCTTTTTTAGTCGAGTACTTTAGTAAGCAAACTACGAAAGCAGAGTATAAATACCACTCTTATGAGTTAGAGACTCTAGCTGTGGTAAACGCCTACCTCCCGTCTGTTATAATGATCGCCTGATACCGTTCTCTTCCTCAGTTAAAATCTTGGTCTCCATATTGATAGTACTCTGTCCTGGGGGTTCATATCACTGAAACATGTCGTAAAGTCGCTGGTTCTTTACGTTCTCTTTATCGCTTGAAAAATTTTCTCCCTTTAAGACTAAAATTATGCTTGTACAGTTACTTATTCTACCGATCATTGATTATGCAGACGTGTTACTTGGATTTAAACCAAAATCTTCTTAACAAGCTAGAGCGCCTACTCAACAATTGCGTCAGATACATTTTCAATCTTCGTAAATTTGATCATATCTCTCACTATCGCTCTCGCCTTAAATGGCTCACTATTAAACAGAGGCGTGACTCTAGAATTTTGCTTGTTCTCTTCTATCTTAAATGATCCATCCACTCCTTCTTATCTCAAGGAGAAATTTCAGTATATTTCCTCAACGCATGATAGAACTCTGCGGTCCTCATATAATAATAAACTAAGTATCCCACTACATTTTACTAATTTTGTTAGTAAATCCTTCACCATTCAGGCTGCACTGCTCTGGAACTCCCTGCCCGATGACGTCAGAAAAACATCTAATAAGACTGCCTTCAAAAGATTGGTACATAAGCACTTTATTGATAGTTAATATGGTCAATTTGGTTACCTTTGTTGTTATTTTATTTATAGGTTTATCTTATATATCTATTTGTATTTATAATATGTATATATTTATGTATCTATGTATTTGTATGTAAATATAATATATTGTCTGTATTATATTTTATAGTATATGTTTATTGTATTTATATATATAATATTAGTTTATTTTTAAGTTTATCAGTAGTTTTTTTTTGTTTTTCCTGGATTTACTCTATTGTTCATTTAATTTGTCACCTATCACTTAATTTCCACACGTCCCGGGTTGACTGGGAGAGAATGCCTAAGGGCATTAAGTCCGCCCTTTGTAGTCCTTTTATTAAGGTGCAATAAAGTGTAAATAAATAAAAATAAAATAAAATAAACGCTGTACTGCACTTACTTGCTGGGTAGGCATTTTGAGGTTATTATAGACTGTAATTCGTTAAAAGTTTCACGAAACAAAGTCGATATTACATCACGCGTGCCTTGGTCGTTTGCATTTGGCCTTTTTACAAGCTTTTGCTTTCCAAATCAATTACCATGAGGGACGTCATATGGCTCATGTTGATTTCTTGTCACGCAACGTTTTACAATCTTCAAATGCCCCTTGTTTCTCAAAGGTTGAACAAAACGTTATTACTTTATATTCAATAAAACCTTGTCAGAAAACTGGCTTTTGACAGAACAGCAGCGTGATCAAGAAATTCAGTCCATAATAATTAAACTCAAAGATGATCAGTTACCACCTGATATTGCTAAGACTTACGAGATGCGCTCAGGTGTCCTACATCGCAGAGTACAGAGAAAAAGTCGTACTCGATATCTCCCAATGGTTCCCCGGGCTTTCCATTGGTCGATAACTAAACCACGTGCATGACTCGCTTATGCACCATGGGTGGGAGAAGACACTCGAAAAGGTATACGAACATTATTGGTTCGAGCATATGGCCAAGTACGTTCGTAAATTTGTCGATGGATGTATAACTTGTAAACTATCGAAATCACATTCAGGTCGTGTGCAAGCCGAGCTTCATCCAATCCCTAAGATTAGTATTCTATGGCATACTATGCATGTTGACATATCTGGCAAACTTAGTGGCAAAATGATTCTGAAGAGTACGTCATTGTTTTAATGCGTTCACTAAATTTGTCCTTACGTACCATATTCTTCGAATAGATTCGGCTAATACAATTAAAGCCCTTAAATCTAGTGTTTCTATTTGGAGCTCCGGTTTTAGTCATTGCAGACGAGGTCGATGCTTTGCCAGCAGAGAATTTAAAGATTTATGTGAGAGTCATGGTGTTTCTTTAGATTTGATAGCTACGGGTTAAATTCGCGCCAATGGCCAAGTTGAAAGGACAATGAGCACTTTAAAAGTATGCTTACGGCTGTAGAAACGTCTGATAGCTCTTGGCAAGAAGCGTAAGAAGACGTGAAACTAGCTTTAAATTCCTCTGTCGATCGTGTAACAGGGCGAGCCCACTTGAGATTCTGATAGGACGTGTGGAACATCAAACCATTAAACTTTGGATGATACTGAACCAGAAATGGACATTGACAAGAGAAGAGAGCAAGCGGCAACGAACATAGAAATGAGTGCTACTTACGAAAATCTAGATTTGATAAAATAAATGTTATTGATTTAGTTTTAATTCAGAATGAAGAGAGAAATCAGACGAAATTTGACCCAAAATCCAAGGACCATTTAAAATTGTAGAATTGCTTGATGGTGATCGTTACCTATTGAAAACTTTGACTGATAATTGAATTTATAAGTACGCCCACGAAACCTGCTGAGTTAGATTTGCCTAATGTAGAAGATGGTGAGGAGGGTGCCACCACCGAAAACAGAACACATACCATGGCTATTTGATCGCACTGCATGCACTAGTTTAGTTGTAAATACAACTCAGATTGGAGTTGTTCAGGGCACATTGGGTAGTTAGTGGTGTGGCGGGGCCCCGGGTCTCGAAAGAGACAATTTTACGGTCATGTATTGACCTGAGAGTCGCGAAGTCTAGATGAAGTGTTGGTCGTATTACATGAGATGGTGACATAATGAATTGTCACTAGCTGCATTAGCAGCCAGGCTATGTATTTTCTTGTTGATATTTGATCATTACGAGGCTTGGAAGAACCTTCTGTATTTAAGTTGTTAAAATGATTTAGAAGTTTCTTTGGTTGTTGAGGCATGAGTATTGAGTAGCCATTGTAATTAAACGTTACGGTCAAGTTGGCCGAGTTCTCAAAAATGCTTCGAAGTAGATTATTTTGTTACAAATACACATGAGGACGTATAACTCGTCAGGCTGACCGTGTCGTGGACAACGATATCATTTTAATAAAAGTTGCTAAATTGATTAATGTAGTAGTGGGCAAACGCCGGGACGTTATTTTGTAATGGCGGCACGTGGACAGAGTCGTTTTGGAAGGTGGGGATTGTAGAACGGGCACTTCGCATCGAGACGCGGACCAAGTCACTTCTCCAAAACGAAACTGTCGGTTTGCCTAGTTAAATTATTATCACATGTTATTGTCTATTTAGTTTATCCGATTAAAAGTGAGGTTATATTTACACTTCGTGTTATAATTCAATGCCACCTACGAAATGGACCATTTACCATCGAACCAAGATGGTGACGACCCTATCGCTCCGCCGTCGCTGACGTCGTCATATATTTAATTATTAAGTTTAACTTATAGCCAATTTCTATTAGTGATTATTTTTTATGTACGTACGCTGCTACCCACTTGCTCTACATGTAGAATTATTTCCCTTTCCTAAGGGTTTGCTGAAAGAGAACACTTATTAAGGTTACGCTCGCCTTTGTATATTTCATTTACATGTTTAAACTTGTTATCATCTTGATGTGTACAATAAAAAGTAATTAATACTTCTCAATATTTAAATAAGCAAGTAAATATAGCTTTTCTCAAATAAAACAAGCTCATGTACGTTAGCAATATTTTAAATGGTTGTTATTAAAAATGATGTAGTGTTAGAGCGGATGTTCAACTCGCTTTCCTGCTTACGCAATTAATTAGCAATAAAAAAGAGTTACGCACTACACATTGAGCGTAGCGTAATGATACAAAATTAATTCATTCATCATGCGTTACAGCCTATTAAAAGTCCACTGCTGAAGATAGGCATTCTCCATAAGAATTCTATTTGGCATAGTTGTCACGTTTGGCAGTCAGGTTGACAACCGATTTTTTTGAGATGTTATCAGGAAGATGCTGCTAATCATCAGCATACAGGGGAATGAAACAGGATTTTATTTCTCTCTGTCACCTATTACACTAACTATGGGAAGATAATAATATGAGGTAGTGGATTCTTAAAATAGATTAAGGATTTGAAACAATATCGGAACTGCTTATCACGATTTTCTCTTGTCAAATTCACCACAGAATACTCTTCTTCGCTTGTTCTAGCGGAATCAACAAAAACAAGATAGCTGATTAAATGACTTAGACGGAAATAAAGCAGCACGTCGCCTACGTCGAACTTCATGTTGCTTAAAACTTTTACAATTTTTTTTTTCTAAAAGAATCTCTGATTAGTTTTTATGACCGTTTACTGGCTGACAAAAAAAAAACATATTATGTCACTTTTATAAAAAAAAAATCTTCTTCAACTAATACCTACTAACATAATATTTGTAAAATCTGTTTTGAAAAAGAGCCATCACTTAAATATAAATTTAAACTTTTTTGAAGGACCTTTCTAAACGCTTTTAGATGAATTAGATCCATAAATAAATCTGCCATGGAACTGTAATAAGTGTACATTATGTGCTCATTTTTAAACGTATATCAAAATTATATTCATAAAACCTATCTTCGTTATGAAAAATTAATTAATATCTTGGCCAAGTATCAATAACATCAAAATAGAAAGAATGTTTTACTGGAGTCAGCATTTTCTTTACCGTGAATTGTCCATTTCATCCACCCATTATAGGCTATCAAACTCCACTGCTGAACATAGGTCTATCCCATGCCTTTCACTTGGGAAATTTTCTTAAATTATATTTCACCATATTTTTAGTTTTATGTTTTTAGTGCGCAATATAATCCTGGTAAGAGCTACTTACGAGTATATTGAAATAGATATAATGGTGTTCAGATAGGAAACTTATTTTTATTTAGATACGACACTTATTTTATACGTGGAGATCCAAACTACAGCTCCATAATGGTTGCAACATAAATGGGTTGGCTTGACCGGGGACGGACCACGCTCTCACAGAATACCATGTTTTCGTATTCGTGATAGTAGAGAACCGAGACCCTTTTACTAAAAACGAGGCATTTCATCTTAGTACTGAGTGATGACAACGCAATCTGCATTTTGATTCTTAATCGACGATAGATGTCTATGAGCTACAGTATCCACTTACCATCGGTTGGACTGTCACCCTTATTCTATTTAAAAAGTTTGTTTTATATCCATCTTTTAACGCAATGGTGAATCATGTTAATTATTTTATTCGAATAAAATACTTATAATTCGTTAATTAATTTAAATCATTGTTTAATTAGTAAGTTCTCAACATACCCATCATTATAATAATCCTGCGGCAACTGAATGAAAAGTTTTTAAAATCAGAAAAATTCATCGAAAGAAATCCATACATAATGTTTATTACCAATGAAATAAATCCTAACCGGTGACATGGCACTGTCAATAAAACGACACGTGTTTCACTTCCAAACTTTATGTCTACTCTACGCCTCCAAACGATACACGATACAACATATCAGGAGATATTAAAGACTCCTAAGTTTCCTAGTGTAGTGGCTGAAGTGATTTAGTGTTTGCACTGATTGTTAATTTAATTGTGGGAAGGAGGTCCTTAAACATACTATACACAGTTTAATTTTTACGTGGAAATTAGCATCCCGTCAGCCAAAGATAGCCAGAAAGTACGGTCCAGTGCCACCTGCATGCATCATTTCCTGAATCTCATACCAATTCGTCATTACATCTAGTAAAGGGCCGCCTCACACTTCGTTTAAAGAAAGATTCTATTATAACTTATTAAGAAAGGTTCTCGAATAGCAGTCTCGTACCTGGGCTGCCACTCGAGAACCTTTCTTCCCCATTGGTTAGTAAATCTTCGAGCTATATGGCCGATCCATTGTCACTTCAGCTTACTGATCCGTTGGACTATTTCGTCATTAAGTCTATCAATTATAAAATCTCCGAAACTAGGCCGAAATAGAATAGGCTTTTGTTAAGCAAATCAGTACGCTTCAAGGTAGCTTCGGCTGCATCACGACTTACTATGGTGGGATAGTAGTCAAAAACTGGCTTATGTTAGTAAATAAAATTTTCATGACCGCATATTAATATTGATAGTTTCCTAGGTACCGGACTGACAGTTGTTTTTATTTGTAATTTTTTGAAGACATCCTTAAAAATTGACTATTAGGACATAAACAGTAGGGAAAATCTGCATCTGAAAATTTTATGCTCATCATTTTATGCAAATCACGTTGCGTATTTTTGATTTACAGCACGTATTTTTTGTTTTATAATTTAAAAGTGAACTTAGTGGTTTTCCTTTTCTATTTTTATTTTGAATTATAATCGCAAGACACCCAGATAAATCTCTAGAAATTGTATACCTATGAAAGTTTATCTTTAAAATAAAACACAGGGCAAGAATTACTTTGTAGAAAAAGTTTTTGAAGCCTGTTGGATGTATTTTTTTGTTCTATTAAAATTTTTTTGCAAAATTTTTGGTATACGTTTTTAGGAAAGTTGGAAAATATTCTATTACTGTAATTTTATACTGTATTTTAAGTAGTAGAAAGTTTTGACGCCGTATAATGCCAGTGCTAGAGAAAACCTCATTCCATTCACGACGCCTACGGGACGAAATGTTCTCGTAGGAATCGGAAGAGGAAATTCCAGCAAGGCAATACGATATTCGTATACGATAATTACAAACGATAATCGTATTATTGAAAACTAATTATTCATACGATAATCGTATATATATAAGAAAAAATGTATCGTTCGATTATCGTATGAATAGACACTTGCAACGGTTGTTGCTAATCGTACGATATTCGTATGATTAAAAAATAATTATTCATACGATAATCGTCTAAATACAAAATAGTTATTTTTGAAATTGAAAGGTTCAATTCTTTCTATATTATGTTTTATATCATTATAATCCACGTGGCTTTAGGGTGGCCCAAGGGCCATCCCAGCCGCACCTTAACCTACTCTCTGTGTGATGCTGCATAAGATTGGTGTGATGTTTTTACAGACGCAAAAAGCCTAATCATACTAGTAAGTATCAGATTATGTATATGTATGTCTATTCTTTATTTTTTTCGATTGTCTAAAATAAAAAGAAATATAAGTTATTTTATTTCATAAAGAAAAAGGAGACGTCTCCATACATTCTTGGGCCCAGATGTTAACAAGATGAAAATGGGACCATTTGAAAGCTTAAATATAAAAAAATTCATAGCAGAAAATCTGGCAAGATTTGTCAATCTAGGAGCCGGATTATGGTAAAATAAGTAAAAGTAATTTTATGTATTACCTACACTGTAACAGGCGATTTTTCACTGTAATTACACTGTAACAGGTTAGTTTTCACTTTAATTACTTAAAGATATAAAAGCAGGGTCAGTATAAAATCACCAAATAAAAACTGTGGTTATTTAGGAAACAAAGTGGTGAAACGATTAACGAAAGTTAAATAACAACAATTAATTGAATAAATATTAGCCATATCGATCTGAGATCGATTACTTAAATTGTTGTTGTTACTGTTATTTGTTGGTATGTTGGCATGTTGATATGTTGATATTTTGTATTTTTTATTATTATTTTGTACACATGTTTACAATATTTTTTATTTTCCTAATTAACACAGAAAAGTAATCGGAAATAGATATTAAAATGCTGAATTTAATCGAGAAGCGTATATATTGCACTCGTTTGAAATCGAATCGAAAATCGGTCTTTTTCTTTAGTGTATAGTTTTGAAGTTTGAACTGTCAAGTCGAGTTTCAAAATGAGAAGTTGTTTATTGGTAGGTAGCACAAACTAATAAGAAGTACTAGTGGTAGGTGGTGTTCAGAAACGAGAATTTCACTAGTGTATTCTTTATTGTAATCGATTTATTGCCATAAAATGTTTATTTCTTTTTTCTTTATACGTATAATTTATTTTATTTCGAAATGAATATATCATTCAAAGTAATTAATAGAATTTTAATGAAACTTTGGAAGCTATTTATTTTAATTTTTTTGGATCCGAATAAATATAAAATCAATACAATCGATTTTCTAAGTTATTTCTTATTTTATTATTTTTTCGATATCTAGATTGTAAAAATAGCCAGTTTTTTTTGTAGTTAACTTTAGAAAAATATAGCCAATTTTTTAAAGTATAAATCAATCAGTTAACTTAAGGTCCAAAAATCCCATTCTCCCTTAAAATATTTAAAATATATCGGACGAATAAAAATAAATAAATCATACGATAATCGTATTAATAAGAAAAAATTAATCGCCCGATTATCTTTCCAGAAAAGTGAAAAAAAAAAACATTAGCCTAATGTTATGCAATGCAATGCAGATAGCGAACTCAAAAGTTCGTGGGTTCTAATCCGCCATTTGACTACCGTTGTGAACCACTCCCAACACAAGCATTTTAAGCTTACCTGGTGGTTAGTTAAGTGGTTAACTTTTTTACAAATCTTTTATGAATCCGGAAAAGTTTTTTGACTTCAATGTATGGAGGTATAACCATCACGTAAAAAAACATGCGTGAGTGTCGTGGAACACTCGGTTGGAACGAAGTTCCTTTCGTAGTATATTATTATCGATAAACGTATTAGCGTCATTTAAAATAATATTTCTTTCATGGAAAGATAAGAAAAAGTGCTAGGGATATAGATATTATTCCATCTCGCTTCCTTATAGCCCCCAAAGCCGTGACGGAAAACTTTTACGCTTTTTTTCGCCTAGCCCCCATCCACCAAGTCCGTACCGTGCGATAAGGAACTTCGTTCCAAAAACCAGACCGGCAACGCCCAGTAGCGTCAAAGGCGCGAGACGTCTGGTACAGCGATCGTCAATCCGCCTACCAAGCGTGACAATTAAGGTAAAATCCTTCTTACAAAGGGAGTGGTCCATTGCCAGCAGTGGAAATTCATGGGGAGACAAACAAAAAAGAAGAAAGAAAATTTTCTGGTTTTCTGGAATCAAGTTTTATTATAATTTGTGAATCACAACTGGATTCTTTTGTAATTTTATAAATGTATGTAGTGTTATATTAATGAATTTAAGACCACTCGTTGTTATATTTTCTGTTAATTATTTATGACATCCAGGTTACGAAAAGGATAAGGCAATCAACCAATTCATTACAGTTCACCTTAAAGAAGAAATTTTAATGTCTGACATATCCTAAATGACTACACTGCCATCTATTTCAGGCTTCGAGTCTAGCCACCATTTTCACTCTCGAGAGAAGAGATCATTTCATTGACTGGGAATTAAAAATAATAAAAAGACAACTTCTATTTTTTTTTATTTAAAATTGTAGTGATAAACGAACTTACAGTCCACTTGATGGTAAGTGTATACTGCAGCCCGTACGCACTGCAGCTTAGTGGCAGATATAGGTAAGAGGGTAGTACCCAGATGGGCTAAAAGGCATAAAAGGAGTCCGACCACCTAGTAAGTTTACTGCTAAAACTAAAATTTATGAAAGAAACAAAGTAATTCCTGTTAAAAAGCAATTTTCCGCGGCTGCCTTGAAGAGGAATCACGCAACGAGTTCCTATGGTAGCGCGCGCACGTCATAAGTCCTACGTAGCGGCAGTGCCGTATAGACATCACTTCGGTCGCTACGTCTTATCGTCGAAAAACACACATCTGCTTTTAATTTAAATCGTGTTAATGTAACTAATTTTCGATGATACGAGTGTAAATAAATAGTTGTTATATTTCGTAGTCTTTTCATGTTGTGGTATTAGGTGATTATTATAAATAAGAGTTCCCGTCAAAAAGTTGAAGCCGTAGAATTTACGTAAGTAATATGTTTAAAGTGTATTGCTTCTTGTTTTTAAACTATAACTTTTCCCTTAAAAATAGTTATTCTTCTTTGAACTGCAAAATTCGCTTTTGTTCAAATTGAATGAAATTTATTTTTGACTTTGCTTAATATCTTTCTTTTGTTACTGAGTATTTTATATGTGTAAACATTTTATGCGTAAACCTTTGATTAATTGTCCGTACTGTTACCGTACGTACCGTTAAAAATACTTTAAAATTAATTGTATCAAATTATAAAGTTTAAAATTAAACAAAAAACATGGGCTTCAAATTTATGCAAACATGTTTAGTTGAATTAATATTGCACAAAATTATTGCGATTTTTTTTTAAATTAATTATATTACATACGAGTAAATTCGAATGTAATTTCTTTTTTTTAAACCAAAATCTTCTTTGTTCTTTGAGTGTATGGAAATATTAAAATTGAAGGGCTAATAAAGAATATTCCATTTATAAGTATAAATCACTAGCTTTATGTAGTTTTTAATATTTCATTAAAGCTAGTAATGCATAATATATAATAGATGCAACTGATATTATTTAAATAAATTATAGACCTGGCTTACGGATGTTTTTAAAAGGTCTTTAAAAATTTAACCATATTTTATTTTCCAGTTACGGATTAAAAAAACAATTAATTTATATTGCTAATAAATCTATATGTATTTAGGAGATTTCGACCTATGTACTGACTCATCACGATATATCTGAAACCATATGGCCTAGAGACTTGAAATTTGGTAGGAATATTTCTTTCGCCGAGTAGAGGTCAGCTAAGCGGATTTTACGAAATTTCACCCACAAAGGGCAGTGCGGGGGCATTAAAAAAATTAAACTTTTAATCTTAAGCCCCTTTAGTCTCGCTAAAACTCGAAAACGGCTGGATCGATTTTGATGAAATTTTTTGTGTATGCTTGAGTGGTTCTCTGGATGATCTAAACGATTCACAATTGGACTCGGTAGGTCTGTTGTCGAGATCCAGAAATCACCCGTGCAAAGCCGGGGCGGATCGCTAGTATGGCAATAAAACAAACAAAATTATATAATAACTTATATAAATTTGTTTCTTATGATTAAATATCGTACATCATTGAATACTTGATTTTTTGTGATTGTAAGTTCCTATGCACTCTGGTTCAAAATAAGAAAATAAATGTAACGTATCGGTTGTTAATTTTAAATTTAAATAATTAAGTAAGTAAATTGTGTCTTTATATTTTATTATATTAAAATATTTTATGTTCTTGAATAGGCGATTATAGTGAGATTCATCCTTATGTCCAAATACAAAATCAGTTTATGCGGGTAGTCGTTTCATTACTGGACTGTTAATTACATACTATAGAATTACTTTCATGGGTGGAAAACTTTAAAAACACATTAATAATTGGATTTAACGGTAAGCTAAATTGCTTAACACCAACGATATAATTTTGTTAAGTTAATTAAAACAACAAATATGAAAAAAGAATACTACTTATATATATTATATAAAAAGCTATATTTATATTAAAAATTAATTATATAGTTCTAAATTAAACTTATATAATTCAGTTTAATCGACCCAAGAACGATGGCCCCAAATTTTATAGACTGGTGACGAGCAGCATTTTGAGTGCCAGCGGATTCGTTCTGCAACCATCTCGCTTACCCAGCGTGATGAGTATGGGCAAACCTGCCAAGTAAAGCATGAGAACTTCGATATTTTCGGATTCGGAAACGTATTCAGGATCTTTTCAAATTTTGTACCGTTCTATATGTAATTTCATGTAAATTTAACGTAATCTCAAGCCTGCTGAAGAAAAAAAACCCGAAACTCCGCTGAAAAATTTTTGCTTAAATCCTACACTCTACTGGATTAAATGGAGTGATGCCAATTTTCAAATATAAGTTACGCAACCAAATGAATGATCGTATAAATTGTATAACTGATTTTATCTAAATCATTTGGAAAAAAGAGGTCAAGTTATTTAATTAGCGGAGATAAATCTATAAAAACTTAAAATAAAAATAATTAAATTTGCCATACATTAAAAATATACTTAAATTGACTTTACATAATAGTTTATTACGGTAGTCTTACCACGATAGTCTATTACGGTAGTCTACACTAGACGAATAAATATCATCACATCATTTTGAAATCCACAGCTCTGCAAGTAGTAAGTTAGCTCTTCATTGACGGATACCTGATAAATATTTTGATAACTTGAGTCTACGCAACCGTTAATTATATATGTTATTACGTATAATTATACATTTAATAGTTTCTGTTTGGAATTTCTGTAAGACGTATTAGCAGTATTAGATGTGGTGAGTAAATAGTATTCAGTTGATAATTGCAGCCAAATTTATTATATAGCATTTAGTTTTTTTTCGTTTGTATATAAGGAATTACAAAATGTAAATTCTTTTTACTGGCGATATCACTAACAAAAACTTTAAATTGTGAGCGGAAAACAGCTTGGCTTATTTTTAGGAATGTTTGCACCGAACACTTATACTACTCTGAATGATGCTGCTTAGTTTCCTGACGAAGTAAATCTAACTTTTTAACATAACTGTTCGAAAAAGAATATCATTATAACGTGAAGTCTGCAATCACATTTTATTTATTTGATTGTAAAATATTCAACAAAAATTTTAACATCTACGTATTACATTAAATCTTTGTTATAAAGTGGAGAACATGGATTCCCTGTGCACCACTTACACCTTACTCATTAAGATTATGGTGGTACCAGGTGGTTCTTCTTTTTTGCCTGGGACTTTGTCTGAGGTACCTGCCTCTTACCTATTTTTGCGGTCAAGGAGCGGTGTCTAAACTGGTGTGTTCCAGTCTGAAGGATAGATAAGATATACAATATTTTAATATATTCAATATTAAAAACTATAATAAAAAAAATAACTAAAACTAGTAACTTAATGAGGGCTAATAATTTTCTGCTCACCAGATGTCGCGCTAGTTGACACTCAGGTAAATTTTTTTTGTTATACAATGTCATTTAATTGAGAAGTTGTTTTTTTAATAAAAGTTTATCAGTTTCTAGAGTATTATATTATTACAGTCAGTGGTTTGCTCTTTAATTTTTTGCACATTTTTAACTTATTTAAAAAAAAATCTACTTTTATGAATATCTGTGGTTTGGTTTATTTATTTTTAATGTTAGTAATATAAAATATAGCTAATAGTACAAAAAGAAACAATAACTTTTATATTTTCCGAACAAATTAACTAAATTCCCCGCTATGAAATCTGTCAAATATTATACCTCACTTTCTAGTGGCGCCGACCTGGTGGCAGAAAAAGTCGTGGATGCCCTTATTATCATACAGGCCTCTTCCCCGCGGTATCGTGCCAAGAACGCTGGCTGCGTTTCCCCCCCGCTGAATGGCTATACTTAGCCTTTGAGCGAGAAAAGAACCAACTCTTATCACCAGCAGCAACGACCAGTCGCGGATGGAGTTCTTTTAGGAACTTCACCGCGCGTGGACCCCACGGACCGATAGATAAGATTATAACGATAAAGAAGTTGGTTGCAAAGGCAAACTGTAAGCTCATTTTTTACTTCAATTTTATATTAAAAAATGTACTGTAGGCGATTACAATTAATAAGAGCACACGTACTCAGAACCGATATCTTCGTACTAATAATGGGGCTTCCATTTACCAATCTATGAGATTTCGGTTTAAGAATGAACTTAACACAGCTGTTTCTGTTTGTAGCGCTACATTCGTTATCAAGCAAATTGCACAACGCGCAACGTTGGTATTTAGAAAAAAAGTCCCTATAATACTGCATATTTAAGTACTTATCAAAAACTATTAAAATATTTGTAAACAATATCGATATAACGTTTATCTATTACATTGTGTATTAATTGACTGAAGATTGTAGATATAAAAACTAGTTGATTTACAACTAAATTTCACGATTAAACTAAATAATAATACAATATTATAAAATAATTCAATTAATTTATTATTTATTTACCTAACATTCAAACATACAGTATTTACTAGCATAATAAAAAAACCTATGACTAAAACCTTAAATTATCATACAGGACTATGTGATAAGTTAAGTTTAATTCGCGAGTTTAGTTCGCGGTATAGTGCCAAGAACGCTGGCTGCGTTTAATTAATTAATTAATTCTTTTGCAAATTGCATCATTCTAATTTTTGGTTTTAGTTATGTAATCATGTATATCTAGCGAACCTAATTCGTTTTTCAGTTCTATTTTTATCTTATTATCTGTATTCACAAATAATAAAAAGCTAAAAAACCGGCCAAGTGCGAGTTGGACTCGCGCATAAAGGGTTCCGTACCATCGTACAAGATTTAATACAATGTATGCAAAAAAAAACACGTTTCTAGTAGAGGAGCCCCCTTTAACTTTTAATTTATTTTTATTTTATTATTTGTTGTTATAGCGGCAACAGAAATACATATTCTGAGAAAATTTAAACTGTCTACCTATTACGGATCATGAGATACAGTCCGCTGACAGACGGACGGACGGACAGCGGAGGCTCAGTAATAAGGCCCTGTTGGATACCCTTTGGGTACGGAACCCTAAAAAATAGTAGAGGTTCTAACTAACTATGGTTTAAGAAGTGCCCTAACTAAGTCGATTAGCCACGGCGCCACGGTCTACGCTATTTGCTGTCAAATTTCATACATTACATTTTAGTTTGCGTATTAGTTCCGCGGGTCGTTTTTAACCCCCGAAGCAAACAGGCGGGTGTTATATGTTTGACGTGTATATCTGTGTATCTATGTGTCTGTCTGTGGCATTGTAGCTCCCAAACGGATGAACGGATTTAGATTTAGGTTTTTTTTTGTTTGAAAGGTGACTTGATCGAGAGTGTTCTTAGCTATGATTCAAGAAAATGTTTTCAGCCGTTTGAAGGCAATCAGCTTTTTTGTTTCGGGGTTTTAAATTTTCAATTTAAGTAATTTCTGAAATAGATTTTAGTTTAAGACTGAGACTAAATTTACTTTTTGTATAATAAGGCCTTTCAAGATTTGATTGAAAAAAAAATTTTACCTTTTTTTTTTACTTCATATGACAGAAATTAAAATGATACTGGTAAAAATTCAACATTTTCAAAAAAGAAAATTTTCAAAAAAAAAAACATATTTCGTCCACTGGTATATTTTTTTGATTTGTTATACTCTTATGGGCGTTTATATAAGCGTATTTTTATCATGAAATATGCTTTTGGTAATTTTCGAGCCACCAGTGACAAATAAGAAGATTCCTGCGGTGTGGTTTCTTCACCGGTCGAAGTAACCTCAGTTTAAAATTAAAGAAGATTATGTTATATTACGGTTATAGCATGAATGGGTTGACTCGAACAGGGAAGGACCAAACCCTCACAGAATACCAGCGTAAAATAGTAGAAAACCGAATACCATTTTTGCTGGAAACGAGGCATTCCATCTTATTATTCATGGGTGACAACGCACCTGCGTTTTGAATCTTAATCGTGGATAGATGAAGATCTCAATGGACCACAGCATACACTTACCATCAGGTGGACTGTGTGCTCGTTTGTCACCCTTATTATATAAAAATATATTTCCCTTTTATAACGAGGAAAATAATAATACGATCTCTATAAAGTTTAAACAAAGCCTATTAAACGCCAGTGTGCGTATTGCTATGACGTCAGAAAACACAAAACAATAGAAGGATAATGGGAGTTATGAGAATCAGTTTTCTGTGACGGCAGATATTAAGCTCCTGCAATGTAGGGTTGTATTGTTGCAATTCAAACTCGTTGCTCACGAGTCAGACGATAAACTGGAACTTTTATCTTGTATACCATGTAGGCTTTATTGTTCAGTCTTAGTTTATAGAATTTACGTTAGAAAAGCTTTTCCTACGGCTTTGCTCGCATAGACTTCGCTTTTTTAACATTTTTGTTTGACTAACATTCTAAATCTTCCATGTCAAAATTAGGAAAACAGAGCACTTTTGTCAGGGACAAAATAATAATTTAGCCAAGACTTATGCAATCCACTCACTGTGTGTATTTTTTTGTCTGTCACTCAAAAACAGACAACTACTCAAAGAATAATTCCACATGCAGCTACCCAAACATACATGTAGTTTAAAATTTTAATTTTCGACTTAAGAGGTGCTTAGGTGTATGTTAGGTTTTAATGACTCATAATTCCATTTATTTATTTCTACCTTATTGACCATATAAACTGGAACATTGGGTGCATTCAATGCTTTAAGCGTTGTATAATAATCAACAGTACCATCAACGGTACCGTCTTTGAGATTAATCGAAATCTTTAAAACGGCACAATAATGACATGGCACAAAACTTGTGACATCTATGTATGATGTAAACAACGACTAAAAATAAAAACTGCGCTTGCCAACCGACTTGCCGAGCGTGGCAACTATGGAAAATATCCCCCCTATGAGGCAATCTATGGGGGAGGCCTATGTTCAACAGTGGACTTAAATGGGTAACAGGTTTGGAAATAAAAATTTCATGCATTATTCAAACTCATTTTCAAAAATAAATGCATGTGAAGTACCGCCGCATCTTTGTAAGTATACCTAACTTCCTTGCGGCTGCTTTCGCACAATAATATAAAAATGCTAAAGGTGAAAAAAGTATACGTGGTAGAGCCATGCTGCACCTATATTAGTAGTATAGCTGTAGCACGAATGGGTCGGCTCGACCGGGGAAGTACCACGCTCTCGCAGAATACCAGCGTAAAATAGCAGTTTAACGCTGCTGTGTTCCGTATGGTGAGTGTAGAGAACCGGAGACCCTTTTTACTGGAAAAGAGGCATTCCATCTTAGTCATCACGGCTGACAACACATCTGCATTTTGATTCGCAAACGAGGATAGATGTAAATGTCTATGGGCCACAGCAACTAGTGCGCTCGTTTGTCACCCTAACTTATAAAAAAAAAAGGTGCGTTGTTATCCCTGAGTACTAAGATCTAGCCTCTAATTACACTGGCTCTGACAGAAATAGGCAAGAGGGTGGAGTTATACCTCGTAATGTTGAACATAGGCTTCCTCCATGTATTTCCTTATAGTTGCAACGCTGAGCAGGCAGTTTGTCAACCGCTGCTGTCAATATCCTGTTCCAGTTTCCCTGTGTCGGCTCTTGCGACACTTAAGGGATCGCCCCATTATACGGCAACAAATAGTTGAATTTAACTCTTTAAATTATGGTGAAAATCGCATCAAAATCCGTGGGTAAGGGTAAACTATAACTCTAATAAGATGAGAAAACTTAAATTAAAGTAACTTAAATTATATATACTTACCCCAAAAATGTTCAACCTTATTTATATTACGTTAACGGTAACGCTATTATAATTTATCGAGAATCAACATTTTTATAGTCAATCTTTATAGTGCCGATATTCGGCTATAAGACATTAACTGTAAAATAAAAACATCAATATATTTTTATTCTCTTGTTGTTTCGCTTGTTGTAAATAAAGTTGTTGAAAATTTCTGTGAAATAAAAAGAGACGATACCGGAAATGAGTTGTTTTAACGCTTTAGATGTGAAGATATCGAGGTTGTGAAGTACAAGGATTCAATTTATTGCAGTCTTAAAAGATTTTCTTTTTGTAAGCACTAATGTATGTAATATCACATTCTGCCTTTGACAAAAAGGCTACTTATACAAACAATATATTTTAAAAAGTTTGTTTTTAATTCTAAGTACAATTCATTATTTATTCATATATTGCCCCCCAGACTAACAAACCTTAAGCATACCACTGCAAGAATTCAAGATACTGTAAGTTCTTTTTGCGTAGATCGGACTAAAAATTAATATTCAAAAACTGTAGGTAACCCGTGTTAACTATGATAATAGAACATCAAACGCTTCAGTCCCCCTCCCCTCATCCGTGTCCATAAAGCATACAAAACGTCGGCAAATTAAGAACAAGTACAAATAAGTAAAAATTAACGTGATAAATCCGTAAAATTAATTTTATTTAATATTTAGTATTCGTGTAAATATATGAAATCATTATAAAAGCATTACAACAATGTACGCACATCCTCGTTCTAATCTATCCGTGCACGATATAAAGCTAATATGATAAGATCGGAGGTAAACTAGGACAGGGATTTAAAAGGTTACAAAATTGCAGGTAAGGAACTGTTACTTAAGTTTTTGAATATTTCAACCCAAATTAAAATCGATACCAAACTGAAATACCATTAATTTACCGGTACATGAACTAAATAAGCTCTAAATTGTTTGAATTCATATAGTGACAGATATAAGATGATATTATCGGTACGAAGGTGCCATGCAGCTTTACTCATGTGATGCAGCTACACATTTCTCTGATGAAATAGTGATATAAAATATAGCTAGACAGTAATATATGTATAATACACTTGTAATATGGAACTATAAGAATAAATTCGATACGGTAACCATAATCAGATGCGACACCCTTTTAAAAAGTGAAATTCTTATTAGAACTTAAATCCTTAATATAGAATAGCACCGCAATTTGTAACCAGTTTTTAATCCCCGGGCTCGAATACAGTGAGACGGAGACTTCCCCTCACTCTACTCATTTACACCAGATCACAACACAACCAGCGGGCTTAGCCAAGATGACATTCTACGATCATTAACGCAATAAAAAACTATAATAACTTAAATTTAAAATTTTAAAAACCCCCAAAAATAACCCTACCGCAGCTAACAAAACAGCTGATGACCTTGAAACGGCTGAACCAATTTTGATAAAACATGTCTAAAAACCACCGCTAGAGAACCTGCTTTAAAAATAAAAAAAAACCGCACCCCAATCGGTTCACCCGTTTAAAAGCTACGGTACCACAGACAGACACACAGACAGACACACACACATAGCGGTCAAACTTATAACACCCCTCTTTTTGCGTCGGGGGCTAAAATGAATGGGAATGACATATCTGAATGTCAAGTCATGTGACTTGGCGTTGATTTCATTTATTTTTATAGTTTTCTGTAGCGTTAACGATCGTAGAATGACATCTTGGCTAGCCTGGTTGGATTAGTTTTAATTATTATATAGGGTGGGATTCGGTATAATACCTGCGCATGGCGTGTAGTCTGACCACTAGGTTGACAACTTTTTTAATCAATATTTTATTAAATTAAATAATATATTTATAAACAAACACATCAGCTCAGACGTAGCTGTTAACTGTGGGGTCCCACAAGGCAGTGTGCTCGCTCCCAGCCTCTTTTTTATATACATAAACGATCTGTGTCAAATGTCACTCACTACATGAAGGCAAAATTTTCACATATGCCGATGACACAGCTTTAGTGTTTCGTGGGAAAACCTGGGACGAAGTTCGACAAAATGCTGGAATGGGACTACATAGGGCTAATTTGTAGCTTAAACATAATCTACTGACCTTAAATGTATCTAAAACCTCATTCGTTCAGTTTATTAATTCTCGAATAAAACAACAGAACGTGAATATTTGTATTCACACTTGCAAATTCTTAACAAATCAACAATGTACATCACAACCCATAAGTAAAACACCTACGGTGAAATATCTTGGAGTACTATTGGATGAGAAACTAACTTGGAAACCACATATAGACATGATTGCGTCACGAGTCAGGAAATTAACATGGGTGTTCAAGAATCTTAGGCATGTAGCCGACCTACAACTTCTTGGCATTGTATATTATGCACTAGTTCAATCTGTCATTGGCTATTGCATTAAAAGCGCATATAAAACACATATCATACACCTTGAGAGAGCTCAACGTTCTTTGCTCAAAACAATGACAATTAAGCCTTATAGATTCCCCACAAATACCCTTTATGAGATGTGTCAAGTTCTCACAGTAAGGCAGTTATTTATTTGCCACATCATCACCAAACAGCATGTTTCTAACCTTTATGACCCAAATAAATTACGTAACAAGCGTACAATTACCAATGTTATTGATCCCCTAAGATGCCGTACTGCATTAGCAGGGCGACAAAGAAGTTTTCTTTCTGGATATCTTTATAATAAAGTTAATAAAATTCTAAATTTTTATCCACTATCACTTCACGAATGTCAAACTAAAATAAGGAATTGGCTAGTTACATTAAACTATGAGGATACTAAAAAAATCCGGAAATAGGTGAAACATATATGTAAAACGCACGCAAGCACGCACGCACGCACGCACGCACGCACGCACGCACGCACGCACGCACGCACGCACGCACACACACACACACACACACACACACACACACACACACACACACACACACACACACACACACTTAAACCAAAATCCTTGATTGTTTCTTCTGCACTTGTTCTGCATGCCCCCAAAAATTAACAAATAACATTCTTTGAGAATTACTGTTATTAGTTAATTCTGGAAACACTGGAAAATTGTCTTGAATTGAATTAGGCTAAGAAACATGGTAGAAGGTGCTGAATCCTGACATACAGGTTCTTACCTAGTTTAGGATTCAGAGGCTTCATAAGCTATTTGTAACCTCATATTATCTCAATAAAGATTATTATTATTTGGGATATTTATAAAGTATTCTCATTTGGTTGGGCTGAATAAATATATAAAAGAAATATAGTAAATAAATATACATAAATATATATGTATATATATTAAATATACTAACACATTTTATTATTATTATAATTATTATTTTAATCATCATCATCATCATCATTACAGCCCTAATAATATATCAAAATATAATATATCTATACATAAAATTATACTCTATAGAAACAAATTTCAATGCTACTTACAGTGGGAATAGGACGAAACTTTCTTCCTCATCATATAATGAATGTAAAATAAAACTATTTCAAAATACTTCTTAGGCGACATTATTTGAAGATATACTCGTACCTGGTAATGTTCGCCTAGGTAGTGAAACCTTCATTCGCGTTTTCAGTTCACGCCTTTAGTTATAACAGTTGAAAATACGAAAATTTATGAGGGAATAAGTAAAGAAATAAATGAAAGTAACTAAAATATTACTTACACTACTAACATTTTTATTTATGCATAATAATTCCTCTTGCCTAATAAGTGCCAACTTAGCCAATGGACAGTTTTATTTCTTGTTACTGGTAAAGAATGCTACATGATATCAAGTTTGTGTATGACATTTAAATATTATAAGAATGTGCATAACATTTTAATAAATTATAAAATAAACAGCAAAACGAGGGAGAGAACAGTGTAGCGAAGTATTTTTAAGCAGCAGTCTAGCTAAGTATACCACATTTCCTTCTCAAAGACCTGCTTATCTAGCATTATATTAATATTTTAATACCCAAACAATGAAAATGCTTATATTATAAATAACGTGCAAATTATACATTATAAACACAAGCCCGACGGCTGTGAATTCTCCGGGGAAATGAGGCTTGTATCTGAAACACTTAATATTTAAAGAATGCTCTATTTTCGTTTTTTTTTTTAATCTCTTCGGTGAAAGGAAATTGAATCTCTTTTTAATGGATATTTTTTTATAATTACATAATGAAGTATCATCTTCTGGCGGCTTTACTGGTGTAACTTCGCTATATCAATATCATTAGAGTTCCATGCCGAAATTCTGGATCACCGTGTTGTCCTTCAGTATGTCAATCACAAACGATCTTCTCAGAGACTTGATAATATTATGTTCACGCCCCATTTTTTTTATACTTTAAATATAAAGTTAATTATAAACTCAACCACAGCGCCAGCTAACAGGTCCAGATTTTTTGATATTCTTTTGTGGCACTAAACCAGCTTTATGAGTGTTTTTGTTCATAAATATAGGAATATATTTTTGGTGCTTTACGTCACCCACGTCATGGGGGGAGGAGGAGATTGGGGTGTCATCCTAATTCAAATAGAATTATCCTATATTCAAATACTGAAGATACTGTAAATAATTCTGCATAGATCGGACCAAATTAAAATTTGTATTAATAAGTTACAGGTAGGCTTCGCCCCCGTGACCATGGGGGATGTAAAGCAATCGAAGCGTCAGGAAATAATAAAACCGCGATGAAATCCGTAAATTAGTTTTATCCTATTTGTTCAGCTTGAATACAACGCCACCTATTGGATAATAGCACATCTATTAACTATCGCCTCGACAAAACAAATATATCGATGACCTCAATCTAGTCAAGTCATTCAAATGTTCCACAATCACTAACAGACGAACCAAATATTATATGTATATAAAGATTTATTTTTAGTTTGCTTCGTTATTCAAAAACTTTATACACTGGAGCTTCGAATAATATTTTTTCTTCAAAATTTATTTATAATATATTCGTGATATTTTAAAATATACAATAGTTCTTATTTTAAAAATATATATTGGAATTGTTCATCTATCTTTTCTGATTGATCTGAAAGTTACGCACGAGAAGGGAATGGACGAGTTGCTTAACTTAATTAACCGAAGGGCGACGAACAATTTTACGATATTGTTCTCGCATCTTGTTTGATGGTATCTTGGATTCTTTTTTGTATTGAATATCCCTAGTTTCTCTTTTGAGTGAAAAAATAGGGTTCTCTTATTTGATTGCATGACACATTGTGAAAATTTATTTTGATTTTGCTGCTTAAACAGGTCAAATATTCGCCTAAAATTTTACACTTGTAATTTTAAGTGACTACTAATCACGTGCTTGACGGCGAAGGAAAACATCGTGAGGAAACCTGCATGTCTAAGGAATAATAATTGCGAGGATATAATGTAGTAAAGTATACGTAAACGCACTAGATCAGCATTGTGGACTAATTATTCCATTACTCTCTCAGAAATAACAGGAGGCCTGTGCCGTGTATGAATGTAACTTTACTTTTATGTTACTTTAAATTATATTACTATCACTATTTTTACTACGAGAAAAATATTGTGGATATATTTAGTAATCTACACAGATTTTCACCGACGTTAGCATGACATGGTGCATTAACAATTATTGTGATAGGTAAATGTTACTGTATAACCTCTTAAATTTTATTGGTTAATTAAAATTTACCACGTATTATTGTATGTGTTTTTACCGTGTAGTGGCGTTATAAGAATATCTACTACCAAATATTGTCCATATGCGTCTTAAAAGGCGACAGGGGGAACTAAAACAGGCCAACTTAAAATTATAATAAAAACTGCGGTTGCCAACTCACCTGTCAATCATGACAAATTTTCTCTAATATTCTTTGGGTAGGCCTATGTTCAGCAGGCAGTTGTGAAATGGCATGGAATTAAGTTTTAATTAAGATTTTATTACGTTCTTCCAAGAAAAGAAATATAGAAAAGATTTTAATAACAAAGCGATGAAAATGAACCCTTTTATTTAACAATTTATTCGCTTGATTTGCTTAAAAAGTAGTAAAAGTATCTGTTAGATTTCTCTCTCAAAATCATATCGACTTTAATAAAAGTGTCACACTTCTCAAGAGACTGAAATCGAAAATGGAGGTTTTTAAAAATGAGAGGAACGTTAAATCCTATTCCATTAACGCTAAATGTAAGGAAGGCAAATATATGACAAAAGTTACAAGTAATGGAAATATTATACAAAATAAAAATAATAAGCCGGTAATATTTTTTTATTATTAATGCTTTACTGTCGTCGTGTCAATTTAATCTTTGACGGTAATTTACTATGACATAAAATAAAAAGAAGATAGACAGGAGTATGTTGTCCTGATTACAACTCAAAAAAAATTCCAGTATTTTTTGACTTCCCATTTTTCTTAGAAAGTTAAAAATCACGGTACTTTGGTGTAACGTAACTAGTCATGGTACATAAGAAGCTGGCCGTCAAATTTTAATTTCCATTACCCTGTGCTCTTGAGTGAATAAAACACATCTTAGAAACCAATATGTCTGGAAAATCGAAAATATTTCAAGTATTATAATATGTGAATTCTGCCAATTTGAAATACTAAGGTGGACACTTTATTTATTTATTATACCTTCAATTTCCCGCACATTTATATTATATACCTATGTTTTTCACATAGGTTGCTTCTTGTTTTATTTGTTCTTGGTGTGTAAACCCATTCGAGTTAAAGCCTCCTTCATCTTCTTCCATTTGTTTTTATTAGTAGCAATGCTCATCCAGGTGGACACTTACCACTTCATAATCTTGTCATAAATTATGTGTTTTTTTTAATGAATAAGTTAGTGTAATAAAAAGAGGAAGTGGATGCTGTGGCCAATATACACCTACCTACACGATACGATTCCTATCCTCGATAAAGAGTCAAAATATAGATGTGTTGTGTCCTGAGCACTAAGAAGATAGAATGCCTTGTTACAAGTAAAAGGGCCTCCAGTGCTCTACACCAGAATAGCATTATGCTGTCATTTATCGAGCCGACCCATTCGTAAAAACCATGATATAACTGGCTGTAAATGCTTGTAACTTTATTTATTATTGTTTATTTAATAAAGCTGCTCATTTTATACTTGTCTAATGGCTAGAGATAACGCCTACTTATATAGTTATAAGTGAGCGTTATCTCTAGCCATTAGATAGCGTTATTTCGCGTCGAAGAAACATATTTCACGGATGATTACATGCTCAAATATACTGCAAACGAGCATTTATAAATATATTCCTTTACAATACGAGTACTTTTCTTAGAAGCTAATTTTGAAAAAAGATAGTCTTTATTTTAACATATTTTTTATTCTTAAAAAATATAATGCAGTTCTTTAACACACATTTTTTTTAATCAGTCCGTAATAGTACGCTACTAGACAGGAGCCTCTACCGTTGTAGAGGTACGGGTAGTACGGGTAACTGCGTCAAAGGTGCAAGACGTCTAGTACTGCGATCGTCATTCACCTGTCAAGCTTGATGCTTAATAAACATTTGTATGTTCTACGCCAATATAAATGATATTAATATTTTAATGACGTTTCTCATAGGAATACTGCTTTAAACCATTCATTGTCCCATGAGACACATAATAATATGGTACATTGCCATTGTCTTACTATTGTGTCTGGAAACCGGACAGTGAAATACTACGTTAAGCGTTGCTCTTCTCTACTATTGTTCGTAACGTTGTGCTCACATAGTTTAACAAACTCCAGATGCCATATAGTAATATATTATTTAAGATGAAAAAAGTAGTTCACCCCATCTGTAATAACGGCATCGGCACTATTACTATTATATTTAAAATGCACTCCTACCTCGACACTAGGAAACAAGAAACTAGCTGCCTGAGCCTGTCCCCCAAGAACCAGACTGTTTTCAAGCTGTCTGCGGTGTGCCACGTTTTCCACAGCCTAGAAAAAGACAAGGTTGGTCCTCTTAAAGACGGAGGGCAGGACCGCTGATTCTCCCTCTGCGTACCGCTCCATATGCCTGTTGGACGAGATTGGCAAATTGTCATTTGAGAAGATGGATGTCATTCGAGAGGATAGTTGCCACTCGGTTCAATAGGCATCTATCGCGCGTCGGTCCCGATTTGGCTGATAGCCAGTTGCGTTCCGACAGGAGCGTTCCACTGTAGATGCGATTATGCGCGTCCGCTCCCTGTCGGAACAAACAGTATCCCAGAGTGGCGTGGCGTTGGCGATAAGTTTTGATATCGTCAATGCCTTTAACTCTCTACCCTGGGACGCAATCAGGAGGGCACTGGCACATTATCAGGCGCCCCCCTACCTGCAAGGTATTATCGGTGACTACTTGCGCGACAGGTACATTATGTACACGGGGCAAGATGGTAGGAAGATCCGGAGGGAGATCAAACGTGGTGTTCCACAGGGCTCGGTGCTGGATCCACTACTGTGGAACCTCGCGTACGATGCTGTTCTGCGAGTCGACCTTCCCGCTGGCGTAAATATCGTGTGGTACGCCGACGACACATTGGTGATCGCCAGTGGGATAACTTTCGAGAGGGCCAAGGAACTCGCCGAGCTTGGGGCGGAAGTCGTCGTCGCCAAAACCCTCGAGTTGGGTTTAGAAATGAGTCCCTATGGTTCCATAAATTACCACGGGGCAGAACCACCCAACTCGTGCGTTCGCGTGGGTGGGTCCGAAGTCAGAGTGGGGAGGTACATGAAGTACCTAGGCCTCCACCTGGACAGTCGCTGGGGCTTCGAAGAACATTTCGAGCGGCTAGTCCTCCGGATCGAAAGGGTGGAGGTTGCTATGCATAGACTGCTGTCCAATCTAGGGGAAGTAAAATCTACAGTGTCCAGCGGAGGATCAGTACGGATCGTACGAGGATATCGCACAATATCCTTTGAGGCGGCGACAATCCTGGCTCTCTTTCCACCACTAGATATACTGGCGGAAATGGACGCGAGGGTGTACGTCCGAATCTTTGCCCTCCGCCAGAGCGGTGGTAGTTAGCCAGAAGAGGCGCTCCAATCAATTAAACGGCAGGAATGACAAAACGCTCTCGCGACATGGCGCACTCAACTCGAAGTGCGCTATGAACGCAAACGCGTCATTAGATCAATCCTGCCGGTCTTCATGCCTGGATGCAGCGACGAGTAGGAAGACTCAGCTACAGACTTACACAGATAGTTACCATGCATGGGTGCTTCGGTGATTATCTGTGTAAGATCGGACGCGACGGCGAACTGCTTCCACTGCGGTGGACGGGACCAGGACTCCGCTTCCCATACGCTCGCGGTATGCGCCCAGCGTGGGAACGGGAGCGGACGATCCTGGTGAACTGCATCGGATGGAACCTCTCCCTGCCAGCAGTCGTGTCGGCGATGCTGAGCAGGGATTTGGCGTGGAGGGCCGTAGCCACCTTCTGTGAATCAGAAGGAGGCTTCTGGGCGGGATTGGGAGAGGGCGGATCCCGCTCCCGCCCAGACGGCCCTCCTCTTGAAAACGATGTTCCCCTACCAGAAACGGTGCCTCTGTGGTTGCAGACGCTCGGGGCGGGGCCTCGAACGCCTAAATATGTAACCCCAGAGGAGGACGATAACTCGGAAGTGGTCTCGAGACATTGTGGTAGCACTGGGAGGGTGCTGGGGGCAGCAAGTACTGCCCCCGGGACCTGCTTTTAGTGTAGCAAAGCGATGGAGGGGCCCCGGTTGGGTTCCGAATGGAGATCCCGAGAGCCCTCGTATACGCTGATGGTAACCACCGTGGGGTTTTAGCCAGTAGGACGGCATAACCTTCTCGTTGCCCCCGCAAGGAATGGTATCCATGAGGGTTTCCCCACGAAAAAAAAGGAAACTAGGACACACCACTGTCATTAACCCGACAAGGTGTCTTGTGTAATATCAACCATCAACCCGTTTTGATCTGTAGGTGCCATAAGAGGCGACTATGGGAAATGCTAGACATATCTAATAGCTTCTGATGACGGTATATCCATCTCGTTTACGCCAGACGCAAAATACTCAGAAAAATAAAGGGCAACAGCGTCAAAGGTGCGATGTCGGGTTAGGCGATTGTTAATTCACTTGCCCAGCGTGATGATTAAGGCAAATCCTCCCTACAACTGGAGGAACCAATGTCCAGCAGTAATCTTTTGTGGGCTATGATGATGAAGAAAAAGATACTCAACCCAAAATATGTCCAAGATAATTTACCAACATACTGTGGTATAATTACGAACAATGATTGTGGAAGTCTTTTAAATAGTTGATACACTCCGCTTTAATAAGAAAAATATGTTGGCGAAAAAATGGCCTTTTCACAGAGTTCCTGGCAATATTTCTGCAATAGTACCCATTGTCGATATTCGTGTCTGATATTGTCGAATTTGTCTCCGTATCTGTGACACTGAATCGCTTTTATGATAATATTGGCGGTATGTAAGGAACATACCGCCAATATTATCATAAAAGCGATCTTAGCTAGCAAAAAAGGTGAAAAATCTTGTACCTGTCTGTATCTGTACGATCGTAGAAATTTAATGCTTCCTACGCAGTTCGTAGCTTCTGATTATTCAGAAGTAATCGTTGTAATCGAATATCGACAAGGGAGACATCATCATCATAATATTAAAATAAGGATTAAAAAGCTTATTATACGAGAAAGTATATTATAAGCTAAAGATAATTAACTTTCTCGGCTTTAATATAATGAATTTTGGCAAAGTAACGCCCGACTACATTAATTTATTAATATAACACGTTTCATTGCGTGCTGTTTATTAATAAACTTTAGAATTTATTTATTTTTTAATTTAGAAATGTAATTTATAAATCCGGTGCCCATGTTTGTGTAATAAAAATAAACAAAGAGTAAAAAAGGATTTTAATTAAGATTAAATTGTGGTCTAATTTTCATGAAGACATTTAATAAAATATGCGATTAATTCGACCATTTTTGCTTATTTCGTTAATACAATTGGCAATTATTTTACATGGACCTATTTTTTTTTACGAAGATAATTCCTAAATTCGTATCACTGAATAATCCTTCTGCAAAGAAAATTATTAAAGATCAATCTCTTATATTTTAATCGCTACAGAATATACATATTTATGTTTTTTTTTTATAAATGAATTATATTATTTTTAATTTAATTATTTTCAAAATGCAAATCAGAATGTTCGATTGCCCTAATTGGGGCGGAGCGCAGCGTAATACGTGACTTCGATGCAATTTTAATTGTCCTTTTAAAACTAATTGTCGATATTGATGAAACTTAGCACAGATAATCAACGTAGTGTAAACATAATATATCATAAATTCATTTTTATATCTCTAGGCATGTTCGTCGATATAATCCGGCCAAGTGCAAGCCGGACTTGCGCATGAAGGGTTCCGTACCATCGTAATACACGTTTCTAGTAGGAGAGCCCCTTTTAATTTTTATTATTTGTTGTTATAGCGGCAACAGAAATACACATTCTGTGAAAATTTCAACTGATAAAGATACAGCCCGCTGAGAAACAGACGGAAGGACGGACGGACGGACAGTGGAGCCTTAGTAATAAGGTCCCGTTGGTTACCCTTAGGGTACGGAACCCTAAACCTGGACATTTTTATAGACGCAGAAATAGTATGTGTATGGAAATAAATACACACGTGTTACCCAAAGAGTAGATGATATAACGCTTAGTATATTTTTGAACGTTGAAACTTGTGTAAAAACTATTGATAAAGTATGGGCCGTTTTAATACTTTAAAGTTTAAAGAGTTCAAAAATAAAACGAGAAAGTTTTATATTCGACGCGTATGTGTATTTTTATGTCCATCCATTACAGCCTATAAAACTCCACTGCTGAACATAGGTCTCCCTCATAAATTGCCTCGTGAGGGGTTTGCAACTGCAGTTTTTTATTGTTTTGAATTGTTATCGGGAAGATGATGCTGCACATCTTCTGTTTCATTTTCCCTCTGTCACCTCTTACGACACCCTCGGGACGTAGTGGATATTCTTACACCGCCACTTCATTTATGTGTGTTCATCAAATTCTCGTAACGGCTTTAAATTAGGGATTTTCCCATATAAATTCAATCCATCTCACAAAAATCCATCCAAGGGTGAAGGAATGGGAAATGAAAATTTTAATGTACCTATTAAAACGAAATTATACCTTGAACTTGTGATATCCCTAAGAACATCTAATATAGTTTTTTTTTTAATTGGGTAGCTGCATATCAAAGCATGTCAAAAGTATCAAGCATCTACTTGAAATAGTCTCTAAGAAGACCGTTGGTGACAGAGACATTAACAGACACATTGAGGTGATTACGTAGGTGCTACATTTTGCTAATATTGACATGGATGATTAAAAATGTTGGTAAAGCGAGGATGTCAATAAAGCAAAGTCTACGGGTGCATAATCGCAGGAAAAGTCTAAGATAAATTCTAAGAACTAAGACTGAATAATAAAGTCTACATGGTATACGAGATAAAAGTTCCAGTTTATAGTCCGGCTCTTGTGCAACGAGTTTGAATTGCAGCAACACGACCCTACATTGCGGGAGTTTAATATCTGCCGTCATGGAAAACTTATTCTCATAACTCCTCTAATCCTTCTTTTGTTTTGTGTTAGCTGACGTCATAGCAATATCCACACTGGCATTTCATGGTCTTTATTTAAACTTTACAGAGATGGTATGATTATTTTCCAAGTAATAATGAAAAAGGGAAATATATTTTTTATAGAATAAGGGTGAAAAACGATCACAAAATCCATCTGATACTGTGATCCATAGACATCTACATCTTTTTTCAATTAGGAATCAAAATGCAGCTTTGTCACCCCTGAGTACTAAGATGGAATGCCTATTGTCACCATATGAAACTACTATTGGTACTTTATATAGGTTTTTCATTAAGAGAGCGCTCGAACTTTGAAATGAAATAAAACAACCTGTGTAAGTTATATTGCATTTTAAAGGACATTTGATCACATTATGTATGGAATATAATTTTAGCCAAATGACCGCCGCGACTCCGCTGTAGGTGTTGTGTCCAGCCACAAAAAATTGATATCAGCGTTCGATATCGGTGGCTGTTGACAGTGTACGCGGCTCTTTGCCGGCCGATGATACCGCCGGACCAAAATCCACACCAAAGAGTAACTTTTACGGGGTGTAGAGACACCTGATGAATCTCCAGTGGATTTTCGTCGCTACAAATCCGGCAATTTTGTTTGTTAACAAAACTACTCAATCAGAAATTAGCCTCATCATTGAAGATAATTTTTTACCGAAAGCAGGGTCAGCCACCAAATGCTCTAAAGCACGATCAGTAAATACACGGCACTATCTGTGGGTTGCGCTGGGTAGAGTTTTAGCTCTTGAGTTAATTGCACTTTGTATGGATTAAAACCTAAGTCTCGACGCAAAATCCGCCAAGTTGATGGCGCAGAAAACCCAGCACTTGCGCACGACGCGGAATGGACTGGGTTTTTCTCGTACACTGTCCCGAACGGCAACAATATTCTTCAACCATCTTGCGTTTCTTTGACCTACAGACACTGTTTTATCGATCAGCAACCCAGTTGTCTCAAATTTATTCATTAAACGACGGGTTGTGGACTGCAGGACGGTCATGAATGCCATAAATTGGACGCAACGTAAGGAATGTTAGGCGAACAAAGCACTGATTTTGATTAAAAAAAATTAACAATTTCAACGCATTGTTGAAGCATGTAGCATTCTATGGTGAAATAATAAGACAAAATAAGTATTCTTGTCAAATTTGACAGCTATCACTTTACGAATACGGCCGTTATACGATGTCAAAGTTTGAGTGTCCCTATTGAAAAACCTTATATTTTACGCTTTAGTTCATTTAATATCTCGGAAATACATTAGGAGGATCTTCATCATCATCATCATCATTACCTCACTTCACAAGTCCACTGCTGAACAAAGGCTTCCCCCAAGGAATACCGCAAAGCTAAACTGAGCCAACTGCATCCATCGACTTCCTGCATGTCTTACCAGATCGTCACTCCATCTAGTGGGAGGTTGCCCTACACTTCACCTACCGGTACCAGGCTGTCACTTATGAACCTTTTTTTCCCATCGGTTGTCGGTTCTTCTAGCTATATGGCCAGCCCATTGCCATTTCAGCTTACTAGTCCGTTGGGCTATGTCGGTCACTCTGGTTCTACTGCATATAACCTCAAGTTTGTCACGTAGAGAAACTCCGTGCATAGACCTCTCCATAGCTCGCTGGGCGATCTTGAGCTTCCTCATACGGCCAGCAGTCAAAGACTACGCCTCAGATCCATAAGTCATCACTAGCAACACGCACTGGTTGTAAAATCTCGTTTTCAAGTTTTGAGGTATACCTGACGAGAAGACGTGTCGTAATTTCGCCGAGTTAAATCCGTCGTTTGACGAGGTAAACAACGGCCAGCAGTCAGGTAAACCTGGGATAAATAGTCCAACTAGGTAAGTCCAACTCCGACCGAGAGGTCAATCGACGGATTTAACTACCTACAACTAGTAGTGTAATACAATATTCACTACTACAATATTCGATTCTTAAGAGATATCAATATCGAATCTTTAAGAGTTGGTAATAATTTACAGTTTTATTTAGATTTATAGCAGAATAAAATAGAAACAAATAACTCAAAATACAAAATTTATCAGTTTTTTTTTTCATATTTATTGCTTACTGCTAATTTCTAGAGATAAAGTTATATAAGTCAAGGAATGCACTAAATTAAAAACAAATTTATTTAATTACTTTCACTACAAATAGTTGAGCTCGTGTTGTCATCATCGTTGTTAACATTAATTATTATTTGATTTAAATAATACTAATTTTACGGATTTTATCGCGTATATTAACTTATTTTATATTCCCGACGTTTCGAGTAATTTACAACACCCATGGTCACGGGGGGAACTGAGGTGTATGACGTCCCAATGTCATAGTTAACCACGGCTACCTCCAGATTAGAAATTATTAATTTTTTGTTCCGATCTACGCAGTATGAACTTACAGTATCTTGAAGTCTTGCAGTTGTATGCTTGGGTGGGGATTTAATTTTATTAATTATGGGATCCCAAACAGATGGTAGGACCCAGCCATCTTCTCTATTGAAATAAGGATGTTTTTTTGATTTCAATAGTCTCGCGAATCATTCTTGGAAGGAATCGGTGTTCCTCAGCGAGGATTTGTGGTCTATCAAATCTAATGTAGTGACGGGGGCGATCCTGTACGTATTCACAAACTGCAGATATCCCGGAGCGTCGATTCATCACATCAGCTATGTGTTCTTTAACGCGGGTTTTATTTTGTCAGATATAAGAGAGACCACATTCACAATCAAGCTTGAACACTCCTGCACCTTGCAGAGGGACATTACACTTGACTGATGGTAAAAACTTACTAATCTTCTTCGGCGGCTTGAAGTATGTTTTAATGGAAGCACGCTTCAAGATGTAGCCAATCTTGTCAGTGACACCTCTGACATATAGCAGTACAGCAGGCACTCGCTCGAAAGTGGCCGGCTTCACTCGTTCACTGTGACGTAGGCGCGGGACCCGAAGCTTATTGTCGTGCAAAACTTGCTTGACGTGTTGGAGCTCGGCGGCCTGAAACAAAGATTTACCCACGTTAGCTAACTGTGATAGATGGTGATGAGAATCCCCGTTTAAATATCTATCTGTATGGGTCTTTTTCTATACACAGTGTGGCTCAAGGTCAAGAACACCGATACCTTCCAAGGAAGATTCGCGAGGCTATTTAAATCAAAAAAAATCCTAAATTCAATAGAGAAGATGGCTGGGTGCTACCATCTGCTTGGGATTCCATAATTAATAAAATTAAATCCCCACCCAAGCATACAACTGCAAGACTTCAAGATACTGTAAGTTCATACTGCGTAGATCGGAACAAAAATTAATAATTTCTAATCTGGAGGTAGCCGTGGTTAACTATGACATTGGGACGTCATACACCTCAGTCCCCCCCGTGACCATAGGTGCTGTAAAGTACTCGAAACGTCGAGAATATAAAATAAGTTAATATACGCGATAAAATCCGTAAAACTAGTTTTATTTAAATGTGTAGTGTTCGCGTAAATATAAGAAATCATTATTATTTGATTTTCTATAATGCATTCAAAATTAATGTCTTTCTTTGGTTTCTCGACCACTTTGGCCCAGTCATCCCTTGTGTAGTAGGTGAATTTTCTGCATATCCTCCTCCGGCGGATCTCACATGGCAAATTATGAGGCTTTTCCCACGGGCGCGTGTCGTCTGTCCATGTCTGCGGCACAGTGTGGTTAGCGTTTACCCATGTTTCATCATTGAATCCCAATCCCAATTGGTTATATTTTTATTTTCTCGTAAAAATGTTGTTCTTTGCATTCATGTCTCTAAATAATTATTTTGCGTTTGTCATATTTTTTGTATCGGAAGCCAATTCCTTTTAAAATGTTTCTCAATGACTCTATACTACGTACAAACCGGCATCTTCTAAACTTAGTCGCAACTTCGCCGCAGTGGGATTCACAAAAATTATTAAAAAATGACTTGTTTAATTCATGATTCATATAATTTATGCAATCATCATTATGTTAGGAGATTTTAATGGAAGGGTTGGGGTGAAGAGGTCTGGTTATGAAAGGATATTAGGAATGTTTGGCGATGAAAATGTAAATGAGAATGGTGAAGACCTCCTCGCCGTATGTGAGGAAAAGAATCTTTTTGTGACGAATACTTTCTTTCGCCATAAGAGGATTCACATGTATACATGGGAAAGAGGTAACGATAGAAGCATGATAGATTTCATAATTGTAGATGAAAGAATGCGGAGCGCAGTGGTAGATACAAGAGTTTACCGGGGATCCAACGTAGGGACGGATCATTACTTGGTCTTATGCCGAATTAATGGTCTATTCAGGCGTTGGCGGCATCGGACATCTGTGTCTACCACTGCGTTACAGCGTATAAGAACAGAGAGGTTACAAGATGAAGGTGTGAAAGAGAAGTATAAATGTAGACTGAGAGAGAATATAAATGGTTTGAATGAAATATGTATGAATGATTTAGACCTGAAGACTGTATGGAATAATGTTAAGAAAGTTTTGGTGGATGCAGCCACCGAAGTATGTGTGTAAGTAAGAGATCGAATGAAAGGAAAAATAATACGTGGTGGTGGGATGATGAGATTCGGATGGAAGTTGAAGCAAAGAAGAGCATGGCTAGATTTACTGGCAACCAAAGCTGGTAATTCTGGCGGTATGAATGATGAGATTGAAAGAAAAAGGCAGACTTTAGACTTATAAATAAGAGAGTAAAAGAAGTTGTTGAAAGGAAAAGCAAGAAAGAACGGATAAGAATGATAGAAGGATATCTGATAACTTCCAGGCAAATATTAAAATGTTCTGGAAACTCGTAAGAACTACTAGGGGAAATTCAAAACAGCCTAGAATGAATGCTATACGAGACGAGAATGGCTGTATGCTGAATGATGAAGTTTCGAATTTAAAGAGATGGAAGGAATACTTTGAAAGCGTGTTTATGAGTGAAGGGTCGTCTGAATTAAGTGAAAAAGAAATTCCGAAAGAAGTGGAGAGAGGTAGGGAGATAAGTGTAGATGAAATAATAAAAGCAATGAAAGGCATGAAAGCAGGTAAGGCAGCCGGATATGATAAAGTATCACTCGAAATGCTAAGGGCTGGAGAGGGAGTGGTGGCAGGCCTGCTGTACACCTTGTTTAATTTATGTTGGGAACTGAAGCGGGTACCGGAAGACTGGTGCAAAGCCGTTATAGTCCCAATATATAAAGGAAAAGGGTCACAGCAGGACTGTAAAAAACTACCGTGGTATCAGCTTGCTTAGCATTGTGGGTAAACTGTATGCTAAGGTGTTAATTGAAAGAGTTATGGAAGAAACTGATGGAAAAATTTGGGATGTGCAAGCTGGATTTAGAAAGGGAATGGGGTGTACGGATCAAGTATTTTCCATGCGCATGATTGCGGAGAAGTTTTTGGCCAAAAACCAGAAAGTTTTTTGTGCTTTCATGGACTTGGAAAAGGCTTATGATAGAGTGGACAGGAATGAGTTATGGCAAACACTTAACTCATTTGGTTTGAGCGCTGGTTTGATACAGGCATTGAAGTCTCTTTATAGGGACTCTAGTGCTTGTGTCAGGATCAACGGGGTCTACTCGGACTGGTTTGGCATCCAAAAAGGTGTCAGACAGGGCTGTGTAGCTTCCCCCCTGGCTGTTTAACCTATTCATGGACAGTTGTTTGCAAACTTTGAAAGTTGAAGAATGTGGGTTGAGAATGGGTGAGTTAACCGTTAAATGCCTTTTGTACGCCGATGATCAAGTCATATTTGCTTCGTCGGCGGCCGAGTTGCAATGATGGTTACTTTAATGAACCGATCATTAAAAGAAAGAGGTATGAAAGTGAACGCAAGTAAGACGAAAGTGATGGTTTTGAAAGAGAAGAAAGTAAAACGTTATGTGAAATAAGAATAGAAGGAGTTGATTGAGCAAGTGGATGAGTTTGTATATTTGGGATGTTTATTTAGTAGGGATGGTAGATATGATAAGGATATAGAACGACGAGTGAACGCAGGAAATAGAGTGAATGGGGCTCTACACGCTATTGTGAAGAGTCAGAATGTGTCAAAAAAGGCACGTTTGGCAATTCACAATGCTGTGTTAGTCCCTACTTTAATGTATGGTAGTGAAAGTTGGGTCTGGCAGAAGAAGCATGAGAGTAGAATAAATGCTGTAGAAATGCGGTCATTAAGGAGTATGCTAGGCTGAATCTGAATGACAGGGTGAAATAGTGTGATAAGAGAAAAGTGTGGTTTGCAAGATGACGTTGTGACCAGGATTAAGAAAGGAATGCTTCGGTGGTTTGGTCATGTAGAAAGAATGAACGAAGAAAGAGTGTCAAAGCAAATTTATGCTGCAGAAGTGAACGGCAGAGTCGGAAAGGGACGCCCTAGACGAAGGTTTATCGACCAAATTGGCGATATATTGAAAATGGGCCAGATTAGGAGTACCCTTAACTGACGAGCGTGTATGCGTAGATATATGGATGTAAAGGAGGCGAGAGAGGTGTGCCAGGATCGTGCCAAATGGAAGTCCGTAGTCTCTGCCTACCCTCTGGGTGACAGGCGTGACTGTTTATGTTTATGTTTATAATTTATGCAACTCTAAAAATAAAAATTTTATTAAATAAATAATAATATAAGAATGTAATGGTACGATTATTTGAATGTTTTACCGACTATTCGGATTAGCATGAATTTGAATCATCCAAACACTAATTTAAATTAGTGATAAAGAACTATAAATGTTGTAATGAAATGTAGATTACTTCATAATTCTTTGGATTTACGTAAATGTTTATTTGAAATGAATTAGGAATGAATGACTTAGATGGTATCTTTTGGCACTTCTCGTGCATTGATTTTTATACTGCTAAAACGAGTGAGGTCATCTAATTCTGAACTATGTTAAAATTTCAAGTCTCTTGCTCTTCGAGAAGTTAGTTTAAAATCAATTAGGTACTGAATTCAACCCGAAGAGACATACACGAAAGCGAGTTAAAAATGGAACAAAGAATAACAAACTTGTTCAATTTTCTGAGCGGCTTTTCCTTTTTATACTTTAATATAATATACGAAAAAACAATACCGGTATACTTCATGTTATTCGTAATAAACCACATTGATGAAATATAAGTACATAATATGTGTACGATCCTATTGTTCAACGTCAACGTGAAAAGTAACGATGATTTGTTAAAAAGAGTTTTACTATGAAAACATATTTTAAACGCATTGCGGTTATAATTAACACTGCTGTACCATCAATCATTCTTCTAAAGAGTCCACTTTACGAAAGAACTAGTAAAATACAGCTTATTTTTCTTTTGGCAGCGCAGAAAGGCTAATTGTTTTATTGATTCTGTGACCTTCACTCATACAATTAATTTATTTTTAAAAATTTGCCGTATAGTGACGTCGAAAGAGAATCCATATCGTGGGCGTCGTAAACGTCGAGAGAGGTAAATTAAAACAGATGGGTAGAAGCATCTTCCTAATACCAACTCGCTAATAATTAAAAAAATCAATTGCCAACCCACGTGCCAAGCGTGGCAACTATTGTAACTAGCCCCTATGAGGCTGTCTATAGAGGAGGCCTTAGAGGCTGTAACAAAAAAAAAGTAATAAATTTCTAAAATAAGTTGAAGTTCTAATCATGAATAAAAATAAAATTATTATTACAGCCTTTCACAAGTCCTCTGTAGAACATAGACCTCCCTCAAAATCTGCAAAAAAAACGATCCTAAATCACTCGTATCCATCGAATCCATGTGTCTGATTAGGTCGTCATTTCATCTATTGGAGGGTCGCCCTACTCTTCACTTGGTACGTTGCTTCCACTTGAAAAAAATCATTTTTCGCTTTATTTCTAATTTAACAGACCATACTTAAAGACGCGAATAAATATGTAGGGGTATATGTGCTGAAAAAAATACCTTTTTTATAGAATAAGGGTGACAAACGAGCACACAGTCAACCTGATGGTAAGTAGATGCTGTGGCCCATAGACATCTTCATTTATCCTCAATTAAGAATCAAAATGCAGATGCGTTGTCACCCATGAGGACTGAGATAGAATGCCTCATTTCCAGTAAAAAGGGTGTCCGTTTCTCTACACGCACCATACAAAACTATTTGACTAGTACTTTTTAGTGTATTTATTTTCTTTGTTCTACATCTTATATACCTGTATTATGAGATGTGAGTTCAGATTCTCTTTGTTTATACTAGATCGCAAATCAGTCTGTGTTTGAAAACTTATTTTAGGATATTTTAAAAATAGCTCTTGATTTATGTTTCAAAGAGGTTACTGAGTTAATTTTACGCGCGGATGGCCCCGTTTTTGATAGTCGGTTTCTCTCTACTTTTAAAACCTGAAATATATCAAATTATGTACTTAAATATTAATAAATGTATTTTGAAAATATTACTGGTATGATATTTTTTTAAATTTTGAAAAATATTAAAGAAAGTACTTGTACGACCCGGATGATGATTATGTCGTTTTTCTGATTAGATGTAGTTATCGAACTTTGTTTGTTTTTCAAGTGTTAACTTCACCTGCATGCAGTACCCATTGCTAACGAAAACGACTCTGGCAGAAAATCCAACCCAACTATTATGTTAAACTGACAAATCAGCACAGGCCTTGTGTCATTACAGAAAGGGTTTAGGGTTTTAGAGCAAGAATGTGTCCACCGGACTTTTCCTATGCGTATTGGAGTAATATCTCAGATATGCTGGTTTCCTAATGACGTTTTTTTTTACCACCAAGCACGTGGTAAATCAGCACATAAAATTTTAATTTAATAATTTCATTGGTGACGGAAACCGAGCGCTTAGCCTCTGAGCTACCTCGGCTAACTACGAAGTCAGCAGCCTTGAGGGAAGCAAGCGAACCCAGCAACATTTATTAGCCATAAATGTTGGTATTCAACACGTCAGTCAGCCGGGCTGCTTATATAATGTCACGAACCCAAGTATGCTATTAGGTCCTTACATATGAAATTAGCGTTTTGTCGTACTGACCATTTTGATCTAAAATATCTCCTCTTTGGTTAAGAATTCATTTGTTTTTTCCTCATTATTTTTTTCTTTGGCGTCGCTTATTACCGCACAGTGGAAAACACAAAATATCGGTATATTTACGATTACGAGTTCTACCGTGGCACCAGTGCTGTAGAAACAGCTCGAAGGATTAAGGATGTATACGACACTGGTGTCGCAAAAGAAAGCACGGTACGTTTTTGGTTTCAACGTTTTCGTTCTGGAAATTTCGACCTTCAGAACCAACCCCGTGGACGGCCGGAGATCAAAGTGGAAAATGAAGAATTAAAGGCTATTGCGGAAGCGGATCCATCACAAAACACTTCAGAGATAGATGCAGGCTTCGGGGTAAGTTATAACACTGTATTAATCCACTTGAAGCAAATCGGGAAAGTAAAAAAGCTTGAACGATGGGATGAGTGATTGAATGAGTTGAATGAATCAAACATGAATTGAGTGAATCGAACTTGCAAACACGCGTCGACTGCTGTGTTACTTTGCTCAACCAACACAATAATGAAGGGATTTTAAATCGAATAATTACTTGTGATGAAAAGTGAATACTGTACGATAATCGGAAGCGCTCGTCGCAATGGCTAAACCCTAAAGACCCAGCCAAATCCTGCCCTAAACGAAAATTGACTCAGAAAAAGTTACTTGTGAGTGTTTGGTGGACTAGCGCCGGTGTCGTTCACTACAGCTTTCTAAAATCTGGCCAAACGATTACGGCAGATATCTATTGTCAGCAACTGCAAACCATGAAGGAAGAACTAGCTGCTAAACAACCGAGATTGTTCAATCGCTCTAGGCCACTGCTGCTTCACGACAACGCAAGACCACACACTGCACAACAAACAACCACTAAGTTAGATGAGCTACAATTGGAATTTATGCGACATCCACCGTACTCCCCGGACCTTGCTCCAACAGATTACCATTTTTTCCGGAATTCGGACAACTTCTTACAAGGAAAAAAATTTAACTCCGATGCGGCAGTCCAAACCGCCTTCAAAGAGTTTATTGATTCTCGCCCCCATGTTTTTTTTAGTAAAGGGATCAATGAACTACCTATGAGATGGCAAAAGTGCATAGATAACAAAGGTGCATACTTTGTTTAATTAAATATATTTTACAAAAAAAAAATTTACTTTTTATTCCTCACGTACAAAACACTAATTTCATATGTAAGGACCTAATATTAACCATCTCCTCCATCTCCTGCATCTTAATCATCTATCTTAACCCATAGACTAGATAAAGAGCATTCCAATTCCAATCTTATCTGATTAACGTTATATCACACGTTTATTACACGTTCGTTAACATCCGTTATTTTTTGTATTTAATTTTTTTAGAAAAGGGGGCAAACGAAGGTGCGGCTCACTTAGTAGTAAATTTATACGTGGTAGAGCTATTCTGCAGCTATATTATAGCTTTAGCACGAATGGCTCTGCACGACCAGGGAAGGACCACGTTCTCATAAAATAGCAGCTTAATGCTCCTGTGTTTCATATGGTGGGTTTAGAGAACGGAATAGAATAGAATAGAATAGAATAGAATAGAAGAGAATCATTTTTATTCAATATAGATTACATGTAATTGCTATTGAAAGTCATTTTTTACTTTTACCACTCGTTCGCAAAAAACCTCTGTCCTGGGAAGAACCAGCAAGAAACCCAGTGGGACTTTTTTTTAAAGTGAATTTTACATTAATGGTTGTACAAACTATTTAATTACAATATTTATTTTAGAAACTGCTTGGTAGCTACCACCTCATTCCAGGGTTATTATCAATCATATATTCATTTATACTATAATAACCCTTTTATACAGTTTCAGCTTAACAAAACATTTAAACTTGGTAATAGAGAGAGCCTGTACACTTTCCGGGACCTTGTTGTAATAGCGTGTACATTGCCCCAAGAATGAATTACTGACCCTGTGGAGTCGAGAAACTGGTATTACTAGCTTGTGTTTGTTCCTAGTGTTTACAGAATGTATATCACTTTTTACTAAAACTACCTTTGTTTTTGTGAACATACATTAAATTTTCGTAAATATACTGAGAGGCCAAAGTTAATATATTTATTTCTTTAAATTTATCTCTAAGAGACTCTCTCGGTTTTAGGTTGTAAATAGCTCTAATGGCCTCTTCTGTAAAACAAAAATAGTTTCTGAATCAGCCGCATTTCCCCATAGCAAAATCCCATAAGACATTATGCTATGGAAATAACTGAAATAAACTAGTCTAGCTGTCTCGACACTAGTGAGACCTCTAATCTTTTTACAGCATAGGCTGCAGAACTTAGTCTGCTTGCTAGTTTGATATATGGGGCCCCACTGAAGCTTTGCGTCGAGTGATGCCAAGAAAAACAGTGGATTCAACAGGGCTCAGTTCTTCCCATTTAAAACACATTGGTACCCAGATTTTTAACATTCGTTGTTGTAAATTTAATACATTTAGTTTTATTTCCGTTTAAATGTAGATTATTAACGTTAAACCAATGCACTAATTTTGATATAGCATTATTCACTTCGTCACATTTAAATGATTGACGTTTAAGTTTAAAAATCAAGGAAGTATCATCAGCAAATAATACTATATCATGATTATCCCTACAAGGAAGGTAAGTCATTAATATATACCAGAAATAGGAATGGGCCGAGAATCGAGCCCTGAGGGACACCATTAGTACAGGTGATCCGGAAGAACTTTTACCATTGATAATAACTTTCTGCATTCTATTACTTAAATATGAAATAATAAGTTTAAGCGCTGTGTTCTTAACACCATAGTACTGTAGCTTCCTGATTAATGTCTCATGGTGAACACAGTCGAAGGCCTGGAAAGGTCACAAAATATACCCAAAGCATCCTCCGAATTCTCCCATGCACAAAAATATGTTTAATAAGCTCAACTCCAGCGTCAGTTGTCGAGCGACCCTTGTAAAACCAATTGATTTTTATGTAGCAATTTATTAATATTAAAGAAACTTAAGATCTGATCTAAAATTATTTTTCAAAATTTTACTAAATGTTGGTAGTACAGAAATCGGTCTAAAGTTGGCGGGGTCTAATGTACTACCAGATTTAAAAAAGGTATGACTTTACTATGTTTCATTAAATCAGGAAACACACCAGATTCGACGCTTGTATTAAATATAGTGGCTAGATAAGGTGCTATTATATCTATTATAGATAAAATAACTTTAACGGAAATCCCCCATAAGTCTGCCGTTTTCTTAACATCAATTGTTTTAAAATATTTAACGATATCTTTTGGTAATACTCTATGGAATTTAAAGTATTTGAACAAGCCTTTACATTTTGTTTAAGCAATGATTCGGCGACAGTAGGAGAAGAATTTAATGATTTTGTTGTCAAAAAAGAAACATCAGTAAAATGTTTCTCAAAAGCCATAGCAACTTCTTGATCAGATCGAGTTAAACTGTTGTTAATATTCAATTGAAAATCCGAGTTGCGCGGTTTGACCTTGCCCGTTTCACTATTTATTATTCTCCAGGTCATTTTAATTTTGTTGGATGCAGTTTTAATTTTGTTACTTAAATGTAAAGCTTTAGCTGTGTAGCACACTTTTTAAATATTTTAGAATATGTTTTACATAATCTCTAAATATAACACTAGTATTATATGATCTTTCATTATAAAGCTCATATAACTTTCGCCTACTTTTATAATTCCTACTGTCGCCCATTCATTAAATGATTTGCGACTGTTAAAAGAGAAAGTTTTAGAAGTAAATATTCTACTAAATTCACAAGTTATAATTTTAAATAACATACTATACAAATAATTAGCACTATTTTAAATGAAAGTGATGGAAGTCTTTTATTATATTACTTCTAAACCTCTCCAAGCGATGGTCATTTATTGGAACAAACACAACTTCCTTATTTTTCTGTTTTTGTGTATGTAAGGCAATGATACCAACTGTCCACAGTGACAGGGAGAACCTTTTTACTGGATACGAAGCATTCCATCTTAATCCTCGGGGGTGACAACAATCTGCATTTTGATTCTTAATCAAAAGAGATAGATGTAGGTGTCGATGGGCCACAGCATCCACTTTTATTACACCACCCCTGGTAATTACTTTTTTTTACCATCAGGTACCTTTTTTATCATAAGGTGGACTGATTAGCAGGGTTAAAATTGTTCAAAAATAATTGTTTTCATATAATAACTCATTTATATTTTATATTTTGATTCATTTTGTACTAAATAAATTGCGGAAAATATAAATGCCCTCGGATAAATTTCATAAGACGAATCTATAAAAACTCGGTCGCTCCTATATGAATTCCAGTGCATAGCAGACGTCGGTCGTAATGGATTTTCTATATAGTTTACTACGCAATATCAAGGAAATGAATAGCATTCCTTGGTTATTAAAACTTACTAAGGTCTCTCTGAAGAGGTCGATTGTACTTGCGACTCTATTCTAGACTGGGAAATCTTCTTGAACGTTCACTATAATGGGATTACTAAAAGGGGTTTAAGATGTTTGGCTTCGTCTTCCTTTGTTCACTATTAAAAGTTATGAAAATTATTTATTGTTTTGTGGTGTGATGACTGGGTAAGACATGCAGGAAGTCGATGGATGCAGGTGGCTCAGGACAGTGATTTATGACATTCCTTGGGGGAGGCCTATGTTTAGCAGTAACCTTGGCGAAGGGATGTAATGATGGTGATGATTAAGAAGTTTAGATATAATTTAGTACTTTGCTGAAAATCTATGGTAGGTCAAGATCTGAGCGCACTCTCTTAATTTTTAAAAATGTAGTTTGACTCGTTTGGCGGCGTCACTAAAAAATTTTTAGTAAGGCGCATGATCATTTTTCATATCATCAATAAAGGTGATGATTTAATACGTGTTTGGCGGCGGAGGGTAATATCGTTTTATCTGACAAATCGTAGATAATTCGAAGGCATGTGAAGTCCCACAATTTAAATGAGCAGTGCGCGAGATTCCTGACTACTTCTACTGCCTGACCTGCCCTACTTCTACTGAAATAGAGTAGTTTATTTAAAGTAATGAGACCAACGTAGAGCAATTACCTACATATCTATGTAGGTGATTGGAATACTTTTAAGTCAAGTTTAAAACGGGAAGGTTGTTTTATACTCGATTTCTCGAAAACGGATAAATCGATTTATAATAATTATAACTTTTAACAAGAAGTAAAAACCGACTTAAAATAGCTAAAAATAAGTTATTTATTTGCTACCCTTATGGGTGTACTTTTTCTCCAAATTTATATGAGAACATCCTTGAAGTATAACCTATTTATTAAAAAAAGAATCATTAAAATCGGTTTTCAATATGCGAAGATATCATATGAATATCCTTGAACAGTAGTCCAATATGAAACTTTTTCCCCTATTTTCCACCCTTGGGCCGGAATTTTTTCCCCAAAATTTAATGAGATCACCCTTGCGGTAAAGCTTATTTATTAAAAAATCATTCAATTCGGTTCACAATCTGCGAAGACATCGCGTAATATACATACAAAAAAAAAACATACACTCGAATTGAAAACCTCCTCCTTTTTGAAGCTGGTTATAAACAGAAGTATATTCATGGGTGGTTCGATATAAATTTAAAAAAATCTATCCCTATGTGTGGAAAAATAGGGGACTGTTTTCTGTAGAAATGTATCTATTTAGACTTTGCGTTGCTTTTTGAAGACGGTGTGTATAGTTTATATTTAATTTTAGATTGTTATTACTAATATTTATATTAATTTTTATTAATTTTTATTTGTATTACTTACTCCGCGACTAGCATATCAAGTTAAACCTGTAATATGAATATGTTTTTCTGGTCAATTTTTAATACGACGTCAGTATGTAAAATATACTATGAAAAAAACATAGAAAGAGAGGGTTTTTCTTATAGCATATGGGTGACAAACGAGCACACAGTCCACCTGATGGTAAGTGGTTGCTGTGGTCCGTAGAAATCTACATCTATCCCCTTTTACGAGTCAAAATGCAGATGCATTGTCACCCGTGAGGACTAAGATGGAATGCCTCGTTTCCAGTAAAAAGGCTCTCCGGTTCTCTACACTCAACATAAGAAAAACAGCAGTGTTAAGCTGCTATTTTACGCTGGTATTCTGTGAGAGCGTGGTCCTTCCCCGGTCGAACCGACTCATTCGTGCTACAACTATACCAGTAATATAGCTGCAGCATGGCCTTACCACGTAAAAAAGTGGTAAGAGAGAGAAAGAGAGAGACAGAATAAGACTTTCATAGTATGCCGAAAGCAAATCTATAGGTCGATCAATCTTCGTCTCAACTTACAGTGCAGTGTCCCGATGTGACGCTTAAACGCTTAAGCAATAAGATTAGTGAATGAAACTTGACGACCTATTATTTCTCTACGATTTTTAATGGACGTTACGACTTATAATTATTAATAATTCTCCAGAGTATACGAGTATATTTAAAACAGCAAACAACACAACATATTAATGAAATGCCCTTTTAAAATATTTTTTGTTGACGTGAAATATCTATTGGCGCGCCGTGGCAGTAAAACCGACTCATATGCCGCGACAGCAAACGGCGTGACGCTCTCTTATGCCGTCATGCCTCTACGCCATCGCTCTCGACTCCCTTGTGTCTGCGTGCGCGTAAACTTCGTTGCCTATCTGTGTGAGTAGTGTATTGCGTGTGCTTTTCAATTTTTTTATTAATTATACTCCATATTTATTTATAGCTTTTCGTCACGGCGGCGTCAGTGACGTTTTTTATATATTTATTTACTAGGAAAGCAACATGTTCAGTAATGGACTTTGATGGATTATAATGATGATAAAGATATTTTTGTTAACAAATATTGCTATTGCTAATTTGGGAAAAAATTATCTTAGAGTAAGACTTTATACATTATACTAGAATAATCTTATACTTAAATCGAAGAATAAAAATGATATTAATATATAAGTTTAAAATTACATTTAATCACCCAAAAGCTGTTCCAATATATTTTGCATTTAAAAATATTAAAATAAATCGTTTTAAAGTTTTTTCCAAGCATAATACGAATGTTATCATAAATTTCTAAAGTATTTCCACTTTATAACATCAGATGTGTCGAAAGTAAAGGTGTTGTGTAATAAACTGATTTATTTAATATCTCAATGCTAAATATTCATTCTGTAAATATAAACATTTTGCTGCGAAATAGTTTAGTTTGGCGGAAACTTTATCCCATGGGAATTATTCGTCTTACGTGTTAATTCATCTGTTTAATCAACGCTTACGATGTTTGCTAGAGAGCAAGCAAACATTTACCTTGGGTGATGTGCTTTTCTCTTGTTAAATATATGAGCTACAACGCTACAGACAGATATTGATCTAACTTGACAATGTACTTTCACAGTAATAACATCTTAGTCCATAATATGTAATAACATCTTTAAACAAATGGGTATATTCAGTCTTATAACAAAACTTGTTTTATTGATAGTCTCGTTTAAAGAAAAGTCTTAGCTACGAAAGTAGTCTCTTTGCTTCGGCGCCACAGTCTTCGCAGTATTTGACATTTGCTATCAAATTCCTTACTTTACGTTTTAGTTCGAATATTTTCCACGGAACTTCTTTCTTTAAACAGACTCTATTTTAAACCTGAGACTAATTTTATACTCTTTTCTGCAATAAGACGGATTATGTAACTATGTAGTCAATAACCAGATTTTTACTGTTTTTGGGATAACTAAAGGCAGATATCTTAAAGAAATACTTGCATAGGGTATTTCTTATTATACTTTGGGGGAGTTCCATGTGCCGCGGGGGACATGGACCTTCCCCCATTAAATGAGCTGTAATGGATGATGATGAATGAAATTTGCGTATAAAAAATAGTGCGAAAAAGATGGCTGGAGTTTTTATTTTCTTTCCTGCCCTATATAATAAGTTACTTAATTGCATTTTGATTCAAATTATTATTATTCCACAAATTAATATCGAAGTATTAATATGGAAGTTGGTAACTTCGATATTAATTTGTGGAATATTTGCTTTAATTTGACACACATATCAACTTACTAATATTACGTAATCCTACATAGTTTCAGTGCTAGACGCTTTGAAGTGCAAGATCATACATAATATAATAAACGTACACTATAAGACATATACTATCTACAAGTTGGTGAAGAAACATATTGGGAGAAAACCCGCTTTTCCAAAAATAGAATGTAGTTTAAATATCTGTAAAGTTTACTAACACTTAGTGTAGCAGCGTAGCGTCTTTCGGTTCTATGCAAGGCCAGTACGCAGCTATAAAATTGCTCGTGTATATTTTGGAATGCTATTTATTCACATCTGTAATTAAAATATACACACGAACTTTGCGTACTAGTCGCGTATATTTTGTAATGAATGCGAACGAAAGTATAAGTTTCAATTTGTACAGTACCACTTTCACTTGATCGGTTCATAAAAATATATATAAGATAGTTATTATACATGGTTATTTTTCAAGAGTAGCCAAATTTTAAACTTAAGTTCAAATATTATATGAATAATGATATACCTTTATTGTAGTTTTTGAAAATACGAGTTAATAAGTTATTTCTCTTTCTACTTTTATTTGAAATTATTCCAAATTTTATGTTATTTATGGGCAACAACTTTTTTCCTACCGATCGACCCTTACGAATGTGTGCGTGCGCAGTAAGATCTGTTAAAATAATGCATTACCACGCATTTTGAATTTAAAACATAAAAAGGATAGAATGTTTGAGATTTATTTAATTAATTTTTCTTCAATTTTACCTATATTACTTATTCTGAACCTTCTCTGCAAATTTGGACGGTTATTGCAAAATAACCCTGTATATGTTAGGGTGCAACATACATTTATATATTTCATAAAGTACTTGTCATTTGCGTCTAGCTGCACCTTAACGTACTGTTACAGTATTGTCTTATTATAGGTATATTGGATGCGGGACGTATTTCCGGACAATTATATACAGGGCATTACAACTTTATTTCTTTATTCTTGTTTGCTTAGACTTTGAAATCAATGAGAAAATACTCCAAATTATACGACATTAGTTCACATTATATACTGGCGTGCGTAGTGTATTACGGAACCAGCCTTTTTACGTAGACCAGTCGAAAATATACGCAATTATTGAGTAATTTCTGGTGTATAGTTTGGAAGACGTTAATGAGAAATTAATATTCCAAACCATATGTGATTAGCTTCACACCCTTGCGCACAGGCTTTGTATAAAACGAAAAAACGCAACAACTTAGCGGATTCGTTCCGCTCCATTAGCCTTTCAGTATAGATTGTAAGCCTTTGAGCAGCAATGGAACAAAAATGGCTGCTACTTTAAATTCTTTAAAAAGTTCCGGAGGTCCTATTTTAATATAACTTATCTTTGTTACAGGTTTGGTTGATGTCATCCTGGTCGATTTTTTATTTGACTTCCATATACCTGAAAAAAAAAACAAATCTATGAATATAGTATATACATGGACAATGTAAAAGAAACAAATTTTAAGGACATGACAGTCGTTTGCCGCCATATCTAAAACTATAGGGAATCGAAGTTATATATTTGAATATGACTTGCCCATTTCGCCGCGCCTCGTCTCAACTCCAGTTCGCGAATGGCGGCGGTTCCAGTGGTAAGAAGCCGGAGTTTAGATCCCGTCAGTCGTCCATTCATCTTCCGGGCCCGGATGAAGAGGACGGGGAGAGAAACACGCTAACGCTGAAACATCTGAGCGAAGCGTTGCAGCTGTTAACTGCACCGTCGGTAAGTAAAATCAATTTTTTTGGTATACTGTTTACTTCCTTGTTTTTAACATTTCATAAAAGAAAATAGCAAGATCAAATTAATAAAATCATATAGTCTGATTTTATCCTCATTATACATAATACGTGTTATTAAATTTGGGACAAAACGTTTCTGTTTAGTGTCCATATCACTAAACTAAGTTACTAAATAAAACTTCAGTTTGCTCATTCCAATTCTACGCAAATAAAGCTGTGGTTTTACTCTAGTGCCTAACAGTAATATGTTTTACAGGTTTCTATAGTTCAGAGTCCGTCACGATAAGAAGCGGTTTTGTTCTAAATTATTTGGCCTAATTAATTATTAAATTAATTCATTGTAATGGAATTTGAAATTTTCGAAGGAAGAAATTAAAATTTCAACCGTCAAACAGACTATGTTTAGTAATCTGTAACAATTTTTATAATGCCAGCGGGGTTAGCCATGATGACGTTCTACGATCGTTAACGCTATAGAAAATATAAAATTGTATTAAATGAACGCTAAGGCGAATGACATTTCTGAATATCAAGGCTACATCAGAAATGTCATTCCCATTCATTTTCATAGTTTTCTATTGCGCTAACAATCATAGAGAGTCATCTTGCACTAACACCGTTGTTAACCTTTTAAGTGACAACAGACACACTCTTAGGCAGAATAGGCGATTTACCACTGAGGAGTAAAAAATATATTAAAAAAACTCTTTTATGTGTACAAATATAAGTATGACGCATATGGCAGCCATCTTTAAATGGCTTTCAAAAAGCCTTTCGAGTTATTTAAAAAGGACAGTAGCCTAATGGTAAGGTGTGAGCCGCGAACACAAAGGTACGTGTGTTCGAATCCGTTATTCGACGACTATTGTCGTGAACTGAAGTGGTTAGCGCGAATTTTATTAATGTTAATGGTATTGGTAGTATTTTAAAAAATATCCTTCCTCAACCATTCATATTTTCTGGATTGTATGAAGCATGTAGTTATAAAATTTTAATATGCATAAGCCTTTATCAGAAAATGACAATAAAATATGCATAGTAAGAACCGAAGAACAATGTGTGGTTTTAAAACGTTTTATTGCTTTAAATTGTCGGTCTGTACTGATTATTATGTTTTTTGCGTCTGTCAGTACCTCTTATGGCATTATGGAGCTATTCAATTGGTTGTTGTGATCCACCAATTTTATTTCGGTATATTCTTTATGAGATCGCCTATAGAAAACAATAGTATTGTTTAATATTGTCAGAATTCTAATGAACACTTTTATATTTTCTAGTATTCTAAACTAATATCTATTTTTTTTTGATCTGTTAGACTGTAGAAATAGCAGTAAATATTAATTTATATCTGAGTTTAATTGCATGGAATCTATTAATGGATTATTGTAATAAAATATGGTAAAATTATATATTTTATGTCTGTTGAAGGTCAATCGGTCGTGTAGTGGCGGCGTAAGATAATACACTACCTCTTATAATCCCGTGGTTATCGTAAAGCGGCTATACTCACTTGCCTGCCGCAGCGGCAATCTAGGGTGTAGGAGTGGGGATGACCCTTAATTGTCTTCTTAATTGTGATGGGTATATGCAAGCAGTGGCAATTTTATAAGTCGGCCCTGCGGCAGGGCGGCAGGGGCGCAATACCTTCCTTGCTCTCTAGATCATAGCAGCCGCTGCCATGTGTGCAGCGAAATTGGGGCAATTTCAATCAGTTCGTTAGCTACTTTCGCGTGGATCACACGTGTGAGTACAAGTCACAATGGATACCAATAAAGAATGTGAAATTTGGATACTGGTGATAGAAGTGTATAAAGAGCGGCTTCTTCACCCAGTATCTCCTTTTGTATTTTTTGCGGTAGCACCGCAGAAAGAACGTTGTAACGTTTTTAAACGTGGTAGAGCCATGCTGCAGCTTTTAAGGGCTATATTATGGTTGTAATTATAAATTAATTAGTTGTTTTATCGATAAATGTGAGTGTCTATGGGCCACAGTATCCACTTACCATCAGGTGGACTGTACTCATTTGTCATCCTTATTCTATATAAAAAAGAGCCAAGGCTATATATACCGATTCATTGATATTTCGACAAAACTGGCGCCATTCTCAACGCGTGTGTCCAGCGAGACGTAGACTCTCATACTGAACGGCAGGCATGTGTGTAGAGGCAGTTCTGATATTGCCCCTATTGCTGTTCATATTAGATTGCCCCTGCGCAAGTGAGTAGCCGCCTGTAAGAAGCGACAGAGGGAAATGAAACTGGAGATTATCCGCAGGATCATTCTGATAACAACTCAAAAATTATTTAACAAATCTGCGGTTACTAACCCACCATCAAGTGTAGAAATTATGGGCAAATATCCCCTGTTTTTTTTTAATTCAGAGCACTTTAAACATTTTGTTGATGGCGGGACCGGTGACGACGTTTTTTAGTGCAAGCGGTGTTGTTGGCGGGCTATTTGAAGCAATAAGGCCAGACAGCACTAACAATAGTCACAAATAATACAGTGAGGTTACTTGTGTCTGCTACACTCGTTAATGCTAATAGAAAAGTATAAAAATAAGAATAACAAACGAGAAAACTTGTTTAGTTCATAGCTAATAAGAAACAATATAGTTTATTTTTATTCAGTACAGCTTATCAAAAGTCGATTGCTGAACATAGATTTCCCCCATAGATTGCTTCAAAGGGGAGATATTTGCCATTGTGTCAACGATTGGCAGGCGATTTAGCAATTGCAGTTCTTTATTATTGTTATAGTTATTCTATTTCACGATGAAGTTTTGACTTTGGTTGTGTAGGCTGCGGGCGTTCGGGAGTAGCGCTCGTGAGGCCTACGCACACTAACACAATGTGTATGTGCACGGCTAACAACAACCAAAGTCAAAATTTCATCGTGAAATTGAATAACTATAAGTTGTGATTAGGTAGATGCTACTTAAGGAGATGCATAAGATGCTGCCCATCTCCTGTTTTAATTTCCCTCTGTTGCCTCTTATGACACCCTCTTATTACACGGCTGTTATGAAAAAAATTAAGAATTTTTTTCATAACAGCCTTTTTATTTACTTATTTACACTTTATTGTACACCTTAATAAAAGGATTACAAAGGGCGGACTTAACGCCTTTGCCATTCTCTCCCAGTCAACCCGGAACGTGTGGAAAATAATACTACACACACAAAATATATATAAATATATAATATTTTAAGTACAAATAAATATATAACATAAACCTATAAATAAAATAACGATAAAGGTAACCAAATTGACCATACTAACTAACATCTGTTATCTTCATAAAGTGTTTACGTATCAATCTTTTAAATGCAGTCTTATTGGATATTTTTCTAACGTCTTCGGGCAAGTAGTTCCGGAGCAGTGCAGCCTGAATGGTGAAGGATTTACCAACAAAATTGGTGAAATGTAGTAGGATACATATTTTATTATTTAACGAGGAACGCAGAGTTTTATTATGCGTTGATGAAATATACTTAAAATTTTCCTCGAGGTAAGGAGTGGATGGATCATTTAAGATAGAGAAGACAACAAGCAAAATTCTAGAGTCACGCCTCTGTTTAATAGTGAGCCATTTAAGGCGAGAGCGATAGAGATATGATCATATTTACGAAGATTGAAAATGTATCTGATGCAATTATTGAGAAGGCGCTCTAGCTTGTTAAGAAGACTTGGGCTTAAATCCGGGTAACACACGTCTGCATAATCAATAATCGGTAGTATAAGTGACTGCACAAGCATAATTTTGGTCTTAAAGGGAAGAAAATTTTCAAGCGATAAAGAAAACGTAAAGTACCAGAGACTTAATGACATGTTTAAGAGATATGACCCCCCCCCAGCTCAGAGTACTACCAATATGGAGACCAAGATGTTTAACTGAAAAAGAGAACGGTATCAAGCGATCATTATAATAGACGGAAGGTAGCCTCGCGGTATCAATTCTGACTGGTTTCTGTGTTGTTACTACTGTTAGCCTATGCGGCTCTTACACCTAAATCGGACTCAGGGCCGCGAGCTATAAAAAAGGAGAGGAGATTATTTATTTTAGTGCAACGCGTTGCTTTGCAACGTTGCACTAAAATCGATAATCTGGGGGTGGGATTTATTGTGTTCAGTGATCACATCATCATTATATAAACATCAAATATGCATTGATGCCGCCGAAAGCCACAACATGACATGGGTGAGTTGTCTAACCGCCGTCCGAACAAGTGGCGGGCCCTTGTTCTCAGGTAAGGTGCACCAGAACACATGACACGCCCTCCTCCGCGGCCTCCAACTTCACGTGCGCAACGGACGCCCCCGTGTCCGATGCGCGAAGGCCATGGGGCCAGGAAAAACTAGCACTCAGAAGCACCAGCCTTCCCAACCCAGCGGCGGATCTGGTCTAAGGCTCCGCCGCCAACCAAGATTCGGCTGCGGAGGATAGGGAGAGCGGCGCCTCGCAATACAAACACTCTACGTCTGCCTCTTTCTATGCATCTGGGAAGGAGCAACTGGAAAGAAGAGCGTTGAATATGCCTACTAGGATGCAAACGAGCGGCGCGAAGAGAGATTTCAGTACCCTGTTGCTAATGCCATCGGGGCCGGGTGCTGATTTCTTTTTAAGGCTTTTAATTACTTCTGTGACTTCGTCGCCAGTCACAGGATCTAAGGGATTATCAATTCTTGCAAGCATCGTTCAGCTACCTATAATCATCGCTTGGCATTTCGTAGGCTTTCCGTCTTAGTCCTCAAGGGTGACAACGCATCTGCATTTTGATTCTTAATCGAAGATAAATGAAGATGTCATAGTCATCTGCATTTATCCTCGCATCCACACAACATCCACTTACTATCTAGGTGAGCTGTGTACTCGTTTATCAATCTTATTTTATAAAAAAAAACTACGATGTTTTTCTTCATCGCCGTATACGTGGTAAATCAGCTTAACAGTCATATCTGGCGAGATCCGAATTCGGATTCTGTACTGTGTTTACGGCGAGCGCTTAGCCCTTAAACTAGCACAGCTCAAATTAATTAATTTAAATATTCAGATATTCAGTAGGTAGTCAATATTAATATTTTAACAATTAATATTTAAACTATAATAATACTGTCCGATTACGACTCGATATAAATATATAGATATTACAGTGCTATAAGTGAAGACACAGAGCCACTTTACTCTTTCTAATCCAAACGTGCTCGATTTCACGCTTATGTATTTAGATCAAAGTTCAGCTAGAAATACATCACAGATATTTACAACAGAACCAGACATTAAAAGCATTTTTTTATGTTTTTTTGCACAAATGTGTATTCCCGCCGGGATCCTAACTTAAAATCCACACTCGATAGTCAGATATTTTTTACTTCTAAGCTAGGTGTGATGTGTTATCAACAGTTCTTCGCCTTGATTGCATTTTTTTGCAAAGTTAAAATTTTAAATAAATTAAATATAATTAATTTTTTTTAATTATATAATTAATAATAATATAATTAAAAATAAATTCTTACTAACAACGACGTTGTAGCTTCTTGAAGTGGTTGTGGGGTGGTATTTTAAATGTAAATAAAAGTTGAAAAAATTTGATTTTAAAATTTTCGATTGTACGTAATACTTAATATCTAGAAGCAAATCAATGTTCTCCTTCCTTATAATATACTCTTTGGAATTCGCATATATATCCCTTAGTCAACATCGCAATGGTACTTAACGTTTCCTCTTATACCTACATTTTCTGAGTCACGCCTTTGAAAATGGATTCTACGTGAATTTAATACAAATATTATATTTGCTTCAGTGAAATATAAATTCTTGTTTTAATACACATTAATATTAAATATGCATGACATTTAAATGGTTTTAAGTTCATTTTTATTTGAGTTGGCTGTAATTGCCCATGCCACTACCATAAACCCCCCGTCCGAACGAGTCCCTACCTTTCATCCTTGGGCTTGGCGAGCCCACTTCGTATGTGTGTTGGTGTTGGTTGGTTGGTACTGGTACTCTGGCGGCACTGTACCACTAATGCTGTGGTGGTGGGGCCGCGGGGGCGGAAAAGTGTCGGTATAATGATGAGCCGCTCTTCTTTGACGATGAAGCCATAGATCTGGCGCTGTCAGGATTCGCTTCGGAGGGGGGACTGTTGCGTTGGAGTTAGCGGCCGCAGAGAAAGGCGCCTCGTGTTATGGTGTGCCTTACGAACTCCTTAAGAACTCCTTCTCTACCCCACCAGCGTGATGTATATCAACCAGCGTATGTGTACTATAGTAATGTTTGTTAGTTAAGTAAAATATCGTGTAGGTGAACTAAAAAGTAAAAAAAAAATATTGCACATGTGAACTCCACTTGTAAGACTGCCAGTATGATTGCGGGGCATTCCATCTTAGGCCTTCTGGGTGACGACGATATGTAGCCTTTTTTTAATTTCTATTGGAAGAACTTCCAGGGATTCAGTAGCCACTAACTATCAGGAGACTTACATTTGTTACATTTGTCACAAATGAATTCTATCAATCCATCTATCTATCAAAAATCTATCAATCCATCCAGCCTACGTGAGCCAACACCATAAGGAAGGGGTGGTCATAATAATTTAAAATCCTGGATATGATATTTTGATCCAGCTTATAAATGCATTATAGCACCATCAATTATAGAAAAGTACACGACAGTGTAAGAAATTATTGGAAAAGGACAGCAATGGTTAAGAAAAGGGAGGCGAATTAAAGTAAGAAACATACCTATACCTCGAACCTCGGGAGCCGGGAGGCGTACTCGTATATCTTTCGTCAACTACTATACTAGTAGTTGGGGTGTCTTGTATTTGCCTGGTCATGATTTTTCTTCTTTTTTGAATTAAATTTATTCGAAATATTTACTTAATAATTTGATAGATTTTTTTAGTGTATAAAATATAGGTACCAGCTTTGAAAAAAATATTTTCAATGCCCTTTTATATTACGCTTATAAATAACAGACCAATTAAATTATAATGGTGTTTACTGATGGAGCTGGTTTCCGCTTTCTAGTAAATTTATAACAAAGAACGAGCTTTTGTGAAATGTTATTGCTTTCACGCAATAAAATAATCATTTCTGATACAATCTTTGCTTTGTTATTACACTTCACCTGCCTTCAATTGGAAATGATCAATATCGTGACGATCACACTATTTTATTGATCAATTACTTTCTGGCTTTGTTCTGTTAAAATATATTTATATATTATTAAGTATATTATGTTGTATATACAGGCATAGTAATTTCCAATCCAGTCGATTTTGCAGTAACGTCTCACAACAAAGCAAGCGACATAACTTTATTAACACATGTTTGTAAATATTTCACTTTTGGACATGCGCCCTATCACATTTGAAAATGTTTTCTATAATCGCTACATTTGGCAGTCGGATTGTCGTGTGCATTACCAGAAGTTGTTTATTTATCGCTGCTTTCGTTCGTTGGTCTGGATAATATTTCAGTTAAGGTATATACGAGATTTGCATTAATGAGCATTTGTCATTTCGACGCATTCGAAGTTTGTTATTGTTATCAAAGACACCATTGAGGTCATTGAGCATATTGCTTAGGTTCTCCAGCGATTCTGCCATAAGGACTATATCGTCGGCAAATCGAAGATGAGTGATGTATTCGCCATTGATGTTAATACCGTATCCTTTCCAGTCCAGTAGCTTGAACACATCCTCCAATGCAGCGGTGAAGAATTTCGGAGATATAACGTCACCCTGTCTTACACCTCTCTGCAGTTGGATAGGTTCCGTACTCTGATTCTGTACTCGGATTGCCATTATAGCCCTACTGTACAAACACTTCAGCACTTCGATATATCGACAGTCAATTTAGCACCGCTGAAGGGACTGTATCACCGCCCAAATTTCGACGTAATCAAAGGCTTTCTCATAGTCCATATACGCAAGGCAAAGAGGAAGAGTGTACTTTTCGGTCTTTTGTACAATTTGCCGAAGGGTATGTATGTGGTCTATGGTACTAAAGCCTTTTCGGAAACCGGCTTGTTCGGAAGGCCGGAAGTGGTCAAGTCTGCATGCGAGACAATCCGTAATGACTCTCGAAAACAGCACGTAGACGCGGCTCAGAAGGAAAATCGGTCGGTAGTTTTTCAAGAGAGCGTTGCCGCCTTTCTTGAAGAACAAGACCATCGCGCTTCTGCTCCACGCCTCCGATATAGTGCCACCATGGAGAACGGAATTAAAGAGCTTCTGAAGGACTTCAAGTACCAGTTTTTCACCCGATTTCAGAAGCTCTGCTGTAATTCCATCCTCGCCTGGGGCCTTGCCGCTTTTAAGGTGCTGGAGAGCTATTCTAATCTCGCTCAAACTGATGTCCGGGATATCATCGGAATAGTGTCGTATAAGACTTGATCTGGGATCGTTACACACACTTACGTGTGGCTCCAACGATGACGTGTACAGCTGCCCATAGAACCTATCAATCTCACTTAAAATTTCAGGGGTCCCGGAAACGATGCTGCCACACTCGGTCTTCAGCTTTGACAGTTGGCTCTTCCTGGCAGAGAGATCTCTAGAAAAGACTTTGGAGTCTTGGTTCCGCTCGATCGCTTCTTCAATACAAGCTGTATTGAAGTTGCGTAAATCCCGCCTCATGCATTTGGAGATCTTTCTGTTCAGTTGCCTGTATGCTGTCAAATCTGTTGAAGATTGCAGCTTCATTTCCCGTCTAACAGCCATGAGGTTAAGAGTGTGATTATAGAGTTTTTGTGTTCTTCTGCGACGGGTCTTGCAGAACTTAGCTCCGACCGCATAGACAGTTTCCACGAGCTTGTCATTTATATCGTCCACTACATTGCAGCCTTCTAGGCACTAAAAACGGTTTTGTAGCTCGAGCTGAAAGATTTTGAGACTTTGGATTAGAGCACGAGGGGGACGGAGCGTTGATTTCATTGGACGAGACCTCTCCAACTTAAGGTTTAGGTTCAGTGTGCCTCTAACCATTCGGTGATCGCTACCAGTTTTCACCCTCGCGACTACTGAGACATCACTGAACAGTTGTCGTCTGGTCGTCATAATGAAGTCAATCTCATTTTTTGTCAAACCGTCGGGGCTCGACCAGGTCCACTTCCTGTGGGGCCGCTTCTGGAATAAATAGTTCATCATTAAGAGTCCCTCTTTCTCCGTGAAGTCGGCCAGCTACTGGCCCCTTGGGTTCCATTGCCCTATTCCGAATTTCCCTACCTTCAGTTCACCGTTCTCTTTTGTGCCTAGTTTTGCGTTGAAGTCTCCCATTAACACCGTATAGTGGGTTTTGGAGGAATGCATGGCTTTAGAGATATCCTCATACATTTCCTCCACCTCCTCATCGGGGTGTGCCAAGGTTGGTGCGTAAACCTGTATGACCTTCAGCGAATACCGTTTGGTGATTCTGAGTATAAGGTACGCAACCCTCGTCGACACACTCCCAATCTTTACAACGTTGTTTACGAGAGACTTGTGGACGATAAATCCGACACCTCCTTGGGACAGATGGTCGCCCTCCCGGTGATAGAACAAGTTGCCGGATTCAAGGATTACCGTGTCCTCCCCCTCTCTTCGGACCTCGGATAATCCTATAATATTCCAGCGTAACTTGTCTCTTTCTTCTTCCAGCTCCAGGATCTTCTCGTCAGTCCTCAGGGTGCGTGCGTTGTATTTGCCAGGTCGAGTCGTCTTAGGTGGCAAAAGAACCTCCACCGGAGATTCCTTGCACCGCCTGGCAGGGTCGCCACGTAATAAAGGAAAGGTGTTAATTGAGAAGAGACGTGTTGTTGGTACTAGAACTTTATTTATACTACTCAATATTCTTAACTTAACTCTAATATATATAGTCGTTGGCTCTATACAACAATGCAGTCTTAGCACCAACATTCATTTTCATCTTTAGTTGGAAGGTATTTTTTTAAGTTTAATTTTTATTTGTGTTTCTATTCACATATTTTAGAATGACAAAAATAGACCATAAACAAAATAAATGCGGACCACATTACTTTAATACGTTTATATCAAGCAAAGGTAGATTAAGTTGATCCCATTCTGCATCACGGTGCGTAAGTAATCATTTTCTGTGACAAGAAATCCGGGCCATTAGTTATCCGATACGTTATGACATAGCACCATTTTTACTTTTCTCCTACAAGCGTTTGTGTGCTTAGTAATGTAATCCCTTGGTTCGATCACTTAACGTGTTCAGTTACAGAAAAGGTAGACGAACAAGAAGGACGCTTAACAGAATGACAAAAGTAAAGAAAAAGTATAGAAAATAATATTGAAGTGAAAGTTGATTTGCCCGTATTACAAGACTAAATACTTATGTTCTCTTAAATATAATATATCCAATATAAATATTTTATAAAAAATCAAAAAGTACATATTTTAAAATTACCAAAATAATAGCCAATTTCTGCTTTTTTTCATTGACTTCTGGTCGACTCTAGTAATTTAAACATGTTAAAATTTAAGATGATTAATTGGAACGTTATTAGAAACGTTCATTTACTTAATAGTGAACTCTCCTCATCTTTACCATAGACCAACGATAAGGAGAGTTCTCGAATAGTAAACTCTCCGCATCCTTAGTCTATGGTACATAGATTTTTAATTTAAAATTCATATTTGTGGGTATTGACCTCTATATATACAAGTTTTTGGGTCACTAGAGCCTGTTATATTAGTTAGCAAACAGGTGAGGAGATTTAAAAAAAAAGAAAATATAAGATAAATAATTCAAAAATAAATTATAAATGCATGGCCAAGTGATATTCTTCGTCGTAAAGCAAAAAGTACGAATTGTTGGGTTTGGTGATCAATATGCAATTTTCCCCGAGTCTACCTTTAATATTATTACTTAAGCCGTATATGCTTAACTTATATTATAGGCTTGCTTAACTTGCGCGTATCGCGTGACTTGTGGCACTTTATCATAAATTTCGCAATTGGCAACTTCCTTCAACATTTAGAAGTTTATGCTATTATCAAAACCATTTAAAAAAACATCACCATTATATGAATCCAAAAAAAATCAAAAGCAAGCCAACGATTTTTTGGGTATACGCATTTCATGGGCGTTAATATTTTTATGTTCTATTATAAACATTATACAATATGAGAGTGATGAACGAGTTAACAATCCACCTGATACTAAATGGCTACTGCGGCCTATGGAGACTTGTAAGCGACGTCAAAGAGAAGTGGGTGAAGAAGTACATAATAAACAAGAGCAATATTATTATCGGTCTCATCAAAAGTTTGCGCGTTTACCGCTAAAAAGAACCCCTTTGTCGTATCTCCTCAGTTTCAAGGAACTCCCCTTGTTGCCTCAGCCAGTATCGGAATCCTCGGCGTCAACATATCGAGTGACGTGCAGTTTCATGGTCACTTGGAAGAGAAGGCCAAATTGGCCTCTAAAAAGCTTGGCGTGCTCAACAGAGCGGGACAGTATTTCATGCCGGCTCAACGCCTGCAACTTTACAAGACGCAGGTTCGGCCTCACATGGAATACTGTTCCCATCTCTGGACTGGGGCTCCACAGTGCCAGCTCCTTCCACTTGATCGCATCCAGCGCAGAGCGGCTCGAATCGTCGACGAACGAGTCCTTTCCGATCGGCTCGATTCATTGGCGCTGCGAAGAGATGTAGCATTCCTTTGCATTTTCTTTCGCATATATCACGGGGAGTGCTCTGAGGAATTGTTCGGATTAATCCCAGCCGCCAAATTTCACGAACGCACATCGCGACAGAACTACCGATACCATCCACACCATCTGGATGATTGGCGGTCCACCACTGTGCGATTTAGAAGATGTTTTCTTCCTCGCACAACTTCCTTGTGGAATCGATTACCACCAGCGATTTTTCCGGACCGATACGACTTAGGGACCTTCAAGAAAAGAGCCTACTCCTTTTTAAAAGGCCTGCAACGCATCTGCAATTCCACTAGTTCCCTGATGTTGCAGTTATTCATGGGCGGCGGTAGTCATAAAACGCTACCTTAAAAAAAAATTAAAATTAAAATTAATATTCAAAAACTGAAGTTAAGTTAACTAAAAAAATTAAACGCGATAAAATCCGTAAAATTAGTTTCGTTTAATTTTTAAAAAAAACTCATTTATTTTGTGCTCACGCCTAGCGTCACGCCATGACAACTAGGACTGTATTATTGGGGCTTCCGCCTATTAATTGAAGCTTAAGTAAAACTTGGAAAATGCCTACACAATTTTATATTGGATTAGTTCTGGCTTTGAATTTCGAAATAGTTTTAGTTAAATTTACCTTATGTACCCGCCTGCCAAGCATATATACTGCGGCAAATGTGGTAGACATTTGAGGCAATCTATGGGCGAGGTCTATGTTCAGCAGTGCAGTTATGAGTTAGGCTGTGATAAATATATTTATGGTAAAGTGAAGTTACAGCATAAATACTTCCCGCGGCTTGATACAGGTCTCCTCTCATTTCTGAGAGAGATTTAGGGTAAGGAAGTATCCACCACGCTGCCCCAATTCATGCTGGCGGAATTCACATGTCTTCGAATTATTCGTTTTGAATTTCTCAGACATGGAGATAGTCTCACGATGTTTTCCTTCACTGCTGAGCTCGTGAAAAAGCAGCGTTTAAAGTTGAAATCAACAATTTCATTGGTGCCAGGGGAAATTGAACCTGAGTTGCTCGCGTTCTCTACATTTTATGATGAGTGCTTAACCTCTGAGCTACTATGGTTCAGTTATAATAATTCAATTCTTAGAACACAAGCGGCCAGTTCCCACTTATCGAGTGATAGATAATTTTTTTATCAAATTAGTGTAGCCTCTGCTCACACACGTAAAATTTGACAGGGCTAACAAATATTTCGCCTTAACAATAGTTTGCCGTTTGGCGGCGTAAGAAAATCCACTACCTCATATCATCTCGTGAGTGTCGTAAGAGGCGACAAAGGGAAATGAAAATGGGCAGAAGCACCTTCCTGATAACAACTCAAAAAAACTGCGGTTGCCAACCAACTAAAGTAAGCCTATGTTCAGCAGTATACTTTATAGGCTGTTATGAATGAATTGATATTATAAACAAATTATTGCTTTCAGATTACTATTGGATGACAAAAATGCTCTCCCATTAGAGCATGTAACTTTTTGTCAAATCTGCCAATCCAAATGAGGGAACGGACCGTTAAAGTGTATTAACTGATTGTCTTCAAAGATTCTCAATTATTTATCTTTCTTGATTTTCATGTCCCTCACACTTGAGAACATCCATGATCATTTTATTTTAAGTAGGATTTATCCATAAATACCTCCATCTTGTGTATGATCATCATTACATTTCGTAATACTGTGATACTTTTGGAAATAAATTACGTAAATAATGTATGAATAATAGTGAACGTAATCGATAAAAATGATAGAGTAGATACTAGCAATCGTCCATCCAGCATTATTCATCGCTGTTATTACGTCCAATCATTTGATGGATACTTTTTGAAAATTATTTTTGCTTTTTCCTAATCGATGATTCTGGTGACGTTGCTATGTAAACTAACAAAAATAATTATTGGTACAAAAGAAGACTTTCTTTGTTTAAGTTTAATAAATCATATATCTTCAGTTTTAATATAAATTATATTGTGATTGTTTCTAATGTGTATTTACTGTAGCACATAATTATGTATTTTCGTAAAAAAACCTGAATTTTTCGGGAGTAAAATAATTCGAGGGCATGTGAAATTCAAACACGCACTGTAGTTATAACCCTCTCAGAAATGAGAGGAGACCTGCAGAAGTGGGATGTACTCGTATATAGGGTGAAATTTTAGAAACATTACTATATTATGTCTTTTACAAGAAATTATAAGGCTAGTTTTATAAAAAATCTAAAATCAATCTTAATATTCCATGCTATGTGCACAGTTATGTCCCCAAGGAATGCCCAAAGAATGGTCGTAAGCCTCCTGCATCAATCGACTTCCTGCATGTTTTACCAACTACAACTATATAACTTACTTATTTACACTAATATATTTTTTTATTTCTGTTTTGCAAGAACGACTATCTGCACGCTGCTATAACATCTTTAACTAAGAATCAAGCGGAATATTCCGATAAGTATAACTGCTTGTAAGTATCCACATTATATATTTTTGTCTATACGACTTACATACTTCTGCTTAAGATTTATATATATTTTAAATTATCACTGTGGTTTTCTAATATTGTTCTTATTTTACAAGTTGTGAGTTTAAAAACAATTTACTTACTGATTACTTCGTTTTATTTGAAATTAACAAAATTTTTTTTGTTATATAAAGTCTTATTATTATTATAAACCTGTTTATCAAAACAAAAAATGAAAACTATGGTTTCATAATTGTTTGTAAAATTGTATTTTAATACACAATCTTATTTTTATAATTTACGTATAATAAAACACTTGAAACCCGTTTACCTATATAATATATTATAATATGTACTTCTTTGCAATGACATTAAAGCTTGGTGCAAATTGCTTAGATCGTTTCAAGTGATTGTGTAACAATTTTCCTTTTAATAAATAAACAGCTCCATTTTGTTCAGACGAAGATTGCCCGACGATGTTAAGACCTGGAGAAACTATGCATATTTAGAAGAAATTTACGATGCTGTTCGCGCCACTGACAGTGAGTATATTTTGCAGATATCGTCACAGTAAAAGTATTAACAGAATTTTTTTGGAACCATATATTTTGTTACACTCATCTAAAATCCAATTTTACACTAATGAACAACTTAATGTTATGAACAATGTGATTATAATTTTCATATTAGCCTTCAATACCATTTAAGATAGCATCAGTTATTTAGGAGTTTTGTTCAGCGGTTAAATTACGAGTTCTATGCATAAAAATATTTCTTACAAAGGCAAGCAGATAACACATTCGCAGTATTAAGAAATAATTACCTTAACAATAATTATTTCAAATATTAATTTAATTTGCAGGTTTGAGCACAGAAGACTTTATGGCAAAATTAGGAGAACATTTAATATTAAATGCTTTTTCACATAATTGTCGATTGGAAAGAGCATTCAAATGTCTAGGTACTAATTTAACTGAGTTTTTAACTACTCTCGATAGCGTTCATGATGTGTTACATGATCAGGTAAAAGATACGATTTTTTTTATTGTTGTGAATTAAAAAAAAGAATGTAAAGCAACATAATGTTATCAGGATGATGTTTTGAAGGACGAGACTGTTGAATACGAAGCTGCGTTTGTTTGTAAAATATCAAGAGACAAGATTGAGTTATATCTCACAACAGAATGCGAGCCAGTTGCATATTTACTAGTTGGAAGCCTTAAAGCAATAGCAAGACGCCTTTATAATACCCAAGCCGACATAAGACTGATGACCTATACCAATGATCCAAGAAGATTCAGGTTTGTATTTCTTTTAAGATATTGAAAAGATTAATAAAGGTATTAAAGCCAAATTGATAAAGATCAGTTGTTTATAATATTATTGATCGATACAACGATAGATTCCTGTATGTTATGCGTTCAAAAATTATTGTACTGAGACGTTGTAAAATTAAACAATACAATAACAATTTTTTTTAAAACTTAAAAAAAAACATTTATTACATTCAGAACCGGTTTTTCATTCGTCAGGTAAAAGTTATCCATCAATTAAATTATAACTTGACTGAACATAAAAGAGAAACAATTGAACTATTTTAACCGACTTCAAAAAAAGGAGGTGGTACTCAATTCGACTGTATTTTTTATGTGTGTTACCGATTTCGATGATTCTTTTTTTATTTGAAAGCTTCAGGTTAAAGACGCTTCTCATGTGGTTCCATAGATCAAGATCTGACCAGTAGTATTTGAGTTATCCTTAATAATGCGTATTTAATTGACTTCGACTACATTGATGATGTTCTCATTTTATTTATATTGAAGTCGATTGTACAAATTTTTTTAATTCTACAACTGAACCTAATTTTAATTTTATTATGTTGTATTTTATCTTAAGAATAAATTTTTAATTATATTATTTAAAAATTGGCTTTTTGTCTATTTAAGCCCTAAATGAAAACTCCATACAGGTATGAAATCTCAGCAACTCCCCTACATCCAAAACCCAAAGGAGATAAAAGCGAGATAGAAAACGAAGTAGCTTGTATTGCTTCATCTAGTAAGGCTGCAGATTTGCGCATTGGTGTTGCAAGCTTTTGCAAAGCATTTCCTTGGCATTTTATTACGGACAAACGATTGGAACTTGTGCAATTAGGTAAGTGAAAATTTAGCAGCATGTATGTAGACTACTCACACTACTGGCCACAGGTCCTTTTCTTGTCAAATATATCGATAATTCATAAACTTTTACGCAACATCAAAATCACTACAGTTGATCACATGATGTCTGCTGTTGAACATAGACTTTCCGCATAGATTGTAAAAACGCGTAGTTATTAGACATCTCTGAAAATTAACTCTTTGCGTATCTCATCAATCTGTCACTTCGTCTAGTAGAGCTTACCTTTCATTACATATGTCAGGCAGGCCTGTCACTCAAGTACCTTTCTTCTACAGTCGATTATGCTATTTGTCCGGCCCATGGATGCTTCAGAATACATTATGGTATTTCAATTATTTTTGTCCGATTATATAAATCTTCGTAATAGATTTTACAACTTATAAGAATCCCGAGCGCCGCCCTCTACATAGCTCAACGAAGGACTTCGAGCGTTATCGTATAGTCAGCGATAAACGACCATTATACATAACTCACTGAAAAAAAAAGACAAACGTTTTTAACACAATTGCAATATACTTAGTAAATTAAACCCACACATTATTTTGTTACGATTATACATAATGTAAGCGGAAATATGCCAATATATTCAAATGCCTTTTACTTTTTACTACTACCTTGTTATTGTTGGTTGAAACTTTGGCAGCCGCTAGATGCCACAAAATTACTGAATCAAAATTTCATAGACAAGGTACAGATAAAGGGGTGGCATTACCAATGCGAGGGTGTCGGCTCCGTTGAGCACGCCAACTTGCCTATCCAACTTAGTGAACACTACAAACAAATAAAGCTGCACCAAGAATGCACCATGCAGGCATGGTGCATTCCATAGGCCACACTTAGAATTTCTTCTATATCGTGGAAATTTTTCCAAACGAAAATGAAGTAAAAAGAGAATCTATAACTGCATTTTGTCCCATAGCTGTCGTAAAAGGTGGTTTTGGGATGTGCCAGTGCCAGAAATGTCTCATGTTGATATTACCATCTTGTATTTTAGCTAACTTAAAAAAAGTTTCTCAATTCGATTGTGTTTTATTTTAAGTATGTACGTTACGCGATACTTTTGCAATTTTGAAACGATTTTGCAGATTTATTTTATTAATGAGGCCAAACCGCCTGCTAAGCTGCTTTTATACGTGGTAGAGCCATGCTGCAGCTATGTATATTAGTAGTATAGTTGTAGCACGAATGGGTCGTCTCGACCGGGGAAGGACCACGCTCTCACAGAATACCAGCGCAAAATTGCAGTTTAACACTGCTGTGTTTCGCATGGTGTGTTTAGAGAACCGGAGACCCTTTGACTGGAAACGTGGCATTTCATCTTAGTCCTCACGGGTGATAACGCATCTGCATTTTGATTCTTTATTGAGGATAGATATAGATATCTATGGGTCACAGCAACCACTTACCATCAGGTGGACTGTGTGCTCGTTTGTCACCCTATCCTATAATAAAAGCGTGGCAACTATGGCAAATATCCCCTTTATAAGGCAAATTATGGGGAGGCCCATGTTTAGCAGTGTACTTTGGCTGTTATAAATAAATGAATGAAAAAAATGCTATACCTCAAGTATGGTCACATTTAAATTGGAAAAATAATTCCACCTCTGACTACTTAAAAGACATTCTAGTTGTTACCTTGAGCTTGTGGTATTGAAACAAACAGAAACAGAAACTGAAACTTTTATTATATATAGATTATAAATAATACTTATTGAACGTCACTCTTTTGTTTAATTACCACTGGTTCGAGAAAAAAAGAACTCTGTCCTGGGAAGAACCAGCAAGAAACCCAGCGGGACTTTTTAAAATAACAGCTTACAATCATGTATGTTACACAATTGACAACACAAAAGAAATTATAAATAGCTTCGTGGCGATTACCTCATTCCGAGGGGTTATTATCATCCATAAATTCCTTAATATTATTATGACCCTTTTTATAAAAACTTAGTTTAATAAAGTTTTTGAACTTTGAGCAGGTCAAATTTTTTATTTCCTGGGATTTTGTTGTAAAAGCGTATACATCGCCCCAAGAATGAATTACTAACTCGGTGGAGTCGAGTAACTGGTACTACTAACTTGTGTCTGTTCCTAGTATTTACAGAATGAATATCACTTTTTTTTTTAAATCAATTTTATTTTTGTGTACGTACATTAAATTTTCATAAATGTATTGAGAGGCCAAAGAATTTCCTTAAATTTTTGTCGCAGTCTCTTTGGGCTTTAAATGATAAATTGCTCTTATGGCCCTCTTCTGTAAAACAAATATAATTTCAGTGTCAGCCGCGCCCATAGCAAAATACCATACGACATCATGCTATGGAAATAGCTAAACTAAACTAGTCTAGCTGTTTCAACACTCTTATGTGAGTCCAATAATTGAACTAAAAAGAGTATAAGCCGATTTCAATATACTAAAAAGTATGAAATAATTTCCAGTGACACGTGGTATTGTCATGATCAATCCGCCTGCCAAGCGACGGGCTTATGGAAGATATAACGGGGAAGAAGAAGACTGAAATATATACTAGCGCACGTAAAAGTCTCGTCCTTTCTAAACCCACTTTAGGTTCATAATATCTTTTCCAATACTTTTAACGTCATGTCATTATGCAAGACTCGTTAGTTTTATGACCGTTTTTACTATTAGCTATAATTATTAACGACTTTTCAAGCGATTTACTTGAAATTGGATTAACATAATAACACTCAGGAGATTTGCCTTGTATAAAAACTTTACCCAATATAGCATTTCGTTGCGGTTTTGGTTTTGATTAATAGCTAAAACAACATTTTCATTATAGGTTAGCTGTTTAAAGTCAAGATTTTCAAGATTTTATTATGTTTAGTTAAACAAAAAAACTATTAAAAATTAGTATTATTTTTACCTAGTTAGTGGTATTAGTTTTATTTACCTTTTGGAAACAGATAACGTAACGTAACGTATCCAAAAATAATATTATAATTTTATACAGTACGTCGTATTTCAAAACCAGTAAAATAATTTAAATTTTATTTTTATTTTGCAACCATTAAAATCATATGTTATTAATTGTTTTAAGTAATTGAAAGGTCCGTTAATTTATAAATAAAATGGTTTGGCAACCGCAGTTTTTATTTTCAGGTTGTTATTAGAAAGACGCTGTTGCCTATCTCCTTGTTACCCTCTGTCGCTTCTTACGATACCCACGAGATGATATGGGGTGGTGGATATTCTTACCGGGAAATTACATAAATCATAAAATCTATAATACGAGTATGTTCTTAGAACTGCCATGGAGCTTGGCACTCGTTCAGGCCACAATTATTTTATTGGCGAAGCCAACAACCTCGAACGTTTTTGTACTGAACTTGGCCCCCTTTTCACATTCATTTTTTTAGTGAGATATGATGAATATTTGAAAAAAAAAATTCTTGTTGTTACTATTCACTTTATTTTCAAAATATATAGTATAGTTATATTCTAAATTAAATTCTTATAAATTATAAGAATTAAATTTCGACAAGATTACTGTGATTTTATAGGGTTGTGCGATTAGTTTCAAGTTACTCAAAACTAACCACACCAATAACTATATCGATAATTTGTTGTTCGGATACTAATAAGTTATATAATATCGATAATTAGTAGTTCTTGTAATTTTTATAAGCCTGATTATCTAATTTGATGCCAAATTTCAAGTGTCTAAGTCTCCATGAGTGGACTAGGTTTTTGATGAGTGAGTCAGCGAGTCAGTGAAACAGTATAGTGATCAAATGACACTTTTCCCAAGAACTATAATAGACTTATTCATGAAATTCAGGAAGTTAGATTTTAAGTACTCAAAGGGTGTAAAACAACAAGTGTGTATGTCTAATAGTTTTAGAACTAAGGAAGGGTCGAATGTTACTCGAAAGGGTTCGTCTAAATAAAAACACTGCCGTTGTGTAGCTCTTTTTATCCGAATTTAAAAAAGGAGGTTTTTAGTTCGACTGTACAATTTTTTAAATTTATGCTGGTGATAAGATGGCTGGTTCTTTTCTTGCTCAAAGACTAAGTATAGCCATTTAGCGAGTAAACACAGCCAGCGTTCTTGGCACGATACCGCGGAGAGTATGTTAATTTCAGTTTTTAGTTTTAGTTTTTTTATTAGTTTTTTTTTTATATTGTATATATTTCAATGTTACGTAAATAAATTATATGATAAAACTTTTAGTTTAAATAACTTTAATTAAAATATTATGTTACTTTTATCTATTATTCTTAATTCGTATTTTTTTCCAACCTAACCTAAACTATTTTTATTCATTTTATTTATTTATTTTAATAATTTATGTACAGTACACACATACTTTGATAGGAAAATGAAAAAGAGAACATTTGTACAAAGGCTCTGCTTATTCCCTGTTGAAATTTCTTCCAGTAAGCCTAATGATACGACTCTGAGAATAATGTCATAAAATTATTCTTCCGGCGTTTCGCCGGCCGCTGACACGGCACATGTGTCGGACTTCATTGAATACTATCTACAAGATATGTTTTTATTTCGTGGGCATGTAGGTTTTCTCACGATGTTTTCTTACACCATTTAACAAGATAAATCAAATATAATGATTTCTTATATTTACGCGAACACTACACATTGAATAAAACTACTTTTACGGATTATATACGGAGGCTGGGTACTACCACCTGCTTGGGATCCTGTAATTAATAAAATTAAAACTAAACCCAAGCATACCACTGCAAGACTTAAAGACACAGTAAGTTCATTCTGCGTAGATCGGACCAAAATTAATAATTAAAAAAGCTGAAGGTACTCCGGGTTAACTCTGACATCGGGACGTCAATCACCTCAGTCCCCCGAGACCATGTGTGCTGTAAAGCACCCGAAACGTCGAGAATTAATAAAAATAAGTTATTAAACGCGATATAATCCGTAAAAGTGGTTTTATTCAAAGATAAATCAACGCTTAAAATTGCAATAAACAACATTGGCTCCGACGGCTATCCTAATCTTTTATTTCTGTGTGTGAGCTTCAAATGAAAAATATTTTTATTCTAGTTCTACGACTTTCGAAGCTACTTATATTTTAGCTTGAGTATCTTTAAGTTGTTTTAGAAGCAATAAATTTGTTGCTAAAATTTTCTCTAAGCTTTGATATTCATAGGAGTATTGAATAGAAATAATGAAATTATGCTAAATTTCCCATAAACATTTATTAGTTTACTGATTTATAATTGTTTAATAAAATTTAACTTTATTTTCTATATAAACAGTCTTCAATTAGAAAAGAAGTTCAGCTTTCATTTTATTGATTTTAATTTTTTTTATTAAACATTCATAGCATTTTATTTTACCTAACAGCTGTTGGCTTCGATTGGAATATAAATTCATCTTTAATTTGTTAATATTTAATTGTTTTTGTTAACATATAAGTATACAGCATTTTATTTAATATAACAGCTTTTAGCTTAATAATTCTAATATTTTTGAGATTAACTTGGTAGAGCCATGTGGTAGGTATATTACCGGGCCGGCTCGTCCAGGGAAGGATGACGCTTCCACGAAATACAAATAAAAATCGTTACTCTTTTTACTGATAATAAGGTATTCTATCTTATTTCTCAGGGGTTTTGATCCTTAATCAAAGATAGATGAAGGTGTCTATGGAGTATCCACTTACCATCATGTAACAAACGATCACACGTTTGTCACCATCTTCTACAAAAATACCTCAAAATTATAAGAAAAACCTTGTATTGAAGGCTTTTTAAATGACATCTATTTAAAAAAATTGTTAGTTTGTAAAATAGATTCACCTATTATTAAAGATTAACCAATGTAACAAACGGATCAGTAAGCTGAAGTGGTGTGTATGACAATATGTCTGCTCGTAGAATCGACCACTAATAGGTTCTCGAGTGAAGGCCTCGTTCCGGTAAAGGAAGTGTAGGTTGGTGCCTCACTAGATAGGAGTTACGACCTGCATGGATTCTATTGATGCAGGTGGCTCAGGACTGTGTTTTGTGGCTTTCCTTTGGCGGAAGCCTATGTACAAAAGTGGTCTTGTGAAGGGCCGATGACCATAATAATGATTAAGACACTATGAAAGATCTAACTATGTTAACACGACTAATTATCATCGTTATCATTACAGCCTATAAAATAAATGTCTACTGTTAAACATTGATTGAATCATAAGGGGAATATTTGCCATAGTAGCCACACTTGGCAGGCGAGTTGGCAACCGCATTTTTTAGTTTGAGTTGTAAGCATTAAAATACTAATCTTCTGTTACATTTCCCTCTGTCGCTTCTAACAACACTCACGGGATAATATGGGGTGTTGGATATTGTTACACCGCCACTAAATGGCACTTAACTTCATACATATTATAGATACATACTACGTGTTCACTTCATGAATGCCGTTACCTCCCGCCGCACTCCCTCATACCGCGCCTCAAGCGTCTCCCTTATAATACCGATAGCAACGTTGAAATATATCTACTACGTCCATTGTTTGTGCTCCCGTGCGATCTCTAGTTTGTTACTATTTTTGTTGTTGTTTTTTTTTTAGTGTTGATTTTTTGTTTCTGTTGACTTTTTACGTTCGTTAATTTGTGATAAACACAGAATGGAGTGATGGCAGTGATAAAGAAACGAACGATTGCGATAAAATAACTGGTATTGAAGTTATAGATGCATCTACCTACCAGTTTTTATTTGCGCCTTTGTAAATAATTCATTTAAAATTATACATTTTAAATGAAATATTAATTACTTTAAAAAAACATTTTATTTTATCGGACACGTTTCTATTCAGTGTTATTATTTTACTTTACTAACTAAATAAATTATTCAATAATAAGCATTTTATCAACTTGCTTGCCTTCCATTTCTCTGTACAGAGCAACAAACTAAAAATCGAACTTCTTAAAATTAAATACTTACAGTAATAGTTTTGTAAACGGTACCGTCAGCTCTGACGTCATAACGGTCGACGACGGCAAACTCGAAATGAACGCGTAGTACAAGAATATTTGTGCGGAGCGGATATTAGTATTTTGCACAAATGTTTCATTTTCATAAACATTGAGGTTAATTGGGGCGCTATTCTCCTTAACGAGGCTCAAGCATCATTTAGGATATCCCTTTATGTTTTTGTATAAGGTTCATGATATAGCATTACACACTTTTGCCGAAAGGAATCAAGATCACCACAGTGTATGGTTTTTATTACACAGATAAGATAATGTTACTAAAAGTATAATATTACAAAGAGGTTCAAAATAATAATATATATAACAATATTGTAAGTGAACTACCTTCAGAAATATATAAATAAATGGCTATTGATCAAAATGACTGGCAATCTTTGGGGAAGTTGAAGACAAGATATAAAGTTTTCCGGTATAACTCAAAATGTAAGAATATAATACAAGTGTACACTTGGGCTGGTCGTGTAAAGAAGCACAGCGTCATTTCTCTACATGATTGATCTTCTTGAGATATAAGGATTATTTTTATAACAGTAACAGCAACAAAGAAACGTCCAACTGTTGGTATGTGATGCTGTGGTGCATAGACACCAACATCTGTTTTTGTTAAGGTCTCAATATTCAGATATGTAGTCACCGCTGATAACTAAGATGGGATTCCGCGTCATCAGTTAAAAATAGTCCACGTTTTTTGTCACTAACCAATACATAGAGATATACCTATGGAGCGGCATATTCTTCTATAGAAATAATAGTTATACAAATATCTATAATATCGACACACACTTGTCTAAAACAGTTTTGTCTCTTTTAACAAAGCAGTAGCTGCAATAGAAAAGAGAGACAACTACACTTTGTCAAGTGCTTATTTTCGTAACACTTTCGTGTGACGTCATTAGCTCATCCATGCGTGACTGCGCCGCCATGTTAAGCGCCAAGTTTTGTGGTAGATCTGCTGTCAAACTGTCAAAAAGCAGTGACAAAGTGTTGTACTAGAAATTATTTTAATATATTAATTTTGTTCAGAAATGAATAAATAATATTAATAGTTTATAATTTCCGGATATCATGTTTCATGATCATGCCAGATTTTAGAATTTCCAATAAACAAAATTAATGTACCTTCCTGTGAAAAATAATATTTTTCATTTAAAATCTGAATATATATATATATATATATAATACATACATACACATACATATAATCACGCCTCTTTCCCGTAGGGGTAGGCAGAGACCACTTCTTTCCACTTGCTACGATCCTTACATACTTGTTTCGCTTCGTCCACTTTCATTATTCCCTTCATACATGCTCTTCGGTTTAGGGTACTCTTGACCTGGCCTTTTTTCAAGACGTCCCTGATTTGGTCGAGAAACGTCCTCTTATACCGTATATGTCCGCCTTATACACTTTTTTCGTCAATCGTTCTTCATTCATTCTCTCGACATGGCCAAACCATCTCAGCATACCTTTCTCAATTTTTGTCACTACATCTTCTTTCAATCAATTTTATATTAAATTCAATCAATTTTATATTAAAAATACTATAATACGGGATCAGGGATCTCTTCTCACTACTCTGTCGGTAAACTGTCCGTTTTAGCATTTGATTGTGTTAAAGTGACAAGCTGTCTTAAGCTGTTAAAGTGTAGTGAACAAATTTTATATGTACTACATCGTGTGATAATGGCATAAGATAATTCATTACGTCATTTCATTCCAGGGATTTCGTAAGAAGCGAATATGGGACAAGCCATAAATGTCTTATGGTTCCCAATTGATAGCGGTATAACATTTGTAGATACAACAGGTGTATCTACAAATGATGGTGTATCCAAGAATGATGATTAAGGCAAATCGTCTCTTCAATGCGAGAGCCCCATATCTACTAGTGGTAGAATGAAAAGAAATATAATTCGGTAATTAACTTTTTATTGACAGGAGGTGGTTTCATGAGGTTGTTTGGAACATACCTGGCATCACATGGTTCAGCTTTAGGCACGTATTTTAGACTTCTACGTCCACGTGGAGTGCCGCTTGATTTTCGTGAGATTTTAAAAAGAGTCAATACTCCGTTTATGTTTTGTCTCAAAATCCCTGGATCTACATCACTTGCCGAGGTAAAGATGCATTACTTTTGTTAAGCCTTTTGTAAAAACTGTTTATGAACTATAAAATAATGTAATTTGGACGGCGGAATTATTTGAATACAGTGAACGCAAATAAAAAAGGCATCCCTAGCTACAAAAAATGACCCAATGCAAATTGAGATGTCACCGTGTAGTGGCGGTGTAAGAATATCCACTACCCCATATCATCACGTGGGTGTCGTAAGAGGCGACAGAGGAAAACAAATCAGGAAATGATCATCAGTGTCTTCGTAATAACGACTAAAATAATAAACTGCGGTTGCAGACCCGCTTTCAAGCGTGCCAATTATGGCAACTATGGCCCCTATGATGCAATCTATAGGAGAGGCCTATGTTCAGCAGTGGATTTTGATAGGATATAACGGTAACGGTAAATAGTAGGCGCAGTTTTCCAATTGCGCTGCGAATGACTTTAGTTCTAATACCGTCACTATCATAATACTGATTAATTATAGTATGCGTTGCACCTTATTCCATAAAACGTCCCTGGCGACGAGTGACGAGCATAATGGCACAATAAACGTTGTAAGTGACTTGTGAATGGCACTTGAAACCAATGACTATCTGCATGTGTGTGTCCCGAGTCCTCATAATATAACATAATAAACTGTTAGGTAATCAGATATATGTTTCAATCATAGATTTAGAATATACTGGCATAGTTTCAATATTATGTTAGTTTGTTTGAAATATTGTGACATGTTGCCCACTTAATTCTCTATAAGTAATACTTCCTGGTATTATTTGAGTTTACTGTTTTACTTTATATGAAATATATAATATTTTTGCACAATAATTAAATTGAAAATATTTACACTTGTTTAAATATTGTAAATATTTATGAATTATATTTCAGACTACATTCCTAAGTACGAGTATATTCCTTTGGCTCTCGCAAAATATACCATCTCTTTGAACAACAAAGGGATCATACGTAAAACTAAAATGTGATCTTATGATAGAAAATATAAAAATATGCAATAAAAATAGGGATACTGTGTTACGAAAATAATATTAAAAAGGAACACGAATAAGATGTGCAAAATTGTTTAAAATAATTGTTTTTCCTATTTGTATTTGAACATTTGTATTATAAAAAAGTTCATATATTTGAAAATAAAAGGTAAAGCTTTAAAAAAATCAGTTAAGAGTTACGAAAAAAAATAAAAATATTTTTTTAATCTTCATCGTTAGTGGAATCATCTTCATATTCGAAGTTCGGTTTGACTTGGTCGTTTTCATCTACGATCGAAAATTCTACTTCATTCAATGTGCCGCGGATTTTTCTCCGAACCGGTTTACTTCGACGATACTCCAAAACCGCCTTGCATTTTTTAATGTTTCCGACGTAAATTTTATTATTTTTTCAAATGTTTTTTGTCCACAAAATACACAATTCGAACTATTGTCACTCATTTTTGTAACATATATCAAACTTACTGCACTGAATTCAATAAACGTTTCTTAAAACATATTAAAATAACGAAAACGTTGTACATGCACACGCTGTTGTGATCAGTTGTGATGGCATGCGACAGAACGCACTGTGGGGACGGTGCGAGTGAATGAGAGACAGAGAAAGAGTGAGAAGGGCAAAGTGGCGCGAAGTGGAAAATACATAGTTCTCAGCGGCTGCTTGCACCACAGTACCACACTTTATTGATGATTTTAGCTACTTCGGCTTGTGCGAATCGTCAGATTATGTTATTCCCGTGATACGTGACTAATTTCATGCAAAATAAAAAAAAAATACCGCGCTCGGGAATATCCAGGTAACGTATTTTTTTTGCAAGTTTGTGACTCTCCCATTTCCTTATGTCATACTCAAATTGTCAGATTAGTGAAATGCACACTTTTCTGCATGTAATTAACTTACCTTGCCTTAATCTGACGCCCTCGAGTTTTTCTAACGATCGATTTTTTTTACTAATCTGATCGGTTGCCCTAGACGTTCGACCCTATATAAAGGGCTCAGGTATGGTGGGAGTACTCAACAGGGTGCAAGGTTTCCCCTCTTGCGAAATTCTGCCGCGAGTAATTCCCAAAATCCCTGCTTGGGCTCCTATAAACAATGCGCCACAAAATGTTGAGCGTGAATTTTTTATTTTTAGCATAATTGACATTTAACTGTCAATCTAGCAAAAATGTAATTTTAAAGCTCGTATTTTTAAGTCGCATATTAACACATTTGATAATTAATTAAAAAATTGCATATTTAAAACTGCATTTAAGTCAGAATCTTCAAAGTTATGAAAAAAAACCACAAATCTAGATACTAAGATATAGATCGAAGGAAAATAACTAGAGTTGTGTTATAATTACTGGTATAAAAATAGATAATACGTTATTTTAAGTAATAATTTGCACGCCTGATGATGACAATGTTCTCCTAGCCAATTTGAGTCACGTTAAGAAGTTCTGAATAAATGATAATTACTGGAAATATTGATAGCACAATTATTCATGCAAATACACTCTGTTACTTGTCCTGACCTAACCGTGTCCGATATAACGCATATGCGAGATGATACGAATTAGGATGCAGTGCCAGAGATGCACAATCACAGCAATTAGTCATTGCAGAACTACACCCCAAAAACAACATCCTTCTTGTTCAAGTGCTGTTTACGATTAAAATTTGAGCATAGAACCCGTGGCGTAGTAATTTCTAGCCAGGTACAATCACTGCAGTCCTCTTCTATAGCATGTGTTATAACAATTTATGTCATGGAATACTGCGCAAATGACTTTCGACACAATGATTTTCATTTCGAGTCTTGCATGGTGAGTTCGTGTAGCTTTTACCCCTTCCATTGTTCTCTGTGTCGAGCAAGCTTCAGAACACTTTCATTTTAAGAGACAGACATTTTAATGGGGTCAATTTACAAAATTTATCTAGCAACATCACAAACTTGTAGTTGGAAATGGGCAGTGCTGTTATTTGTTGGACCGTCACATAGATTTTACTTATGTGGCTATAAAAAAACATTATTTCATGGTTTTTAATTTATATGGTATTTAATTTTTTGTACACAGTTTTGTTTATGTTTTGTTTATTTATATATCTTAGTATTTTATGATTGTTGAAATGTTCTCCATTTATATTTAAAAGCAAGTTTTGGAATTTTCGTGCAATTGTGTATTAAAGTTAGTTAAAATTAACATAAAACATAAACTTTCACGCCAGTCACCCAGAGGGGTAGGCAGAGATTATGGACTTCCATTTGGCACGATCCTGACACACCTCTCCCGCCTCCTTCACATCCATATACCTACGCATCGTTGGTACACGCTCGTTGGTTAAGGGTACTCTTAATTTGGCCCATTTTCAATATATCGCCAATTTGGTCAATAAATTATCGCCTAGGGCGTCCCTTCCAAACTTTGCTCTCATAAAATTACAGCCAATAAATATCCTATTGCTGGTCACAGGCCTCTCAATTCTGAATGCGTTTTAAGGCAAGGAAAATAGTGCAACTACTTATTATATTTAAACAAATAAGAGGATATCCGGGCTGCAAGAAATTTGACGAATAGATTTTAACGATCTATTGTTGTCGAACTGTGTCCGAATGTTATTAAGATCTAGAATCTATATCTACGAACGACTAGGCACTCGAGAGAAACAACTGTAACTTAGAATGATCGTGCCTATGAAAAATTTACGAAACATCAATCACTATTCTTATATCATCTTCTTTTCTTTTCTCCTTCTTTTTCTTTCAAAACTGGACTATTTTATTTTAAATGCGATATAAGAATAAGTATCGCTATGTCTGTATTCTTTTTATTTTATAATTTTTATGTTCGTTAAATGTGTTTGTTGCATGTCTAATAACGGTGGTAGTGGGCAGTTTTAGTAACTTCAGAAGTGCCCCAGTTATTGAAATAAATAATTTATGGAAAAAAATAAAGACACGTAGCAGTAGTAGATTGATAAACGAGTAGATTCTATCTTAAAAAAATATTTGCTTAGTGTCATTGTTTAGGGAGAAAACAGAGGCATATTGTAAAGACTACCTTGTGATATAACATCAAAGATTGTAAAAATGTCTTAGATCTAGACGTAGTAAATTTAGAATGGAATCACAATTCCTTCCTATTATAAAGGTGAGTATCGATTATAGTCAAGAAAATATATTTTTGTTAATTAAAACATAGTTTCGAGTGTTTTAGGAACCTTTCCAAGTTATATAATTTAATAGTATATTTTCTACTGCGTCGTTTCTTAAAATCGTAAATTGTTTACTAGGTACCTTTTCTAACTTGGAAATATTCCAAATGATGTAAAAGCGATGGTAGTCCGAAACAAATTATTTACGAAACTTTATAATATTTTAGAAAAACTGTAATTATTGGTGCCAAAATTTTACATTGATGTTCTTAAATTGATTTAATACAATTTAATTCAATTTTCAACAGAACTTTAATCATAAATATAATTATATGTTGTATAATCTTATGTATAAATTTCATTCAATCATAGGTACATTAGCTGTTGTAGTCGTTGTTTGTTTGACTAAAGTCATTCTTTAAATTGCACGTTTGAAATCTTTAAAACCTTCAAGAATTAAAGGATCAATATGCTGAAATAATAACATATGAAAGTAACAAACTCTAGAATATTTTTACGTTATAATATAATAACATTTAATTATTCCTGTCACAGGGTTTAGAAATTAAGGGTCAGATGGTATTCTGTTCAGAGTCAGATTCGCTTCTTTTTGTTGGATCACCCTTCTTGGACGGTCTTGAAGGACTAACTGGGAGAGGACTTTTTATTTCGGATATTCCTTTACATGATGCTACGAGAGACGTTATTTTAGTTGGGGAACAAGCGAGAGCTCAAGTAAGATTAATATAGTATTTATGTTCTTTTCTAACGAACACTTAAAGTGTTTGGTAAACAAAATTACTAAATATTTTCAGGATGGATTGAGGAGAAGAATGGATAAATTAAAAAATTCAATCGAAGAAGCCAGCAAAGCGGTAGATAAAGAGCGTGAAAAGAACGTCAGCTTATTGCATTTAATATTTCCACCTCATATCGCAAAAAGGTTATGGTTAGGTGAGTATATAACCTATTAATTTGAAAACGAGAACACTACAACTGTCATAATATGAATAAAATTGAATTTTTCATTGAATATACGAGTAACTTTGTCTCATTCTTCATTGATTAATTACAAAATACCCTCCATAACAACCTCCCCCATATATTGCCTTATATTTACCATAGTTGCCATGTATGGCAGGCGGGTTGGCAACCGCAGTTTTTGATTTTCTAATTGTTGTCAGTAAATCTTTTTTTGTTTTTTTGGTTTGTTTTCCTAAGTCGCATCTTACGACACCCACGACACGATATGGAGTATTGGATATTCTTACATTACCACTACACGATCAATAATTATATCTCATGTTTATTATTGTATGTTTATTATAAGCAACTTAATGTTTATAACTTCCGTAACGGAAATGCATTGAAATACTTTAATACATTTTAAATTTATTCAAGTATTATAATTTTCGTATCACCATTGAATATAAAAAAAATTAGGAGAGAAAATCGAAGCAAAAAGCCACGACGACGTAACAATGCTGTTCAGTGATATCGTGGGATTCACATCTATTTGTGCCACCGCAACACCTATGATGGTCATAGCAATGCTTGAAGATTTATATAGTGTATTCGACGTATTTTGCGAGGAACTTGACGTTTACAAGGTAAGTGCAATTCAGTAAGACCACGTATATTTAAAATCACTACCTTTGCACATGAGTTCAGTTATAAAAAGTGTCTGCTATGTATCACACACAAGTAATAAATAATGAAATATAAAAAAAAGTAAGAAATCAAAACAAAATATACAAACGTATTTTACACAGAAGTAAGGGTAGTCGATACCATGATTTACACATTACTTCAACATATAATTCTAGTTTGCAACATTTAATAGTGTCTTAAATATAACTTGATTTTCTATTTTAGATTAAATTATATTTCTTATATTTAAAAATGTACAAGTAAGATAATTATTTGAATGCAAAACAATAACCAACGTCATTTCGCTTTATTCTCGTATAAATTAATATAGAAATACATGTTTTGATGTCTACTAGTATAATAATGATTTCCTCCATACCGAATTTCGGTCACGGCGGCCAGCCTTAACGGAGACTAGCCATCGGCGCAGGACATGATTATAGTGCCCGATTTATTAATGTATGTACAAGCACAGATGTACTCACTATTCTCTCACTCTCATAGTCCGATGGGACGGTGAAGCGACACGACCGGAGTGAGATCAGGCGCAGGAGCAACGACTTTACGTGCTTTCCGAGGTACGGGGGCGAGTCACCACCAACTTCCTGACTCCGGGTAGCTACTGAGAATTTCTTGACGGAAAAACTCAATAACTGATTTTTTTGACCCGACCCGGGATTCGAAATCGGGACCTCATGATCAGCAGTCGTGTTTACAACCACTAGACCAACGAGACAGTCACACTACTAGTATATCAACTGACTAGTGTGTCAAATGCTCAACTGTTACTACCAGAGTATCCTGTGCTGCATCTCACATGGGTGGTTTTTTTGGGAACTAAATGCAGGTGTTCATGCGGTGCAGAAACCATTTATTATCATATACCCTGCAAGGTTTCTTTGTATGTCAGTACATAATGAATACTATTCTTTAAAGACTCTACTATTTTGTTTATATATTGATTGCTGATTTAACTAACAGATCATCATTACAGCCTTTCACAAGTCCATTGCTGCACATAGATTGCAAAGGAATGCGACAAGGCATGGTATTGAGTCACCTGCATCCATCGACTTTCTGCATCTTTTACCAGGTCGTTCTACACTCCACTTATCGGTAGAAGCCTTCCATTCTAAAACCTTTCTGCTCCATCAGTAGTTGGTTTGTCGAGTTTTATGACTTTGAGTAATTTATTGATTCGTACTCCATATTGCAAGGTGGAGACGATTGGCGATGCATATTGCGTGGCCAGTGGACTTCATCGGAAAATAGACACGCATGCCCCACAAATTGCTTGGATGGCGTTACGAATGGTTGAAACATGTGCGCAGCATCTTACGCATGAAGGAAACCCTATAAAGGTACGAATAATCTATAACATATAACCTCTTACTAGAAACAAATGTCGATAAAATAAAATTTTGTAATATGATCCACGCTCGCTCAGAATACCAGCGTGAAACAGAAGCATAGTACTGCTGTGTTTCGTTCGTTGAGAGACGAGAACTAAAGACTTTTTACTGATAAAGAGGCGTTACATCTTAGTCCTCTGGGGTGTTAACGCATTTTGATTCTTAATCGAGGACATATGTAGGTGTCTATGGGCTACAGCATACACTTACCATCATGTGTGCTCTTAAGCCGACTTTGAAGTTTGCATTTCAAATGTAAGTCAATAAAAATAATAAAATTAAAATGAAATGTGTTGATATGATTTTTATTAAATAGGTTAATATCAAAAAATTTATAACATTAAATTTTAAACTATGAAAAGGTATCCTACTAAGTAAGTTCCTTCCTCTTTTTCTTTTCCTTCTTTTAATTTCTTCCTACTTCTTACTTGTATTATAAGGATTTAATTTTAAAAGGATTTACACTTAAACACCTAAATTAGAAATAGGACTTTTAAAATAACAAATGCCGTGATCAATCCTTGAAAGTAGCGGGTTTATATTTGTACGGCATGTTTTTCCTATAGTCAGCTCTACGTAGCTTGCTCACGTGTTTCCAGTGGCCAAAGTTTGTACGTTTTCGGTGTGCGAAACAAATCATTAAATGTAGTCTATAGAAGTATATTACAGTGGAGCAAACTTTGACTTTTAGTGGAAATAATTTCAGTTATAAAAAATTCGACAACGTGAGCGGCGCTGCGGGTAAAAGCTATTACAAAATAAATATTAGTTAGTTTGACCATATTAGCGAAAATTATTTTCTTTTGGTATTCAGATGCGTATAGGCCTTCATACGGGAACAGTTCTTGCTGGTGTTGTTGGTAAAACGATGCTCAAATATTGTCTATTTGGGCATAATGTCACGCTTGCAAACAAGTTTGAATCCGGTTCGGAACCACTGATGATTAATGTCAGTCCCACAACACACAAGTAAGTGAAATTTAAGAGATCTTAAGTAAGTTCTTCACTAATAGTAATTTACTATAATGAATAATGTCCTCCACGGGTACTACTCAAAGGAGACTAGCCATCTGGGCAGGACAGAGTTATAGTGCCGAGTGTATGCGCAAGCATAGGTGCATTCTCTATTACCTAACTCTCATAGTTCGATGGGACGATAATTCGACACGACCGGAGAGAGATAAGGCGCAGGACCAAAGGCTTTCAAAGGGTTAACTCCGCCAAATTCCTTATTCAGGGCTGCTACTGAAAATTTCCTGACAGAAAAACTGATTTGGCCCGACCTAGGATTTGAACCCGGGACCTCATGATCAGCAACCGCCTTTACGACAACGAGCCCAACGAGGCATTCATATTAGTCATACAATAATTTACTACGATAAATATAAAACGAATTTTATTGATTAGAAACAAATCATTATCAAAACTAGTGGGATGCGGGAAGTAAAGACTGTGTAACAACCTCCGAAGGAGGCGGAGTTATAGCCGAAATAGGAATTTAATTTTTTTGGTTTTTGGCCATTTTGATCCCCTAGGAGTGTAATGAGAACTTTTTGCCCCTATTCAACCATGACCCTCATGACATCCTCCTCTACATGATAGGCTATTCAAACTGACTATGCCTAAAGTTCGACTCACCCCCCAACTCATTTCTAGTCTTTACTTCCAAATTATCATTATTAGACCGTAGACAAATACAGGAAGAACTTGTTGTATTCGTTACCTTTGACATAAGAATTGAGATTACAGTACCTTATTATCAACGAACTTCAAGAAAAGGAGGAGGTACTTAATTCGATTGTATTTTTTGTGTGTTACCTCAGAGCGCTTTTTATAGGTGAATCGATTTTGATGATTATTTTTTTTTATTTGAAATCTGGTGTTTCTCATGTGGTCCCATATAATTTGATCAAGATCTGACCAGTAGTTTTTGAGTTATCCTTAATAATGCGTATTTAATTGACTTCGAATACATTGATGATCTTCTCATTTTATTTATATTGAAGCCAACATTTTTAATTTTACCACTTGTTTATATTGAAGTCGGTTGCACAAAATTTTTAATTTTACCAGTTTTTCATTATAAATTAAAAAAAGTAAAAGTGAAGCTACTTCCCATATACGTTTCACTCCTGAGCACAGTAGATGAGTCCTGAGTTAGGGCGATGCGCTCTACGAGTGTGTGATGGCGGATTTCAAATATCCTCGAACTATTTTTACTTATTAACTTTATTTGCTTTTCCCGCCGAGCAAGTAGTTAATCAGAACGTAAAATTGCAAATAATAATTTAATTAGTGCTGACGAAGATTGAAATCGGGTTGATCGCATACTGCGAAATTTTACGGCAAGTGTTTGTAGACTTAGTCCCTGAGCTACCACGACTCTCGTTATAAATAAGAACTAGAATAAGGTGTAATGGCGGTGTAAGAATATTCACTACACCATATCATCCCGACGTAAGAGGCGACAGAGGGCAACAAATCAGGAGATGGGCAGAAGCGTCTTCCTAAAATTAAAAATAAAAACTGCGGTTGCCAACCCGCTTGCTAAGCGTGGCAACTATGACAAACATATAAGGCAATCTATAGGGGAGGCTTTTGTTCAGCAGTGGACTTTAATAGACTGTAACAGTGACGGTAGAATAAGGTATGTCAGTTCTATTACTTATGTTTAGAAACCTAAAACAGACTTAAATGAATAACTTAAGTCTTTAACTGATTTGTATTGCTTAACCCCATTTCAAAAAAGGATTAGATAATCGATTCACGGTCAATGACCGTGTATGGCGATGGTAAAATATTCACTACCCCATATTGTCCCATGGGACACCCAGGCGACAGAGGAAATAAGCCAGGAGGTGGGCAACGACTCCCCAAAAATATCTAAAAAAAACTGTATTCGCCAATCCGCCTGCCAAGTGTGGCTACTATGGCCAATATCGCTCTTCTGAGGTGGTCTATGTTCAGCAGTGAACTTTTAATAAGCTGTAACGGCAACAGTAATCGATTGGTCTGTATTTTTGTGTAGTACGAGTATGTAAAATTAATGAGGTTAGTCAACCCTTTAGCTGATATTGAGTATATTCTCAAAGAGGTTCCATATTATTATTTCAAAAAGATGGTATGATTTTTGAAGTTAGTTCTTATAATTTTAAAATTATTTAAATTACGTACCCTATATTTCTTTGATATAGTAGCAATAGTAAATGTTATTTGTGTCACAATAATTTGTAAGATTCGCAGTGTTTGCAAAACGAAAGACAATAGCAGAAACGTAACAAAAAATTTTATCTCGCAGGTGGCTTATAAAATTCCCGGGATTCGAGATGGAACCACGAGATCGTTCTTGCCTACCGAATTCGTTCCCTAAGGACATTCCCGGAACATGCTATTTTCTACATAAATACACGCACCCGGGGACTGACCCGAATGCGTCGCAAGTAAGTTTATTTTTCTTTTCTTTTAACTTATTTGGCTACTATAATAATATTGTGTATTTTTCAATTTCTTCGTCAATCTAATTATCTAAGTTTTTCTATGATACAAAGTAATTATTATATAATTAGAAAATAATAATTATATAGTAAAATATTTGATCTTAATTCGGATCAAAAAAGCTATATATTAAGTAAAATCTTTTATATTTTATTAATAGGTAAAACATATACAAGATGCACTTATTGACTACGGAATAGGACAGGCAAAAGGCGAAGTTGACAGTGAAGATCCTACTTAGTGGACATAGTTGTCGCGTTTCTTTGTAATTTTAGTTCTTTATTTACGTAAGCTTAGTTATTAGCAAGAAATAATACATTAATTAGTAAAGAATTTTAATCTAGTCTAGAAATATAAAACGTGGAATATAGTGTTGCAAAATGTATAAGATTCAAAAATATTTTAGATATCTATGTGATCATAATAATATGATAGAAAATAATATATGAAAATTGTTTTTCGCTTAGGATAATTTTGCTCACATCTTAGATATTGAATAAGTTTAATGTTTCTAACGTAATTTTAAGCTTGTAGAAAATTATGACGAGGAGTAAAATTTAGCGCTTAAATTATTAAAAAAATATATATCTTTGATTTCAATAGATAATACATACATAATATTCTCTTAAAACTGTAAATATTATAAAACGTTAGAAAAATAACTATGTAAAATAACTATTTTTATTTTTCTATTTATGTTTATTTCTTTACTTTTTTTTATTTCTTTTTTTTGTACTACTCGTATTAGTTATCTACCCGAGTTACATGAATTTCCCAGTTATAGGTGTTTTCTATATTAATAAAGTTTTGTTTTCCATTATGGCCTTTAAACCACTGTAAAATAAGTGCAAATGGTGCACGATTAAACTAATATTCATCTACTATTCATATTTTATTCATTACTTACCATGGCGTAAAGTTTTATAATTTCATACTCAAATGTTGCCGAACGAATAGTTAGCCATAAAAACTATTTTACACGCACTTCACAAATAATAAAACATTACAAAGAATAATGAAATCCTGTTGGATATAATAATCGGGATATAATGTCTTCTTGAATAAAATAAATGAAGCGTGGGTTATAATGAAAGTTCCAGAAATTTCATCAATAAATTAAACACTTATGATATCTGTGAAGGTTCAATTGATTTTGAATGATCATTCAACGCAACTGACACATTTTTGATATCTTTGAAGGTTCAATTGATTTTGAATGATCATTCAACGCAACTGACACATTTTTGCAATATTGGAACCATTGTAATAAGCAATAAGGCCTTTATTAAAAGTTTTAAGTAGTCAATCAGCTTGTAGATATCGCTGGATTTGTAATATATAATTTACAGCGAGGCCGGTGAGTCTTCAACCGGTGAGATTTCGTTAATTTTTTCAGATAAGTGAGTAAACAGAAATTTACCAATAAGGTGTTATTGCTAGTGATTATTGTTTTAAATTTACTGAAAAAAGGACAGTAAACTAAAGTAAAGTTACAGCCTATATACGTTGCACGGATACAGGCCATCTCTTTCAAAGTTCACCGCGCTCCCCAATGCGTGTGCGTGATTTTACATGTCTTTGAAAAATTTTTTTTTATTTCTCAGACATGTAGATTTTCTCACGATGTTTTCCTTCACTGCCGAGGAAGTGGTAAATCAGCATTAAAACTTGTAATTAATAATTTCATTGGCATCGGCGGGGATCAAACGCGGGTTGCTCACTAGGGTTGCTCACCGTGGTTGCTTGCATTCTGTCTAAAATTTACGGTGAGTGCTGAGCCCCTGAATTGACACGGCTATCAGAAAAATAGAATTTTATGCCAGTAAGTATTTCAATTATTAATTTTTATAAAATTTTAACTTCTAACGGAATTTTCTTTTAGGTTAATAATTTATCGCTTCATGTCACAAAGTAATAAACTTTTACCATCTTATTACAAAACGTGTATTATAAATAGTCTTGTGTTTAAACTATAGCTTATGAAGAGTATTTCTAACTAAAGAAGTCTTTTAGCCGCGGTAGCGCAGACTCCGCGAAATTTGACATTTGATCTCAAATTTCATTCTTTAAATTTGTGTTCGCAGATTTCCGCTGGAATTCTTTCATGAAACAGATTCTAGTTTAAATCTGAAACTAACTATAAACTACGTTTTTGTAATAAGGTGGATAATGATTGAATTTATCATATTTTTATTATTATTTTCAGTTATTTTATGCACTCTTTATAATATTTTACTCTTATTAAAAAAATTAACGAAGTAGAATTAATTTTATATATAAATAAACCTTACAAACTTATTTTATCTTGCGCTTACACCAATTCTGTAAAAGTATCAATGTCCAAGGTGAAATAATGCGTCTAGCTTGTGCCTGATTTTTCAGGATGATTTACCGGATCTCAAGGACGATGATTTTTACGACTGATTTATTATTTTATTAAATCAGAATTACTCAAAGGTACAATATAAACCTTCAACACCAAAAGCGAGTGAACTTCTTTTACTTGATCAAAATAGCGGCGAAAATACAAAAAATATTGTAAAAAAAAATCCTGAATATACTTAAAAAGAAATTCTACCCATTCCTTTTAGGACAAAAGTTAGAAAAGTAGAAAAATATTTATAATCAATATTAAATGTAAATATGATAAATATAGTTCCATTCTACATTGGAACCTGATGATTCTTTGCATTATCATAATTCGTAAATTCCGCGCGATCTTCCGGGCTTAGACGAAAATGATTTTGTCCATTTTTTTTTTGCTCATAACGTACATATTTATAATCTAAACCCGTAAATCATAAATTAAACCTTCATTAGATTAAAATGACTTAGGTCTGTCATAAAACATTTTTACACAGTTTATAAAACGTTGCAACAAGGGATAACTACACTCTGCCTATATTTTACAGGTTGTATATTTGTTATATATAATGTATTACATTGTTTTTTTTTTTAATTTTAATCAAATATCAATTACAGGCATATACTGGGCACAAACCTAACCTCATGGTTCTTATTGTATTATAATAAAATAAAATTACTCATCGTAACATCCAAACATTAAAATGAGGTAGTCAATACCTACAATATTCGCAATAACAACACTTATGAAGGTGCACATTTTCTATGATCTTAAAGAAAATTTCAAATTTCACTATGATTAAAATATGTAATGTAAATATTAAATTGAACCAAGAATATACTTGAGCTTCGATCCACATAAAAAGATCAACTGTCCATGATTTTGCCTTGAATGATGTGTTAGTATCTTATATTGTATTTTTAAAACGTATGAAGTCCTATAAAATGTTTATCTCGTATTCTACTAGCTGGTAACCTAGTAAAGCTTTACTATTTTGCTAATAAGACACTGTAAATACATTTGAATCTGGGATAATTACGACTTACATAGATATAATGCGATTGGCCGTTGAATTAAATGTTACAGTAAGGTATGTGTTGACTTGTATTGTGCTAAATATAGTCAATATTTATATTTGCAATATTTAGAGTAATCAATTGTATGAAATTGTATTTATTAAAATTTGGCAGCTTTTAAGCTGTTAATAGAAGAAAAAATTGTACCACTTTTTTGTATTCAATCTTCTACTTAACTATCTGCTTCAGTAGCAAGTAAAGCAAATTTATTTTAGTTTGTGTTATGTGTGGTATAATAATTAGTACATTTATGTGTAATAAAGTGTATCCATAACTTACAAATATCATTCACAACTTTAACCACCTCAGAATATATTTGATATATTATTCATAAACATTGACAAGACAACACGAGTTTAAATTAAAGTCCGTTACAAATACGCATTCATGTATAACTAGTTTTTAATACGTATAGCAAATTTGTATATACTTTATATGAATATTTACAAAAAAAGCGTATGTTTCTAAAGTAGAATTACTATTATAGCACTACCATATGTATGTAAATTAAGAATTTTAAATTTAAGTGATTAAATCCCAAATAGATTTTGCCCTGCATCGATTCCACATTTTAATCGAAATCATAACAGTTTTATGGACTTCAAGTGACATATAATTTATTGAGTAAATTTTGATCAACTCAAATAAATGTTTGCACAAGCAACTAGTAATAAATTTAATATCTACATTCCATCTAGCTATAAGTGACGTCAGACTTGGCAATATTAGTATCTTTCATTATATCATACACATGATATATGTACATCGATAATAATTATAATGTATATGATTAGAAATCTAATTGGTTAATAAATAATAGTAATAATAATAAACAAGTATGTTTACACAATAATATCTAAATGTAAGCTTGACTAGCATGCTGGGAAAAATATAAAGAACAAAAATAGAATATGTTTCGCATAGTATATCTGTTTTTACTAATATATTCATTCATAATCTAGTCAGATTTATGCCATAACAGTTGTTAATATTTTGAATGTTCACATCTTAAAAAAATATCTTAAATTATTTACATGACAGTGTCGAAATTATTTTTTAAAAAATTTTTCGTTAATCACACTAAAAATATACATATTTTAATGATTTAATATAGGGCAATAATATATGTATAAAGGTAAATTTTATTTAAAGGATTCTCATCTTTATTTAATTTTACATTTTACCCTTTTTTATTCATATGTTACATAAATTTGAATAATAATGGAATATTTAAAAATTAAGATTGAAAAAATATGTTGCCAAGTTTATGGTCTTATAGTAGTCTATTAGATATTGATGGTAGCCTAATATATTTTGCCTAAGATCACGGCCTTTTATTGTACAATTGTAACTATAAAATGCTGTAAATGAAATTTTAGAAATGTATACATTTCGCTACGTATTTAACACCATGTGTATATCACGCCACTTTTAATATCTAAATGTTTATTTAAAAAATAGTATTTCAAAGAAAACTTTACCTGTGAATGCACTATTAGTGAAACGATGTGTAATAAAATATTTCTTCCACATATACATTGTTTATTTTAAATTTTCATCCTACTTCTCTTCTTTCATATTCCTGCTTTATTTTCATCAAGATAAGAAAATGTAACTGAAGGACTCTTCAATAATAGTGAGGATTGCCACAATCGCCACGCTTGGCAATACTCTCTACTGAAAATACGTGGATCCTTATTGATGCTACCCATCGTTGGTCTGGATATATCTCTTCTTTATCGTTTTTTTAAAATTATTTGCAAAGATTCATATATTTCTATAAAGCCACACAAGGATTTTCTTTCAATTTCTAATTAATTAAAAAAATTAAAATTGAATTCCAAAAGTACAAAATCGCAGAAAAGGTGTTTGTAGGCCATACAAATACTTGCTTCGTGCTGGAATTGAACCCGTGGCCCTAGGCGCGCCAAAACTCATTTCTGAGCCACAGTGCCACGGATTCGTCGATATTATTTCTCAACTGCCTCAGAAGAAGGAAAACACATCTGGGTTAACGCGTGGTATTATAGCTACAGTATTGACGTGAATGGATCACCTCTCTCACTCCCTCAGAATACCATTGTGAAATAGCACAATAATGTAGCTGTGTTTCATATAGTGAGTGAACAAAATCCCTTATTCAGTTAAAGATGCCTTCTGTCGTACATTTTGGAAGAGGCAACGCATTGCACTTTGATTCTTAATTAAGGATAAAGCACATGTAGCTGTCTATAGGCCACAGCAATTAATAACAATCACATAGACTGTGTTATCATTTTGTCACCCTTACTTCTGTAGAAGGATTTATAATATTCTTTTCCTTTAAAGTATGTGTGTTTTTCTAACCATTCGTGATCTCCTCCAGCCTAAACGGCTTGGCGGGTTTTTACTTTATTTTATAGTAATAACACCAATACAATGTTGGCAAAACCTAAAAAGGATTTTGTAAGGTACAAATGATAACTAGAATTCTGAGTTTTTTGAAAGTAAAATTAAATTACTTATTTAAAAACTTGTCTGCAATGATAACATGAATAAAAAATCTTTATCGAAACCCTGAATGCATTATAATATTACATTTACATGGCGATGCTTTTACCGCCTAAACTTCTATAATATTATAGCTGTAGAAAATTACGAAAGAAGCTTTACCACGTAAGCCACGAGCCATGCTGCAGCTAGGTATATTAGTGGTATAGTTGTAGCACGAATGTGTCGGCTCGACTGGGGAAGGCCCACGCTCTCTCAGAATACAAGCGTAAAATAGCAGCGTAACGCTGCTGTGTTTCATATGGTGAGTGTAGAAAACCGGAGACCCTTTTTACTGGAAACGAGGCATTCCATCTTAGTCCTCAGGGGTGACGACGCAACTCCATTTTTTTTTATAAAATACTAGTAGTGCTATTAAACATTACTAATATTCCCTTTAACCACTTCTGGTAAAACTTCTAACAAAAGCTTAAAATGCTTGTGTTAGAAGTGGTTCACGACAGTAGTCGAATGGCGGATTCGAACCCACGACCTTTCGAGTTCGCGGTCAGCGCCCTACCATTAGGCTACTGACGCTTCATTTCGATTCTTAATCGAGGGTAGATGTAGATGTCTATGGGCCACAGCAACCACTAACCCCCTTATCCTATAAAAAAGCGTAGCGTTAGTCGCCAGTCAAAAGATTATGAATGTATAGCATAATATGCAATATCAATAGATTATTTTTCAAATGGTTAGTAAGCAATACTAATACGATAAATACTTTTTAGTACAAAAAACGATTTTATGAAATATCATTCTTCACATTAATTTAAATAAAATTTTAGTCGGAGTAAGATCACAACACAGTGTTATTTATCTCTTTCCTGTTATCTAAAGTGAAATTTAAATAGGCATGGAACACTTTTTTTACTCACGCTAAGCCTCCAGATACTAAATAATACGTTTTCACTTTATCCTTACAACTGAACACTATGATGAATCACATGCAATAAACAAACTGATTAAAGCGCACAATCATTTGTCTTCATCAGTACTTAAACACTCCACCGCTTGGAATGCGTCCCTCCCACAATTCCGTAATCGTAACGCTTGGTAGGATGTTTCAATCTTTTAATATTACTATTTAGATAGCTAGGTATTTTAGTCTTGGCACCCATAGTAAAATAACAGTCTTTATACGTCTAACTGTTTGTAGACACAAGTCTACTCTTAATTAAGAAAGGCTTTTCGGAGGAGGCGGTTTTTGCTCGCCCCAATGCTTAGCAACAACCTACATGTATCACATGCCCTCGAAACTTTTCTAATTTATCAGACGTAGTAAATCGGTAGTCATGTTGTTCGCTTGATTTGAAATTCAAAGCGAGCTCCTATCACCTGAGCTACTATCGCTCACTGGATAGATATTCCGCCATTTGTTGGCCTAAAGGTCTGTTTAGTGTCTTCTTTAGTCGACTCTCACTTCCACGTGGATGTAACTGATAACCTTTGTTTGAAGTCAATTTACAAAACATTTTAATAAAAAACATCAACTGTAAAAATTGTAAATATTTGTAAAATATTTAAATTTCGACGGAAACAGCTTGCCACAGAGTTGTGTATAATAAAGTTTACGGTATGGAAATTAAGGCCACACCTGTGCTTGTAATATTAATAAGCCTTGGCTGTATACAACATCAGCCCGGCTAGCATGGGCGGGGGACAAAAATTTTATCCCCCGATTATATCCACTGATAAGAGATAAAATTATCTTGTTATGTCAAATGGGGAGAAGTGTACCCCCGTTTGACATAACGAGTCGACATATATCCCCCGTCCGTAGCATGGAGCTAAATGAAAGATAAAAAATTATGCTTTTTTTGACATTTGAAAGGGATGATTTTATCCTAGTTCATTCGACGTGGGTTGAAGTTTATATTCATACAAAAATATAGTGACCAAACCCAAGATGCAAATCGTTTGTTATGGTGTGTTGATATTACGAGTGATCGCCTGATAACTTTTTTGAATATTAATAAGAATTAAAAATATATTTATATTAGGACAGTGTTAGTAGTTATTTTTAGCAGTATTTTTCTAATATGCTTATTAGCTCTTATGCAAAGTAGTATAAAGTAATTATACATGCAGCCTTTTATAGATCCAATGATGATCATAATAGGTATGTATGTTTTAGTTGTTTCTTGCATACTTTGTATTAAAGTCTTAATAATTGAACTGAAGGTAATTAAAATCAATGTGTAGATAAGTCGTGAGTTTTCTAGTACCGACATAGAATAATAAATAACCTTCTCACTAAAAGGATATTTTTGTCAAGCATGAATCACATCATGAAACTTTTTCCATGTTAACAGTTAAAGAAACATATGGCCAGTGACCTGAATTAATCGCAGATTTATTCCCTATAACATTTTTAAAAACGTTGTCTTAAGAATAGAAATTATTTACATATAGTGGTATTTTACATACATGAGTTGAAAAAGATAAATATCCAGACCTGGAAGAGATGATATAAATAATTGATTGCAAGAAGCACACCCGTGGCTAGGAGCGCCACAGCCAATTGCTTTGCTACAGCTTTACCAAGCCGATATCTAAGTGTAAAGGGGTTCTAAAATGTTTGCTTGATGCATGGGTCAATCATCTACGTGCATGCACATTGCTTGGTTGACCTATCTTTACGCCTGTATTTCCCGAGGGTTTAGAAAGAATAAGGTGTAGTGAGCTACTCATACCACGTTTAGCCAAAAATATGCGTGGTTAGATAAAATATTGTGAAAGAAGTGATAGTATGGTTACCACAAACCCAATATCTCATCTGTAACCTTTTACGATATGCTGGGTAAGTAACACAGTTCACATATTGTTTTTTATATAAGTCCCACATAAACATAAGACATGAATCCTAAAATAACATGAAACGTGCTTGATGGTACATGATTGATTTATGCGATTTTATATTTTTAGCTTGAGGCGACATGTTGACAGTGTTCGCGACTAGCTTGATCAAATATTGCCCTGGTCGTGCACCCGAAACATGCCTTGGCTTGCTCAAGTGACTAGACGCGTGCATCAAGCTGTATGAACAAGTGAAATAAAATTATGTGCCATCAAGCAGCTGGATGGTTCCAGAAATCCTTCTTTATACAACGTTGAAAGTTCTGCATTGAAGCACGTAAGTCATAAAATATGAAATAGCTGTATTCTGCTAGGTGGGATGTCCGTCGTGGGAACACACCCTTACCTATTTCAATCGCCAAGCAGTAGTGCGTGCACGGCTATGTCCCGAATTGAAGGGTGTAGAGAACCAGTATAATTACAAGCTATAAGGCTTTCCATCTCAGTCCTCAGAGGTGAAAACACATCTGTAGCCTTATTTGTTTAAAGTTGGTTGTAGGAGTCCATGTCAGTCCACTAACAACTACAGCACCCCAAAAGATGGATTGTAAGTTCGTTTATTACTTCAGATTATTTAACAAAATCTAATGGACAGTAAAGGTTAAATGTGATATATCATTAAAGGTCTTAAATCCAACAGAAAAGGTGAATTAAATAGAAAGAATAAATTACTTGTTAATTATTATTTAAATAGAATTGCTCAATACACTCATTAAGTCAGATTACTCTGAGGTTTAACCAACAAATGTAAAATGAAATTGATCGTTTCATCCTTCGCTTCAATACATATACCTAAGCCCATTTCACGTACGATCGAACGCCTTTTGTGTGCCCTGCCATTTTATGGTTTTCATCAATTGCCGTTTTCATTCGCAAGGCGGGTCGTAAAAGAAGTTTATGTAGAAAAGTGAAATAATTTCGTGTTTCGTTTTCTGTAAGATTTCAATATAGTGTTTAGTAATTTGTAAATCGTTACTCTATTTGATTTCTTTATTTGAAACTGTTTTGAATCGGAATAAATGTTTTTATAATAAAATATTATTGGATTTAATTTATTAGATATTAAAATAAAATAATATTATTATTGTCAAGTACAACAACAATCATGATACCTATATACTTTGAAGATGACTTTATATTCTTCACACTTTTAATTTTTAATTTTAATTTGGTAGTTTGAGTTTAAAAAAATATAAACGACACGCATTGATTGTGAGCTGCGATCATTCTAGTAAGTATACCAGGTCATAGACATGAAATTATTGTGTTCTTAAAACATCTGTAAAATTTCAGATTACTCAGAGTTTCGGTAGTGGTTGAAAAGTAAATTATAAAATTCCATTAAATTCATTCTTATATAATATAATATACATACTTAAATACAGACCAAGCTAATAAAATCGTGTTAAAATGAGGTAATATGGTATAATATATTAAAGATGATTTAAGATCAATGATCAATGGTCAAGAATGATGATGAAAATCAGAAGAAGAATGCGTTATTGATAAAATTATGAAATTGGAAACAAGGTTTTAGGGGTGTGAATTAGGTTTCAGAAGTAGAACTTCAAAAAAAAGAGTGCTTTGTCGATTAATTAATTAAATACATTATATAATCAATATATTGAATTCAATGGCGTGTATCGTGATGTACTATCTTTGTCTTCAAATGCTACAACTGGTACATCATCGGTTCATCTACGTTACCAGGTCGTTGTAAGTTTATAATCCTAAACATTAAGGCCCGTATTAATAAACGTTACTCAGCTCAAGTACACGCACTTGAGTAGATTCTTGATCTTATTAATAAACATATCTCAAGATGCGGTTTAGGTTTACGATATCAGCTGAGTGCCACACTGATTACTAAACGATACTCGAATCTCAAGTGTGTGTGTATACTTGAGTGCAAGTCACAGAACAGTATTCCTAAGTACAGCGTTTTGAGATACTGTTTTTATGTGTTTATTAATTAGCAACGATCTTGAGATGCTGATTTCGTAATGAGGGCGTATCAAATGATTACGCACTTGAGTTCGTCGTTGAGTAACGTTTATTAATACGGGCCTAAGTGCTCTATAAATATGCTACTACCATAGATATATTGATTCGTAATTGTTATGTTTTATTCTTCTGGTAATACTTTCTTCTGGTAATACTTTCTTCTGCTATGGCAATTGCACTGTTTTGAACCTGAAAAATAAATCCGTACATTTGTGCAAAGTCCTGGTTTACTTTGGACATAATCCTTCAATCGTTACTTCTTCTTGTGGGATGCAACTTTAACTTTAGCTTACTTAAACCAAATTCCGCTGACTGGCAATTAGCCCCATTTTATTAGTGTACTAGTGCGAGGTAACCTATTCTGTACTCACTAACCTATATATAATATAGGCAAATCTTTAAAATTGCAAGACTTTAATCGATGTAACTTAAATACCTTATCCTTATCCACGCGGAGACTTTTTTGAATAGAGAATATATGGTTAGAACCAATCTTACCACTCTCGAGCACAGGCGCAAAGTAACCAGCCTTTCGGTGTTTTACAGGAGAAATTAAGTCATGCAATTTCTGCACATCTCCGAAAGATGTGCAGGAATTGCATGACTTAATTTCTCCCTCTCAGTTCCACCATCAAACCCAGAACTAGAGGATCGGCTGGTCGAAGTGGTTGAAGACGCTTTGTTGTCAAAATACCACGCATTCGATACGGGATACGGGAGTGGAATAATTTGCCAGCATCTGTCCTTCCATCTAATTTCAATGTGGGGATTTCGAAGGCAAGAGTGAATAGGCTTTTGTAAAGCTAATTCAGTGCGCTTTACCATCTTCGGTTACATCACCATTTACCATCAGGTGGGATAGTAGTCAATCGCTATTAATCATTCAAGATAAGACAAAGGTAAAAGAAGACAGTTTATGCTTACACAGATCATAATGTTATATAATCAATAGCGGTATAAGGCACATTATGTTTTGAATTGTTAAGAATGTTTTTACGTGGTAGAGCCACGCTGCATCTATATTATGGTTGTAGCACGAATGCGTCGGCTTGATCGGGGTAGGACCACGCTCTCACAGAATACCAGCAAAAAATAGCAGCTTAATGCTGCTGTGTTTCATATGGTGAGTGTAGAGAACCGGAGACCCTTTTCACTGGACACGAGGCTTTCCATCTCAGTCCTCAGGGGTGACAACGCATTTGCATTTTGATTCTTAATTGAAAATAAATGTTAACGTCTATGGGCTACAGAACCCACTTACCATCAGGTAGACTGTGTGCTCGTTTATCACCCTAATTCTATAAAAAAAATGTTCATATACATAAGCATATGACTTCCATTATGATACTATATGACTTCCATTATGGTATTTATTCGCACTACTATAAAAACAGTGCTTTTAATATATGAATCCATTTCATTATATAAAGTGAATTACTGCCAATTACGAAATTAACAAAGGATTGGGTGCAGCCTTAAGTAATTGGTTTGTAAACTGAAAATTATGATGTTTCAGCGTGTGTTTGAAAAATCTTATAAAATTAAACAAACAGCTTTGAATTACGTAATCATAACATGTTAACTAACATTTAACAAAACAGCGGTAAAAACCTCAGTAAAATTTCACTGGTACATATGCGCCTAAATTGTTTTTGGTTGCAAATGATTTAAGAATGCATATGTGTTCGTAAGTACGTATTCAAACAATAAGTTGACATGGTGTTGGCTCACTTTCGGCGTCATTTGAAATGTACGCAGCGCACCTTCTACCTGTCTTTGTTGATCTGAGATTGTCATAGAACCTACTAGCGAGCCGATGTGACTAGAGGCAAATTTGGCTTTATTACGCACTATTAAAACTATATACTATTTAAAAGAAAACATGCTTGTTCAGTACGTGACCTCGAGGTATTTGCCATGGTTCCCGATTTTTAGAAAGAGTTTGCCTAAGTCGATACGCTTGGCAAGCGGATTGGTTATCGCAATACCAGACGTCTCACGATTTCAAAGCTGCTCCTCCCATTTATAAAGGAAAAATAGCATAAGTTATTACAAAATTTGTTTAAACACAGAAATAGTGTAAGGTATAAAGGGTATGAGTATCTACGTACAATAGGCTTCGTATACGTTTTAATTCTGCATCTGTGTAGGTAGGCCCTCTCATCCAGGTACGCTGTCATCGTTAATAAGTATTTACTTAAAGAACAATAGTAACAAAAACAATTGAGGACGAAAAATGAGCGTCTTTTTAAATCAAAAAATAATAGACAAAAGGTTTCTCTTTCAAAAGCAACTTCAAGTGACGGTTTTTAAAACGTTGCCTCGTTACTTTCAGCTGTTTTCAATTTATCTTTCAGCTGTTCCTTTGAATATAATTAAGAGGACTAACGTAATGTACGTGTTCGTAGTATCATAATCATCATCATCATTACCACTGCTGAACAAATACGTTCTTAGTAATCTAACAAAGTACAAGGTTCTGAGCCATCTGCATGTATTGACTGCATGTCTTACTTGGTCGTCACGCTGGTTTCTTGCTGAATCTTTCCAGAACAGAGGTATTTTCCGAACCAGTAGTAAATGAAAAATGACTTTCAATAAGTGTTATGTAATAACCAGTATTGAATAAAATAAAAAATAAAATTATTTTTTGATAGGATTTTTATTCGTTTCATTTATCGATTTCTGGTCCGACGCTCCTCAATTAACGTATTTCGGTGCCGACGTGGATCCAACTCTGTTCGTTCGCGTACCATTCAATTTATAGCGAACGCTTAGCCTGAGCTACCACGGCTCAGATGACAGATGATTATACCATCTCGTATATATATATACAAGTGGAAAAATTAAAAATTTTGTACAACCGACTATATATTGAATATATAAAATGAGAACATCATCAATGTAGTCGAAGTCAATTACATACGCATTATTAAGGATAACTCAAAAACTACAGGTCAGATCTTCATCAAATTTATATGAGAGTACAAGAGAAGTACCAGCTTTCAAATAAAAAAAGAAAATCGGTTCAACCAGAAAAAAGTTCTGAGGTAACACACAAAAAATACAGTCGAATTGAGAACCTTCTCCTTTTTTTGAAGTTCTTTGATAAAATACTTAAAGCAATAGCAATCCAAGGAAGATAATATTTTTTTAATATTGCAGTTAAAAACGCAATAAGATATTGTTTATCGACTAGGTACTGTGATCCCAATTCTTATGCCAAAGGTAACGAATACAACAAGTTCGGTCGGTTGAAAATGAGCTTCGATTAGCGATCGAAGCTCCGACTGCCAGGCGAGAATGAATAAATAAAAAATGTCTGAATGATTGTATGTCCGTGTCAATTTGCAGTTCTTTAAGTTTATTAGTAAGCTTCATGATAAAATTTGAATGGTAATTTTCTTTAAATATTTACCTATTTTATTTATATTCCGTTAGTTTGTTATAAATGGTGGGAGTTTATTTTTTTAATAAATGTGCTTAATTTATTATAATTTCTTAATAAATGTATGCTAGACCCGTGTTTGTTTTAATTTAGTTTGAATTAAATTTGGTAAAGAGAATATGAAACGTCGCAAAGTTTTTCAGAAATACCTACTTTAGTAAAATAAAATTTAAGGTTAATTATTTCTCTCAATTAGGAAATATTTAGAAAAATCGGTCTGGTGAAGGCAATACTCCTTAGTATTCTGTGCAATCAGTTACACATCTAAATATTTAGAGATTGTTCATGACTACACCTATTAATCAACGTTTTTCCTGCACATTTTTCTAAATTATCCCTTTGTTTATAAAGTTTGATGGTGTACTAGACTCTGCGGTGGATGACCGCTAAAGACCGCTTATCGGTCAGCCACCGCAGTGTCTACTTCACCTGAGGATGCCTCGTGTAGAGGCGAAACACGTGTCGTATTATCGAGGCTGGAGTGTCTTTCCTAGAGTGGTGGTGCTGGGATTGGTGGTAACAGGGATAGTGCACGCAATTGAGGGAGGTCGGGAGGTCCTCTTCAGACTGGACAGGACACATCATTTATATTTCATTACGCAGGAAGAAATAAATAAATTTCTAACAACCTTAATTAAACGTAATGATTTATTATGCTTGTTGGTTTTGTTGTTTAAGCCGGGACGGTAATAAAATAATATATAATTATGTAGTAATACGAAAAACGCAAATAATAATTTAAATTAGACATTGAAAAGTACACGAGTAACTTACGCTATCCAAAAATACAACCAGTAATCCGCAGTAAACTTAATACAAATTAACTGAGGCTGTGAAAAGAATTTAACAGGCAACCTTTTTGAAAGCTTTGCTGTTGATGTTCACCTGTTTTTACTGTGAAAATTCTCAGGCCGGTGCACATTTTTCATTAAGGTTTATTAAATTCAGGGATTAAACGTGGGATTAACTTTGTTTCCTACAAATTTAAATCGACCAACTCCTTAAATGTATTATGATTGTATATTACGTTTTTAAATTAACTTTTACTGAATTCATTAAAATCAAAATTCTCCTGATTCTTTAGTAAAAAACATTTAAACTTTCAAATACTAGAAGAAAGAAAATCTGTGAACAAAAGACAAAACATACCTGCCATAGTGTAGCAAGAGCAAGCAGAGAGCTCGAGTTGGGTAATAACTACTCCTAACGTGCTACGAACCTGATAACAATATATTTTACTAACAAATAAACGAAGCCTAGATAAATGAATAAATATATATTATCACCATCATCATTTATATCCTTTCAAAATTCCACTGCTCAACATGAGCCTCCCCCAAGGAACGTCATAAAAACCGACGCTAAGACACCTACATCCATCAAATTCCTGCATGTATTACCAGATCGTCACTTCATCTAGTAAGGGACATCTCCGCTATATTTGGATATACTGAACGAAAATTTTACAGATTGATAATAGGCAGAAAGAAGGATTATCATTGCGTCCTAAGCTGAACAAGAGCCGAACACCGTGGTGAATATGAGTAAATATCAAATGACCTATGTGTAAAATTCAGCGCATTTTTGAAAATACATACATTCGGGCGAGAATAAAGAAAGACTGCTAAAAAGAAGAATGTGTTCAATAATTTTTAAAAAAGACTCACTTTGAATTTTTCATTATAAAACATACATAAGATTGGAACAAATACGTCCAAACTTCAAAAATAAAATATTACTTAGAGTTGTGTAGTATCCTTTTTAGGGTTCCGTAGTTACACAACAAGGAAATCTTATAGTTTCGCCATGTCCTTCCGTCCGTCCGTCTTTCCGCGGTTTTGCTCAGAGACACTAGGTGCTACAAATCTGTAATTTGGCATAATTATAGATATTAATCACGCCTAGAAACCTGTGAAATAAAATCTTAAGAAACATTTTTATTTTGGGTACTTCCCATATAAGTAAATGGAGGTTGATTTTTTTTAAATTTAACTTAAGTCATATACACAGCCCATCACATACACAGATGACTGAGAAAATTAATTTTAGCTTCTTATGTACGATGATCTTCATTTAAAAATTGTTTAAAAATTTCAAAAACTTGTGTAAATAACCTTTTTAGTAAGTAAAACAAATTTAGTAAAGAACCTTATTTATAATATCTTAATTTATAATTATTATTAATTATTAATCTCAATTATTATACAAATTCTTTTTGTATTGCATATTGTGTTCCCAGATACGTTTTTTCGAAAAAGGTTGATTCCCTAAAAAGCGTATCTTCCTATACAGCGCATTCTTGAAAATACATACAGATAATAAAGAATAACTGCTAAAAAGAAGAATATGTACTAAATATTTTTTTAATAATCTAATTTAAATTTTTTGTCCTAAACCTCGCAAAGGATTGAAGCAAATGTTGGTTTAGTTTCAAAAACACTCGGACAATCATAAACGTCCACTCCAAAAATAAAATATTACTTAGAGTTGTGCAGTAATCTTTTTTTATAGAAATACGTTCCACCGCACTAGGATTTTCTCCTGTGTAGTGGAGACAATTTACATACATAAATAGCATAAGGAAAAATTAGCATCCAGACCAGGAACAATTATTTATAGGCCATACAAATACTTGTTCCGTCCGGGATCCGAATGCTCAATGTCAAGCCACTGCGCCACAGAGCTGTCGTAGTAACTATTAGCTTCGAATTTAAAGCCGCGTATCGATTATGCGCTCCAAGAGGCCGAACATTGGCGCGCGCTCTAGCCGCGCGAAATGGATACCGCCTTGGAACGCGCGCCAAATTTTTCGTTGGAGCGCTCAAATGTGGAGCGGGCCGCTCCATCTAGTGTCGGTTTTTTACCGCGCATCAAAGTAGTTAAGTTTTGGAGCGCGCGCCAGTTGGGACGATTGTTTTCATCATTCGTGTGTTCGTTGCGTTCCAAGCTATGGATAACCAGAGTTGCCGTAAATTGATAAAATTATATAGGTCAAAATAACTGCTGTGGAATAGCAAAAGTCGCTTTTATCATAATAAAGCGCTTAAAGAAGATGCATGGAACTATGAAAGCGGCAGATGCTCGTACACAACCGAACACTTTAGCGGCTGCTGCACGCACCAGGAGCACTTAGTTGATACACTTGGAACATTTGGAGCGCGTTCCGCGGAGCGCACTGGTCGGCGCGGTCATTCATGGCGCGCGCGCCAGGAGCGCGTAATCGATTCGCGGCTTAAGTGACGTGACGTCAATGTCAGATCTGCTCTGGACTAAATTAAGGATATTAAAGGATGCAAATGGAGAATTGATAAGCTATCCAAAAAATCTATCTATATTCAATTTTGGAAAGGTTTTGCCTTTAGCGAGTTCTAGAGAAATATCTGTAGTAGCGAAAAATAAGCGCTACACGAGCTTTTACAGTATAAAGTGTGGATTTACCACGTGATTGGAGATCAGAGAAAACATCGTAAAGCTATCTACATACATGAGAAATCAAATTGTTTTCGAAGATAATGGAGTCCACCAACACGCTTAAGGATAGCGTTGGGGACTCGTCAAAATTCCTTTCAATACGGAGAGGAGGCTTATTTTCAGCCGTGGGACGTTTAATGGCTATTACTTTACTTTCACTTTGAAAGAAATTTAGACATTGCGATTTATGATCTAGGGCTTCATCACCACCTACCTGTTAATATTGTATTTTAGCAATTTTTTTCATTTTTTCATTTATGTCTAGAGAAACTGCCTCTATTTCCTTTTGACATTTGCCTGTTCTTTTAAACTTCCTGCTTAGATCCTATCAGTCGCAAAGGCTTATATTAAATTCCTTTTAATGAGAATTACCTGTACCAATGTTCCAAGCATACATATTTACCAAACAAATTACATTTAAAGACCGAGGACCCGCATTAGATTGGGTTAAAAAAGGGTCTTACTTATTTTTAATATTAGAAAAGAAAGAGCACTAAGCAAAACGCTACATGTTATTATTTTTTATTATTATTTCAGATTTTTATCGGTAATCCATTGTATTGATCGATTTCAGGTTGTTGCAATCAATACAATGTGTCTGGTCATCGGTGTCGGAGATTTGGGGGGGGGCATAGCTACCCATGTAGAGGTCCTAAGAAGACGAGTCGTTTGATAGCTAATAATGTAGACAGTAAACAATTTTGCTATTTTTTTTTATAAAAGAGCAAAAGACAATTTTCAAAACATTTTTTTTAATTTTAAATTATTAGTTTTTTCATAAAATCTAAACTGTCAAGCTACATGTTTTTTTTTTGTTATTGAACGTTAGTACAAAATGTATGTTTAAAAATAAGTCTTACATCTTAACCCGAAGCAAAATAGTTTAGAAGTTATGATGATTAAAACATGGTAGTGTTTCTAACCCTGGAGTAGAAAAAGAAAATAAAACAAAATAAATCGATTACCATAATGGTTTATTCTGTCAAAATCAATGCAAAAGTTACAGCCACAGCCAAAATGTCCTCCGTGGTATTGCAGAAAAGCTGTTGCTCTAATTGACACATATTAAGTAGCGCGTCGGATCATATCTTTGTCTCTCCTCAATTCATTCCCAATTTGAATAATTTTTTCAATAAGTTCCTCGCGTGTATTTGGCACGTCGACGTACACTTTCTGTTTCATTGTGCACCACAAGTAAAAATCAAGGGGGTCAAGTCCAGAGAACGCGGTGGCCAAGCGATTGTTTCACCTCGTCCAATCCACGTCAAAAATCGTTCATTTAAATAGTTTCTTACATTTACTGCAAAATGTGCCGGAGCTCCGTCCAGTTGTGTCCAGTTCATTCGTGACCTATAGGCCAATAGTATTTCCGTTAGTGCGTCTAGGTAATCAGTTTCCAGAAACTCCAAAAATCTTGGGTCATTCATCGTGGCTGCAAAATTCATTCATTCCAGCCCACAAATTCACCGAGAAAATTTAAAATTAAGATTTTATGAAAAAGGTAATAATTTAAAAAAATGTAAAAAAAAAACTTTTTTTCGTATTAAAAATTCTCTTTTGCTCTTTTATAAAAAAGAAATGGAAAAATTGTTATCATTAATTTATTGTCTACATTATTAGCTATCAAACGAGTCCTCTTTCGTCTTTCAAGGACTTGTACATGGGTAGCTATGGCTTAATCACTACAAGCACCCGTACCTCGAGGCAAAAAAAAAATGGCTGCCATTTCATTTCATATCGAAAAAAAAATAGGGATGGTGATTTGTCGATAAAATTTACCGTATTTCATCTATTAGTAAGTATTACATCATCATCAACACTATATCCCATCAAAAGTCCACTGCTGAACACAGGCCTCCCCCAAGGAATGCCACAAAGCACGGTCCTGAGTCACCTGCATCCATCGACTTCCTGCATGTCTTACCAGGTTGTCACACCATATAGTGGGGGGTCGCCCTACACTTCGCCTACCGATACGAAGCTGCCACTCGAGAACCTTTTTACTCAATCGGTTGTCGGTTTTTCGAGTTATATGGCCGGCCCATTGCCATTTTAGCTTACTAATCCGTCTATCCATTAAAGCCTATCCAATGTCCACTTCTGAATACAGGTTTCCCTTATAAATTGCCTCATAAAGATATTTGCTATAGTTGCCACGCTTGGCAAGCGGGTTGGCTACACCAGATTGATTATTATTTTTAGTTATTATCAGAAAGATGAGTGTAGAGATGATAATGCACTCCACGTCATCCATAAATCTGTTTGTCAATTATTATGGTTTAGCAGCTTAAAATAGATTTTTGGTCAACAATCGGTTACTATTTCTGCATACAGTTGCTTCTTAAAGTATTATTATTACTTAAAAAATCTTTTTAGCTTATGAATATACAATGTGTCTGGTCATTGGTGTCGGAGACTTTGGGAGGGGTGAAATAGGGCAGTGACCGACAAAGCCCAACGGTTTAGTAAGCTGAAGTGGCAATGGCTGGCCATATACAGCATGTAAGAATGTATTTTATAAACAAGTTATTGTACGTACGTTCTAATTAAAGACAAAGTACGATATACATGATATCATTTTCATATTTGATAAAGCTTTAGTGAGTGAAGTAACTGAATCAAATCTCATTAATTTAACATTGTTACTGACAAACTTTATAACTAATAACTCGTGATCTGAATTACAAACCCTTTAGTAATGAACGCAAGGCAGTCAGTCGTTTTCTATTAAAAATAGTTCATAATATTCAAGTAGGTTTGCTTAACTCATCCCCTAAATAACACAAGATTAGGAAATGCCAGAAAGATCTCATGATATATTTTTATTAAGAATACTAGCCGAGCTGTTAACACTACAAATACTGAGGTTCACGGCAGTAGTTAAATAGCAGATTCGAATCCACGACCTTTGAACTTTGTGGTCCCTATTCTTAATAATTAATAATTATGCAACTCTCTTTAATGTTGATATAACCATCGCGTTTATGCCTAAAGTATGTAGCTTACGGAAAGAATTTTTTTGTACATGAATTCAAATTTGAGACAAAGCCTTACGCTATATTTTGATTTTTTATTACCAAGATGACCTGATGCTAAGTAGTAAATCAACACATTTGCTTCTTTAAAACCAAACCCTTTATTTCTTTATAAAAGGCCGGTAACGCTGGTATTGCGGATGTCTTCTTTTTTCTAATACTTGATAAAAGTCACGTTAAATTCACGTAGTATGCTATAAAAGACGTAAGTTATAACGTTATATTTCCATCATAGCCGTGTTTTTATAGTTAAAACTGTTTGTAAATAATTAAAACTCAACAAAACTTTGAGCAATTTAAACAAACTATTTTATTCTGTACTTTGTTTCCAAATAATTTCTCCTGCTTTATTACTAACATTAAACTAGGAGGAATTAGGAGGAATGAGGATGAATTAGAAGGAATTATTGAAATATATATTTATAATAAATTTTGATGTAAAGAAGATGTATTAACTCCAAATTTCAACTACACCACGTTCCGGTACAGTAAATAACAAGTGATTCATAAGTCTACTGCTGAACATAGGCCTCCCCCAAGAAATGCCATAAAGCATGGTCGTGAGACACCTACCATCTATCGACATCCTGCATCTGTTACCATATGGATCTGAGACGTCATCCTACATTGCTGAGCGTATGAGGAAGTTCAAGGTCACTCAGCAAGATATGGAGAGCAGTATGCTCGGAGTTTTTCGGCGTAATGGACTAAGAAAGGATGATATCCGCAATGGAACCAGAGTAACCGATAGCCCAACGGATCAGTAAGCCGAAGTGACAATAAGCTAGCCATATAGCATGAAGAACCGAATACCAATGGGATAGCTATGTTTTATTACGTTTATGTAGCAAAAAATATGTTACACGTACTTCTGCAGGCCTATTTGCTAACTTCGTTGACACCAAAATTATAGTCACTTTTAAGTACATTTGCATCGTATGCTTTATAGCTTTTCTACAAGAGAAGATAATTATTATAAATCATATGACGCAATGTACTGTATCAACTAATGTAACTATCATTCCGATGTCAACAAGTTTTGTGAATAGGCCTACAGATCTTCATTCATATAAGTTAGTTTTGGTTTTTGCTAGTTATCGAACATCTTTATCCACTGCAAGTCCACTGCTGAACACACTCCCTAGGAATACCACAAAACACGGTACTGATTCACCTGCATTCATCGACTTCCAATCTGTATTAGCAAATGGTTGTTAGTTTATAATCCTAAACACTAAGTAGTATATAAATATGTTACTACCATAGATATATTGAACCATAATTGTTATGGTATTTCTGCTATGGCAATAGTACTGTTGTGAGCTTGAAAAATAAATCCGTACATATTTGCAAAGTCCTGGTTTAATTTGGACATAATCCTCCAATCGTTACTTCTTCTTGTGAGGAGCCGCCTTAATTTTAGCTTACCTAAACCAAATTCCACTGACTGGAAATCAGCACCATTTTATTAATTTACTAGTGCGAGGTTACCTACGAGTATTCTGTACCACTAACCTACCTGCCCAGAGTGGTAAATATGGGCAAATCTTTCAAGATTGCAAGACTTTCATCGATGCAACTTAAAGACTTTATTCAGCCATGTATTTATAAAGGCCATGGTTAGAATAATATGCGAAGACTATTTTTAACTATAAAATATAATTGGAACCATTTTTACCAGTCTCGAGCACAAACGCAAAGTATCCAACTTTTCGGTGTTTTACAGGATACATTTCGGAGATACGCAGGAATTGCATGACTTAATTCCTCTCTCTCCGCTCCATCATTGGACCACCAGACGCTCGGCTGGTCTCCACTTTTTGGTGTTAACATAACACGCATTCGAACTAAACAGTTTGCTTCGTCATTAATAATGCATTTCCAAGGCAAGAGTGAATAACTTTTGTTAAGATAAGCCAGTGCGCTTTACCATCTTCGGCTACGACACCACTTGCCGTCAGGTGGGATAATAGTCAATTGCTGATAATCTTTCGAGACAAGACAAAGGTAAAAGAAGACAGCTTATGAATAAATACATCACAAAACTTTATAATCAAGCGGTACTCGTATTTGGCACACATGTTTTTGTTTGTGCAGAATATATATACATATAAGCAGTGATATTATATGACTTCCATTATGGTATTTATTCGAACTACTATAGAAACCGCACTTTTAACGTATGAGTCCATTTCATTATATGAAGTGAATTTATATGGCCAATCCTTTATTATTAGGGAAATTAACAAAGTATTGGGCGCAGCCTTAAGTAATAGATTTGTGAACTGAAAATTATGGTGATCATGGTTTCAAACCTGTGTTTGAAAAGTCTTATAAAATTAAACAAATAGCTTTGAATTGCGTAAATATAAAATGTATTCTAACATTTAACACACAGCGATAGAAACCTCAGAAAAGTCGACTGCTACATATGCGCCTAAAAATGGTTTTGGTTGCAAATGCTTTAAGAATGCACATGTGTGCGTAAGTGCGTATTCAAATGATAAGTTGAGCATAGTGTTTGCTCAGTTTCAGCGTCATTTGAAATGTACGCAGCGCACCGTCTATCTGAATTTGTTGATCTGAGATTTTATAGAGGTAAATTTGGCTTTGTTACGTACGACACATAAATAATTATCTGCTTAAAGTAAAACATGTTTATTTAGGACGTGACGTGGAGGTATTTGGTAAGCATTGGTTTTAGGGAGGGTTTGCTTAAGTCGATACGCTTAGCAAGTGGATTGGCCATCGCAGTACCAGACGTCTCACATATTTAACACTGCTCCCTCCATTATAAAGGAAGATTAGCATAAGTTATTACAGAATTAATTTAAACACAAGAATAGTGTAAATTATAAAGAGTGTTTTGAACTGTATGCGTTATATACAATAGGCTATGAATACGATTTAATTTTGCAGCTATGTAGGTTTGAGATCTCATCAAGTTACTCTGTCATCGTTAAGAAGTAAATGCAAAGAACAATAGTAATAAAAACAATTGAGGAAGAAAAATGAACGTGAAAAAATATTAGACAAGAGGTTTCTCTTTCAAACGCAGCTTATAGCGACTGTATTGAAAACGATGCCTCGTTATTGTTTTCAATTTATCTCTCTGCTAATCATCGTACCATAATCATCATCAATATCACTGCTGAACAAATACGTCCTTGTTAATGTAATAAGTACAAGGTTCTGAGCCACCTGCATCTATTAACTGCACGTCTTACCAGGTCTTCACTCCATCTATTGAGAAGCCACCCTACACTCCTCTTGCTGGTACGAGGCTGCCACTCTTAAACCTATCTTTCTAATCGGTTGTATTCTTACTGATCCATAATACCATACTAGGTTCGAATTTCAGCCTAAGCCAAATTTGTGCTAAAGAGAGTTGGGATGTCTTGGGAGGTCCCTTACACTGTACCCGGGCTATATAAAAAAAATATTAGAAAGAATCTCGTACATAATGGCATTTAAATAATATACGAGGGGCGTTCAATGTATTCTCACTTTTAGGGTGATTTGCTAATAATGTGGTTAATTAAAAAATTCATTAGCTAACGACACTACCTGAGGGTATAAATATTATGACATTTCGTCTCGATAACTTTATTATTCATGTAACCTTCGGCCATAGGCGACGGGAATGACTGATTCCATAATTTTGAAAAAAATCAAACACCGTGTTCCTTCAATGTCAACCGTACAGAAGTGGTCAAGTGAATTCAAAACAAGCAGGGAGAGCATAGAAGATGACCCCCACCCGGTTGGACCAATCACAGCGGCTACAGAAGAAAATGTTACAATTATTGACAAACTTTTATTAGAATATGTACGAGTAAGAATTAAGATGTTAGCAAAAATATCTCAACCTCACAAAAGTCACTGCAAGATGGGTGCTGCGAATGCTCACTGCGCTTCAAAAGCAGGCGCGAGTTGACTGTTGTAAGGAGTTTTTAGAGCTGTGTGGTGACGACCCAACCAGTGTTTTAAATACGATAATTACAGGAGATGAAACGTGGGTTCACCAATATTACCCTGAGAGTAAATAGTAGTCTATTCAATCGCATAAAAAGAGAAAAGGCCCAACCAACAAGTTCTAAGTCGGTTCAAAGGTTCATCGGCCGGTAAAATAATGGCCACAGTTGGGATTCCTGAGGAATACTATTGACACTAGTGAAACCATCAACGCAGACAAATACTCGGCCAGTTTACGCCGTTTGAGAGAAGCAATAAAAGAAAAGAGAAGAGGAAAGCTGATCAAGGGAGTACTGTTTCTTCATGTCAACGCACCGGTTCACACGGCGCGGCTCTCCAAGGCTGCTGTACGAGACTGCGGGTTTGAGGAAATTAATCACCCACCATATAATCCACCTCTAGCCACTAGTAACTACTTTTTATTCCCAAACTTTAAAAAAGATCTTCGGGGAAAGCAATTTGCTGACGATAATGAGTTCAAGTCCGCAGTAAATTAGCATTTTTCAGGCCAAGACGAAGAATATTTTTTCAATGGAATAGAAAAGCTTTTTACACGAACAAGTAAATGTATTGATTTCATGGGAGAATATATTGAAAAATAAAAAATATTTCATAGTTTTATCTTTTTTCTAATATACCCATACCGATAATACATTGAGCGCCCCTCGCATATGCTGAAGATAGGCCTCTCTATAGATTGCCTCATAAAGGGGATATTTTCCATAGTTGCCGCGCTTGGCAAGTGGGTTGGCAATCGCAACTGGTAGTTTTTTTTCTTTCTAGTTGTTATTGAGAAGTCCATCCCTTGGTTTGTTGTTCACTGTCGCCTTTTACAACACCCCGAAGACAAAATACTTAGCGGATGTTCTTAAAGCTTTTGATAATTTATAAATATTATGGTGATGGTATAAATGTATATTAAATTGCATTTAGTCCTATGGATGTTGCCGGAAAAGCTTTTACGTTGCCTCTGCTAAAAGAATGAAGTTGCTTTGTTTGTTGGCGGTCTTCTCGTCCATTACATCCTATAATAGTCCACTGGTGAACATAGGCCTCCCCCATATATTATATGATAGTGGATTTTATTTCTTTTTTTATATAAGAGGGGGCAAATGAACATGCAGCTCACCTGATGGTAAGTGACTACCGTCGCTCATGAACAACTGCAACACCAGGGGAATTGCAGATGCATTTCTGGTCTTTTAAAAAAGAGTAGGCTCTTTTCTTATAGCTTCATAACTCGTATCTGTCCGGTGGTAGTTGATTCCACAAGGAAGTTGTGTGAGGAAGAAAACTTTTTGTAAATCGCACAGTGGTGGACTGCCAATCATCCAGATGGTATGGATGGTATCGCCAGTTTTGTCGCGATGTGCGATGGTGAAATTTAGCGGCTGGGATTAGTCCAAACAATTCCTCTGAGCACTTCCCGTGGTAGATGTGATAGAATACGCAAAGAGATGCAGTGTCAGTGGGTCAAGCCGATCAGAAAGAACTTGGTTGCCGACGATTCGAACCGCTCTGATGCAATCGGTGGAAGGAGCTGGCACTGAGGTGCCCCAGCCCAGAGATGACAACAGTATTCCACGTGAGGCTGAACTTGCCCCTTGTGAACTTGCAAGCGGTGTGCCGGCATGAAATACTGTCCCGCTCTACAAAGTACGCCAAGCTTTTTAGAGGCCAATTTTGCCTTCCCTTCCAAGTGACCTAGAAACTGAACGTCATTCGATATGTGGACGCCGAGGATTCCGATGCTAGCTGAGGCAACGAGGGGAGTGCCTTGAAATTGAGGAGATGCGACAAAGAGGTTCTTTTTAGTGGAAAACGCGCAAACTTGTGTCTTTTGGGGATTGAACTGGACTAGATTTAGTCGGCCCCAATCCGGACTTTGTTCAACAAAGACTCGGACTTCAGACACAAGTTTATTCCGGCACTTGACGACGTATTCCAGAGAAATATTAGCACGGCCGGTGTATAAGGCATCGACAGTGCTGTCATCTGCATAACAAAGAATTTTTCCCCATATCCTCGAAATATTTTATTTCTTAACATAAAAATTGCATCGCCGGCAAGTGTTTGCACTTACCGCCGAGCGAGCGGCGAATCAGCACTTAAAATTGCAGCTGTAAAGCTTCTGAACAATAAGAGCTAAATCTACTTTGTAAGATTTTCGACTAATCGGAAAAAGTTTTTGTCTACGTATATTTTAGGTAAAAGAGAATGGAATATGTTAACTCATCGATAATAGCAACTTTATTTGCATCAGCAGATTCATGTGTGACGTTATTACAAAAAAACTGATAGTTTATTAATTTAGTTTTTGCACAGATTATCCGGATTAGTTGCTATATAAAAACAAATCATTTAGGATTTTTCACTATGTGAAAAAAAACATTTATTTTCGGTATAAGGATTTGACAAATCAGCACTAATAAAAACCGCTTCATTATTATATTGTTCTATTACCTATATCTTACTAAACTTAGTAAGGAGTTATCGCTTTCTGTTTGAATATTATTAAATTTTCTTTTACGCAATCATTTTTGCAAAGGATTAATCGTTTTATTTATTTATTTATTATTTATTGCATTCCTTAAAACAAAAGAATACAAAAGATGGACTTAATGCTTTGAGGCATTCTCTACCAAACAACCCATGGAGTGGTGAGATTTTGACGTAGGTGTGGCAATATAGAATAAAAGAACATAATATAACATAACATAAACACTCACGCCTGTCACCCAGAGGGGTAGGCAGAGATTATGGACTTCCATTTGCTCTCGCCTCCTCCACATCCATATACCTACGCATACACGCTCGTCGGTTAAGGGTACTCTTAATTTGGCCCATTTTCAGTATATCGCCAATTCGGTCGATAAACCTTCGTCTAGGGCGTCCCTTCCCGACTCTGCCGTTCACCTCTGCCACATAAATAAAAGAACTCAAAATAAAAATGATAATTAACTACATAATATATAAATTTTACTAATAAATAAACTATACATATATGAACTATACGTACACATATACAAATATATAAATACATGCATATACATACAAATATACATATTTAAATACATATATAATTAGTACATACAAATGACTATGAATATATGTGTCTGTTTAGCAATACATATTAAATGGTGAATCATGTAAAATGCGTTGTCTTCAATAGATGATTACGGATCAACTTTTTAAAAGCGTACTTATTGGGTGCTTTTCTGATGTCATCGGGCAAGGAGTTCCAAAGGCGTGTAGCCTTAACTGTGAATGAGTTACCATATAACTCGGTGAAGTGAACAGGAATACAGATTTTGTTGTTAGAAGAAGAACGTAGGGCCCTATCATGAGACGAGGAGAGTTTTACGTGCAGGTTATTTTATCGTTTACGTAAATACGTACAAACTACGGGTAATTGTTTTTATAGGTTTATTACTCGTTTCATTTATCGGTATTTGTTCCGACGCTCCTCAATTAACAATTAATGCAGTGCCGACATGGGTTGAACTCGGTTCATTCGCATACGCGAGCGCTTGTCCTGAGCTTCCACGGCTCGAATGACGTTATACCATCCCGTATAATAAATGTAAAATGAGCTACGATCGCTAATCCGTCTGCCAGGCGTAGCGATTTCGGTAAAGCCCTACAATGTTTGAGGTTCTTACAGGCTGATAAAGAGAGGTTCGATTCGAGAATGAATAAATCAATGTCTGAATGATTGTATGTCCACGTAAATTTGCGGTTTCTTAATTTTAGCTACATGATAAAAATTTAATGGTAATTTTCTTTAATCATTTGCCTATTTTATTTAGGTCAGTTAGTTTGATAGAAATGGTGGCAGGTTATTTTTGTAAGAAATGTGCTTAATTCATTATAATATCTTGATACATTTATCAAGACAGGGGCTAGATCGGTGTTTTAATTTAGTTTTAATTAAATTTGGTAGAGAAAATATGAAACGTTGCTAAGTTGTTCAGAAATACCTACTTTAATAAAATAAAATTTAAGGTTAATTATTCCTCTCAGTCAGACAAATATTTAAGGTTTAGAAAAATCGGTCTGGTGAAGGCCATACTCGTTAGTATTCTATGCCATCAGTTACACATCTAACTATTTGAAAATTGTTGATAAATACACCTATTAATCAATGTTTTTCCTGCACATTTTTCTAAATGATCCCTTTGTTTATAAGGTTTGATGGCGTAGTAGACTCTGAGGTGGCCGACAGCAGAGTCTACTTCACCTGAGGGTGCCTCGTGCAGAGGCGAAACACGTGTCGTATTATCGAGGGTGTTGTATATTTCCTAGTGTGGTGGTGCTGGGATTGGTGGTAACGAGGATAGTGAACGCAATTGTGGGAGGACGGGAGCTCCTCTTCAAACTGGGCAGGACAATTGATTTTATTCCATTAGGCGGAAAAAAGCAAATTAAGCTATAATTACTTTAATTAAACGTAATAATTTATTATACTTGTTAGTTTTGCTGTTTAAGTCGGGACGGTAATAAAATATATATTTTTTTTTTTACTTATTTTAAGCCAGTGATTGCACACAATGCCACCTGGTGGCGAGTGTTTTTCATTTTTTTCATTTTTTTCATTCGCAATTAATAATTAGAGTTTGAACAGTACACGAGTACCTTACACTATCCAAAAATACAACCAGTTGTCCGCAGTAACCTTGATACAAATTAACTGAAGCTGTGAAAAGAATTTAACAGAAAACCTTTCTGAAAGCTTTGCTGTTGATGTAACACCTGTTTTTGCTGTGAAAATTCTCAGACCGGTGCACATTTTTCAAAACAATTTATTAAATTTAGAGATTTTACGTGGGATTTACTTTGTTTCCTACAAATTTAAATCGACCAACTCGTTAAATGTATTATGATTGTAAATTACGTTTTTAAATTAACTTTTACTGAATTAATTAAAAGCAAAATTCTCCTGCTTCTTTAGTAAACGACATTTATTGACAAATTACAAATACTAGAAGAAAGAAAATCTGTGAACAAAAGTTAAATCATACTCGTACCTTTGAGCATGAATTGAGTAATGACCTCGCCATGGGCCTCCCCCAAAGAATGTCATAAAAACCGACTCTAAGCCAACTGCATCCATCAAATTCCTGCATGTATGTACAGATCATCAGATCGTCACTTTATCTAGTAAGGGGCATCTTCGCTACATTTCGATATACCTATTGAACGAAAATTTTACAGATTCATAATAGGTAGAAAGAAGGACTACCATTTCGAGATATGGGTTCTAAGCTGAACAAGAGCCAAAAAGCGTGGTGAATATGAGTAAATATCAAATTACCTACATGTAAAATTCAGCGTATTCTTGAAAATAGATACATTCGGGTGAGAATATAGAAAACCTGCTAAAAAGAACAATGTGTATAATAAATTTTGAAAGAAACGCAATTTGAATTTTCCATTATAAAGCATACATAAGACTGGAACAAATACAGGTTATACGAGTAGTTTAATAAACACTCGGACAATCATAAACGTCCAAACTCCAAAAATAAAATATTACTAAGAGTCCTGTAGTAACTTTTTTTTGAAATACGTTCCCCACACTAGGATTTTCTCCTGTATCGTGGAGACAATTAACATACATAAATTGCATAAGGACAAATTAAAATCCAGACCCGGAACAATAATTTATAGGGCATACAAATACTTGTTCCGTCCGGGATCCGAACCCGCGGCCCCTAGCGCCTCAACTAAATGCTATGCTAGTGCGCCACGAAGCCATCGTAGTAACTACTAGCTCCAGTAGGATTCGAATTTAAGTGTCGCGACGTCATTTACAGAGTTGCCCTGGACTAAATTAAGAATATTAAAGGATAGAAAAGTAGAATTGATAAGCTATGCAACAAGTGGTAAAATAAAAATTTTGTACAACTTCAATATAAATTAAATGAGAACATCGTCACTCTAGTCGAAGTCAATTAAATACGCATCATTAAACAGAATAATAACTCAAAAAATATAGTATTTTATTTTAGCACTGGCTTCTAATAAGTTAATAAAGTAGAAGTAGGTACACTTGAAAGAAACATTCTGTCTACGCAATCCGATCAAAAAATCCGTACGTCCACGCCGTGACGTAGATGCCGTGATACTGTAATCGGATTACTTTGGGATAGCAAATCCCAAAATGATCCGATTACAGCATTATCGTTTTAGGCCAAAGACGGTTATTGTTAAGCAGAAACTGCCTATTTCCTTTCGACGTTTGCCTGTTCTTCTAAACTTCCTGCTTAGATCATATCAGTCGTAAAGGCTTATATTTAAGTCCTTTTAATGAGAATTTACGTGTACCAATGTTCAAAATTTAGACTTTTACCAAACGAATTGCATTTAAAGTCCGCAAATTTGCATTAGAGTTGGGTTAATAATAATAATAATAAATTTTGGTCGATATTACCATTCCTTATGACGAGAACCTCGTGAAAGCCGAAACAGATAAGCTGACAAAATATCTAGACCTGGCTCACGAGGTGACCGACATGTGGGTGGTCTGCCGACCGAAATTATTCCTGTGGTCGTTTCTGCGAACGGGTTAATCCCAGTCACCCTCTCGAGTCATCTGAGACGACTGGAACTCCGTGACGGACCGCTCCAAGCTCAAATGCAGAAGGCGGTGCTCCTCGATACCGCCCGCATCGTCGGCCGGTTTCTTTCCCTTACCCCTGACCCTCGGCCGTTTGGTCTCCCCTGCCTAGGGCTTCCATCTGGTTGGGTTTTTATTTATTTATGTATTTTTTATGTATTTATTTTATTTTATTGATATTTATGTATGTTTATCATTTACATTTACAAATATATATTTATACAGCCCAACCAGATGAGAAAACTTTGTAGATACCCCATAATAATAAGCCCCCTAAAATCCAACCACACGTCTTGTTCCGAACATCTGAACACGTGGGGGGCGGGCAACACTACATTTCTATTACTGGAGTGGCCAACGTGGCAAAGGTAACGCATTCAAACCATGGAGACACGATCAAAGAGTAAACGTTTAATGCCTCTACCCGGGGACTATCGCCGGGGCACACCTGGAGCTGACGCTGTGTGTTGCAGTGGACGGACCGTCGGTAGTGAGGAGTTGAGTAGGTGGGCTCTCACCAGGTCACCCGAAAATGTTACAGCCAAACAAACACATTTAAACTTACCCAAAACCATATCTACTTCTACATTACAACCGTGCAACCCCAGTACTGATTCTAATACACCCTCTCATACACTAGTAAATGAAGATAATAGAGAATCCGTAATCCCTGCCTCTGATGTTGCGCAGGAGGCTGCTCAGGCCTTTCTACCTGCGTCCACAAAGGCAGGAAAGACCAGGATGCGCATGAAATGGACATCTGAAGTTAATACATTTATCATGCGCACATATTACTATATCACGAAGTTAGAAACTGATTTAACTACATATAGAACCCTTCTTCACCAAAAATTTACGGAACAGTACCCGGGAATAAATGTCTCAGAACAAAGATTATGTGATCAAAGGAGAGTAATAGTACGTAATAAGCTATTAAGTAACGAAATTCTGAGTCGATTACAAGAAGAAGTAAGGACTATATTAATTGAAGAAGAAAATACACACAAAGACTCCTATACCACAATATCAACGTTGGCAAACTGTAAACAGCTACAATCATACAATTCTTCACACCATATTAGCACTCAATATAAAAATAACACGCATTCGCAATCTACAAATCTAACACAAAATCCATTAATTACAGGCACACCAATATAACAAAATTGTAATTTTATGTCAGACATATCCACTCAAAAAGATACCCTGGTAACAAACACCATGATAATTGAAAATGAAATAGAAACACTAGTCCTAGATGAGATAGACAACGATTTAATTAAATCACAACTAAGGGAAAAACTACAAACCGCTATCTTACAATATGCTTGAATAGATCCTACAGTGCAACCTAAGCTCCCAAAGCTTAAATATAGCAGACAACTCTTAAAACTAATACACATATTTAATAATAACTTTTTGAGTCAATACATATATGAGACCTCAAAGTTTACTGATATTCACACAATTATTTACTGTACTGCATTTGTAATATCTCAAGAATTAGGATACAAAATTACTGATAATGATAGGCTCACAAAACGTAAACAGGATACCACACCAATCTGGCAGATACGACTACAAAGAGATATAAATAAATTGCGCTCAGATATAGGAAAACTAACTCAATACATTTTTATGAACAGAAGATCTAAGAAGATAGTGGAGAGTTGCGATATTTAAAACACATTTTACACACAAGACATGAAAGCAACAATAGCAGACCGGAAGAATTCCTTGATACCCTAAAACAAAAATTAACCTTTAAATGTAATAGACTCAAAAGGTATAAAAAATCGCTACAGAGAAAACAGGACAATAATTTATTCATAAATAACGAAAAAATATTTTACAGAAATTTAAATGCAGGCTTAAGAAACACAACAGTAGCCAATATAGACAGACAACACCATGGCACACCGAACAAAGGGGAGTTAGAATCCTTTTGGTCAAATATTTGGGAGACTCAAGTCACTCACAATAAAAAGCGAAATGGATATTAGAAGAAAAAGCTCGATGGGAAGCAATAGGTGAAATAAAATTTGAGGAAATTACAGCTGAAGATATAAGAAATATAACATACAAATTACATAATTGGAAATCGCCTGGTATAGATAAAATTCATAACTTTTGGTACAAAAAAAGTAGAAGTCTTTCATAAATGTATAGCTAAAAACTTAACAGAAATTATATTTCAAAAATAAGATTTACCCCAGTTTATAACTAAAGTAATAACATTATATGCTTCCCAAAAGCCAAAATGCATTACAACCATCTCAATATAGACCTATTACATGCTTACCTACAATTTACAAAATACTTACATCAGCAATCACTTACATAATCAAAACATACGCAGAGACACATAACATAATTGCTGAAGAACAGAAAGGATATCGGCGTAGCCACATGGGGTGCAAAGAGCAACTGATAATTGATTCAGTTATTCACAAACATGCAGCTGCCAAAAAACGAAATCTACATTGTACGTTTATAGATTATCAAAAGGCGTTCGATAGCATAGCTCACTCCTGGTTAATTGAAGTACTTAAAATTTATAAAATTAATAACACTCTTATTGAATTTCTTAAATCCGTAATGCCACGTTGGAAAACTACCCTTTATCTTAATAGTCATCCGAACACTATAATTACCAGATAAATATCGATAAATTAAGGCATCTATCAAGGCGACTCTTTGAGCCCTTTGTGGTTTTGCCTTGCTCTTAATCCTCTGTCTCATAACTAACATCTGCAAAACTAAACTATCTGGAATACACCTAATAAAAGCTGTGAATACTTACGGCATACCAGTACCTACCTACTCCTTCGGTATAGTAAAATGGAGCAAAACTAATATTTATTCCAAAGAGAGAGCCACACGATCAATATTAACAAAAGACAACCACCACCACCAGAAATCGGCTATAGAAAAGTTAACTTTAAAGAGATACAAGAGAGGCAGAGGACTCATAAATATACAAAACTTATGGCACAAACAAGTACACGGATTTGCAAAATTTCTTTTATCAAAAATATGATACGAGTGTCATACACAAAGCAATCCAATGTAATGACCTTAATTACACACCACTAAACTTACATCAAACTACTACATAAAGACCCCATAAATTAGTTACAGACCCAGAGCAAATTTTAAAAGATAAGTTGTACTACGACCGCGCTGTTCTAACTGACAAAACAGTAGATTATAATAGATCAGATATTACACTATAAGATAAACTTAATAAAATCACCTACCTTATTGATATAGCTATACCTAACACACATAATATTACAAAGATAATAACAGAAAAAATCCACAAATATGCAGATCTCCAAGACGAAGTTAGCAGAATTTGGAGACAAGAAAAAGTATACATAGTACCGATTGTGTTATCAACTACAGGAGTAATCCCAAAACATCTTCACCATAGCCTGAAACTATAAAATATAAAAGAGAATACACACATACAATTACAGAAAGCCGCCATATTAAATATGTGCCGTATTGTGAGATTTTTTTTACAAATAGATGAAAACGAAGTTACGCCCAATATCCCAGAACACACTACTTAATAAAATTTTCATATGCTTTTTACTTGGTAAACACCCGTAATTAGCATTAATAACGGCCACAAGGCTTGAATAAATAAAGATATAGAAATAATAATAATAATAATATACAATATTATATTATATACAATATTAAAAAATATATATATTTATGCCTACATAATATATATATATATATATATATATATATATATATATACATAATTCATTATCATCATTTTAATCCTATTGTCAGCTCTACCCAATGTCGCTGAAAGTGGCAATCTGGTCTCGCCGCGATCATTTTTTTTAAAATGCTGTTGTTAGTCCTCACGGGTGACAACGCATCTGCATTTTGATTCGCAAACGAGGATAGATGTAGATGTCTATGGGCTACAGCATATATAAGCAAAACGCTACACATTAAACGTTATTGATTTCAGATTTTTACCAGTAATTGGTTATATTGATCAATTTTAGGTTGTTGAAATCTATATATGATAACGCCCCTGCCAATCAATCTGATGTTGCGGGCACTGTCATCCAAACTGCTGGGTTTCAGATGATACAGCACTCACCATATTCTCAGGACCTAACTCCAAGTGATTTTCACCTTTTTACTCACTTGAAAAAGCACTCGCGTAGAATAGAATTCGACGGCGACAATAAGGTGGAGTGTTGTGTAGATTCCTTTTTCGAGTTCCAAGATCAAGCTTTTTTCCAAGGGATTTAACCAACTTGCAAAACGCTATTCGAGGTATATCAGCATAAAAGGCAATTAAGTTGAAAAATAAATACAATTTACATATAATATGTCGGAAATACATCAAGTGGTTAATTGTTAAAAATAATAATAGTGCGAGAGCGGATGTTCAACTTGCTCTCCTGCTTACGCAATTAATCATTATTGGCAATAAAACAGCGTACTGCACTATACATTCAGTATAGAACAATTATATGTAGTTCGACAATAGCGTCATATGTTCCCGTCACAATTCAATTAAATATGCATTATTAACGATAACATTATTAAGGATAAACGACAACACCCCAGGCGAGGATGGAATTACAGCGGAGCTTCTAAAAGCGGGTGGAAAACCGGTACTTGAAGTCCTTTAGAAGCTCTTTAATTCTGTCGTCCATGGTGGGACTACTCCGGAGGCGTGGAGCAGGAGTGCAGTGGCCTTGTTCTTCAAGAAAGGCGACAACGCTCTCTTGAAGAACTACAGACCGATTTCCCTTCTGAGCCGCGTCTACGTGCTGTTTTCGAAAGTCATTACGAATCGTCTCGCACGCAGACTTGACGACTTCCAGCCTCCCGAACAAGCCGGTTTCCGAAAAGGCTTTAGTACCATAGACCACATGCATACCCTTCGGCAAATTGTACAAAAGACCGAAGAGTACAATCTTCCACTTTACTTTGCGTACGTGGACTATGAGAACGCCTTTGAATCCGTCGAAATTTGGGCGGTGCTACAGTTCCTTCAGCGGTGCCAAGTTGACTGTCGGTATATCGAAGTGCTGAAGTATTTGTACAATACGAAACCTATCCAAATGCAGAGAGATGTAAGACAGGGTGACGTTATATCCCCGAAACTCTTCACCGCTGCATTGGAAGACGTTTTCAAGCTCCTGGACTGGAAATGATTCGGTATCAGCATCAATGTCGAGTATATCACACCTTCAATTTACCGACGATATAGTCCTTATGGCAGAATCACTGGAGGACCTTAGCACTATGCTCAATGACCTCAATAATGTCTCCCAACGGATAGATCTTAAGATGAACGTGGGCAAAACGAAGACAATGTTTAATGTCCATGTCACACCTATGCCGGTAGTTGTTGGGAGCACTAAGCTCAAAGTTGTTGACGAGTATGTTTATCTGGGACAAATAGTCCGACTAGGTAAATCCAACTTCGACCGAGAGGTCAATCGACGGATTCAACTCGGCTGGGCAGCGGTCGGGAAATTGCGGATCTTCTCGTTAGGTATACCTCAAAATCTGAAATCGAGATTGTATAACCAGTGCGTGTTGCCAGTGATGACTTATGGATATGAGACGGTCCTGCTCCTGTATATCCAAGATTTTACAAGCGGTACGTAGACGACACTTTCACAATTTTACCATCTGACAAAGTAACTGCATTTTATACCACCTTAATTCCATAAATTCTAAAATACAATTCACAATGGAGTTAGAGGCAAACAATTTTTAGCTTCCTAGATGTTTTAGTCATCCGAAATCCTGATAACACTATTGGTCACACTGTGTATAGGAAAAGACCCATACCAACTGATATTTAAATGGTGAATCGCACCATCATTCATCACAGTTAGCTACCGTGGGAAAATCTTTGTTTCAGAGAGCACGAGGATCTGTGACAGAAAACATCTGGCCGCCGAGCTTCAGCACGTCGAGCAAGTATTGCAAGACAACAAGCTTGGGTCCGCGCCTACGTCACAGTGACCGAGTGAAGCGGCCACAGTCGAGCGTGTTTGCTGTACTACCCTATGTCAGAGGAGTCACAGGCAAGGTTGGCTACATTTTGAAGCGAGCTTCTATTAAAACATACTTCGCCGCCGAAGAAGATTAGTCAATTTTACCATCCGTCAAGTGTAATATCCCTCTACAAGATGCAGGAGTGCAAGCTTGATTGTGAATGTGGCTTACATAGGACAAAAAAAGATCCATTAAAACCCGCGTGAAAGAACATATAGCTGACGTGAGGCCGATGACGCTCTGGGAAGTCTGCAGTCTGTGAACATGTTCAAGATCGTCCCTGCCATTACATCAGATTTGATAGACCACAAATCCTCGCAAAAAGAACACCGATTCCTACCAAGGATGATACGCGAGGCTATTGAAATTAAAAACATCCTAATTTCAATAGAGAAGATGGATGGTGCTGCCATCTGCTTGGGATCCTATAATTAACAAAATTAAATCCAAACCCAAGCATACCACTGCAAGACTTCAAGATACTGTAAGCTCATTCTGCGTAGATCGGACCAAAATTAATATTCAAAAACTGAAGGTAGCTGGCTAACTATGACATTAGGACGTCAAACACCTCAGTCCCCCTGTGACCATGGGTGCTGTAAAGCACCCGAAACGTCGGGAATCAAAATTAATAAAAGTAAACGCGATAAAATCCGTAAAAATAGTTTTATTCAATGTGTAGTGTTCGCGTAAATATAAGAAATCAATATTGATCGATTTTAGGTTATTGAAATCTATATAATCATAAGCCAAAGATATGCTTTAAACTAATAATAATATTCTCAGGAACAGCTCAATCATACACCGTGCATGCTCTGTCTAAATGCAGAACTGGCGACCGATTATTGGCCAAAAATTCAATGGATGTTAAACAATAATTACACAGACTGATGGATGACGTAAATCATTAAAAACTGCGTTAGCCAACTCTATTTATATGTTTATAGTTGTCACGCTTGGCAAGCCCAAGCGTGACAACTATAAACATGAAAGAGTGTGAAGTAACGTAACATAGTTGTAAGTAAAGTAAAATTATGTAGTAAGTAACGAAAAGTAACAACAAATACAAAAAAAAAATTCTAAGAGGGGACGGCAACAGGAAACACATAAAAGTAAAAATATTATGTTATATCTCTTATAAAAGATACATTTTTTCGAGACTGAATCCGTAAATCTTTATTTTTACCTGAGAATAATGGCATTTGAGCAGCGCTTTTGTCTTTAAGTTGGAAATGTTTGAGAGGCATTAATATTAAGTCGAACGTTGTTTTATACGAGATATTTTTTTGCAAAAAATTGGACATTATGTATATTTGGAAATCTTAAGCTTTGGGGTGTGTAAGGTCATGAAATGGTTTGACGATTATATAAAAGTAATAAATTATTGGTAGGATTAAGAAAGGATATTTAAGCCAAATCTTACTATTTTATTTGCCCACTCGTCATTTACACTCTTAGCGAAACCCCAGAAAATAAAATCGTGGGCTTCTATAGGTAGCAGTACTGGAGCGTTGAAAATTCAGGTGTTTATTCGTGGATGGACTGATAGGACAAAAACTTATTTCATGTCACTCCACTGCTTTTATTGATAATAGCTGAATATCCCGAAAGAAACAGTTTGTTTTTTCATGAAAATACAAATAGTGATATTTTTCACCTTTTCGCATTTGAATTGAAAAAAATAAAGAAACAGTTGGAAAGTAAACAGGCTTTATTCGTATTATTTATTTCGATTGACATGACGCATCAAATAATTAAAAATAAGTACAGAAAATTTCAATCAACTCTAATTGAAATTTTCTTTATTTCTATTAACTCGGTAAGGTAGTCACGGTATTATTACTACGGTTGAACCTAAAAGCTATTTTTACGGATTTTATCGCGTTTAATTTTATTAATTTTGATTCCCGACGTTTCGGGTGCTTTACAACATGGTCTGAGGACTGAGGTGTTTGACGTCTAATGTCACAGTTAGCCCGGCTACCTTCAGTTTTTGAATATTAATTTTGGTCCGATCTACGCAGAATGAGCTTACAGTATGTTGAAGTCTTGCAGTGGTATGCTGGTTGGATTTAATTTTGTTAATTATAGGATCCCAAGCAGATGGCAGCACATCCATCTTCTCTATTGAAATTAGGATGTTTTTAATTTCAATAGCTCATGTATCATCCTTGGTAGGAATCGGTGTTCTTTTGCGATTTGTGGTCTATCAAATCTGATGTAATGGCGGGGACGATCTTGAACATGTTCACAGACGCAGACTTCCCAGAGCGTCGGTGCCTCACGTCAGCTATATGTTCTTTCACGCGGGTTTAATGGATCTTTTTGTCCTATGTAAGAGAGGCGACATTCACAATCAACTTGTACCTCCCCATCTTGTAGAGGATATTACACTTGACGGATGGTAAATTGACTAATCTTCTTCGGCGGCTTGAAGTATGTTTTAATAGAAGCTCGCTTCAAAATGTAGCCATCCTGGCTCTCCTCTGACATGGTAGTACAGCAAGCACACGCTCGACTGTGGCCAGCTTCACTCGGTCACTGTGACGTAGGCGCGCGGGACCCGAAGCTTGTCTTGCAATACTTGCTCGACGTGCTGAAGCTCGGCGGCCAGATGTTTTCTGTCACAGATCCCTCGTGCTCTCTGAAACAAAGATTTTCCCACGGTAGCTAACTGATGGATGATGGTGCGATTCACCATTTAAATATCGGTTGGTATGGGTCTTTTCTACACAGTGTGACCAATAGTGTTATCAGGATTTCGGATGACTAAAACATCTAGGAAAGCTAAAGAATTGTTTGCCTCTAACTCCATTGTGAATTGTATTTTAGAATTTATGGAATTAAGGTGGTATAAAAATGCAGTTACTTTGTCAGATGGTAAAATTGTGAAAGTGTCGTCTACGTACCGCTTGTAAAATCTTGGATATACAGGAGCAGTAAGAAGGGTATTTTGTATTTTTGGTAACCCGTACACATTTGTGTATTTTTGGTATACAAACCAAACGCTCCACTACGTCCTATAGTGAGCCAGATCGACTCACCAACTTATAAATTGGCTCAACACTTGGCAAAAGTTCTGTCACCGCTGAGAGGACAAACCAGAGCACACACGAAGGATTCGTACCATTTTGTTAGTGAGATAAAAGACCTACATCTCGCTGACAATGAAACTATGGTCAGTTTTGATGTTCAGTCACTATTTACATGCTTACCTATTGAAGACTGCATCTCAATTGTAACCAGGAAGCTAGAAGAATACAACATGCCTACAGAATATGCATTACTATTAAAACACTGCTTACATCTGGCTATCTATTGTGGAAGGAGGGTTCTACAAGCAAGTAGATGGCGTAGCAATGGGTTCACCTGTATCTCCCATAGTCGCCGACATATTCATGGAGGACTTTGACCCTCTTACTGCTCCTGTATATCCAAGATTCTACAAACGGTACGTAGACGACACTTTCACAATTTTACCATCTGACAAAGTAACTGCATTTTATACCACCTTAATTCCATAAATTCTAAATAATTCACAATGGAGTTAGAGGCAAACAATTCTTTAGCTTTCTAGATGTTTTAGTCATTCGAAACTGATAACACTATTGGTCACACTGTGTACATAGAAAAGACCCATACCAACCGATATTTAAATGGTGAATCGCACCATCATCCATCACAGTTAGCTACGTGGAAAATCTTTGTTTCAGAGAGCACGGGATCTGTGACAGAAAACATCTGGCCGCCGAGCTTCAGCACGTCGAGCAAGTATTGCAAGACAACAAGCTTCGGGTCCCGCGCCTACGTCACAGTGACCGAGTGAAGCCGGCCACAGTCGAGCGTGTGCTTGCTGTACTACCTATGTCAGAGGTCACAGCAAGGTTGGCTACATTTTGAAGCGAGCTTCTATTAAAACATACTTCAAGCCGCCGAAGATTAGTCAATTTGACCATCCGTCAGTGTAATATCTCTGCAAAGATGCAGGAGTGTACAAGCTTGATTGTGAATGTGCCTCTCTTACAATAGGACAAAAAAGATCCATTAAAACCCGCGTGAAAGAACATATAGCTGACGTGAGGCACCGACGCTCTGGGAAGTCTGCAGTCTGTGAACATGTTCAAGATCGTCCCCGCCATTACATCAGATTTGATAGACCACAAATCCTCGCAAAAGAACACCGATTCCTACCAAGCATGATACACGAGGCTATTAAAATCAAAAAAACATCCTAATTTCAATAGAGAAGATGCTATTTGCTTGGGATCCTATAATTAACAAATTAAATCCAAACCCAAACATACCACTGCAAGACTTCAAGATACTGTAAGCTCATTCTGCGTAGATCGGACCAAAAATTAATATTCAAAAAACTGAAGGTAGCCGGGCTAACTATGACATTAGGACGTCAAACACCTCAGTCCCCCCCGTGACCATGGGTGCTGTAAAGCACCCGAAACGTCGGGAATCAAAATTAATAAAAGTAAACGCGATAAAATCCGTAAAAATAGTTTTATTCAATGTGTAGTGTTCGCGTAAATATAAGAAATCAATATTGATCGATTTTAGGTTATTGAAATCTATATAATCATAAGCTAAAGATATGCTTTAAACTAATAATAATACTCTCAGGAACAGCTCAATCATGCACCGTGCATGCTCTGTCTAAATGCAGAACTGGCGACCGATTATTGGCCAAAAATTCAATGGATGTTAAACAATAATTACACAGACTGATGGATGACGTAAATCATTAAAAACTGCGTTAGCCAACTCTATTTATATGTTTATAGTTGTCACGCTTGGCAAGCCAAGCGTGACAACTATAAACATGAAAAGAGTGTGAAATAACGTAACATAGTTGTAAGTAAAGTAAAATTATGTAGTAAGTAACGAAAAGTAACAACAAATACAAAAAAAAAATTCTAAGAGGGGACGGCAACAGGAAACACATAAAAGTAAAAATATTATGTTATATCTCTTATAAAAGATACATTTTTTCGAGACTGAATCCGTAAATCTTTATTTTTACCTGAGAATAATGGCATTTGAGCAGCGCTTTTAAGTTGGAAATGTTTGAGAGGCATTAATATTAAGCCTCCTTATACATCATAGAACATTTCGAACGTTGTTTTATACGAGATATTTTTTTGCAAAAAATTGGACATTATGTATATTTGGAAATCTTAAGCTTTGGGTGTGTAACAAGGTCATGAAATGGTTTGACGATTATATAAAAAGTAATAAATTATTGGTATAGGATTAAGAAAGGATATTTTAAGCCAAATCTTACTATTTTATTTGCCCACTCGTCATTTACACTCTTAGCGAAATCCCCAGAAAATAAAATCGTGGGGCTTCCTATAGGTAGCAGTACTGGAGCGTTGAAAATTCAGGTGTTTATTCGTGGATGGACTGATAGGACAAAAAACTTATTTCATGTCACTCCACTGCTTTTATTGATAATAGCTGAATATCCCGAAAGAAACAGTTTGTTTTTTCACGAAAAATACAAATAGTGATATTTTTCACCTTTTTCGCATTTGAATTGAAAAATAAATAAAGAAACAGTTGGAAAGTAAACAGGCTTTATTCGTATTATTTATTTCGATTGACATGACGCATCAAATAATTAAAAAAGAAACTAATTGAAATTTTCTTTATTTCTATTAACTCGGTAAGGTAGTCACGGTATTATTACTACGGTTGAACCTAAAAGCTTCTTTTTCTAGCTTTCATTAAATTTATCGAATGTAAGCAAGTTAATTAAATAATTATTCTTTAGACCAGAAAATACTTGCCTTGCCACAATTTAGTATAAAGCGAAGTTTCCCAATAAATCAGTAATGTTTTGTTTTTGCAAAAAATGCAAATATTGATTAAATAAAATCGAAAATGAACAAAAATTTTCAGATTTTATTCAGTTATCGATATGTTACGACCGAAGTGCGATTTTTTTTATAGGAGAGAGGGCAATCGAGCATACGGCTCACCTGATGGTAAGTGACTACCGCTGGCTATAAACAACTGCAACACCAGGGGAATTGCAGGTGCGTTGCCGGCCTTTTAGAAAGAAGTAAGCTCTTTTCTTGAAGGTCCCAAAGTCGTATCGGTCCGGAAAAATCGCCGGTGGTAAGCTATTCCACAGAGAGGTCGTACGCGGAAGAAAACTCCTAGTGAAACGTAGAGTGGTGGACCGCCAAGCATCCAGATGGTGGGGATGGTATCGGTAATTTAGCCACGATGTGCGTTCGGGAAATTTGGCAGCTGGGATTAATCCGAACAATTCCTCAGAGCACTCCCCGTGGTAGATGCGAAATACTACACCTAGGTTTATCCGGCTACCACAAGGTGCAGCCGATTGCAGTTGGTTAAACTTAGGTATATTTGTACGATTGATTTATAAAAAATACAAATATCTGCAGTGGGCCACTCCAGCCTCAACTCACTGTCGTTGATTTTACTTGATATGTGCTTTTATATTTTTGACAAATTTAACAGAAGTCACAGTAATATTAATTATTACTCGGACATAATATATATCCATTCCGAAGTATTACAGTATTACTTATATTTTACTTGCCCTACTCATCATTAGGGAAATCCCCAGAAAATAAAATGGTGTGGCTTCCTGTATTGGTTCCAGTATTGGAGCATTGAAAATTCGGGTGTTTTCTCGTGGATCTACTAATACTACTTTTCGTGTTACTCCATTGCTTTTATTGATAATAGGTGAATATCCCGAAAGAAATAGTTTGTTTTTTCACGAAAAAAACAAATACTAATATTTTTCATCTTTTTGTATTTAAATTGATAAATACACAAAGAAACAGTTGGAAAGAAAACAGTCTTTTTTCGTATTATTTATTTCGATTCACATGACGTATCAAAGAATAAAAAAAGGAAAAACTTATAAAGAAAATTCTCAATTATTTCTAATTGAAATTTTCTTTACTACAATAAACTTAATATAGTACAATATTATTACCACAGTCGAAACTAAAAGCTTCTTTTTCACCTTTCATTAAATATAAATTTGATCGAATGTAAGCTAGTTAATTAAATAATTATTCCTAAAACCAGAAAGTACTTGCCTTGCTGCAATATAGTATAAAGCGAAGTTTCCCATTATATTAGTAATGTTTATTACAAAAATTGTAAAAATTAATAAAATAAAACCGAAAAGAAACAAAAAATTCTCAGATTTTCGTCATAGTCATTTATCGATATGTTATGGCCGAAGTGCGATTACATCTATTCAGCCGGCTACAACAAGGTGCATCTGATTGCGATTGGATAAACTCATGTATATTTGTCTGAAAAATTTAAAAATAATACAAATTTCCTCGGTGGGTCACCCCAGCTATGCCTTTTCATCTTTTTACCTACTGTCGTAAATTTTACTTGATATGTGCTTTCGTCTTTTTGACAAATTTAACAGTAGTTATTGGCATTTCATTATTATTTGGACATAACTTCATACTTTTAACAAAAAGCAACTAGCCACATCTAGTTCTAGCCATTAAAAATCGAATATACCTAAGTTTCACCAACTGAAAGCGGCTGCACCTAGTGTTGTTTGTTTTTTCTTCATTAGAAAAAGACATGAAAGTAGGTGAGAATTGGGGCTTCTGCGTCTCTTGCTCTCGCTTCGCTTGAGCTACTTGCCGCTGAATGCCCCAATTCCCTCCTGATCAGCATAGGATCTATTCTAACAAATTTCTTCGGGTACCTGGGTGTCTGATGAATGAGCGTATAATATAATCAGATCAGGGGAATCCAAGACCAATATTATAATCATGATGTCATTTTTGTTTTCTTTACTGTTATTATGCAACGCCATTTTCCTGGTGGATTTTTAAGTTTTATATTTTCTATAGTTATGATGTCAGCTTCGTATAGGTTCTTAACTATTGCATGAATTTCAGCCATTCTTAATCCGAGTAGAAATTTTAATCGTTCCACACACTTTTTGCATTCTCGATCTGACTTTTTTGATCTTGCTCCATTTCTAATACCGCTTCATTTGGAATCTCAAATGCAACTAGTTCACTAATAATATAACAACAAATTATGAAGGCTAATCCACTTCATTGTTAAAATGCAAGGTGGTACAAAAAAAAACCCAATTACTTTAATAAATCGTTGCTGGTCTGAAACTATTTTTTTTCTTCTCCTCGAAAACAAAGTTAGTTTAAATTAAAAGATGAAGTTTTTATTAACATATATTATATTGAAAATCAAACAATCACTTTGTTTTCAAAACACCATTTCTTAATACATAAAATATTTTTAACGCACAGATTTTCTTATGGATAAAACAGTTATACAGTAAAGTATCTTTACAATAAAGTTCACAAAGATTATTTAAATTGGGAGCTCCTAAGAAACTTATATCTATGATAGTATTATTTTCATCACAAAGATCTTGTACCCATTTTATTTTTTAACATCCTTTTAAAAAAATATTTTTATCTTTCAAATATTTCTTGATAATTCTGTGAAACTCTCTATAATCAACAAAGCCAAATTTGTTATTTCTCTTCAAGAGATAGTAAAGTGAACAGGTAAGGAGGTTTAATTAAGTAAATTTTTGTGTACTCTAGAATGGCTATAGCAAATTCTTTTACTATAAATTCAGTTTTGCTATTTTTGAATCCTTGAAGATCTACAATTATTGTATTGCTATTCATGATATTTTCTTAATAATATTACTCAGTGGTTTGTACTTGAATATACAATCGTTTAAAATCAAGCAGTAAGCAGCTGTCGAATCTGGTATTTCTTGGTCTGGTTCGATTTCAACTCTCACGTCAATCGAACCTTTTAAAGTTTCATGTTGCCTTGAACAATCAATTACAAATAATGGCGCTACGTCTCTGAATTCCTTTAAACCCATCAACGGTTCTGACCGACGTCCGTGATACGACTGTTGAAATCTCGAATACTGTTTGTATAATAAAGAAAACTTATCTTCTGAAAAACTGACATTCAGTCCCTCATAAGGATAATATGATGAATTTAAAAAGACTTTTATATCACGTACGTGACAATGGTCAAACGTTGCCGTTGATAATGTCGCGTTATGTTTGCGGTTGGTTTGTAAGGCGATGACAACAAATCGTGGTTTCTCTATTTGCAATGAAGTTTTTATAGACCAAGTATGTTTACGTGTTTCGGGTAGCAATGGATACTCATATAAATCCCAGGAACGGAACGCTAATGGAATAGCTCTATCTTCCTCTAAATATTTTAATAGGTTGATTCTTTCACGATCTGATACTTTGATGTGTGGAACTCGCCAAACAATTTTATTTATTATAATATCATCTACGACTTCACCTGTATTTAACTTGATCGCAGTAAGAATCGTATTGCTTCGTAATAATACTAACTCGTGTTTACAATTAATTATAATTTTTTCATAATCTTTTGCAAATCCTTATATCATGTTCAATGGTATTGATGCGAAAAACGCTCAATCACTAGTATTGCTTGTTCCTGCAGTTGACCATCCCCAAACTCGTGCACATTTGGATTCATTTTCATTTAAAGATAGATAAGATTTTTTTTGTAGTAGTGATACCCGCATTCTTAGTTTTATCTATTTCTACTCCATTAAGTTCATATCGTATGTCTTGAAATAGAAATAGTGCTGGATTATTAACGAAATGTACGTTTGATACCTTTTCTTTCATGATGCTGTTATAAACGTTCACTTTTCCCTTGATATATAAACTACTGAGTGAAGGTAGCACGTTTTTTTTTTTTTTTATAGGAGAGGGGGCAAACGAGCCTGCGGTTCACCTGATGTTAAGTGACTACCGCCGCCCATGAACAACTGCAACACCAGGGGAATTGCAGATGCGTTGCCGGCCTTTTAAAAAGTTGTAGGCTCTTTTCTTGAAGGTACAGGTCTTGCTGATTAATAGGAATACGTATTTCGTCATTCTTGTTAAAACTAGTTACATATGGTTTGTATGAATGATACTCGAAACTTTCAATGATGTTATCTTATGACGTTTGTTGAGATATGTTTAAAATATTCATTTTATCAAGCCAACTAGCTTAAGAAATTCTTTGTTAGTCTTGGTAAGCTTCTTTTTTAACTGAAGAAGTGTGCCTTTATGAGATGTTCTTTTAAAACTGACTTGGATATACAACTTAGGTGGGCTTTTATTGAAATTTATAATTTTTTTCGGAAATGTAAATACAGTTGTAATTCTTCACCTCGTAAATTTATCTCTTTATTCTCAGCGTCTAACAGCTTTATATTGATAGCTCTTATGGAATTTTGCTTAACAGGAAAATAAATTAAGGTTTTAGGTATTTCAATTATTCGATAACCAGGTGGTATATAAGGTACAAATTCATAAATTATATGGCTTGCTTTCCCGTTGAAAAATGAACCACTAACTACATCGCATTCAATCCGCACGATGGCTGTCGATAGAACGTTGACAGGATATTTTGATTCAGTACTTATATTTGCTTTTATTATTTCCATACCAAAGCCTAAAATTTTACCCAGTGATTCGCTTCTATTAAAGTGAACATCTTCAGAGCAAAAACTATTTGTTTTCAATGTATTATTGTTACAAGTTAGTTTTAATACAGTGTTCTTAATGTTAATTTTTAGATAATCACAAATATGTTGAAGCTCTTAAGACCCTTCAGGAATTTCGATCATTTCTTTTTTACCATCATAAAATTTATTGTTTCTTTCATCTATATTGGGAATAGAATTGACAGTTGAAAAATAAAAAGGCCACATTCGTAGTCTCCTCGTAGTTCCAATGTCGGTGAGTAGTTTGTTGATAAAGAGGCTCCTGTCCCAGTTATAGACACAGTGAAAGACATATTTATACTGATACATTTATTTATTTCATACACTATATAAATGCTTTTTCCAGTAATTCCTTAAAAATTTTATACAAAGATGACCACAGTTTGTAGCGCCAAACGCTTGATGTTATGCATAATTATAGTTGATAGGTAAGTTATGCATATATTTAACTAATTCTAACGGTGGCTTTAAGTTATCAAAACTATCATAATATTCTACGTATTTATTGTGCTTTACAAATGCTATCCAATGCATTCCAGGATTTCTGTAGCTATCCAAATTCAATATTCTACATTCTATCTTTCGCTCTCTATCATTCTAGGCTCTTTTTACGGTTACGAATTAGTAACCGTAAAAAGAGCCTAGAATATTTTGATTGTGTTTTTCTTCTATTTGATAAGTTTGAGGATTGGTTTGGTTAACTTTAACGACACGAAATATTTCTGTAGACCAATTAAGGGTATAAACTTTATAAAAATCTCCTTTGTGTTTGTTAATACAACGTTTTGCGTTGGCCATTATATAAGAACATAATGGCCAACGCAAAACGTTGTTGACGTATCTTAGGCTTTTGAGATTTCTTGATGTTTGACATAACTAAAATTGCATTTGAATCATTAACGATAGGCTTGAATTTTGTAATGCGGTTATTATACTGCTTTACTACAAAATCTAAATTATTTTGGAACCACTGATATCGTCCGCATAGACTGAATATTTTGTAAAGGCGAGTTTTTAAAATTCTTATTACTCGTTCTACAATGGAAAATCATTATAAAACTCTGTACCAAGATCTGCTTGTAAATTTTTAGGTTTTCGTCTCGATTCAGATAATAAACTTTGCATCGCATTTTTGACACAATTTTTATGTTTCGATTTAAATGGTCTAACCCACACGTATTTTGATAGAGCATCGATTACTACGATAACATATTTATTTCCTTTATTAAACGTTGAATATTTTTGAAAATCAATCAGGTCAGCTTGCCATAAATCATCTATTCCTTTAAAAATCGTAAGTTGACGAGAAAAATTTCTTCTTGCTGCTTTGTGAAGCCCATTGACAACATCTTGTTTATTCATTTTGAGTAGGTTTTGCTGCAATCATGAGGTCGATTTCCTTTGACAGTAGTCAATTTTTAAAAATTGTTAAGATACTTTTTGATATTATTCTGAATTTTTTTCATTTCATTTTTAAGTTCTTGAACATTTATCCACAAATTCATTATTTACAGCCTCATTGTATTTTTCAGGAGATTGCAGTCCTTTTAATCTTGTTGATTTCAAATCAATGTCACCTGCGTCTGTTCTTACTAAAGTATCACTGAGAATATCTGTGAATACTTATGAACGTGATGACCAAATTTGTCTATATTCATTGCCGTCTTGTCGGTTCTGTAATGAAATGGTACTGCGTCATACTCCTGTAGGCAGCTTAATATATTTAAAGTCTTTTATGATGCCAGCTTCATGCATTTCTTCAATTATTGCATAAATTTCATTATAAACCCCAGTGCTGCCAGCTGCCCATGATCCGAATAGTAATTTTAATTGTTCCACTAACTCGTTTGTATCGTTGCAGTAAACCAAATCAGTATATTTTTTAACTTCTTTTAAAATATCAACTCCTTCTCCCTTTGGAAGACTTTCTACACTACTTTTATGATTTCTCGAGTACTTAAACAATGGTTTGATCACTCTTATATATTTAAATCCTTTGTTACGGTTAATCGGATTGGATGGATCACAAATACTTTTGTGTGCATTAGTATCCAAAAGTAACAATTTATAGTTTTGTAAGTCTTCCTCTGTTAAAATATCTAAATTTGGTAGCTTTTTAATTAATAACTCTTTTAAGCCTGGAGTATTTTTTTTAAACTTTGATTTCCAGTTTTTAAGATGCAACCATCGTCATAGACGCGAGTTGTGCCAAGCATTAGTTTCACACGTTCATTTCTGACGACATGAGTTACATCTTTTGGTACTTCAGATGACGCAGACCACGATACAGAATAATTTGCAATACTTGGTGTTGATTGAAGTGATTTAAACAAAATTTTGTTCGCGTCATTATCATCCGCAGGAAGCGAGTGATTGAGGGTTTTGTTAGATGTTGTGTAAACATCGTTATATGAGTTTTCTTCATTATTAACAGGATCCTCAATCTCATCACTTGAAGAAATCGATGACTCACTTTCGCTGTATTAGTTTTTTTTATAAGGTGAGTTTGCTCTGTATCTTCATTTAAATGTTTCTTTTCTTCAGTTTTCTGGTAAGCATATTAAGCGGATCAACGATAGGTTTATAAATTGTTTCCAAAGCCAGGTTGTTTGTATTTTTTGAATATTTTTTTTCATTTTCACCTTTGTTTTTACAGCTGTAGCAGCAATTTGTTTCTTGACGTCTCGTTCCATTGTAAATGATTATACTCTGTTTGAATACTCAAATGAAACTGATTGTTTTGTGACATAGAAGCTATTTAAGCGTTTAGTCTACTAGTATGAATGTATCAAATTTCATTCTGTAACAACCTTTATTTCGTTCAGTCTTTATTTATAACAACATAATTGAAAGGAACAATAATTAACAATAGTTGAATTTAATAAATAGAAATATTAAATTTAATTTAATTAATAGAGTAAACCTCTCAATTAACAATAATTGAAAGGTTTACTCCACACAGTTGCGCAAATTTCACGGAACTGAGACAATGTAATGTCAGACCCTACATGTTCATCATAAATGTGTCTCAGATTTATGTCGTCTTGTTTAGACAATATGATCAGGTTAGCGTTATCTCTTACTAGTTGCTTAGGTGTCTTAGTATAAGTTTAATTAATATAAGAACAGTCAATGTTCTTATGTCGACCCATTGCGAAATAATCGCGTATGTTGATCTGATTTTTACAAGCTTCATCGTCAAATATTATAATTGAGTTAGATAAAGCTTCGTGTGGACTCAAAATTTCACTATTATGATAATACTTGTAATAAGATGTGCCTGCTACCTTTTTCAGTCCTTTTTTAAAAATAAGTATTTAGGTTGATATAAAAACTTTGAATATACATAAAGGATGCGGAAACGTGGTCCATTCTGGTGTAACAACAAACTGATAACTAAGTTCGTTTTTCCGCAATTCCATGGACCGCAGACGATACTACGTGTAGTGTTTGGCAATAAGTTTTCATGACGTTTAACGTCATTTTTTGGTGCAGGATAGATACATTCTAATTTAAGTGATTCTTTTTGTTTGAGGAATTTCATAACAGGTTTGTTAACTTGACCGTATTGGTTGATAGGTTTCAATGAACTAACGTTATTTCAATAGCGATAATAATTTAAAACTTTGTAAGAGCTCCTGAAGATTATCTTAACCACCAGCTTTAGTTCAAATGCATTCACTCACTCTCGCTTCACTCGAGCTATGTGCCGCTGAAGGTCCCAATTCTCTCCAGTAAAGGTCCATATTTTTAGCCTAACCAAATTAGTGCCTACATGCTCGCAAGTTTCTATATTATATCAATTTATTAAACCAATGGTATCGATCGCAATGGTCTAGTAAATTGTACTACGAGAGGACTACAAAGCCTGATGGTTGCGGTTTGATTCCCACACAGTACAAAAATTAGTGTGCGTGAACAAGTTTGTTTGTATTATTGGAGTCCTTTTCCATGTGTAACTAGCGAACACTAGTGGCTTCGCCCGCGCGGTCTACTATTTTTCTATCCCACAGGAACATTACTTTTTTCCGGGATAAAAAAATCATACATATCCGTTCAGCTGTTCTAGCGTGATTGAGTAAAAAAACATCCAAATTTCCTAACTTTTACATTTATAATATTATTTCAGGGATAAATGTAGCCTATGTGTTATTCCAGACTATATTCTATGTCTATAACAAGTTTGATCCATATCCTTTCAGCCGTTCTGACGCGTTTGAGTAACAAACACCTAAACATCCAGACTCACATTTATAATATTATTTCCATGATAAAAGTAGCTTTTGTGTTGTTTAAGACTATATTCTATATTCATGCGAAGAAATTTCATCCATATCGGTTCAGCCATTCTATCAAAACATCCGAATACATCCAAACATCCAGACTTTTACGTTTATGATATTAATTAATAAGATAAGTATGTATTTACGAATAGTATAAAATTCAGCTTAACATTGAAAATAGCTATTTATAAAAAAAAAACTTTTTTTACAAAAGTATTAATTTTGAACAAAGATATATTTATAATGGATCTCAATTTAATTAGTACACCGACCGCTATATGTTGTACCATTCCGTATTAGTATAAGTACATAAGTTTACAATATAAAAATTTCGACTCCAGTTGCAGCGACGGTGAGGCGCCGGTGTAGTGTCACCTACCTCCAAACAATTAAGTAAAGCGGTGTTCACATATGAGCATCTAAAGTTTGAATATTAATAAGCAATAATATTCCTTATGAGTTATACAGGGTATTTTTGTAACGCTCCCGAAAACGAAGACAGATGATAGTACTAAGGATACCTATGATGATGGGTCACAAAGAAATTCGATCCCGAGGAAAAAAAAATCATCTTTTCACAACGTTTTATTAACTTTATTCATGCTCCATCATGTTACTACAGTTAAATGAAACGATATTTCATAAAACAAATCATGAAAATACTTAAACATAAAACCAGCAGTGGCATTACTGAATTACAATCAGCTGACTAAGGGTCAATGTACGCGCGAACGCCGAATTCGCGCGGCCCGCAACTAGCGATGGTACCACAACACCTAATAATTTACAACACTTGTCTAAATACCTAACTTATCTACTTAACCTACTATTTTGCACTGTGCTTGTCTCCACGTAGCCACTTTAATTCGAATTCACAGGTTAAATAAACCAAATAACTGATTCGATTCCCCGCTAATGAAAAAAAATACTTAAATAAAATATTAAGAAAGTTAGAGTCATGCTTTTTTATCCATTGTGTAGGTATGTTTATTATTCTGATGTATTCAGTTATGTACCTATTCAGATCAGTTCAGTACTAAGTTATTTAAAAAAAAATTGGTTAAATAAACCAAATAACTGGTTCGATTCCCCGCTAATGAAAAAACTACTTAAATAAAATGTTAACAAGGTTAGAGTCATGCTTTTTCATCCATTGTGTAGGTATGTTTATTATTCTGATGTATTCAGTTATGTACCTATTCAGATCAGTTCAGTACTAAGCTATTTAAAAAAAATTAGGTATGAAACAGCTTACCGATCCTCCGTGGCCTTATGAGATTCTACAAGGCACATTAACATGTTGCCGTATTCACGAGCACTATAAACGTACCTACGCGTTAGGCATTATTAAAACAAAACAAAAAACACAAAACGTAACAACAAGAACAATATCATTAAGTAATAAATAACAAGTAATAACGACAATAATTTAAAAAACAAAACAATTGAACTGTCGCTCGTGTTAGTCAACACGGAACTGTCTCAAAAACTAAAACTATTAATCAATCCTACCAAAACAAATGCGCACGAGGTAATGTCCTTGAAGCATGTAAATTCTGCGCGAGGCGACACGAGGTAGCGTGTGTGAAAGGAAGGGTAGAGTGAGTAGTTTACATAATGCATTGTTTCGTACCGATCTAGATAAGAGTTCGGCGCCCGCGAGGATATTGACCTATTGTCAGCTGATTTTCTTTTAAGTTTCACTGCTGGTTTTATGTTTAAGTAATTTCATTTTTTTTTTATGAAATATCGTTTCATTTATTTGTACTAACATGATGGAGCGTGAATAAAGTTAATAAAATGTTGTGAAAAGATGTTTTTTTTTTCCTCGGGATCGAATTTCTTTGTGACCCATTATCATAGGTATCCTTAGTACTATCATCTGTCTTCGTTTTCGGGAGCGTTTCACAAAAACCCGGTATAAATATGGATCAATGCTAAATGTACCAAATGAAATATTTCTTTATTTTAAAAATATGACAAATTAAATTACTTTCAGGTGGGCATAGTCTTATAATTTAGGGGTATAAAATAGGACGTTGGGAGGTGTTTCACAATTATTTACAGTGTGTTTTCCACAGTCTACTAGACTTGGAAGTGTTCATCATCATCAAGGCGGCAAGTATGTACGTAACACTTAGGCTCCTCACTCATTAAATACAATAGAATAATAATTAATTTGTTATACATATGTTACTGTAAGGTTATATGTTTCGTTTTATAAGTTTTCATATGAGAGTTTCTGTGTAGTGATGTATTTTTCTTGTAAAAACTTTGTGTTACATTTTAGGTATTCTAATCCCTTCGAGTCAGACGCTGAAGTACAGTCGACTTGACAAAAGAAAAAAAGCGGCTAAGAAACCAACCAAAGTATCAAAGACAAAAACAACAGCTCCTAAGTCCAAGAAACGAGTTGAACTATTTCAGGAAACAAAAATTAAACGTTTTTCCAGATTCTGAGATAAGCAAATCTTAATTAATTTCAATAATTTGAGTTAGCATTGACATGATGAAAAGTTAGTATCTATTTGATTGGATGTCTACTTTGTACAGTATTACATTTTTATTATTGGTTGTAGTAACTTGGAGGGGGCTTCGAAGCCGCCAGTCTTAATTATTGTTTGTATGATGAGTGCAAAGATTTATATCTTTTATGATTGGTGTGATTGAATGGTGTGATTGATACAATATCTAGTTAACCGGACTACTAAGTCAAGTCATGAGCATAGTATAAAAAAATTATATATTATATTTTATATATTATGTTTATGTGGGTAGGAGGGAATATAACTATTGTTCATTGCTTATCAGTATGCTTTTGTTGAAATAGTATTTTTATTGATTCCAGGATGAAGATTCTGAACCTATCCGAGCGGGGATTTTAAAAAGCTACTTATCACGCCGAACAGGTTCTCTAACTTCCGCGAGCTGGAGGCTATTCCATCAGCTGACCGCTGGCAGCATTCTCTGATCAACTTTAAATCAGCTGTCGACGAGAAAACCCCAACGTGGAAGGCTGTTACCCAGTTGGTATCATGCATCAAAGAAGATTATCGCAACGTTCGTCCAGTTTTATATCCAACTAAGCGTTAGTTTTATCGATGTTACTTATCTACCAGATTTAGTTCACTGGTTTCTTTCAGAAATCTGTAAATCGAAAATCAAATACAAAGTCTAAAGCTGCAATTTAATAAAACATAAAAATGATGACTACCAAAAAATTTTGAGTTTTGAGTCTTTCATTATATTAAATATAGCTTATTTAATTACTGACTCTTTAGTGTAGTAATATAATGAGTATTTAATAATTTTTAGGAATATTTAGTACCTGCCTTTATCCTTTAAATAACGTGTTTTGCTTTCAGATAAAATCGAAAATCGAAATAAAAACTATAAAACTAAAATTCTAAATCAAAAACTAAAAACTATATTTTATTATAATAAACTGATCTATAATTATATCACAATAATAAAAAAAGTTTTTCTGCAAGCGCTTATTTAATTACTGACGCTTTTAGTGTAGTAATATAATGAGTATTTAATCATTTATTTTTAGAAATATTTAGTACATGGCTTTATACTTTTAATAACGTGTAAAGTGTACGTGTAAAAAACTATAACACAAAAATTCTAAATCTAATAACTAAAAACTATATTTTATTATAATAAACTTTCATAATAAAAAAATGTTTTTCTGCAAGCCCTGTTCTTACATATACTTTACCAAAGAACAATGAATCATCTATTAAATATTTTAATACTAAATATGAAATTATATACCCAAACACCGATTTATTGTCTGTTTACAATGGCTTTGCAGAAAAAATTACGAACAAGTGTTCGGAATCAGAGCTTTGCGAGTCAGATATTGTATATATTGTATTGTACGATATTGTAAAATATAATCCGTTAAGATTTCTTCTTATACACCATTACCCGAAAAAATACACAAAACAAAATCATGCTTAAATTAAAAAAAAACAATGATAAGCACTACTTTCTATGGAGTATTGTAGCTCATTTGTATCCAACTACAAGTAACCCTAATAGAGTGAATTCAGACCCTCAATACTCAGACGTTTTAATAACAGATAATAATATGACATTTCCTCCAAATTTTAATGATATTAAATTATTCGAGGAAATTAATCCTACTGTGAGCGTTAATATTTATGGTTTAGATTAAAAAAATGTGACTGGACCGCTGTATAAAACTTTAAAAAGAAAGATAATGCATGTTAACTTACTTTACTTAAATAAAAATAATAAACATCATTTTTATTTGCTGAAAAGGTTTGATAAACTCATACAAAAGCAATTAACTAAGCATTAATCTTAAATAAATTTATGTGAAGAATATTTTATATATTTTAACTACTCAACCGTCCACAGTGACTACAGTCCCAAAAAAAATTATTACCTCACCTGTCCATGGTGACTACAGTCACCAAGCGACATCTTTCGGGTTAAACGTGTACAGCGCAAAAGATAGCAGTTATTAATACAGTAAAAAATTATAGATGGTGCTATTTTAAATTTGTCATCTTTGAGAGTGTATTTTATCTGTATAATAGTAACAAAATATTTAGAAAAAAAAAAGTGAAAATGAAATTACGCCACTTTTTGTTTGTGGACTGTTAAAATGTGAGAAATTCGATCAAAAATGTGATAACTTTTCTGTTTTTATACCCTATTTCTAATGTTATTTATTGTTCATCAAACTGATTGTGAATATATATTCTTTAGGAAATATTTGTCACTACGACAATTCCAAAACGTTTACATATAATAATTTAGCTCGACATTTTAATCAGTATATGCGATCATCGTTTATTGATTATATGTTGTTTAAAAGTTATTCTAATCAGTTTTTTTGCGTTAAATGAATGCTAAATATAAAAGAATACTTCACTATTAACACGTTGATAGCCATTAATAAAGGAAATATCTGTTGAGATATGCCTAGAAATTATTAAAACTTATTTTTATTTATTTATTTACTTATTAAAATTTATATTGAGTAACCATTATATACTTATGTATATTGAGTATACAAGATATTACTGATGTTGGTGTTTTTTAAAGGGAATATCATGTAATATTATAATATGAAATAATTTCTCCAGTAAACATTATACTTTTCTTGTAAAACTCGAAATAAAAAATAAATACGATTTTTTTTCTTCCATTTTTAAGCGTTATTTTCAGCCTTTATTTTTAATTTGACCAATTTTCTTTTAACATAATTAAATTTGGAATTCTTTGAGTCTTTTGATAATATTTTTTATTTGAATGTAACTATAGTAGTTTTTCAGTAGTAATCGTTTTTGTTGAGACAATCTCGCGCGGTCGTAAAAAAATAGTGACATTTAATGCGCGGACAGGTGAGGCGAGAATCACTCGTGGAGTGTAGACGGTTGAGTAGTTAGCTCTGCATAAAAACTTTTTGATCATGATTGTGCAAGAATCCAAACCATTTTACTGGAAGGAAATACTAAACTTTATTTTTCAAAATATAAAAGGACAAAAAATTCCTATTGCAATATACAGCGACTTTGAGAGTTTATTACATGAGTACTCAGACAAAAATAAAACTACATATGTGGAAAATATTCAAATCCATAAGGCAAGTTGTTTTACATATTATATATTTTGTAATTATAAGACCGAACTCAATAAATTAGTTTCTTATAGAGGGCCAGAGTGTGCTAAAAAATGTATTGAATCAATTAGTAAAGACGTTAAAAGGTTACATAAATTACTTGCAAATAATGCACCTATGGTAATCTGTGAAACGGAGCGAGACTGTATGTATAATGTAAAGGAATGTCATTTGTGTAAAAAAATATTTAGTAATACAGATATCATAGTTGCAGATCATGATCACTTTACTGGAAAATACAGAGGACCTGCTTATAACAAATGTAATTTAAAAGCTAAGACATGCTCGTTCACACCTATAATTTTCACAACCTTCCTAGTAATGATTGCCATTTATTTACAAAGGAACTTTCAGCCACTTGTGGTCGTATAAATCTAATACCCAGAAATAAAGAAAACTTTATTTCATTTACTAATTTTATTCCAATAGAAAATAATAATAATAATAAGAGCTCAGCTCAGCTGAAATTTATTGACTGTTTCAACTTTTTGAGTTCGAGTTTAGATAATTTAGTGAAAACAATGGAAGCGAAAGATTTTAAAAATTTATGCAAGTTTTTTGAAGATTAACATTTATTTAATTTAGTTCGAAAGAAAGGTATCTACTGTTATGACTATATAGATTCGAGGGATCGGTAGGAAGAAAATCAATTACTAGAGCAATCGAAATTTTTCAATCACCTTACATCCCGATCTGTTTCAGATGAAGATTACAGTCATGCATTGAATGTATGAAATGATTTTAAAATCCGTAACTTAGTTGGATACACAGATTTATATCTAAAATGTGATGTATTACTGTTGTGTGATGTTTTTGAAAAATTCCGAACTATGAGCTTAAAACATTATAGTATTGACCTGTGTTACTGTGTGTCGTCTCCTTCATTAAGTTGGGGTGCTATGTTTTTTTTTACGAACATACAATTAGATATACTTTCACGTATTAAAATGTACCAATTTTTAGAAAAACGAAGTCGTGGTGGTCTTGCTCAATGTTCTCTAAGATATGCAAAAGCAAACAATAAATACATGTCCTATTATGACAACAAGGATAAAAACAATTTTTTAGTTTATCATGATTGTTTAAATTTAATATGGTTTTACTATGATGCAAAAGTTACCAACGAGGAACTTTAAATTTCTGAGTGAAAAAGAAATAAATCAATTTGATGTAATGAGTGTTCCTGATGTTAGTGATATTAGATATATTCTTGAAGTAGACTTGCACTATCCAATTTAAATACATGATGATCACTTAGATTTTCCATTTGCAGCAGAATAGTTTGCTCCACCAGGAAGCAAACATGAAAAATTAATAGCTAGTTTGTACGATAAATGTAAATATGTTATTCATTATCTGCATTTAAAAGAATGTTAACGGCACAGTCTCATTTTGCTCAAAGTTTATAGGATAATGTCATTTAGTCAAAATTCATTTTAGCACCATATATTTTATTAAATACAACTCTTAGACAAAACGCGACTTCAGACTTTGAAAGAGATTTTTTAAAAAAACAAATCAATTCTATTTTCGGAAAAACAATAGAGAATAAACTAAAACAAGTCGATGTAAAATTGGTAAGTGTATGGAAAGATACATCCAATAAGACTAATAAAATATGTGGAGCTGAAAAATATGTCAGCGCTCGTAATTTTAAAAATTTGTCGATAATTTCAGATTCGTTCGTAGTAATCTAGTAAGAACTAGCAAAAGTTATCCTTGATCGCCCAATTTACATTGGGTTTTCAATTTTGGATTTAGCTAAGAGTCATTTGTACCATTTTCCTTACTCTATAATGAAACGCATGTATAAAAATTTGCTGCAACTCTGTTCACTGATACTGATAATCTGTTCTATCTAATAAACACAGATAATTTTTATGAAGACATGAAAAAATTATAAAATATTTTGATACAAATAATTTCAAAAACAATCAGTATGATATGCCTAAAGTAAATTGTAAATTTCCAGGGGTTTTCAGCGACAAAATGGGTGGAGATATAATAACTGAATTTGTTGGATTAAGAGCGAAATTATATTGTATTGATTCCAAAACAACCTCAAAAAGAAAAGCTAAGGGTATTTAAAAATCTGTTACTTCTATCTATGGTCTAATGAAAACTTCGGAAAGAGTATGTGTATAATTAGATCAAAGAATCATCAAATATTTACTCAAAAAGTTGATAAACTTGTACTTAATAGTGATGATGACAAAAGAAAAATTATGGCAGATGACTACAATACGTTACCATGGGGACACTATAAAACTGTATTTTAATAAATTTGAATGTGAAACTATGTAATGCTACTACTATGTACTGTGTAAGTAAGTAAGAGATAAATGTATAGCTTAAGTTTCATGTATTATCATGTTTATAACTTTGTATGTAGTTTTAATAAATACATTCGTTGGAACAATAAATGTCTGTTTCTTTTTTCGCTCTACACAATTAAATAATGATGATATATAATAAAACAGCAATAAAATTCAATTTTTAATAACTTTTATTATATTTTACAAGATAAATTACTCAAATTACTAGTTCTCACATAATTTTTCACCTATTATTTTTTATAAGACATTTTGTAGCATCTAACACTTCATCATACATTGAATCCATGACTTATTGAACTAAGATCGTTGATGACATTTTCTTCTTGCTCATTAAGTTCGTAAATGTTGATTTTAGTTAGACGACAACCTCGTTTATTTTTATCTTGGCCAATAATGTATGATGATGATGAACATTTCTTTGATTTTGATTGGTGCTCTTCATTTATAGCGTTTCTATTTGGTGGTAAATCATGAAGCCGCTCCTCTTTGTTGTAATAATTTAGAATAAATTTATCCACATACTGAGCATAGTAATACGGATTAGTGATAGGATTAAAATCAACGTTTCCTCAGTGTTGACCATGATCTACAATTAACAAAACAAGTATGAACTCAAAAATAAAAATAAAAACAAATAAAAGTTAATCGCGACTGACTTTCTGAATAGTAAAAATGATTAAACTCACCAATATAGATATTTGACGAACGTTGTAATCAACCTGCACTCGCTATGAGAATAAAACAATAATGAAACATTAGCATAAGCTCAGCTTCGCACACTTTTTAATTTGATTCTTACACATGTGAGAATACCTGGCCATAAATAGAAGAAATTGTAGAGGTGTTATATTAACACGATAGATTTTGCTAATAAGGTAATGATAATTGTACTCGTGCAAGTAATAGGAGCTAGCGCTATATTAGGTATAATTATCCAAAAAAATTGTTTTATTAGCACTGACCATAATGAAGTTAGTCAAAACAATTCGTTTCATTAGTAATTAATCATATGCAGCAATACCAGCAGAATCTTACAAACGCTCTGAATATAATGCTCAATAACTCAACTGGAAGTGGAAGTAAACTTGTTCCCACGGGATAGAAAAATAGTAGACCGTGCGGCAAAGCTACTGGCGTTCGCTAGTTACACATGGAAAAGACCTCCAACAATACAAACAAACGTGTTCATGCACACTAATTTTTGTACTGTGTTGGAATCGAACCGCAACCATCAGGATTTGAAGTCTACTAGTAGTACAAACCACTAGATCATTGCGATCGACACCATTGGTTAAATAAATTGATATAAAATAGATACTTGCGAGCATGTAGGCACTAATGTGGTTAGACTAAAAATGTGGACCTCTACTGGAGAGAATTGTTGCCTTCAGCGGCACGTAGCTCGAGCAAAGCGAGAGCAAGTGACGCAGAAGTCCCAATTCTCTCCTACTCATGACATATTCATAAAACTCTCTTTGCAACTTTCTTGAAAAAAATTGAAAAGAACAAAGAAATTCGAAAGATACGAGAATAAAAATTTCTATAGATTAATAAGTAGCAACAAAGGTGAGAAACATCAATGTGAACTGAAATCGCCATTCCACATGCCAATCGGCTATAACAACTCCTTACCAGGACTATGTCAGTATTATACTGTTTACAAATTGAGTATGAGAATTCAAATTTGAGTGTCAAATTACGATTCAAAGTTTACGTAATTTTTTATTTTACTCCTTTCTTTTACTCCTTTCTCTTTTGTTAAGTTACTAACATCGCTACTTTTACTAGTGTTCCCGTTAACCTCTTCAACTAAGCACAAAATTCCAGCATTAAGCTTTTTAATTTCGCAATCCGTATTTTAACTATTAAGCGATTGTTGTTTATAATAATATTAAACAATTTAATTAATTTATATCATTGCAAACTATATAAATGAATAGATTTCAAAAATAATAATTAAAATAATAATTTTCACATGCAATACAGATAATGTTACAATGTACTTTATAAACTAGTTATTGTCCTAACTAAGGACAAAGTACGATATACGTGATATCATTTACAAATTTGATAAAGCTTTAGTGAGCAAAGTAATAGAATCAAATTTCATTATGTTCAGATTGTTACTGACTGACTATATTACCAATAATTTATGATCTGTATACTAACCCTTCAGTAATGAACGCAAGGCAGGCAGTCGTTTTCTATTAAAAATATTTCGTCTTTTACCGTACAGGCCGTTCGTTTATGGAATAATCTCCCATTGTCAGTAAAATTCGCACCATCCCAACCATTATTTAAAAAATTGTCAACGATTACCTTACTCATTAAATTTCGTTTAACTTCGTCTTCACACTAGCCACTAAATATAATAAATTATGTAGTATATGATTGCATTTAACTGTATAATCTTCTATCTTTATTATAATAAAACTCTAACACGACGATTTCTGCACATTGAATATTTTTTTGAAATTTGAATTAGGATACCCTATGTTATCTATACAGATGACAAAACGATTTTTTTGGAAACGTTGTCTGTCTGTTTGTCTGTCTGCACAAGCATCACGCAAAAACCTGTGAACAGATTTGGATGGGACTTTTAGTGCAGTATTATGTAAGGGTTGAGCCATTAGAATAAATATATATCATCATGCAATCTATCACAGGAGATGCGCAGTAGGCATAATGTTCCCTTTTGCCGCTACAAAAAGTTTTAAAATTTATATTGTCTTGGGGTCTAAAAGATACATTATCCGATTTTGAGTTCTTATATTAAATACGACAGTACCAATAATTGTTGATATAGCTTGCTTATTTAGGGCAGTCTCTTATCTGTTGTATGGTAACCATGTGTTGGCTAGAGAAATTATGGAGCAAATTGTGGATTACGTTATTGCGGTAATTGTTGTTTATTTTCAATATGAAACGCAAGCCTATAGTTTGGCAAATTCTTTTCATGATTGGTTTTTGGGTCCGTTTATATAAGTTCGTTTGTGGACCCATCTATTGGTTTATTCGTTAGTTTGTGTGATTAACTGACTAACTGAATGTTTTTATCCAGATTAGTGTCTTTCGAGATTTTAGCGCCATTAAAAGGTATATATATATATATATATATATAACATAAACATAAACACTCACGCCTGTCACCCATAGGGGTAGGCAGAGACTTCTCTCGCCTCCTTTACATCCATATATCTACGCATACACGCTCGTCGGTTAAGGATACACCTAATCTGGCCCATTTTCAATATATCGCCAATTTGGTCGATAAACCTTTGTCTAGGGCGTCCCTTCCCGACTCTTCTGTTCACTTCTGCAACATAAATTTGCTTTGTCACTCTTTCCTCGTTCATTCTTTCTACATGACCAAACCACCGAAGCATTCCTTTCTTAATCCTGGTCACAACGTCATCTTGCAAACCACACTTTTCTCTTATCACACTATTTCTCACCCTGTCATTCAGATTCAGCCCTAGCATACTCCTTAATGACCGCATTTCTACAGCATTTATTCTACTCTCATGCTTCTTCTGCCAGACCCAACTTTCACTACCATACATTAAAGTAGGGACTAACACAGCATTATGAATTGCCATACGTGCCTTTTTTGACATATTCTGACTTTTCATAATAGCATGTACAGCCCCATTCATTCTATTTCCTGCGTTCACTCGTCGTTCTATATCCTTAACATATCTACCATTCCTGCTAAATGAACATCCCAAATATACAAACTCATCCACTTGCTCAATCATCTCCCATTCTATTCTTATTTCACATAACATTTTACTTACTTCTCTTTCAAAAACCATCACTTTCGTCTTACTTGCGTTCACTTTCATACCCCTTTCTTTTAATGACCAGTTCATTAAAGTAATCACCATTTGGAACTCGGCCGCTGACGATGCAAATATGACTTGATCATCGGCGTACAAAAGGCATTTGACGGTTAACTCCCCCATTCTCAACCCACATTCTTCAACTTTCAAAGTTTGCAAACAACTGTCCATAAATAGGTTAAACAGCCACGGGGAAGCTACACAGCTCTGTCTGACACGTTTTTGAATGCCAAACCAGTCCGAGTAGACCCCATTGATCCTGACACAAGCACTAGAGCCCCTATAAAGAGACCTTAATACCAAACCAGCGCTCAAACCAAATGAGTTAAGTGTTTGCCATAACATATTCCTGTCCACTCTATCATAAGCCTTTTCCAAAACCATGAACACACAAAAAAATTTCTGGTTTTTGGCCAAAAACTTCTCCGCAATCATGCGCATGGAAAAGACTTGATCCGTACACCCCATCCCCTTTCTAAATCCAGCTTGCACATCGCAAATTTTTCCATCAGTTTCTTCCATAACTCTTTCAATTAACACCATAGCATACAGTTTACCCACAATGCTAAGCAAGCTAATGCCACGGTAGTTTTTACAGTCCTGCTGTGACCATTTTTCCTTATATATTGGGACTATAACGGCTTTGCACCAGTCTTCCGGTACCCGATTCAGTTCCCAACATAAATTAAACAAGGTGTACAGCAGGCCTGCCACCACTCCCTCTCCAGCCCTTAGCATTTTGAGTGATACTCTATCATATTCGGCTGTCTTACCTGCTTTCATGCTTTTCATTGCTTTCATTATTTCATCTACACTTATCTCCCTACCTCTCTCCACTTCTTTTGGAATTTCTATTTCACTTAATTCAGACGACTCTTCTATCATAAACGTGCTTTCAAAGTATTCCTTCCATCTCTTTAAATTCGAAAGTTCATAATTCAGCATACAGCCATTCTCGTCTCGTATAGCATTCATTCTAGGCTGTTTTGAATTTCCCCTAGCAGTTCTTACGAGTTTCCAGAACATTTAAATATTTGCCTTGAAGTTATCAGATATCCTTCTATCAGTCTTATCCGTTCTTCCTAGCTTTTTCTTTTCAACAACTTCTTTTACTCTCTTATTCATAAGTCTAAAGTCTGCCTTTTTTCTTTCAATCTTATCATTCATACCGCCAGAACTACCAGCTTTGGTTGCCAGTAAATCTAGCCATGCTCTCTTCTTTGCTTCAACTTCCATCCATATCTCATCATCCCACCACAACGTATTATTTTTCCTTTCATTCGTTCTCTTACTTACACCACATACTTCGGTGGCTGCATCCACCAAAAATTTCTTAACATTATTCCATACAGTCTTCAGGTCTAAATCATTCATACATATTTCATTCAAACCACTTATATTCTTCCCCAGTCTACATATATACTTCTCTTCCACACCTTCATCTTGTAACCTTTCTATTCTTACATGCTGTAACGCAGTGGTATACACAGATGTCCGATGCCGCCAACGTCTGAATAGACCATTAATTCGGCATAAGACCAAGTAATGATCCGTCCCTACGTTGGACCCCCGGTAAACCCTTGTATTTACCACTGCGCTCCTCATTCTTTCATCCACAATTATGAAATCTATCATGCTTCCATCATCATCTCTTTCCCATGTATACATGTGAATCCTCTTATGGCGAAAGAAAGTGTTCGTCACAAAAATATTCTTTTCCACACATACGGCGAGGAGGTCTTCACCATTCTCATTTACACTTTCATCGCCAAACGTTTCTAATATCCTTTCATAACCAGACCTCTTCACCCCAACCTTTCCATTAAAATCTCCTAACATAATAATATTTTCATTTCCCTTACATTTCATCAACACCATCCTTACGATGTCCCAAAACTGCTCTCGGATATAAGTGGGCTTAGACATGTCTGGGGCGTACACCCCTAGCACAAACAACTTCTTTAAGCCCACTTTCATTCGTATAAATAGCAACCTTGGGCTTACACATTCATTTTCTTTCACAAATTGACCCATTCTTTCTGAAAGGATGACACCGACTCCCTGGCACGCCCGCTCGGTCTCGTCTACACCAGACCAGTAAGCGGTATACATGCCATGTGCAGTAGCATCCTTTCCCTTTGGTTTCGTCTCATTTACACATAACACATCTATTCCTCTGTCATTCATCATTTCGCATACTTCATCCATCTTATCATTTATTGCTCCACATACATTCCGCGTAGCCAGACGCAATCCACTTTTCGCCCCTCCGGGAGACAAAACGTGACGGGTGGCGAACCTCGTTGCCGATTTTTTCCCCGGAGATTCTTCGCACCCCTGCCCCATTAAAGGGGTGCCGGGAACTCGGGGCCATTTCTTTGATTTGTTGGCTCATGGTGCAAACTAAGGTGTGGTAGATTTTACGCCGCTACCATACGGCGAGGAGCCGAGTCTATCCTTTCGGCTTTGTCGCTCGTTTAGCACCACCCGGGGGACATGTGTAGGGTGGGCCTAGGGTTAGGTGTTCGAAGCCTACGGACGCGAGCGACATATTATATACACGTGTGTGTGTATATACGAGTATGTATTTATATTATATGTGTTTGGATAATTTTTCCCACTTTTTTATCACACCAACCTACCTAATAACCCTACCCTGGAATAAATTGTTGTCAGCAATAAGACCGTCCATTGTATACTTCTTTTGTATAAATAATTTCTCAATGTTTTGTATGGTGTGCGATAATTAATATTAAATAAATATTTAAAACAACATTTCATTACAAGTTTAAGTTCGTATATTTAAGTAAATTTGCGCTGCCACAGTGTAAGAAATTCTATCGACCTAACTCATCCCTTATATGTATATCGTAAGAGTCGGCATCGGAAAATATCAGAAATATTTTTTTAAGAATACTAGCAATTTTGCCAAATGTCCAAACACTTCCCTTTAACCACTCCAACTAAAGCTTGTTTGCTTATACTAGGAGAGGTTCACGACAGTAGTTAAACAGCAGATTCGAATTCATGAGTTTTGAGCTTTGTGGTCCGTATGCGTAACCATTAGGCTATTCGCTTTGAAGGTGATATGAGTATAACCATCTCGTTTATGCCTGACATATACTATAACAGGAGATACCAATGTAAAGTAGTAGGATTCTATGAGCTGATGAAGAAATAGGCAAAGACACGCTAACTCTATATCTCACTAATCTTGAACAAAAGTAACCTAAATGCGGGGTGATTGTCTGCCCAACGTATCTTATCTACTGGCGACCAAGATCCATGTTCAAATCTGAGACAATGCCTTACCATTACCATTAAGACACCTGATGCTAAGTTACGGAGAGTGTTTCGGTAACCAACCTGGTGTTAACCGTTTTGAGAATATGGACGTCCTTTTAACTTTTGAAATAACAAAATGTTATATCACTTACTTCTACAGTTAATTCGATGACACGAAAATGATAGTCACTTTGAAGTACATTTGCACCGTGCTTTATAGCTTTTCTACAAAAGAAGACAATTATTATAAGACATACGACGCAACGTACTACAACATAACTATCATTCTGATGTCAACAAGTTTTGTGAATAGGCCTGCAGATCTTAATTCATATAATTTTATGTATGAAGAATTCTAATAATTTCAGAACAGTTGCAATATTCTCCATAGTAAAAAATTGGGTCATAAAATTTGTTTCAAAATACAATGTACTAAATTTATTTTAAGAATGCGGATAGTTATAATATTCAAACGCTCTAAATATAAGAGTAACTGCAGTAACAGATGCTCGAAATACTCTACACTAACAACTAAACAACATTACCGTCGACAAACGACATGCGATTCATCAACATGAAATTGGGCAGTTTAATTATATTTTTTTTCAATTTCAATTTTAAATATTGATATATTAAAAATAGAAGCGTCAGACACAGGGTCAAGCGTTCGCCCGACTCTGTTTTAAAATGTATGTAAAATCTACAAAAAACATGTATAAAAAAATATATGAAATTTAGAAACAATAATTAATTTAAAAATGTAAAATTGTTGTATTATTTTTGATAGAGACTTATATAAAAGTTCATACAGACGCAGATAAATGATAATATTAATAAAACATTGATAAATGCTGTTAACTTTCCTGTGATGACAGCCGAGTTAAGAGAAATGTTCGAAGTGTTACTAACTGCGGTAGACAATGCTCGTTTTACTAGCAATCCTCTATCTATTTTGATCGGTTAAAGAAAATTTAGATTACGATAAAAGTTTTTTTTTTGTACAGAAGTAAGAGTGACTAACTGGCACACAGTCCATCTGATGTTAAGGAATACTATTTTTTTTGTTTGTCTTTAATATATAGACACGATACGCCACAAAACAATTTTCTTCTAAACGTGAAGTTTTTTTTTTGTATGTCATACAAACATAGACACCTACTTACATTTGTCATCAATTTAGAATCAAAATATTGCGTTGCCCTGATGCCTAAGATAAAATACCTCGTTACCAGAATAAGAGTTTCCGGTTTTATTAATCCATCTTTAACAGCAACATTCTGTTGCTAACTTTCCCAGGTATTCTGCACAAGCGTGATCCTTTACTGTTGAAGCCGACAAGTTCGTTCTGTAGCCATCATGCACTTCACAATAGCTCTACCAAATTCTCTTCATAAAAGAGAACATTCCAAATAATTAATGAACATTGATGTAACTAAAATTTAAAAAAAAAACAAGATAATTCAGATTTTTTATATAATTCCAGTACAGGTTGGTTCCATAATATGGGTTCTGTATATATGTATTGTAATACAATATGTGTTATAGATTCAAGTAGGTTATTAGTCAGAGAAAAATACTGGCAACTATTGCCTATGGTTATACATTATATATATATATATATATATATATAATGTATATATATTACTGTATATTCTGACTTTGGTCCATGGTGTTTTAAAATGAAAAAGTAACGGAAAAATGTTTTAATAGACATGAAGAAAAGTATAATTAATAACTGTTTTTAACTTGTCGTTGTCTTGATTATATTGATTGAAATAGTTTACAAGGAAATAGTCTTTAATTGCAACTACCACAATATGTTTCCTGTTCCGACCGCAATTTCTGGTTATAAAACAGCAAACAATAGCAAAATATGAGAAATATGACTTATATGTCGCATGTGGTAATGTAGGTTTTATTTTTTGGATGAATTCTGCTACAGGAATTCAGTCTTTTTAAATCCGGAATTCGAACTAGATTTTATATGAAAGCAAAAATGAAACATGTCGTCTTGTCATAATTTATTAATTTATTTTTTTAATTGTTTAAAAATGTCGTGGGTTTTTCAATTTCAAATCGTTGCAAATTTTCTCGTGCTCTATTTATTACGGCAAGTCAGTATAAAAGCTACTAAACGTACGCTAATTATGTTTTGAATCTTAAGCTAAAAAGGTTAAATTTAAGTGAGCTTGCACGTAGCAATTGCAAAGCTAATTAAAATGTTTATTTTCTTGTTCATTTATGGTAATTATGTATGCTTTATTGATTACGGCAAGTCAGACAGTTTTAATAAAAGCTACTAAACGTACGCTAATTATTTTTTGAATCTTAAGCAAGTAGCAATTGCAAAGCTAATTAAAATGTATATTTTCTTGTTCATTTATGGTCACCTTGAAAAAACAACATGATCATCTTTACTTGCACTATATCACATCTTATCACTAGTCTTTCTAAGTTCATTGCTAGACATTTTGCCTTACGAAGAATGTGTCAGTTAATAAGCATTTCTTGAAAGCTAAAATTAATGCGGTACCCTTACCGTACGTTGTGGTGTAAGTGTGGCAGAAAAACCATAAGACAAAAATTTATGCTCTAGAAATGCGGTCATTAAAAGTAGTGATGAGAGATAAGTGAGGCTTACAAGATGTTGTGACAAGGATTAAGAAAGGAATGCTTCAGTTATTTGGGCACGTAGAAAGAATGAATAAGTAAAGATTGGCAAAGCAAACTCATGCTGTAGAAGTGAATAGCAGATTCGGTTAAGAATATCCTAGATGAATGATTATCGATCATATTGGCGATATATTAAGGATGGGCCACATTAAGCATACCCTTAACCGAAAGGCATGTATGCGTAGATATATGGATGGGAAAGAACCGAGGGAGGTGTATCAGAATCGTGCCAAATGGAAGTCCGTGGTCTTTTGCCTACCCCTCTGGGTGTTACCCTTGTGTTGTGTGTATGTTATAATAGCGCAAAAATTTATATATGTTTGTACGTATTTGATACCCTTTCAAGTGATGGTGTTCCTAACAATAACCAATTTGTCAAATTTGCGTTTAGTGGTTTTGGATGTATTTGCTACAATACGCTCGTCGTCAAAGTCCTGTCTGTCTATCAGCAGAGTGCACTGCATGCAGAAGAAGTAGAGAAGGAGGAGGAAAACATGACATGTTCCCAATTATACCACAACTTATTTGGAAGTAAGTCTTCTTTTCTGCCTCAGAGGTAGTACTCCTTTTCTGCCTAAAAGACCATCTGTATAGTTAGCAGCACCCTTTTAACTTTTTCTGTCACCAAACAAAGTACATGCTCTACCGTGTGCCAGTATAAATGGTATAGAGAGCCAGTATAATTACAGGTTGTGAAGCATTTCAAGTCCTCAGATATGACAATACTTCTGTAGCCTTCTTTGTTTTAAGTCTGTTGCATGTGTCCATAAGCTGCAGCAGTCACTAACTATTAGGTGAAATGTTAGTTGGTTTGTCACTTTAATTTTTTTTAAAAGAAACTTGTTTACCTACGCCATTAAAATAAACTTTAATTGGCAAATTAATATATTGGAATTTTTCTTTGAAGTAGCGCCTCATCTATAAGCTTTCACATGTTAAAACAGATAGTAGCTGTTTGTTAAAGACTAACAAGTTTAAATAGTTTGAGTATTACGTTTAAAGATTTAATTAATTCATGAGTTAGTTATTGAATTTTATCGCTTTTCGTGAATATCTTTTGAGAAACCCATCTAATGTGATTATGTATTTTAATCTTTTTTTTTCTTTTTTTTTTCTTTCTTTCTTTCTCTATCTTCAAAACATTGTCATAATATTGTTTTATTCAAACGTAAGAGTTATTTGTAAACAGTTTATTTTTTCAGGTAAATAAGGGTCAATGTATTTCGCATTAACATTTAAATGTTATTTCGTAAAATTAAGTAAATTACATATTTGTTTTGTTTTAATTAACGCGTTTTACTTTGTTTATTTGCAAACGCCCAATTTTGTATATCGAAAAATACTGGGTTATTTTTGTTGCTGGTACGTTTAAAAATATAATCTATGTGTAATATATATCAAAAGCTTATTTTATGATTCAAATATTTTTTTGCAAATATTAAAAGATACTGAAACACAATGAGTGATTATGAAAATTGTTGTTTGTCTGTCGGTATGCTTTTAAATATGTTGTTGAACTTGAAGAGTTGAAGAGACTGAGTAACAGTAGGCGACTTTTATACGATAGTTGTGGCGAAACGGATGGAAAAAAGATGGTTATGTCTTTCTTTTCCTTAGAAATTATTTTTATAATGGCTGCTTATTATTTCAATATTCATAAGCGGGCAACTAAAAACCCTTGAAAATATATACTTTATGTAGAAAAAAGTTCGAAAATATGTTAAACGTTGTAACGTATTTAACTTACTTGGCAACTGTGCCAAAAATCTACGTTGTACGTTTCTTAAATTAACTGTTATATTTTTCACGTTACAAACAAAAACATGTTTAATGCTTTTGTTTGTTTAAATTATTCTGAATATATATATACCATTTCACATAGTCATTTCGTTTACCAGGTGTAAGCAGCGTCGAAATTCTGCAATCTTCACTCAGTCAGACAAGCGCAGCACGGTACTAATTATGGCAAATTCTTCCAATGTCGTGCAATATACTTTTACGGAATAGTGAAAAACAAGAAAAGATTTCAAAATGGTACAGCAATTCATAGTATTAATTTAATTAGTTAATTCCGTGACACTTGTAACGGTTCTAAGTCATCGAGTTATCGACTCGACATTTCATTGCCACACGAGGATAGAAAGTTTTTAATTAAATCTCTTACACTGTTTCATTATTGAATAACAAAATTTAGTGCTATATTATTTTAAATACTAGGTATATTTAAGATGTATAATTTAAATTAATATTGTCTCGTTAGTTAATTTCGATTGAATTCATGTGCGCCTTTTTCTTGATGGACAGGACTTTGACGACGAGCTTATTGTAGCAAATGCATCCAAAACCATTAAACGCAAACTTGACAAACTGGTTATTATTAGCAGCACTATCACTTGAAAGGGTATCAAATACGTACAAACATATATAAATTCTTGCGCTATTATAACATACACACAACACAAGGGTAACACCCAGAGGCAGAGACGATATAATATAATTCAAAATACTTAAATATCACATGTAATCGAATTAAGTTAATTTAAAGTGTATTCAAAAATTCATTACAAACATAGATGAATTAAACCCTATTTTAATTAATTTAGTTATTAAAGTATTTAAAAAATGAGAAAGAGATCAGTATTTTTAATAAACATTCCTAAGTAATTGACTAAATGCATTTCGTCACTTTAGTCTAAGAATCTTCTTGGAACATTAATTACTCTACCATGCCTAGTACTAATAGAAGATGGTTGAGGTAAATCAGATGATAATATGTCCGAATTCAAAGTCGTCTGGGGCCCATAATCCTTAATGTTAGGGTTAGTCACTGTCTTACTTCTATTGGTAGATGGGCTGGCTCTGTCCCATTCGTTTGTAACTGTTGTTAATTCCAGTGGGTAAAGAATTTGTACAGCTCTTACCGATTCACCGGTAGCTGTCTTTACTTTTGCAACCCTACAATTACCATCAGCACCTATAATTAATTCCTTTATAATACCTAATGGCCAATATAACCGACTGGTGTCAGTTTCAATAAGAACAATATCGTTTAATTTTTTTACATTTATCTTTACTACAAATTAGAGAATTTTTTTACATCTATCTTTACTACAAATTAGAGCAATATATTCGTTTCTAAAACGTTGTCGGAAATCTGCACGTAATTTGTTTAAATATTGTAAACGAATATTTATATTTTTTTCATCAATCAGATCTAAATCAAGCATGTCACTATTATTTAAGGGATGTAAAAAAACCTTGGAGTAAGTGGTTTAAGAAAGTCGTCAGCTGTTGCTACGTATGTCAATGGTCGGCTGTAAATGATTGCTTCGCAGTCACAAAGTATTGTTGATAATTCAATCCAAGTTAAAGATTGTTTTCCCAAGATTCTTCTTAATATTCCCTTTACTACCTGTATAAGGCACTCCCACCATCCTCCCCACCAGCGAGCACGTGGAGGTACAAAACGCCACTTGATAGCCTGTGGAACTATGCTAGTTGCTGCTCCGACTTTTGCCTAATCAACTTCTTTTAATAAATTGGCTGAACCTTGAAAATTCGTACCACAATCAGTATATATAATTTAAATAAAACTAGTTTTACGGATTTTATTGCGTATATTAACTTATTTTATATTCCCGACGTTATATACCCGGTCACGGGGGGGACTGAGGTATTTGACGTCCCAATGTCATAGTTAACCACGGTTACCTCCAGATTAAAAAATTATTAATTTTTGTTCCGATCTACGCAGTATGAACTTACAGTATCTTGAAGTCTTGCAGTTGTATGCTTGGGTGGGTTGGGATTTAATTTTATTAATTATAGGATCCCAAGCAGATGGTAGCACCCAGCCATCTTCTCTATTGAAATTAGGATGTTTTTTGATTTCAATAGTCTCGCGAATCATCCTTGGAAATAATCGGTGTTCTTTAGCGAGGATTTGTGGTCTATCAAATCTAATGTAGTGATGGGGGCGATCCTGTACATGTTCACAGACTGCAGACTTCCCGGAGCGTCGATTCTTCACATCAGCTATGTGTTCTTTAACGCGGGTTTTTATTGATCTTTTAGTTTGTCCTATATTAATATATGCGATAAAATCCGTAAAACTAGTTTTATTTAAATGTGTAGTGTTCGCGTAAATATAAGAAATCATTAAGTATATATAATATTTATGCGGCCCCTTCGAGCTATGAAACGACGTAAGGCTATCAAGAAACTATTTGTGGATAAAGATTCCACAAGCTCTAGGTGAACTGCTCTATATGTAGCACAAGTAAATAATACTATCCAACATTTCCTTTGGTCACGGAGATATAGAGACCCCGCTTAATCCATACCAGTTATCTGGAATGCTCAATTTGCCTCAAGTCTGTTTGAAGGCAATGGTGCTTCAGGAACTTCGTAATGTTTTGTCTTGTATCTCTTACATATAACACATTTAGACGCAACACTCTTCAAAAGACATCTTAGGTTTAAAATCCATAAATTGTTCCTGAGGTTGGATAGCAAGAGCTGAGTTCCTCCATGATTTAATATTTCATGTTTCTGTCGCATTAACCGCTGTACGATTTCGTTTTTTCCTGGTAGAAGTATTGGCCTTACAAAATCCTTGTCTTCTTTACTCAACTCTAAACATGTTTTCACTCTTATTAACCCCTCGGCATTTATTTCTGTATTTATATTATGCAACGAAAACCCCTCTGTAAAATTCTCTTTCTGTAATAATTTAATTAGTGTCTTTTCTGCATTGATATATTCATCATATGTTGTCTGGCTCCTTTATGTCCAACTTTATTTTTACTTTACAATTCATACGTAATATCCATGCCTCAAGTCTAACTATGCGGTTATATTTTTAAAAATATCTCAATTTTTGACTGAATGGTTCTACTGTGACATTTGTATTAATCTGGGCCTTTTTGGTTACTTCTGCTTCTACAATCTCTTCATTGGCATTAATAATATTTAATTTTGGCCAATTCGTCTCCTTAAGTTTAAAACATGCTGGGCCTTCCCACCATCTACTTTCCATAAGCTTCTTTGCGTCACAACCTCGTGATGGGAGATCTGATGGATTGTACTCACCAGGTAGATGGTACCAATCGTCACGATTGGTTGTTGAGCATATTTCTTTCACTCTATTGGAAACAAATGGTTTCCAATGTGCAAAAATTTTTAGCCATAATAGTACCACAGCAGAATCAGTCCAAAAATAAACCTTGTATTTCGTACATTTTGTTAGCAATCTGGACTCTGAAACTTTTTTTGTATAGCCGAGATGCAATGAGCGCCCCCATAAGTTCTAGTCTTTTTAAAGACATTTTTCTTTTAGCTGGGGTTACCTGTGTACCTGTTCAACTACTAATACTGTGAACTAGTTGTACCTGTTCGTTTAGTTTTGTTCTTAAAAACAAACATGCAACAAAAGATGTTAGGCTGGCATCCCAAAATATATGTAGACTTGTCTAACATTTTTCTAAAGGTGCGATTGAGATATTTCTAGGGAACAGATATTGGTTGATGAAAAGTGCTGTACTTAACCAATTGTTGAACTCTTGGACTAACTCTTCGGGTATTTCATGCTCCCAATCTATGTTATGTTCCCAAATTTTCTGCATAATAAGTTTGGGTATTAAATTTGCTGGGCAAACAAGTCCCAGTGGATCAAATATATGTTGTGCAACAGCAATCACATACCTCTTTGTTATTTTCTTCGGTCTTGCTTTACTTATGTTGACATTACATCTTAAATTATCTACTATTTTTCCATGACATCCCAAGCACAGGAAATTCAACAATGCTATCTATTCTGTGAGGTGCTGTTACCCATACACGCAGATCTAACATACCTTTTGCCATTATTTCCTTAGATTTAGATATAAATATATTCACTTCATCTACATTATCAACACTTGCAACACAATTAGATAACTATGACAATCTTTTTATGTAGACACATAAAAAGATTTTTTCAATTTGTTAACAGTTTTCCTGTACTTCTCTGAATACTTACTCAAATGATACATTATTGTGGCACTCAACAAAAATGGACTACAAGTTATTCCAAAAACCACTCTTTTGTGCCTATATGCAATTATTTCATTACAAGTTTCTATATTTCCCACCAGAGAAATTTCGAGTAATCTCGATCTTTTTCTGCAATGGATATCTGTAAAAATGCTTGTTTTATATCAGATATATCTCCATAAGCAACATTTCTAAATTGTATTAATAATTTTAGTAACAATTCAATCATATTAATACCTTTATCTAAACAACCGTTAAGAGTCCATCCATTGTTGTCTTTTGTAGAAGTATCAAATATTAGGCGTACACGTGTTGTCATACTAGATAATTTAATAACACTATGATGTGGCAAATAGTGGCCTACTCGTATATTTGTATCATTTGTAACCCTCTCAATGATATAATTCTTCTTCCAGTCTTGCAGAACATGATCATACATTTTTAGGTTACCAGTTGACTTTAACTTTTTTGTGTTTGACTCCAATCGCTTAAATGCAATTTCATAATTTGTCTTGAGTCCTGCACATCTCTCTTTCCATAACAATGAGACTTCATAACGTCCTTGTGTATTGAATGAAATGTTATAATTGAACGTTTTCAAAATCTCGACTTCAGAATCCTTTCTAGACTTATTTTTATAAGGGTCTCGAATTCCTAATAACTCAATACTCCACGAATTAAAAATATTTGTTTTTGAAAAGCATGTAGAACTTGATATATTGACTGTACTTTGAACTTTTATTGGTCCCTGTAATGTCCATCCTAACTTGTTATTAACAGCCATCAGGTTGTTATCTAAACTAACCATTTCATTATGTATAATGGATCCTAAGTAATCCGACCCAATCAAGAGACTTATTTCAGTATCTGTATAATCAAAATCACTGATCATAATATTCAAGTCCCGTAACTTCTCTAATATTTTTTCATTATTAACTTTTGGCAGGTACCCACATAAATCAGACTGCTGTAATGCATTGATTCTAACAGAGAACCCATTGGCTAAGCTACTTACCAAAACATCCAAGCATTTATATACCTTGGCAGGCTGATCCACACCCCCAAATAACGTGTGACCTATTATTTCTGTGCCAGTCTCATGCAATCCTAATTCTTCAACAACTTAGGCTTTTACATACTGTAACACTCCCACCCCCTCTTCTCGTTCTTTCTTTAGAATCTATATCTATAAGATATATAAAATATATTAAATTTACGTGACCAGTATATTAACCATATATTGATCTTTCCAAAGGTTTAAATATTGGCCGTTTAATAAATGTATGGCGTGATCGTCTTAATTAGGACCCTTATTTATCGTGTCTCTTGGAAGAATGAATATTCACCAGAGCAATCGAAAGCTGTTGGTAGTGCTCTATCAGCTAAAGAACCTCGTTCACGAAGACAGAGATCAAAAAAAGTTAAGAACATTAAATCGTCCCTATTCCTCTTGTATCAGGTTCACATCAATAAATTCCTTATTAAATAATCCCTTCCCGCTTGGAAAAGGCTCACAATATTTATATCAAATACCAGATACAAGGGCTTCACTCTCCCACATTTTAAAAAAAAATGTGGGGGAGGCACACGGCTCACATCTGCCAGTGAAAGTCCTATCCAATTCGGTTCACAGGTTTTTGCGTGATGCGTGTTCAGACAGACATCATCATATATACACATATATAAAACTCTAACACGATGTATATAGATTATTTTCTAAACCTATTCATTTATATAGTTTCCAGTGATATAAATTAATGAAGTTATTTAATATTATCATAAACAACAATCGCATAAAAATTAAAAATACTGATTGCGAAAACATTGCTACTTATACTAGTGTTCCCGTTAACCTCTCCAACTAAGCACAAAATTCCAGCGCTCAGGTAAAAAACTAAAAATTTTGTGCTTAGTTGGAGAGATTAACGGGAACACTAGTATAAGTAGTGAAGTAAGTAATTTAAAAAAAGAAAACAGAGTAAAAAAAATCAGTGATCGACTAACTTACATAAGCTTTGAGTCGTAATTTGACACTCAAATTTGAATTCTCATACTGAATTCGTAAGCCGTATAATACTGGGCATAGTCCTTGTACATGTCCTTGTACATGTCCTTTGCCTTGCGTATGTGGACTATGAGAAAGCCTTTGATTCCGTCGAAATTTGGGCGGTGCTGCAGTCCCTTCAGCGGTGCCAAGTGGACTGTCGGTATATCGAGGTGCTGAAGTGTTTGTACAGTAGGGCTACGATGGCTATCCGAGTACAGAACCAGAGTACGAAACCTATCCAACTGCAGAGAGGTGTAAGACAGGGTGACGTAATATCCCCGAAACTCTTCACCGCTGCACTGGAAGACGTTTTCAAGCTACTGGACTGGAAAGGATACGGTATTAACATCAATGGCGAGTACATCACTCACCTTCGATTTGCCGACGATATAGTCCTTATGGCAGAATCGCTGGAGGACCTAAGCACTATGCTCAATGACCTCAATAGTGTCTCCCAACGGATAGGTCTCAAGATGAACATGGACAAAACAAAAATCATGTTTAATGTCCATGTCACACCTATGCCGGTAGTTGTTGGGAGCACTAAGCTCAAGTTGTTGACGAATATGTTTACCTGGGACAAATAGTCCGACTAGGTAAGTCCAACTTCAACCGAGAGGTCAATCGTCATCTTCTCGTCAGGCATAACTCAAAACCTCAAAAGTAAATTGTACAATCAGTGCGTGTTGCCAGTGATGACATATTGAACTGAGACGTGGTCCTTCACTGCTAGCCGTATGAGGAAGCTCAAGGTCGCTCAGCGAGCTATAGAGAGGGCTATGCTCGGGGTTTCTCTGCGTGATAAACTTAGAAATGAGGATATCCGCAGTAGAACCAGAGTAACCGACATAGCCCAAAGGATTAGTAAGCTGAAGTGGCAATGGGCCGGCCATATAGCTCGAAGAACCGACAACCGATGGGGAAGAAAGGTTCTCGAGTGGCAGCCTCGTACCGGCAGGCGAAGTGTAGGGCGTCCCCCCACTAGATGGAGTGACGACCTGGTAAGACATGCAGGAAGTCAATGGATGCAGGTGGCTCGGGACCGTACTTTGTGGCATTCCGTGGGGGAGGCCTATGTTCAGCAGTGGACTTGTGAAGGGCTGTAATGAATGAATAAATAGTCCTTGTACAGACAAACAGCCCCTTGGCAAACGGAATGGCGACTTCAGTACATATTGATGTTTCTCACCTTTGTTGCTACTTCTTAATATAAAGAAGTTTTATATAAAACCTACACAACATTCTCGTATCTAATGATTTCTTATATTTACGCGAACACTACACATTGAATCAAACACCTGGCCGCTGAGCTTCAGCACGTCAAGCAGGTTCTGCACGACAACAAGCTTCAGGTCCCGCGCCTACGTCACAGTGACCGAGTGAAGCCGGTCACAGTCGAGCGTGTGCCTGCTGTACTACCATATGTCAGAGGTGTCACAGACAAGATTGGCTACATCTTGAAGCGAGCTTCTATAAGAACATTCTTCAAGCCGCCGAAGAAGATTAGTCAGTTCTTACCATCCGTCAAGTGCAATATTCCTCTACAAGATGCAGGAGTGTACAAGCTTGATTGTGAATGTGGTCTCTCATATATAGGGCAAACAAAACGATCTATTAAAACCCGCGTAAAAGAACACATAGCTGACGTGAAGCACCAACGTTCCGGGAAGTCTGCAGTTTGTGATCATATACTAGACGGCCCCCGCCATTTCATTAGATTTGATAAACCACAGATTCTCGCGAAAGAACATCGATTCCTGCCAATGATGATACGTGAGGCTATTGAAATTAAAAAAATCCTAATTTCAATAGAGAGGGAAGGCTGAGTACTATTACCTGCTTGGGATCCTGTAATTAATAAAATTAAAACTAAACCCAAGCATACCACTGCAAGACTTCAAGACACAGTTAGTTCATTCTGCGTAGATCGGACCAAAATTAATAATTAAAAAAGCTGAAGGTACTCCGGATTAACTTTGACATTGGGACGTCAATCGCCTCAGTCCCCCGTGACCATGGGTGCTGTAAAGCACCCGAAACGTCGGGAATTAATAATATAAGTTAATTAAACGCGATATAATCCGTAAAAGTAGTTTAATTCAATTCTCGTATCTTTCAAATTTCTTTGTTCTTTTCAATGTTTTAAAAAAGATATTTTTCTTTAAGAAAGTTGCAAAGGGAGTTTTATGAAAATTTTATGTCTTTTTATACTGAAGATAAAAGAAACAACACTAGGTGCAGCCGGTTTCGGTTGGTGAAACTTGGGTGTATTCGATTTCCCTCCCGAACGGTTTTCCGCCTTGTCGTGGCGGGGGGCTAAGTAGCCGTGGCTTGGTCACCCGCGGTGAACAAAGAGGAACCCCTTGGCTGGCCCGTGATGTAGGGCCGGCCCGAGGTGGTCACTCTGAGTGGGCTTGGCGAGCCCACTTCTGATGTGTGTCGGTGGGCTGCCGCGAGAGGGGTACCCTCTCCCCTACCGCTGCAGCCGAGGTGGAGTCGCGGGGGAGAGGGAGTGTTGGTGTTGTGAAAAAAGACCAGATCCGCCGCTGGGGTCGGGAAAGCGGGTGCTATCGAGCGCTCGATTTTCCAGGCCCCATGGCCTCCATGTATCGGACTCGGGGGGGCCCGTTACGCAGGTGGAGTTCAAGGCCATGTAGGAAGGCGTGTATTGTGTTCCTGATGCGCCTTGCCTGACAAGGAGAATGGGGAGGAGAAGACCTCCCCCGAGAAGGGCTGCCATGGGGCGGCCAGTGCGGGTGGGGCTGTGTGCGAAAGCGTTCCCGTGGCCCTGCCAATATGCGGCGAAGGTCCATGGGGTTTTAGTCGGTGCGAGTCCAACATAAACCGTCCTTGCCCCCGCGAGGTGGGTATACGTAGGCATTTCCCCATGTAAAAAAAGGTGTATTCGATTTAATAATGGCTAATACTAGATGTGGTCAGTTGCTTTTGGGTAAAAGTATGTAGTTATGTCCAAATAATAATTGAAATGCCTATGAGTACTGTTACTTAAAACAGTAGTAGAGCCATACAGCAGCTTTTGCTGTTGCACGGAAGGGGCAGCTCGAACCGGGGTAGTACCACGACCTCACAGAATACCAGCGTGAAGTAGACGTTTCCTTCTGCGTTTCGCTTGTTAAGTTCAGGTAGCCGGAACATGGTAGCGGAATAGTACGGGTGCCTCTATAGGTCCCTCATCGACCACGTCTAAATGGCTGCGAACTCCGTACTACAACAAATCCCATCTGCAGAGATCGTGATCGTCGGTGATTTTAACGCCTACCACACTGAATGGTTTGGTTTGCGTTAAGCCGATGATGCAGTTAGATTTGTTTACGATTTTGCCTTGGCATATGGTCTGACACAACTGATTACTTCGCCTACGCGGATCCCAGATGTTGAGGATCATGCACCATCCCTATTGAACCTTCTGCTGACCTCTCATCCGGACGGACATCAGGTGTCCGTCAATGCCCCTCTGCGCTCTTTGGACCATTGTCTGATCCGGAGTACGGTGCCACTCACGCTCCCATCGCGGTTGCGTTCTGCAGGTTTCCGCCATGTTTAGCACTATTGGTCGGCCGGTTGCGGTCTTTTTTGCATCCTTCTTCATGATGCCAGTGTTGTTGCTGATTCTGTCGCTTATGTGGTACTTCAGGGAATGGAACTTATTATTCCGTAATCTGTCGTGCCTATCGGAGGCAGAACTCAGCCATGGTTTGGTCACTCCTGTAAAATTGCACTATTCCATAAGCAGGAGTGCTACCCGGCCTGGGCCTACGCAACAACGTCTCGGAATGTAAACGCCAGCGCTCTTAAAAATAAGTATAATTCCACCTCCAGGTCCTTCAAAAGTGTCATTGCCAATGCAAAGTCAGAGCACATCGGCAGAATTGTCGAGAAACTAGTTCGACATCCTTCGGGAACACGTGCATTCTGGTCTCGATTCTGAACTCGCCAAGGCTGTCCAAGGGAAATTCTGTTAGCCATCTTTGCCATCTCTGCACAATGAGGACGACCCACTGGCCCATGCTGCAAAGTGCAAAGCCGATCTGCTAGGCTCTTTCTTTGCGTCCAATTCGACTCTCAATGAAAGGGGGAACACACCGCCGACCATTCCGCGGTGTGAGTGCTCCATGCAGGATCTGCTGTTTACACAGCGCTCAGGGCGCAAAGCACTCCTCTCCCTGGATGACAACAAGACGAATGGGCCTGATGGAGTCCCACCTATGGTGCTGAAGATGTGTGCTTCTTTTCGCTTTTTTACTATCAATTTTACAAATTTTGCAAAAAACATTACAAACATAATGGGAAACTTCGCTTTATACTTAATAGTGTCAAGGTTAGTACTTTCTGGTCTATGGAATAGTTATTTAACTAACTTGCTTACATTCGATCAAATTTATATTTAATGAGAGCTGAAAAAGAAGCTTTTAGGTCCGACCGTGGTAATAATACTGTGACTACTTTCGTTAGTTAATTGTAGTAAAGAAAATTTCAATTAGAGTTAATTGAAATTCCTTAATACTTTTCTGTTTTCTACCGACTTCAAACAGGAGGAGGTACTCAATTCGACTGTATGTTTTTTTTATGTGTGTTACCTCATACCTTTTTTCTGGGTGAACCGATTTCGATCATTTTTTTTATTTCAAAGCTGGTGCCTCACATGTGGTTCCATATAAATTTGATTAAGGTTTGACCAATACTTTTTGAGTTATTCTTAATAATTTATATTGAAGTCGGTTGTACAAAATTTTAAATTTTTAATTATTATTCTTTGATACGTCATGTGAATCGAAATAAATAATACAAATGAAGCCTGTTTTCTTCCTTAATGTATCTTTGTGTATTTCTCAATTCAAATACGAAAACGGTGAAAACTACCACTATTGGTATTTTTCGTGAAAAATAAACTGTTTCTTTCGGGATATTCACCTATTATCAATAAATAAGCAGTGGAATAACATGAAATAACTTTTTTGTCCTATCAGTAGATCCACAAGAAAACACCCGAATATTCAACGCTCCAATACTGCTATCTATACGAAGTCACACGATTTTATTTTCTGGGGATTTCCCGGAGTGTAAGTGACGATAAATCATCTCTTTCCACTTAATTAAATGGGGTGATGTTTTCTCTTATATCGCCACCACCTATCAAAGTCTAAACATAACTGCCTTCATTTGATTTTTATAAATTACAGTTGTAAAAGTTCCAAATTATTATCAATATATCATTTCCTAAATAAGATTTGGCGTAAAATATCCTTTTATAATCATATACCAATAATTTATTACTTTCTTTATATAATCGTTAAACCATTTTATGATCTTGTTACAGCCATATACATAGCTTAAATTTCCAAATATACATAATGTCAATTTTTTTTTGCAATAAAATCTCTTATAAAACAACGTTCAAAATGTTCTATGACGTGTAAGGAGGCTTTATATTAATGCCACTCAAACATTTCCAACCTAAAGACAAAAGTGCTCCGCAAGTACCATTAGTCTCTGGAAAAAATAAAGATTTACGGATTTAGCCTCGAAAAATATGTAACTTTTATCAAAAGATATAACAGAATAATAATTTTACTTTTATGTTTCCTGCTGCCCTTTTATTTTTTATTTGTATTTGTTGTTACTTTATGTTACTTACTACATAATTTTACTTTACTTACAACTACGAGGGGAGGATAAAAAGTTCGCGGAATGACAGGGAAGGATAATGAAATGACACATTAAACTATTTTTCCTTTTCAATGTATTTTTCCTTAACCCTAATACATTTATTAGATCTGTCAAATAACTTATTAATACCGTCTAAAAAAGTTTTGTCTTGGGCGTCAAAATAGGCCGAAATTGCCGACTTCACTTCATCATCATCGCCAAATCTTTTCCCACGCAGTTCTTTCTTTATTTTTGGAAACAAATAATAGTCGCTTGGGGCCAGGTCTGGGCTGTAGGGTGGGTGGCGCAGTTGCTCAAAACCGCACCGGTGAAACATGGCTTGTGTGCACGGGCGCATTGTCATGCAAAAGGAGCACGCCTTTTGTAAGCTTTCCTCGCCTTTAATCTTTATTTTTTCTTTTAATTGATCTAGTAAAGAAGCGTAGTATTTTCCCGTTATGGAAACACCACGTTCCTTATAATCAATTAAAATGATACCTTCTGTATCCCAAAAGATCGTCACCATGATCTTTCCGGCCGATTTAGGCACCTTATATTTCATAGGAGGGGGTGTGACATTTTATGCCACTGCATCGACTCTAGATTTGACTCAAGTTCATAATGGTGAATTCAAGTTTCATTGCCAGTTACAATTCGGGCTATAACTGCCTCCCTTTGCTCTCCACAGCGGTCCAAAAACTCGCGACAACTTACGACGCGCTCGTGTTTTTGATGCGCAGAAAGCATTCTCGGAACCCATCTTGCACAGACTTTAGTCATGCCAAGGTGTTGATGTAGGATGTTTAAAATGGTTGTTTCTGATACTCCAACTAATACTGCAAGCTGTTTTTCTTTAGCCGGGCATCTTACGATACAAGTTTTTCAACTTTTTCGATTATTTCTGGCGTGGTAGCCTCAATCGGCGTACAGTTTGGGGGTCGTCTTCAATGGAGTCCCTCCCTTGTTTGAAAAGGGCGTGCCATTCAATTTTCTCCATAGTGGGTAGTTTCTTCCCGATTGACTTGTTTACTCGCTGATAACTCAAAAGCTAATGATCCGATTAGGCTGAAACTTGGTATATATACTAACAATGAGTAGACATTTGATAGGCTGTAATGTCTATACATTATAGTCTATCAAAGGTCTACTTCTGAACACAGATTTCCCGAACAGATTGCCTCATAAAGATATTTGCCTTAGTTGTCATGCTTGGCAAGCGGGTTGACTAACACGATTTTTTATTATTATTAGTTATATTCAGGAAGATGATTGCAAAGATGATAACGCACTTTACGTCATCCATTAGTCTGTCTAATTATTGTTCAGCAGCCTTAAATGAATTTTGGCCTACAATCGGTTGCCATTTCTGTATTTAATCAGAATATGCACCGTGCATAATTGAGGATCACATTCCGATAAAAATGTAAAGTTAAATCATTATGATTTATAATTTTATCTGCCTCTCAGTGTATTATTATTACTTAAAAAGTATCTTTAGCTTATGATTATATAGATTTCAACAACCTGTAACTGATCAATGCTATCGATTACTGGTAAAAATCTGAAAGCAATAACGTTTAACGTGTAGCGTTTTGGTTAATGCTCTTTCTTTTCTTAAAAAATGTAAAATAAGGTACAACCTTTTCTAACCCAGCTCTAATGCGGATTTTTGGACTTTAAATGCAATTTGTTTGGTAAACGTCTAAGCCTTGTACATTGGTACAGGTAAATTCTCATTAAAAGGACTTAAATATAAGCCTTTACAACTGATATGATCTAAGCATTTTTGAATTTTCATTTGTGAATGTTGTATATACCTTTAAAGGCGAATTATTTTGAACAAAACCAATTTTGTTATATTTAACAATGTCTAGTGAATAAGCCAATGGTGTATCTGTTAAAATAAATAAATAAATAAATAAATAAAAATAAATAAATAAGCAGGAAGTTTAGAAGAACAGGAAAACGTCACAAGGAAATAGGCTGTTTTTTTTTATAGAATAAGGGTGACAAGCGAGCACACAGCCCACCTGATGGTAAGTGGTTGCTGTGGCCCATAGACATCTACATCTAGGACTAAGATGAAATGCTTCTTTTCCAGTAAAAAGGGTCACCAGTTCTCTACACTCACCATACAAAACACAGCAGCATTAAGCTGCTATTTTACGCTGATATTCTGTGAGAGCGTGGTCCTTCCCCGGTTGAGTCGACACATTTGTGCTATAACTATACAATTAATATAGCTGCAGCATGGCTCTACCACGTATGGAGAAAGTATTTGCTTAACAATTACCTTCTTTGGCCTAAAACAATAATGCTGTAATCGGATCATACATAAATTGCATAAGGATTTGCTATCCCAAAGTAATCCGATTACAGCATCACGGTATCAGCGTCACGGCGTGGACGTATAACGGATTAAACGATCGGACTACGTAGACAGAATGTTTCTTTCAAGTGTACCTACTTCTACTTTAGTCCAGAGCAGATCTGACAATGACGTCGCGACACTTTAATTCGAATCCTAATGGAGCTAATAGTTACTACGATGGCTCCGTGGCGCAGTAGCATAGCATTGAGTTGGGTACTAGGGGCCGAGGGTTCGGATCCCGGACGGAACAAGTATTTGTATGGCCTATAAATTATTGTTCCGGGTCTGAATATTAATTTGTCCTTATGCAATTTATATATGTTAATTGTCTCCACGATACAGGAGAAAATCCTAGTGCGGGGAACGTATTTCAAAAAAAGTTACTACAGGACTCTTAGTAATATTTTATTTTTGGAGTTTGGACGTTTATGATTGTCCGAGTGTTTATTAAACTACTCGTATAACCTGTATTAGTTTCAATCTTATGTATGTTTTATAATCAAAAATTCAAAGTGCGTTTCTTTAAAAATTTATTGTACACATTGTTCTTTTTAGCAGGTTTTCTTCATGATGATGATGATAATATATATTTTTTCATTTATCTAGGCTTCGTTTATTTGTTAGCAAAATGTATTGTTATCAGGTTCGTAGCACGTTAGGAGTAGTTATTACCCAACTCGAGCTCTCTGCTTGCTCTTGCTACACTATGGCAGGTATGTTTTGTCTTTTGTTCACAGATTTTCTTTCTTCTAGTATTTGAAAGTTTAAATGTTTTTTACCAAAGAATCAGGAGAATTTTGATTTGAATGAATTCAGTAAAAGTTAATTTAAAAACGTAATTTATAATCATAATACATTTAAAAACTTGGCTGATTTAAGTTTGTAGGCTGCAAAGTAAATCCCACGTTAAAACCCTGAATTTAATAAACCATAATGAAAAATGTGCACAAGCCTGAGAATTTTCACGGCAAAAATATTTTTTAAATAAACAGCAACGCTCTCAAAAAGTTTGTCTGTTAAATTATTTTCACAGCCTCAGTTAATTTGTATCAAGCTTACTGCGGTCAACTGGTTGTATTTTTGGATAGTGTAACTTACACGTGTACTGTTCATGTCTAATTTTAATTATTAAGTGCGTTTTATTATTACAGCATAATAATCTATTATTATATTATCTTCCTGGCTTAAACAGCAAAAAAAAAAGAGTAGGTATAATAAATTATTACGTTTAAGTAAAACGGTACACCTATGGAACCACTTCGGTGTTTATCTGACTATTTTTCCATAACTTATGTTTTCCCATAGACAAAACTTCATGAAAGTGATTGAAAGAAACACAGTGACAATATGAGGAGGTGAAAATGAGATCAAAAACTAGAACATTCTATTAAAATCCCGTTCAATAGAAATTTCAAGTTTATGATCTCATTCTCACGTTCTCACATGTAACTTATGTTCCTACTTTTGGTGGGTAAAATATATTTCTTTTCATAAATTAAAAGCTCCTAAATTCAACATTTAAAAACTAACATTTATTATTTTGAGTTTATATGCAAACAACAACATTTTTCCATAAAATGCTAACCTCAATCTTATTTTCAACTGATTTGTTGAGGAGAACCTTTATATAATAGCTAATAAGATACAAATTAAAGGAAAAAGATCAGAACTCTGTTATTTGTTTATGCAATTTTCAATAACGTTGAAGAAAAAATTTAAAAATTGATGTCCGCCATCAAATCATAATCAAAGAGTTAATTTTTTGCCGCATGCCATCGAGTAACTCGAGTTAATATTGCTCGCAATCACGAAAACTGGAATAGCGAAGCTTGGAGTCAAGTTCTATTTACAGATGAGTTCAGATTTTGCCTGAAGCCAGATGATGGAAGGATTAAAGTATGGAGACGCCCGGGAGAAAAGTACGCACAGTGCAACATCATTGGAAAAGAGGCATATTATGTTGGAGGGGGGAGGTTTTTGTATCGGGCACGTACGGAACTCCTTGTCATCTAGAGTGGGTCACTAAAAGAGGCACGATATATACTGAGATCTTGGAAGAAATTTTAGTGCCGTTTGTACCTTTTATAGCAGATAGATTTGTTTTTATGCATGATAATGCATGCCCCCATAATGCAGCCGTAGTTGTAGTAGTAGAAGTAGTAGTAGAATACCTCCGAGAAGTTGAAATATAAATGCTATAGGGTGGTCAGCGCACTCGTCCGACTTAGATCTGATAGAGCGTATATGAGTCAAGCTTGGAACATATGTTAAGAAAAGAAATCCTGACCCCGCTAAATGAAAGATTTTAAAACGCATTACAGGAAAAATGGAACGCAATCTCTCAAGATTTTATTGATACTTGATTAGGAGTATGCAACACTAAGTACTGTTTATATCCCAAAAGCTACCCATTCCTAAGAAAATATGAAAAAAAATAAGTACAAAATTGTTTTTTCCTATAAAATTTTTCTTTTTTTCTTAATTAGGTTAATTTTTGTCAATTGATAGTTTGTGTTTTTGACGTTTGTAATTATGAATTAACGAATAATAAGCAAAATATAAATTAATGATCTTATTTGTCACAAATATCTGTGATATATTGTTTTATAAACCCTTTTTTTGCGTTTCTCTAAATTTGTCCATGATTATATTCGTCTGATCGAAAGGAATAATTATCCTTAAATTTTATTTTATTAAAGTAGATGTTTCTGAATAACTTAGCAACGTTACATATTCTCTCTACCAAATTTCATTAAAACTAAATCAAAACAATGGTCTAGTCTACATTTATTTAGAAATTATTTTAAATTAAGTACATTTATTACCAAAATAAACTGCCACCATTTCTACCAAACTAACATAAATAAAATAGGCAAATAATTAAAGAAAATTACCATTCAATTTTTATCATAAAGCTTACAAATAATTTTAAAGAGCTGTAAATTTACATGCACATGTAATTAATCAGACATTCATTCATTTATTTTCGAAACGAACCTCTCTTTATCAGCCTGTAAGAACCTCACCTGTTATGGAGCTTTGCCGTAATCGCTACGCCTGGCAGACGGATTAGCAATCGAAGCCCATTTTATATGAACGAGATGCTATAATGTCATCCGAGCCGTGGAAGCTCGGGCTAAATGCTCACAATAAATTTAATGGAACGCGAAAGAAATGAGTTCGATCTACGTCGGTACGGGACTAATTGTTAATTGAGGAGCGTCGAAAAAAACCCGATAAATGAAAGGAATAATAAACCTATACAAAAAGATAAAATGAAATAATAACCCATAGTTTGTACGTATTTTCGTAAACGATTAAATAACCTGCACGAAAAGCGATAAATCCTTTGCAAAAATGCGCTTAAAGTTCAATGATCTAAACACCGGGTGATGTATAGATAAAAGAAAATTTAATAATATCCAAACAGAAACTGATAAATCCTTAGTAAGTTTAGTAAGTTATAGAGGTTGGTAATAGAACAATATAATAAAAAAGCAGTTTTTATTAGTACTGATTTACCAAATTCTTAATTTTTTTGATAAACTGATAAATATTTTATTCACATAGCGAAAAATCCTAAATGACTTTTTTATATAGCAACAAATCCGTATAATCTGTGCAAAAACTAACAAAATAAACTATTTTTTTTTTTTGTAAAAACGTCACACATGAATCTGTTAATGCGAATAAAGCGTAGACAAATATCGATAATTGCTATTATCGATATTTGTCTACGTATGGAATATGTAAATATTCCGTACGTGGACAAAAACTTTTTCCGATTAGTCGAAAGCCTTAAAATACCAAATCCTTCCCATTTTAGACATATTTCTATACTACCTTTCTTTCCAAAGCACTTGAATCATTGGTACAAAACAAGTCACCTCTTTTATTTCAAAATGCAACTTCCTTAGTACATATTAGTCTGGCTTCCGCCTGAGACACAGTACAACCACAGCATTACTTCAAGTTACAGAACACTTTAGAGAGGGCATGGAGAGGTCATGTTTTACTGTTCTTGTCCTTATTGACTTTTCAAACGCATTCAACTGTGTCGATCACGACTTACTCCTTGAATTATTCAGGACTGAATTTCTCCTCCTCAGTACTGAACTGGTTTTCCTCTTATCTTCGCGGTCGCCAGCAGGCTGTTCGGTCTGGTCAGTATTTTTCCGATTGGTGCAATCTGTCTCTAGGTGTACCGCAAGTCGGCATTCTTTCCCCTATCTTGTTTTCGGTGTTTATCAATCTTCTAACCACCCACCTTCAATGTTCTTACCACCTCTATGCTGACGATCTCCAATTATACTCACAAGCGTCCTTGTCTGAAATTGATACTACTATCGCAGTTGTTAATCGTGACTTACAACGTATATCAGACTGGTCACAGCGCTTTGGTATAACGGTAAATCCAGTAAATGCTAGGCTATCGTCATTGGGAGTCATCGATTGTGTCACAACTTAACATATCTGAACTACCATCCATTCACTACGAAAACTGCGTAATTCCTTCAGAACTAGTGTCAGGATCTGGGTTTAATTATCGACCCGTCTCTGAGTTGGATATTACGGGTATCAGAGGTTTGTCGTAAAGTCACAGGCATACTTCGTTCCATCTATCGCCTTAAGTTCTTTCTGTCTCCTTCAACTAAACTTCTTCTCGTCCAATCTCTAATTCTTCCATTATTTGACTATGCCGATGTTTGTCTCAATAATATTTCTCAGGAACTGTTAAACAGGTTGAACAGGTTACTTAACAACTGTATACGATTCATCTTTGGCCTGCAAATATGATCCCGTTTTAAAATTTCGCTCTCAGTTAAAGTGGTTGACTATACGCCAGCGCAGAGATTTCGAATCCTGTCCACCCTGTTTTCAGTTATTAATGATTCTTCCTCACCCTCTATCTAAAAGAAAGATTTCAATTCCGTAGTGACACTCATTCTCTCAATCTCCGTTCTTCACACAGTTTATTACTGTCTCTGCGCTCCACCATTGTGGTTTTATGTCAAATTCATTCACAGTTACTTCCATCTCCTCTGGAACAAATTGCCTGTTGACCTGCGAACAATACCTGCCAAAATGTTTTTAAAGAAAACTATACGAGCATATCCGTAGCCTACAAAGTTGAGTCAACTTACTTTATATGTATGTTTATTAAACATTTGTTGAGATGTATATGTATAAATGTGTGTATTTATTTATACATGTATCAATTATATATATTATATATATATGTGTATATTTTCTGTATGTGTTGTATGTATATATTTGAATTGAATTTGATCATAACTACTTAACTGCCCGTAACTCCTCTCTGTTCTACCCAAGGTTAGCTGGTAAAAATGTCATAGCATTAAGATCACCTTTTGTACAAATATTTGGTGCAATAAAGAATAAAATAAATATAAATAAAATACCTTAGACTACACCTAATCCTTTTTAATTTCGTAATTGGCAGCAATTAACTTCATATAATGAAATGGGCATCACATCTTCTCGTCAGGTATAATTCAAAACTTGAAAACGAGATTGTACAACCAGTGCGTGTTGAACTGAGACGTGGTCCTTCACTGCTGGCCATATGAGGACGCTCAAGGTCGCTCAGCGAGTTATGGAGAGGACTATGCTCGGGGTTTCTCTGCGTGATAAACTTGAAATGAGCATATCCGCAGTAGAATCAGAGTTACCGACATGGCCCAACGGTTAGTAAGCTGAAGTGGCAATGGGCGGGCTATATAGCTCGAAGAACCGACAACCGATGGGGAAAAAGGTTCTCAGTGGCAGCCTCGTACAGGTAGGCAAAGTGCAGGGCGACCCCACTAGACGGAGTTACGACCTGGTAAGACATGCAGGATATCGATGGATGCAGGTGGCTTAGGACCGTGCTTTGAGGCCTATGTTCAGCAGTGGACTTGTGAAGGGCTGTAATGATGATGATGATAATGGATGAAGTGGAGTCATACACTAAAAACACGTTTTTTATAGTAGTGCAAATAAATACCATAATGGAAGTCACATAGTATCTCTGATTACATGTATGAACATTCTGAACAATTAAAAATATAACATGCCATATACCGCTATTGGATGTTATATAATATTTTGATTCCTTTTTATCTTTTCTTGTCTTGAATGATTCTCAGCATCCGACTACTATCAAACGTGATAGCAATCGTGATGTAGCCAAAGATCGTAACCTGCACTGACTTGGCTTTACAAAAACTTTTTCATTTTTGGTTTGGAGAACCCACATTGTAATCAGATGGACAGATTGATGCTGCCAAATTATTCCACTCCTGTATGCATTATGAACGACGAAACCAACCGTTTAGTTCGATTGCGTGGTATGTTGATAATAAGGGGTGGAGACCAGCCGAGGTCTGGCTGTCCGATCATGGAACGAAGTGAGGAATAAAGTCATGCAACTATTGCGCATCTCCGAAATGTATCCTGTAAAATACGGAAAGGTGCTTTGCGCCTGTATTTGAGACTGGTAAGATTGGTTCTAACCATATATTCTCTATTAAAATAGCGTCCGCGTATTACTATAATATAGCTATAAATCCTTGATCCAGTCAAGGATAATTTAAGCTGCATCAATTAAAGTCTGGCAATCTTGACAGATTTTCCATATTTACCACTCAGGGCAGGTAGGTTAGTGAGTACAGAATAGGTAAAACCTCGCACTAGTAAATTAATAAAATGGTGCTAATTTCAGTCAGTGAAATTTGGTTTAGGTAAGCTAAAATTAAGGCGGCACCTCACAAGATGAATGACGAACTGATAATGTACCAGTTGAACGTGTTTTGTGGTAATCTAGGGAGAGACTTGTGTTCAACAGTGAACTTACTGTTGAACATAAGTCTGTAACGATGATGCTTGGTCGTTAATTAACAAATTGAGCCTCTTGCCGGTGCAGTTAGCATTCGAAGACAAAGTTAGTACATCATTACACGCCATTGACTTCAATATATTGATTATATCTATATGTATGATTACAATATAGTTATAATATGTATGTTATTAATTAATCAATAAAACAAATAACAAACAAACAAAAAAATAAAACAAGTTCTTCTTCTACCTAATTCACATCACTAAAGCTCGTTACCAATTTCATAATTTTATCAATTTTTTTTCTGATTTTTATCATCATTCATAAACATTCATCATTAATCTTAAATCATCTTCAATATATTATACCATATTACCCTATTTTAACACTCTTTTATTAGCTTGGACTGTATTTAATTGTATTATATAAGAATAAATTTAATGGAATATATAATTCTCTTTTCATCAACTACCGAAATTCTGAGTAATCTGAAATTTTACAGATGTTTTAAGAACACAGTAATTTCACCTAGTATACTCACTAGGATGATTGCAGCTCATGATCAATGTGGGTTGTTTATATTTTTTAAAACTCAAACTACCAAAATAAAAAATAATATTAAAAGTTTGAAAAATATAAAGTCATCTTCAAAGTATAAAGGTACCATGATTGTTGTTGTATTTGACAAGACCAACAATATTTTATTATAAAAACATTTATTCCGATTCAAAACAGTTTCAAATAAAGAAATCAAAATAAATAAAGTAAAGATTTCCAAATTACTAAACACTATATTGAAATCTTACAGAAAACGAAACACGAAATTATTTTACTTTTCTACATAAAATTCTTTTACGACCCGCCTTGCGAATGAAAACGGCAATTGATGAAAACCATAAAATGGCAGGATACACAAAAGACGTTCGATCGTACGTGAAATGGGCTTAGGTATATGTATTGAAGGTAGGGATGAAACAAGCAATTTTATTTTACATTTGTTGGTTAAACCTCAGAGTAATCTGACTGAATCTGAGTGTATCGAGCAATTATATTTAAATAATAATTAACAAGTAATTTATTCGTTCTATTTTATTCACCTTTTCTGTTTGATTTAAGACGTTTAATGAAATTTCAAGTTTCGATAAACGGCTTAAATCACGTTTGTTGAAATGTGAAATTTCTAATATCACATTTCAACAAACGTGATTTAAGATACAATATTTAACAAAAAAATTATCCTTTTTTTAAAATAAACTGAAGTAATAAACGAACTTAGAATCCATCTTATGGGCTGCTGTAGCTCTTACTGAACTGACATGGACGGACATGGACTCCTGCAACCAACTTTAAAACAAATAAGGCTGCAGATTTGTTTTCACCTATCGGACTGAGAGGGAAAGCCTTATAGCTTGTAATTTTACTGGCTCTCTATACCCTTCAGATCGGAACACAGCTGTACACGCACTGCTGCTTGATGATAGAAATAGGGAAGAGTGTGTTTCCACGACGAATCTCCCACCTAGTAGAATGCAGCTATTTCATATTTTATGACTTTCGTGCTTCAACGCAGTACTTACAACGTTGTGTAAAGAAGCGTTTCCGGAACTATCCAGTTGCTTGATGGCACATAATTTTATTTCACTTGCTTATACAGCTTGATGCACCCGTCTAGCCGCTTGAGCAAGCCAAGACATTTTCGGGTGTACGACTAGGTCAATATTTGATCAAGCTAGTCGCGAAAACTGTGAAAATGTCGCCTCAAGCAAAAATATAAAATCGCATCAATTGATCGTGTAACATCTAGCACGTTTCATGTTGTTTTAGGATTTATAAGTCTTATGTTTATGTGGGACTTATATGAAAAAAAAATATGTCAACTGTGTTACTTACCTAGAATGTCGTAAAAGGTTACTGATGGGATATTGGGTTTGTGATTGTACAGGCAATGGGTTAATTACCTATCACTTCTGTCAAAATATTTTATCTAACCACCCATAATTTTTGGCTAAACGTGGTCTGAGTAGCTCACTACAACTTCTTCCTAGCCCCTCGGGAAATACAGGGTAAAGCTAGGTCAACCAAGCACTGGGCAAGAACGTAGATGATTGACCCATGCATCAAGCAAACATTTCAGAACCCATTTATAATTAGATAGCGGCTTGGTAAACCTGTAGCAAAGCGCTACTGGTCATGGGTGTACTTCTCGCAATCAATTATTTATATCATCTCTTCCAGGTATGGGTATTTATCTTTATGCAACTCATGTATGTAAAACACCACAACCTATAAATAATTCCTATTCTTAAGTTAACGTTTTTAAAAATATTATAGGGAATATATCTGCAATTAATTCAAGTCACTGCCCATGTGTTTCTTTAACTGTTAACATGGAAAAATTTTCGTGATGTGATTCATGCTTGACAAAAATATCCTTTTAATGAGAAAGTTATTTATTATTCTATCTCAATACTAATACACGACTCATCTATACACATAGATTTAGTGACTAACTAACGTTAGTCTATACATTATATTACCTTCAGTTCAATTATTAAGACTTTTTTTAATCTTTTTTTCATCATTTGCATCTTGGGTTTGGTCACCTGATGTTGTATACAGCCAAGGCTTTTAAATATTACAAGCACAGGTGTGACCTTAATTTCCATACCGTAAACTTTATTATACACAACTCTGTGGCAAATTACTGTTTACGTCGAAATTTAAATATTTTACAAATATTTACAATTTTTGCTGTTGATGTTTTTATTAAAATATTTTGTAAATTGACTTCAAACAAAGGTTATCAGTTACACCCACGTGGAAGTAAGAGTTGACTACGGCAGACACCAAACAGACCTTTATGCTGACAAATTGCGGAATATCTATCCAGTGAGCGATAGTAGCTCAGGTGATAGGGGGCTTGCTTTGAATTTCAAATTAAGCGAACAACGTGACTACCGATTTACTACGTCTGATAAACTAAAAAAAAAATTAGAGGGCATGTGAAATATGTAGATTGTTGATAAAAATTGGGGCGAGCAAGAACGGACTCCTCCAAAAAGCCTTTCGGAATTAAGAGTAGACTTGTGTCTACTAACAGTTAGACGTATAAATACTGTTATTTTACTTAGTGTGCCAGATTAAAATACCTACCTACCTAGATAGTAATGTCAAAAGCTTAAAACGACCGATGCAGGCAACGCCATATCACCTGCCAATCGTTACGATTACGGCATTGTGGGAGGGACGCATTCCAAGCGGTGGAGTGTTTAAGTACTGCTGAAGACAAATGATTGTGCGCTTTAATCAGTTTATTTATTGCATGTGATTCATCATGGTGTTAAGTTGTAAGGATAAAGTGAAAACGTATTATTTAGTATCTGGAGGCTTAGCGTGAGTAGAAAAAAGTGTTCCATGCCTATTTAAATTTCACTTTAGATTGCAGGAAAAACATAAATATTATTGTGTTGTGATCTTATTTCGACTAGAATTTTATTTAAAATAATGTAATGAATTATATTTAATAAAATATTTTTCATACAAGCGTAAAGTATTTATGGTATTAGTATTCATTACTTATTATTCGCCATTTTAAAAATAAACAACTGATATTGCATATTATCTATACATTTAAAACCTTTTGACTGGCGGCTCACACTACGCTTCTTTTAAAATTTTCCACATCTATAATATAGAAGTTTAGACGGTAAAAGCATCGCAATTTAAAAGTAATATTCTAATGGATTCAGAGTTCTTATTAATAACCAGTTTGCAATGATAATATGAATGAAAAACCTTAAGTAAGTAATTTAATTTTACTAATAAGAAACTCAGAACGCTTGTGATCTTTCATCCCTAACAAATTACAAATTAAATGTAAATTTATACGTCAGCAGCAAGGCCAAAATGTAGAGCCTTTTTACGTTTTGTGAAACTTGTGTGTTATTACTATTAAATAAAGTTCAAACCCTGTTGGTTTGAACTTTATTTAATAGTAATAACAAAAATGGTTACACAAACACACATACTTATGTAAAAAGAAAAAGGATATTATTATATCCTTCTACAGAAGTAAGGGATTAAGTGCTGTGGCCTACAGACACCTACATGTGCTTTATCCTTGATTAAAAATCAAAGTGCAAAGCATTTCCTCTCACGAAATCTACGATAGCACGCATCATTAACTGAATAAAGGATTTTAATCACTCACTACACGAAACACCGCTGAGTTATTCTTCTACTTCACAATGATATTCTGAGGGAGTGAGAGAGTGGTCCATTCACGTCGAAACAATTCATTTACGTCGAGACAGTACATTTACGTCAAGACAACCCATTCATACTATAGCCATAATACCACGTGTTAACCCAGCTATTATTAAAGTTGTAAATATTTACTTTGCCAATATCCGCTAAATAAAATAAAATGATGTGTCTTACCTAGTATGAAGAGCACCTCCCGCCCTACCTCAATTGCGTGCACTATCCCCGTCACCACTAATCCCAGCGCAACTACTCCCACCACCACTACACTAGAAAAGACACACCACCGACGACAATACGACACGTGTTTCGCCTCTACACGAGGCATCTTCAGGTGTAGTAGACTTTACGGTGGCTGACCGCTAAGTGACCGGCGAGCCAAAAACAGCTGCTATTTATAAGACTCGCCGACGCAACCGCTCCCCACTTAAGTAGCGAGCGACCGCGTCATGCGATAAAACATGCGACCAATCACCACCTGACGTACGCAGCCGCCTGCTATTAAATTAATAACAAACCGCTGCGAAACGCCCGTCTACCCTCCAACCACGCAACCAATCGCTGATCACCGTGAAGGTGACGAACGACCATACTGCGAAGCTGTCTGTTATCTCTAATAAGGTTTAAAGATATTTAAGAGAGGTTAGTTAGAAACATTTGTTTTACGCATCTGCATTTTGATTCGCAAACGAGGATAGATGTAGATGTCTATGCAGCACAGTAACCACTTATCATAAAAAATGAGTTGCAGTACTGAGGGCCACGGGTGAGGGTGAGGGCAAACAAGTATTTTTACGGCCTACAAATACTATTTCCGGGTCTGGATGTTGGTTCTTGTGGAATTGAAGAGAAAATTGAAAGAGTATCGGGGTAACGTTCTCTAAAAATATATTCTACAAGGATTCTTTATATATATATTTTTTTATAGAATAAGGGTGACAAACGAGCACACAGTCCACCTGATGGTAAGTGGTTGCAGTAGCCCATAGACATCTACATCTATCTTCGTTTGCGAATTTAAATGCAGATGCGTTGTCAGCCGTGAGGACTAAGATAGAATGCCGCTTTTCCAGTAAAAAGGGTTTCCGGTTCTCTACCCTCACCATACAAAACACAGCAGCATTAAGCTGCTATTTTACGCTGGCATTCTGTGAGAGCATGGTCCTTCCCCAGTCGAGCTGACCCATTCGTGTTACAACTATACTATTAATATAGTTGCAGCATGGCTCTACCACGTAAAAATTAAATTAAATTTGTGTAAAAATAAATGTAATTTGATTTCTTGAAATACTTATTGACGAAGGTGATGAGATTTTCAGTTTTGATTTAATGTTCGTTCGGTTAGCATCATTAAGGATCCAAATATTTTCATTAGAGAAAATTGCCAATCGTGGTAATTGTGGCAATTCTCACTATTAGGAAAAGTCTTGTGTCTACCAGTTACCTTTTCTTATCTTGATGAAAATAAAGCGGGTATATGAAAGAAGTTAGATTAAAATCAAAAATACAATATATATGTGGAAGAAATATTTTATTTCACATTGTTTTACTTATAGTGCATTCATAGTTAAATACTTTTTTTTAAATAAACATTTAAATATTAAAAGTGGCATGATTGTTAGATACGTAGCGAAATGTACACATTTCTAAAATTTATAATTAAATAATAATGAAAAATAAAGAATATAGAATGAAAATCTACGAGTGTGTCGTGCAATTATTTTTCATATATGAATACATGATTATAAAAATTAAGATAAATCACTGCATTTTTTATAAAAAAGTAAATTAACTCTGCTACACTTTTATGAATACTTACGGCAACTAATAATAGTAAATTTTAATAATCTTACTATGCCTTAAATTAATAATTATAATCTCAGCTTACAATATAATATTTACAATATTTATCTTACATAATAATATAATGTATTTTATAGCTCAGTCACTAAATGTATTATTCATAGTCGCTGATACACGACTGTATATGTTCTAAAAACCTTACAACAACTTCTGGGTCGTGCGTGGTGGGTCTCAGCTTGAGACTTTGAAATTGCACGAAGATTAAGGTGGGGTTTCACTATAATTTAAACACTTTCTCTTGAAAAACTTTAGCTTTCATTTATGCACGTTTGTAGGGATAAAGAAATGATAGGTAGAAAAATAATAGCGTTTCGTGACCAAGTCTAAAAAACTAACACCATACTGCTTGCAGTAAATTTAAGTCACTTTTATTTATTGCCTCACAACTTAGTAATTTATTATTGTTGTTAAAGTTGTCCTTTAAGTATTTTTACGTGAACGTGTGTTTTTCGAGACCGTGTATATTTGCAAGGTTTTTCTTATACGTATGCCTTCAAATAAGTAAAAAGTCTAAACCCATTATATTATGTTGGGACTGTTGTTGATTTTTTTTATCAAAGTGGAGTTTAAAAAGAGCATACAGTCCACCTGAAGGTAAGCGGATCATTAGGCCTATAGACACCTACATTTATATTCGATTAAAAATAAAAATGTTCTTACATCCCTAAAGACACATTTTAATTTTTAAGTCAATGAGACAAGATCTGAATTTAATAACACGACTAATTTTTTTAATAATTTTAATAAATTTGTTAGGTTACTCAAAATTAAATTCTTTTGGAATTTTTCCTCTTGATTAAACTCTGTTCAGTTGCGAATTAAAACGAACGAACGTTTTCATGGTGAATTGCCTACCTGAATTTGCACCGACTAAGACCTCATAGTGTTTCACCTTTGCCGCATTGGCAGGGCAACAGGAACGATTTTGCACACATTCGCGATCCCACTAACGCAGATCCCTTCTAGGTAGAGGACAACTCTTCCTTGGTTTCTTCTCAGGAAAGACGCACCTGAAGACCCAAAGTGTGCCTACTTCCGCGGCCTCCAATAAGACTTATAATTCTCTGAAAATAAATAAATAAAAAAATATGTTGTGTTTTGTCAGTTGGCTCTGCGCTAATCTTGCTTTTCCAATATAGCGTGTAAGAGCAAATATTTCAAAATTCCATGCCATTTAGCGGAATATATATTAAATAAGTAGTAAGTCAGTCAATAGCTTTGATAAGAATAAAGATGTTCATACTTTAAACACTAGGAACAAATATAAGCTTGTAATACCAGTTACTACACTCCACAGAATTAGTAATTCATTTATGGCAATGTATACGCTTTTACGCTTTTACAACAAAATCCCAGATAATGTACAAACTTTGTTAATAAACAAGTTTAAATGTTTTATTAAAGAAAAATTGTGCAAAAAGGGTTATTATAACAAATAATACATAAATGAAAATAACCCCTAGGAATTAGGTAATGGCCACCATGCTGGTTCTTTTGAAATTCATTTAAAAATTGGACAAAAAAAAACTATTGTAAAGTGAAATATGTTTAAATATAAAGTTCCGCTGGGTCTCATGCTGGTTCTTCCCAGGACAGAGGTATTTTCCAAACCAAATAATAAAAAATGGTAATTAATGGTAAATAATAAAATGACTTTCAATAAGTATTATGTAATAATCTATATTGAATAAAAATTATTCTATTCTATTTTATTCTTACATCATGTGTCACGTGTACAAGGATAATTGTCATTACTAGAGTAAAAAATCCAAAACGCAAGCATGAGAAACCCTACATTCGTCCTTAGTCAATGTATGGGTTGCATTGTAGACAACACAAGTCGATATTCAGAAGAGTTGATATAAATTGGCCTCAAAACAGTCCTGACTTAAGCCCTATAGACTTTTTCTTATGGGGATATGTAAATTGTAAAGTGTATCAATAATCCGACTTAACTGGTGCAGTTAAACGAAAACCGTCGCGTAATGGTAGCCATCTCAGAGTCTATACATGAATAGAACAGAATGGATTATGATAATTAATACGAAGACGATAACAACGACGATGACGAAAATGATGTTAATGATGATGGTATCGATGATGGTGACGATGAAGAAAACGTTGATAAGGATGATGATGACAATGATGGTAGTGACAAATAATATATGTATATATCGTGAACAACATAATCTGTTATTAACATAGACAACTTCAATTCTTATATAACACCGTTTACTAAAAAGTGCTTATCGACCTTTTGCATTATTGACTCCAATTTCCATTAGACACATCAAACTCTCGAACCTGCCGATATTAGTCATTTTTCAAACAGAGTTTTAGTAGTATAATATACTTGTGTTACTTAATTTTTTTATAGAAAAAGGGTGTTAAGCGAGCGCACAGTCCATCTGGTGGTAAGTGGATGCTGTGGCTCATAAACATCTACTTCTATCCTCGATTAGGGATCAAAATGCAGATGCGTTACCACCCCTGACTGCTAAGATGAAATACCTCGTTTTCACTAAAAAGGGTCGTAATTTGTTCGTCAACACTGTTCAAACACACAGGTTTAAATGTCCATTCGCAAGCCTTGCCTAACCTTCTACATTATACATTCTACACTTATATTTAAGCAACAAAATTAAAACTGCATTCAACAAAATTAAAATGGCGTGGGGAATAATTAATAGTGAAACGGGCAAGGTCAAACCGCGCAACTCGGATTTTCAATTGAATATTAATAATAATTTAACTCAATCTGATCAAGAAGTTGCTATGGCTTTTGAGATTTTTTTTTACTGATGTTCCTTTTTTGACAACAAAATCATTAAATTCTTCTCCTACTGTCGCCGTATCATTGCTTAAACAAAATGTAAAGGCTTGTTCAAATACTTTTAAATTCCATAGAGTGTTGCCAAAAGATATCGTTAAATATTTTAAAACTTTTATTGATGTTAAGAAAACGGCAGACTTATGAGGGGTTTCCGTTAAAGTTATTTTATCTATAATAGATACAATAACACCATATCTAGGCACTATATTTAATACAAGCGTCGAATCTGGTGTGCTTTCTGATTTATTCAATAAAAGTAAAGTCATATCTTTATTTAAATCTGGTAGTACATTAGACCTCGCCAATTTTAGACCAATTTCCGTACTACCAACATTTAGTAAAATATTTGAAAAAATAATTTTAGATCAGATGTTAAGTTTTTTTTTTTTAATATTAATAAATCGCTTCATAAAAATCAATTAGGTTTTACAAGGAGTCGCTCGACAACTGACGTTGGAGTTGAGCTTATGAAACATTTTTTTTGTGCACGGGAGAATTCATAGGATGCTTTAAGTATATTTTGTGACTATTCGAAGGCCTTCGACTGTGTTCACCATGAGAAAATTAATCAGGAAGCTACAGTACTATGGTGTCAAGAACACAGCGCTTAAACTTATTATTTCATATTTAAGTAAAAGAATGCAGAAAGTTATTATCAATGGTAAAAGTTCTTCCGGGTCGTCCGTAAAAATGGGTATCCCTCATGGCTCGATTCTTGGCCCATTCCCATTTTTAGTGTATATTAATGATTTACCTTCTCTTGTAGGAGATAATCATGATATAGTATTATTTGCTAATGATACTTTCTTGATTTTTAAACTTAAACGTCAATCATTTAAATGTGACGAAGTGAATAGTGCTATATCAAAGTTAGTGCATTGGCTTACGTTAGTACATTAAAACATTTAAACGGAAATAAAACTAAATGTATTAAATTTACAACATCGAATGTTAAAATATAAATACCAGTGTGTTTTTAAATAGAGAAGAACTGAGCCATGTTGAATCCACTGTTTTTCTTGGTATCACTCTCGACGCAAGGCTTCAGTGGGTCCCTCATATATCCAAATTAGCAAGCAGACTAAGTTCTGCAGCCTATGCTGTAAAAAAGATTAGAGGTCTCACTAGTGTCGAGACAGCTAGATTACTTTATTTCAGTTATTTCCATAGCATAATGTCTTATGGAATTTTGCTATAAGGAAATGCGGCTGATTTAGAAACTATTTTTGTTTTACAGAAGAGGGCCATTATAGCTATTTACAACCTAAAACCAAGAAAGTCTCAAAGATAAAAAATTAAAGAAATAAATATATTAACTTTGGCCTCTCAGTATATTTAAAAAAATTTAATGTATGTTCACAAAAACAAAGGTAGTTTTAGTAAAAAAAAGTGATATACACTCTGTAAACACTAGGAACAAACACAAGCTAGTTATACCAGTTTCTCGACTCCACGGAGTCAGTAATTCATCCTTGGGGCAATGGATATACTATTACAACAAAGTCCCAGAAAATATACAAGCTCTATATATTACCAAGTTAAAATATTATATTGAACTAAAACTGTATAAAAAGGGTTATTATAATATAAATGAATACGTAATTGATAATAACCCTTGGGAATGAGGTGGTCGCTTCTAAGCTGTTTCTAAAATAAATTTTGTAAATAGTTTGTACAACCATTCATGTGTAATTTGCTTTAAAAAAAAAGTCCCGCTGTGTTTCTTGCTGGTTCTTCCCAGGACATAGGGGTTTTTTCGAACCGGTGGTAAAGTAAAAAATGACTTTCAATTAGAATTACACATGTGATATATATTAAATAAAAAATTATTCTATACTATTCTGTACTGTCTGGAAAATCGTTATATTTACTACTTACCCTACATACTTTACACATAGGGCATTCTGCGCTCCTGGTCACTCGTAAATGTTTGAATTCCGAAAGTTATATTTTTAAAACATAAAAAACTCATTTGATTAAAAAAAATTACGGGAACTCGCATGTCAATTGTTTTTTATCATAAGTTGAAATTCGTCATCCATATCAGAAATTAAATTAACGTGAAAATATTTTAGGGCAATGTATATTTTATGATTTTAAAAGTTCACTCTCTCCGTAAGTCTGCTATGCTCATCTACAAAATAATTTTGGGAGGGAAGCACTTCATTTGAGTACCGTAAGGCGTTTGTACGCAGGAATTGATCCTGGCCATATTTTTCGCCACTATGAAATTCCTGAAGGTCGACCCTCAGTTTCAATCACTTAGGAAAATATGGCTACTGCCAGACAACTAAGTAAAGAAAACCGGTGCATCATCTATGAGGAGATTTGAGGACATTTGGGTATTGGTATGAGCTAAATACAAATAAAATTACATCAAAATTTAAAAGTTAGAAAACTTTTTGTTGCAGGATTCCCCTTAAACTCACCCCAGATAAAAAAAATATAGGCTCGAATTGATTGGTGTAAAAAATGTTGTTAAAATATAATCACGGACGTTCAAATTCTGTGTATGACATTGTGACAGGAAATAAAACATGGATAATGTATTGGTACATTCCGGAAAGTAAGCATCAGTCTTCGGAATGGGAGTTTGCAGGCGACAGCAAATCAGCAAACTTGATGCAGGCAAGAAGCGTGCACAAAACGATGAAGATTTTCTCATAGATAATTAATGCTGCCTGGTATACCATCATTAGCTTGCCCAATGTCTTTAAAAAGAAGAGAAAAACGACCGAGAAATCGCATTTTAACCCATCACGACAGTGCTTCGGGGCACATAGCGAATAAGATTAAGTCATTTTTGGCTTTTAAAAATGTGGAGCTCATGACCCATCCCACATCCGATCCATTCCTCGAACCATGCGATTTTTTTTATAGAATAAGCGTGATACACGAGCATACAGTTCACCTGATGGTAAGTGGATGCTGCGATCGATAGACATCTTCATCTATACTCGATTAAGAATCAAAATTCAGATGCGTTGTCACCTCTGAGGACTAAGATGGAATGCCTCGTTTTCATGTAAAAAGGGATCTCCGGTTCTCTACACTCACCATACAAAAGCAGCATTAAACTGCTATTTTACGCTGGTATACTGTGAGAGCATGGTCCTTCCCTGTTTGTGCTGACCCATTCATGCTACAACCATAATATAGCTGTATGCGATTTTTTTATTTTCCTAAAAATCGAAGGTTTGATGAGAGATTTGACACATACAGAGCCAGAAGAGGCCGTGATAGCTTTCAACCAGCACATAAAAATATGCCCACAGCAGACCAATGGTCCTTATGTTTTAAAAATCGTTTTAAAAATGAAAATGTGTTAAAAATGCAATGAAGAATACTTTTAGCAGCAGCAGTTAATATAAAAGGAATAAAAATAAAAAGCAGTTAATATAAAAGTTTATATAGACTTTAAATTATTTTATTTATGGGTTTCGCAAAACTTTCATTGTACTCCACGTTTATATTACAGTAGTATCCAAACAAAAATATTACAAAAAACTGCTTGTTCACCGTCGGTAACTTTACAGTATGTCTCTTAACACGTACAGCATGTTCATAGTTACAGCGTTTTCGAGATGAGTGATTTTATAATCATACTAAAAAAAACTTTACTTAATTTTTCAATTTTCTAAACAATAGAAAAGGATGAGACGAAGTTTCAGTGATACCGAGACAATAACATCACTCGCAGACCTGGAAACCACATCATCAATATATCCAAAGCCTATTAAGTGGACTTTATTGAAAATAATCTATAATATATGTATATAAAAGGCAAACCTGACTGACTCATCTATCAACGCACAGCCGAAACTACTGAACGGATTTCGCTGAAATTTGGCATAAAGACAGTTGTAATGACGTCGGCATCCGCTAAGAAAGGATTTTTGAATTTTTTACCCTTTTTCACCCCTAAGGGGGTAAAAAATTCAAAAATTAAACTATTTTATTCGAAACTTCACAGGAGTACTCCTATCAATAAATGAGTAAACAAGTGTTTCAGCCTCTTTCAGAATTCAACCCCTAAAAGGTGCAAAAGGGGTGACAAATTCCGAAAATCAACATGGGTATCGTTTTTATGGTTTATCGGGTTGCTGATTATGAAAACAACAACTATTTCAAAATCCAACGTAGCAGACGGGAAATACCTATCATCATCCCCTGTGGGGGTGCGATGTGGTTGAAATGTCAATATGGGTGTCGGATTATGATTTTTTGGAACGTTAATTACGAAAATGGCATCGATTATGGTTTGAAACCAACATGGATGGAAGGATGGATGGATGTATGTTTGTATGTAAAAATCATCATGGGTTGGGTGACTTGGGTGTCATTTTTAAGGTTTTTGGGTCGTAAATAACGTAAATGACATTGATAAATATTTTAAACTTAATTTATTAGAATAGAATAGAACATACTTTTATTGCACAAAAACATAAAACAAAATAGACAAGAAGATTTGTACAAAAAATTTGCACAAAATTACACCTGAACAAAAAAATACTAATTTAAAAATAAAAAAAAAACAATGAAAATAAACAAACAAACCAAATATATTTTTTTACAAATTAATAAAATGGCAACACCAAAAGAAATACTTAGGTACCTATCTATTTTGTATTGATCTCCAAGTTCCAATCCCTACCAATAGATGGCGTTGGTATCGTTTTCGAACGCGGTAACGTTGTGTTTTTTCGAATTAATATAAAGTGAATGGTGAATGAGCGCTTCAACCTGTACCAAATACGGTACCTCTTCACTGTTAACGGATATTTGACTAGACTTCGACTTTGTTTGCTTGCTTACGGTTTAAGATTTGCTTCGTGTTTCGGATTAGTTGCATGATTTTGTCTTTCTTACAACCACTATTCAAACTTGGAATTCGATTTTCTTTGTGATTAGGTATTGCTGACAGAATAATTTTTTCTCACTGAAAAAATGACTATAGAAACTCTTAATATTAAAGGAAAAATGGAAGACAATACTGTCGTCCCCATTATAGGAGACGGCGCCTGTTTGTTTCGTGCTCTTTCATTTTTAATGTACGGAACCCAAGAAAATGCGATGGTGGTGCGTTCACAAATTGTTAGATTTGTGGTAAATCATTGGCCTAGGTTTTCAGTTATAACTCACGACAGAAATGGCAATAATTATTCAACAGCAAATGAATATTCAGCCGATATGTTAAAAAATTAAACTTACGGTGTACTTTGTGAATTAAGTAGTTGCAGGATTAATATTTCCGTTTTGGTCTGAAGTATATCGAAACAGTCTGCTATACACAGAGTCCGGAACAGATATCTGTCCAGTAAGGCGATTACGATTTAGCCATGATTTATCTATTGTTGCGAAGAAAATTACACAGCGTCGCATGGAGGTACCTGTCGAAGAGCGTGATCGTTTTTCAGAGTTTGACCATTTAATTGTTACATCTTTTGTAAACAGCGAAATATCATCTCCAACCAGCGAAACAGATCAATCTGTATCGTCGACATTAAAATATGAAAAAAAGAAAAATAAACGAAAGTCGAAATTTACTAATTACACAGGAAAAAGTCAATTAAAAAGTGCACAAGAAAGGTATAGGCAGAACAAGCCAGATTCCAATCGTAAAGTTGTGTCCGCTTATCAGAAAAAAAATCCCGATGTACATAGGCAAGCTATTGCAAATTACCAAACTGCGAATCCACAAGTGCATAGAGCAATTTAGTCACCGTATGAGGAAAACATTACACTGCGCTTATGGAAAAACAAGGTCCATTCCGCTATGGAGTATGACCCTGATATTGCTGATAGAACTGAAAGCAGTGTAGCCTTAGGTTCTATGACATACAAGTGTCAGTGGTGCAATGCGCTGAAATGGAAGGATGAGACACCTGGTATGTGTTGCAGCGCTGGAAAAGTGCAACTTGATCGGTTGAAACAACTGCCTGAACCACTCTTTAGTTTGTATAGTAGTAATAGGTATAGTAAGAATGTAAAGACTAAGAAGGTAAGTTAACAACTTAGTTAAAGTCAGTTGTTGTAAATAAAATAAAAATAAAAATAAAAAGTCTGTAGTAGCAAGGTAAAAGTAAGAACTAGGCAGGTAGGATTATTATACGTTATTGTTTAGTAAGTAGATATAGTAGGTAATTATAATTTAGATAGGAAAAAGCTTTTGAGTTTAGTTTTAATGTTTTGTTGTGAAATTTTTTCGCGTACATCGAAAGGTAAGTTATTTATTAAATGCGGTACCTGGTAAGCGGCCGTCCGCTGCCCGTAAATATTATTAGCAGTGATGTGCCGGAGCCGGTTTTGTGTCATAGCGCGCGTACGTACAGGTTGTTCTATGTATGACTTTATATTATCGCAGAAGAAATATTGTTTTAATAACATGAACTTAATATGGTCATAAACTGGTAAGATTTTACAATGTTTAAAAATCGCATTTTCACCATCATCAATTAGTACACGCATATTTGGGGATACAATATTTTTAAGAATTCTAAATTGAAGATCATATATCTGTTTTAAATATGATTTGTACGTCCGACCATAGCTTGACAAGCCATACCGAATATAAGATTCAGCCAGAGAGTTGTAAAGCATAAGTCTTACTTTGAAGGCTATGAGGTATTTTTGTGTGGCCACAACTTCGATTGTAGTACATTAGCAAGTTCCTAATTGATGGAGGCAGTCGTGATTATGAACAATTAATGGTTTTGGAGTAGGATACCTCATGTATGGGGATTTGATAATCATGAGTTTGGTTTTATCGGTATTTAACACTAGACCAACGTCATGGCACCATCGTATTAACATATCCAAATCGGCCTGAAGAGCATTACACGCATTTGAGATATCCTTAGCCTAGACGAGAAGACCCATCTCGTTGACATAAGATAAAAAGTGCAACGGGCCAAGGACTGATCCTTGGGCCGTGCCTTCTGTCACAATCTTAGGGTCACTGAACGAGTTATTTAATTTAGACGTAAATGTACGATTTTGGAGGTAGTTTTTACACCAATTGAGCAAAGAACCCCGGATGCCACAATCATCCAGTTTATTGATTAAGAGTTGTTGTTGTAGCGTGTCGAAGGCACGAGAAAAATCAATGAACAAGGCCAGTACACATTTTTTATGGTTCAAATGCTCGTTTACCTCATTTGTAAACTTACATAGAAGGTCCGTTGTACTTTCACCCGGTAAAAGTACTACGGTGGGTTCTCTGTTCATATCAAAGGCACAACCATTGATAATCGCTGGGTAGTCCCTTATAATCATTTGGATACAGTATTATAAAAACATTTAACGCTCACTTAAATGTGGAATATTGTCATTCGGTGAAATCATTAAAATACGTCTGTAAATACGTAAATAAAGGTTAAGACCAGGCATCGTTTGCTTTAGAGAATGAGAAGGATGAAGTTAAAACCTACACAAGTGGGAGATATATAAGTTCATCAGCGGCAGTATGGCGAATCCTTGAATTTCTCATTAATGAGCGTTTCCCTCCCGTAGTCCACCTAGCTGTTCATTTGGAAAATGGGCAAAGGGTTTATTTTAATGAGCAAAATCTGAGTAAATGAGTGAATAGTCCTCCAACAACCACACTCTTATCCTTTTTCGATTTGTGTAAAGTGGATAACTTTGCAAAAACATTGCTCTACCTAGAAGTACCTGCATACCACGTTTGGGATAAAAGAAAGTTCCAAAGGAAAAAGAGAGGAGCAAACGTTGAAGGCTGGCCAGAGGTCAAAAAAGAGCAAGAATCTGGGCAGGGTTTATACTGTGCATCCGAACAATACATAACGCTATCACCTTCGCATGCTTGTTCATGAGATCCGAGGCCCAATTTCGTTTGAAGCGTTAAAAACTGTAGATGGTCATGTAAACTCCACGTTCCAATCAGCGTCTAAAGCTCTCGGCTTCCTTGAAGATGATCAGCATTTGTTCGCAGCAATGGAAGAGGCAGCACTTTGTCAATCACTGTAAATGATTCGGGATCTTTTTACGATTATTTAAGTGTTCTGCGAAGTATCACACCCTTTAAGCCTTTGGGAGAAATTCAAAGAATACCTATCTGAAGATTTTAAAAGGCAATTAGAAAGACAGGGAGATGTGGATGTAGAGCACATAACAGATGTGGTATTTAACAAATGCCTCTCGGTAATAGAAGATGCCGTATTAGCGTTGGGTGGTCGGCTACTAAAAGAGTATGGGTTACCTCAGCCAAGCAAAGAACAACAATTAGAAAATAGAGAGTTTCTTAAAGAGACAAGTTACGACTTAGCATCATTAGAAAACACAGTTAAAAATAATAATGGATCACTGAATGACGAATAAAAAGCAGTTTACAATCAAATTAACACAAAAATTTAATCAAATAGGGGTGAATATTCTCCCGGTGGAACAGGCAAAACATTCCTCATAAATTTGCTATTAGCAAAAGTTAGAAGTACTCGCGGAATTGCTTTGGCTGGGGCTTCTTCTGGGATCGCAGCTACACTGCTTGAGGGTGGACGAACTGCTCATGCTACCTTCAAGTTACCACTTAATTTAACAACAACTGATACTCCCATTTGTAGTATATCTAAACAAAGTAATTTTGCTGAAGTATTAAAACATACGAAAATGATAGAGTGGTATACAATAACCATGGCTCATAAGGGTGGCGTAGAGGCTTTAAACAGAACTCTACAAGATATAAGAGGAAATAAGAAGGTAATGGGTGAGGTAACGGTTTTTCTGGCTGGATATTTTAGACAGACTTAGTGCCAAAAGAAACTAGAGCAGATGAAGTTAACGCGTGTCTTAAGATATCCACTTTACGGCCTCTAATTTAAATCCTTAAGCTCTCGAAAAATATGCGGGTACATTTAGGAGAAAAAGAGTCTGCTGGTGGATTTGTAAATCTCCTACTTGAAATCGGCAACGGTGATTACCCGATAAATGACGGAATGATAACCATCCCTGATAATTTGTGCACAGTTGTATTTACGTTACAGGAGTTAATATCTAAAATTTACCCAGATATTGCTCATATCCACGATAAGCCAATGGAATGGTTGTGTGAACGTGCCATACTAACTCCAAAAAAGGACCAAGCAGCGGCAATTAACGATATACTGTTATCGTTTTTTGAGGGGGAAGAAATGGTTTACACGTCAATAGACTCTGTGCTCAACACAGATGAAGCAATTATTTACCCTGTCGAATTCCTTAATTCACTGAAACCATCGGGTCTACCACATCATAAGCTTATTCTGCGCGTGGGCACTCCTGTTATGTTGTTGCGAAATTTAAAACCTCCTCAACTGTGCAACGGAACCAGACTAAAAGTAAAAGCGTTACATCGCAATGTAGGGGAAGCCACAATTATAACTGGATGTGCGCAAGGGGAATCTGTATTTGTACCAAGAATTCCCTTGATCCTGAATGATCTTCCCTTTGAATTCAAACGAATACAGTTTCCCCTTAAAGTCTGCTTTGCAATGACCGTAAACAAATCACAAGGGCAGACATTAAAATTTGCAGGTATAGACTTGAGAGAAAATTGTTTTTCATACGGGCAATTCTATGTGGCTTGCTCACGCGTAAGCTTGCCCAGTAGTCTGATAATTTTGGCACACAGTAATAGATTAGCAAAAAATCTATATATACCTATTAGGTCCTTACATATGAAATTGGCGTTTTATACGGGAGGAATATAAAGTCATTTTTTTTTGTAAAATATATTTAATTAATCAAAGTATGCACCGTTGTTATCTATGCACTTTTGCTATCTCCTAGGTAGTTCATTGATCCCCTTTCTAAAAAAACTATGGGGGCGAGAATCAATAAACTCTTTGAAGGCGGTTTGGACTGCCGCATCGGAGTTGAATATTTTGCCTTGTAAGTAGTTGTCCACATTCTGGAAAAAATGATAATCTGTTGGAGCAAGGTCCGGGGAGTACGGTGTATGTCGCAGACATTCCAATTGTAGCTCATCTAACTTAGTGGTTGTTGGTTGTGCAGTGTGTGGTCTTGCGTTGTCGTTAGCAGCAGTGGCCTAGAGCGATTGACCAATTTCGGTTGTTTAGCAGCTAGTTCTTCCTTCATGGTTTGCAGTTGCTGACAATAGATATCTGCCGTAATCGTTTGGCCAGATTTTAGAAAACTGTAGTGAACGACACCGGCGCTAGTCCACCAAACACTCACAAGTAACTTTTTCTGAATCAATTTTAGTTTAGGGCAGGATTTTGCTGGGTCTCCAGGATTCAGTCATTGCGACGAGCGCTTCCGATTATCGTACAGTATATACTTTTCATCACAAGTAATGATTCGATTTAAAATCCCTTCATTATTGTGTCGGTTGAGCAAAGTAACACAGCAGTCGACGCGTGTTTGCAAGTTTGATTCACTCAATTCATGAGGTACCCATCGTTCAAGTTTTTTTACTTTCCCGATTTGCTTCAAGTGGATTAATGCAGTTTTATCTCTTACCCCGAAGCCTGCAGCTATCTCTGAAGTGCTTTGTGATGGATCCGCTTCCACGATAGCCTTTAATTCTTCATTTTCACGTTGGTATCCGGCCGTCCACGGGGTTGGTTATGAAGGTCGAAATTTCCAGAACGAAAACGTTGAAACCAAAAACGTACCGTGCTTCCTTTTACAACACCAGCGCCGTACACATAATTAATCCTTTGAGCTGTTTCTGCAGCTCAGCACCAAATACGGCACCTACTCACTGTTAACGGATATTTGACTAGACTTCGACTTTGTTTGCTTGCTTACGGTTTAAGATTTGCTTCGTGTTTCGGATTAGTTGCATGATTTTGTCTTTCTTACAACCACTATTCAAACTTGGAATTCGATTTTCTTTGTGATTAGGTATTGTTGATAGAAGTATTTTTTCTCACTGAAAAAATGACTATAGAAACTCTTAATATTAAAGGAAAAATGGAAGACAATACTGTCGTCCCCATTATAGGAGACGGCGCCTGTTTGTTTCGTGCTCTTTCATTTTTAATGTACGGAACCCAAGAAAATGCGATGGTGGTGCGTTCACAAATTGTTAGATTTGTGGTAAATCATTGGCCTAGGTTTTCAGTTATAACTCACGACAGAAATGGCGTTAATTATTCAACAGCAAATGAATATTCAGCCGATATGTTAAAAAATTAAACTTACGGTGGATTTTGTGAATTAAGTAGCTGCAGGATTAATATTTCCGTTTCGGTCTGAAGTATATCGAAAGAGTCTGCTATACACAGAGTCCGGAACAGATATCTGTCCAGTAAGGTGATTACGATTTAGCCATGATTTATCTATTGTTGCGAAGAAAATTACACAGCGTCGCATGGAGGTACCTGTCGAAGAGCGTGATCCTTTTTCAGAGCTTGACCATTTAACTGTTACATCTTTTGTAAACAGTGAAATATCATCTCCAACCAGCGAAACAGATTAATCTGTATCGTCGACATTAAAATATGAAAAAAAGAAAAATAAACGAAGGTCGAGATTTACTAATTACACAAGAAAAAGTTAATTAAAAAGTACACAAGAAAGATTTAGGCAGAACAAGCCAGATTCCAATCGTAAAGCTGTGTCCGCTTATCAGAAAAAAAAATCCCGATGTACACAGGCAATCTGTTGCAAATTACTAAACTGCGAATCCACAAGTGCATAGAGCAATTTAGTCACTCCTTATAACATCAGCCATCTGCCAGTGAAAGTCCGTTCAAAATCGGTCCAACCATTTTGGAGATTGGCCGGAACAAGCAGACAGACAGACAAAAATTTTAAAAATTGTGTTTTTGTTATAAGTACCGTACACGCTATGATATGTATTTGGTAAAAAGCTGTTATTTTGATATTACAAACAGACACTTCAATTATATTTATTTGTATAGACTACAATAGGGATGTCATTTTCTAGTAAATCAGAAGGTACGAGTGTACTTACTCTCATATTTAGCATAGTATAAAGAGACCAAAGATGACACTTGACATTTCTATTTCCACGCATGAATTCCAGGCAACATCTTTCAATAGATTTGTCTGTTTTTGCCTTATTTGAAAACAAAATTAGGAAAAGCGAGACAAGTATATTGACTCATTTATGTAAAATTGTAGGTTCTCTCTATGCATACGTATGTCATGCCAGGGTGATGCAACTTTGTATGAAAGCTGAAAAATCTGCACACAATCATGATTTTGTCAATGTTCATGTTGGGCTTGTAAAAATAAAGCGAGAAAAAAATATCGCTGTTTCTTTCCTTCATGTTGTTTTAAATTGCCATTTTAAAAATTAGATACAAAAATTAATATTATATCGGAAGAAATTAAAATTTTTAATTCTGTGTTAAGCTTTTTTTGGTTTGCTCTTTAAAGTATAATTACATACATATTACTCTGAGATTTGCACAATTAATTTACCTATTAATTGATTAAAATTAAATTATTAAATATTAGCAGAATTCTATCAAAAGAAGCCATGAATTAATAGAAGAAGAAAAATGACATTTGTTTGTCAACGTTTTTCATATTGAAAATATTTTTTGAAATTTATTCAAATTTGTTTCATAGGTTTAGATTTTAATATTTATTATTGATTTTTGCTTAAATTTAGTTATTATGGGCTCAGAATACTTCATTTTCGTTTGTAGGCGAATACACAGTCATAATATCGTCGTGAATATACAGTAAAGATTTTTTGTGAGATGTTAACTCTGTATAAGATATTGACTATAAATGAATTAATTATTTCAAAATTTTATGCACGATGTGTGATCATAATCGAAAGTATGTTAAGTGTTGTGCAAATAAAAAGCACAAAATCATCTGATCACTTTCTGCAGGTTTCCTATAATAGGAAAAGAAAAACTTATGACAATATTGTGGTAAGTCTATAAACATTTTGAATTTATTGACCGTTATTTGACGTTATATTGACTCGAATTGTATCTGTTTCAGATCACGTATTTCGGCTGAGTTAAGTTTTCATCATGAGAATTTTGCTGATTTAAATTTACGTTAATGTTCTGTGAAGAATAACTCTCTGACAATAACGTGTTATATATCAGTAACAAGCGTGGAAATGTTAAGTGCAAAAGCAATAAAAACTTCAATAATAATGTATAGTTTATAAAACAATCTGTATTCCAGAAAATAAAATTACATTTATTTATTTTATTTTAATTTTTTTTATTAAGAAAACCAACAGCTTTACAAATTGTATATCTTATAACTATGTGTAATGTAGTATTGCCAATAACAGGTTTCCTTAATTAACAAATGGCACTGTAACAATCAAACTTTGTTAGTGCTAAAATTAACTCTATAAATATACTGAGGAATTCAAGGATGCCATCCGCTTAAACCTATCAATATTATAGATAGTTAGTAGAAACTAAACTAAACTGTACACCACATAAAACAAATCAGGTAAAGAAATACAATATACATGTTTGTGAAAGTAATATATAAGTACCACCCATTATAGACGTAGACAGAGATAATGACAGAAGGCAAAGACAAAGAAGAAAAGTAAAGGTATAAGTACAACTTTTGTTTATAGCACTTAAAATTTGTGAGAGTTTATGATGATTTCTGTCACCTTCTTTTTGAAAGTTAACTTGCTTGAGCGAAATAAGTCAACCTGGCTAAACTTTGTATTATATGTTCGGGTAACCTAACCATGACAGTATTCGAACCGTAGTTAGTGCGACGATGAGGCACATTGAATAGCGGTGTGTGACGTGTTCGACGCCCAGAGTGCAGAATGCTACTTTATGTAACAGTTCTGAACAGTCTACTCTGTCCCGGACAATATCAAATAGGAAGCAGACATCTAGTGTATCCCGTCTTTCTTCCAAAGTTAATAGGTTATTTTCGTGACAGGCTCGAGTATATGATTCATGCGACCGACGACATCGATACGAGATGTGTCTTAAAAATATTTTTTGTATGCGCTCAAGGCGTTCTTTATAGACCTTGTATTGAGGGTACCAAATCGGACTAGCGTATTCTAGCAGACTACGTACATATGCATAGTATACAACCTTCAGTGAGCCTATATTCTTAAATGTCTTGCAGGCTCGCAAGACGAATCCCAAATTTTATGTGACTTTTTGTGACTAAGTCGATATGATCAGTAAATGACATTTTGCTATCGAGGTAAACTCCAGGTCACGAACCAAATTGACTCTTTCAATGTGAACACCATTAAAATTATATGTGTATAAGATGGGGTTCGCTTTGCGAGTGAAAGATATGCACTGGCATTTTGGCATTCACTGTAATCTTATTAGTCATGTAATAACTATACAATACGTCCAGTTCCGCCTGTATCTTGTAACAATCATTGATGCCATTTATTCTCAAAAGATCTTTTATCGTCTGCGTACATCAGATGTTTAGAGTGCATGAGACAATTAGGCAAGTCAAATGTACGCATTGTAGAAGAGAGGTCCAAATGCAAACCTTGGAACACCGGAGAGTATTTCTGTGTAATCCGATCTGAATCCACCCACCACAACCGCCTGGGAACGTTTACTTAGGTAAGAATCTATCCATCTTAGAAGATCCCTGTATGCCAAGTTTCTAGTTTGTTTAAGAGTATGGAGGATCTACCCGGTCAAACGCCTTCTCAAAGTCCGTGTAGATCATATCCACCTGCCCACCATTTTCCATATTACTAATCACGTATTCTGAGAAACAAGCCAGGTTAGTGACAGTCGACCGCTTTTAAGGAAACCGTGTTGATTCTCGGTATTTGTTGTGCTATTATGGGTAAATATTGCTATAAATAATTTTTCAAAACCTTGCTTAATGTTTTAAGTATCGAGATACCTCTGTAATTTTCACTTGGGTTTTAGACCTTTCTTATGAATGGGTACGATGAGAGCTTTTTCCATATATCAGAAAGACACTTCCTTTAAAGAAGAATTGAAAATATATGCAATAGGCACAGCGAGAACTTTTGAACATTTGACCCAGAACATAGGTGGTATTCCATCGCAACCAGCACCTTTATTAATGTCCAAAGATTTTGATAATTTTCCACTAAACTATGAGATATGGTGATTTGAGATATTGAGTTTAAAGATACACTGCTGAACTGTGATGATCTGGAGTAGATGGGGCGCCGAATACGCTTCGAAAAAATTCGTTAAAGGCGTTAAAATAGAAGTTTCATCTGTATAACTTATATCTTTATATATTAATGTACTAGGGTAATTGGACACGTAATGGTTTCAAATATGACCAGAAAATTTTGGGACTCTTTTTAGCGCACTTATAGTTTTATTTTATCTCACATACTAATCTAGAATCGAGTAATTTGTGCAACCTTCCAATGTATGGAATTTACCCATAGGTTTGTGAGGCTTGAGCAAAATTACTGAATATGCCTTAATTAAAAAGTTCAAAGTACAAAATACAAAGGTTTGTTCCCGCCAAAAATTTTTATATAGGCGTTCACTGTAAGGCTTTCAGTGTACACTCATAAAGATGTTTCCGTTTTTAGTATGAAGTTGGCGTTCTTCTCTTGGTAGAGAGTAATCTGTGGTAATTGCTCTAAGACTACGTACAATCAATACGTGTCGGTTCAGCGTACCAGTAGTGTGAAATTCATTGTTTTGTGATAAGATTTCAATGACTCAAATTACTTTATTTGATTTCACTCCACTTTTCAAATTAAAAATTTCATGTGAATAAAACCACACATTAGTACACATTTGAATTCGTTCTCATTCAACGGGAGATTAATATACATTTTCTCGTGACGTATCCCTCAACCCTCAAGTCTTGAAAACAAGGGTGCGTGTTTTCGGGATGACAGAATATGGATTTTAGATGTGATCCTTCACTGCTGACCGTATGAGAAAGCTTATGGTTACCCCATTAGATGGAGTGACGACATGGCAAGACATGCAGGAAGTCGATAAATGCAGGTGGCTCAAGTCCATGTTTTGCGGCATTGTATGGCAGTCCACATCTGAAGTATATGCTCAGCTGCGGATTTGTGAAGAGCTGTAATGATGATGATGATGATGATATTGATGATGATAAAAACTACATGTTTGGGTCTGAGTTTGCAAAATAGAAAACAGGGCATACTATTTTGAAACTGCACTTTAAAATAACTATGGAAACGCTCAATTGATCAGACATTTCTGGCCTATTTATGTAAAATTGTAGGTTCTCTCTATGCATACGTATGTCATGCCAGGGTGATGCAACTTTGTATGAAAGCTGAAAAATCTGCACACAATCATGATTTTGTCAATGTACGCTAAAATAAGTAAGTAAAATATCGCTGTTTCTTTCCTTCATGTTGTTTTAAATTGCCATTTTAAAAATTAGATACAAAAATTAATATTATATCGGAAGAAATTAAAATTTTTAATTCTGTGTTAAGCTTTTTTTGGTTTGCTCTTTAAAGTATAATTACATACATATTACTCTGAGATTTACACAATTAATTTACCTATTAATTGATTAAAATTAAATTATTAAATATTAGCAGAATTCTATCAAAAGAAGCCATGAATTAATAGAAGAAAAAAATGACATTTGTTTGTCAACGTCTTTCATATTGAAAATATTTTCTGAAATTTATTCAAATTTGTTTCATAGGTTTAGATTTTAATATTTATTATTGATTTTTGCTTAAATTTAGTTATTATGGGCTCAGAATACTTCATTTTCGTTTGTAGGCGAATACACAGTCATAATATCGTCGTGAATATACAGTAAAGATTTTTTGTGAGATGTTAACTCTGTATAAGATATTGACTATAAATGAATTAATTATTTCAAAATTTTATGCACGATGTGTGATCATAATCGAAAGTATGTTAAGTGTTGTGCAAATAAAAAGCACAAAATCATCTGATCACTTTCTGCAGGTTTCCTATAATAGGAAAAGAAAAACTTATGACAATATTGTGGTAAGTCTATAAACATTTTGAATTTATTGACCGTTATTTGACGTTATATTGACTCGAATTGTATCTGTTTCAGATCACGTATTTCGGCTGAGTTAAGTTTTCATCATGAGAATTTTGCTGATTTAAATTTACGTTAATGTTCTGTGAAGAATAACTCTCTCTGACAATAACGTGTTATATATCAGTAACAAGCGTGGAAATGTTAAGTGCAAAAGCAATAAAAACTTCAATAATAATGTATAGTTTATAAAACAATCTGTATTCCAGAAAATAAAATTACATGATTATACATATTTATAGTTTTATTTTATCTCACATACTAATCTAAAGTATAATCGAGTAATTTTGGTGCAACCTCTCCAATGTATGGGAATTTACCCCATAGGTTTGTGAGGCTTGAGCCAAAATTACTCGAATATGCCTTAATTAAAAAGTTCAAAGTACAAAATACAAAGGTTTGAAATTCCCGCCAAAAAAGTTTTATATAGGCGTTCACCGTAGCGCTTTCAGTGTACACTCATAAAGACGTGTTTCCGTTTTTTAGTATGAAGTTGGCGTTCTTCTCTTGGTAGAGAGTAATTGTGTTCTGTGGTAATTGCTCTAAGACTACGTACAATCAATACGTGTCGGTTCAGCGTACCAGTAGTGTGAAATTCATTGTTTTGTGATAAGATTTCAATGACTCAAATTACTTTATTTAATTTCACTCCACTTTTCAAATTACACAATTACAGCCTACAAAAGTCCACTGCTGAACATAGGCCTACCGCATAAATGCATCATAGGGGGGATTTTACCATAGTTGCCAAACTTGGAAGGCGGATTGACAACCGCAATTTTTTTTGAGTTGTCGCTAAGAAGATGCTGCTGCCCATCAAGCACTCTAAATATAATCCACTAGTTTAGTCCTCGTAATGGACAAATTACTTCTTTAATGTTTCCCTCACTTTAAGTTTCTTTATTACATTAGTAGTGAACTAAATCAAGTTTTGGCTATCTTATGTGATTTGACAGCTCGTATACTTGTTCTAAACAAGTTTACGAGCTGTCATTAATAAATAAAACTTAGAGGTATGGTAGTCACAACATCTTATTTAGCAAACAAATTATCTTCACTGGGTCGTCATAAGGAAAGTAATTTTATTTTCTTCATATTCGCAAGTCTCTTTTTCAATAGATTATAAGATATTACGTATATATATAAGGACGTATATAGGCTGTAATTTTAACTTTAACTAACTTTATAATTAACTATGAGAAATTAATGTGTTGTATAAAATTTTTAGACATAAAATTCCCATTCTTCACTTATCCGCAATAAGTTCTGGATCTTACTATATTCATTATTGAGAGTATTACTTACTTAGTAAATATGGAGAATGAAAGCATAGCATACAGTTAATACTTTCCTGTTCCTGTAGAGGTCCATTAGTCCAAGGGTTATCCAATAGTGGAAAGAAAGACCAGCTCCAACTTTGAGGATAACTTGCTTTACATTTACGTAAAAGACAAAAAAAACTGTCGTTTACGTCCCACTGCTGTGTACAGGCCTCCCTTATTTTCTGAAAGGGTATTATTGCAGGTAAAAGTCCACCCCAATGCGTGTTTATGGAGTTTGTGTGTACTACTCGTAGAATTTATTTTTTTAATATCTTAGACATACTACTGCGATGTGAATAAACATTATAATTCACTACTGAGCATGTGTTATTTCAAAATAAATTAATTGCTTCTGTAAGTTATCCAATGTTAATGAAATAAAAAAACTTTTAACGATTGATAATAGCTAGCGATATGATGACAAAAATTGGATCGGTCTTAACTGCATAAAAGGTGTACCACGGTAACTAATCGTCGTAATAACCTTTATCGCATTATTTTCCGAGTAATTGTAGCTAATTCTGGAACCGTATTTTTGCGTATTACTAATATGAAGTATTGGTCAGAGTTATTGGCTACATCGCCCCAGATCCCGGATTCAATTCGTAGTCTGAGCCAAAGTATGCTCCAGAACACAAATTTATATTTTGCGAGTTTTTACTTTCAATTTCACATCGTTGGCAATGTTTTTGATTTATTATATGCAATTACTGTACTACAATCCCACTTGAAGGTAAGCGTTGATGTAGCCGAACATGGTAAAGCACATTAATGACAATGACTAAGATTATCAAAAAGTATAGATACTCGTTACTGTATTTCACCAATTAGTCTTTTAATAATGTTATAATATATATTACTGATTCTTGGCCAAATCTGTATTGTTTTTTAAAATGTTCACATCGTAACTTAAAAGGATCGGAGGAATTTCTTATATAAATTTTTGGTAAACAATATCGCGAAGGCCGTAAAATATCGTCATTGTACTCAATTTAGTCGTAATAATTAATTTCTCTTAAAATATTTTCAAACTCCATATCAACAATCACGATCTTAAGTCACGGACTGCCCGCCCTCAGATTTTAGCATCTCAAGTACACATACTTGAGAGTCGAGTTTCGTTTATTTATCAGTGTGGCACTCAGCTGATATCGTAAACCTAAACCGCATCTTGAGATATGATTATTAATAACATCATAACTTCAAGATTGTACTCAAGTGCGTGTACTTGAGCTGAGTAACGTTTATTAATACGAGCCTAAGTCTTGACAGACACACGGTACATAAGCGAGTTGGATTTGTAATCCCAATTTTATATGCTGACTAATGATCAGCCCCGGCTTCGTACGACTGTTTTCTTGATCTCGACAACATCGCTACTTACCGGGTCCAATTGTGAGTGTGAGTGTTTATCAAATTCGGTCCAGCCGTTCTCAAGTAATGATCTTTCATACATGCGGCAATTGATTTTACTGTATATAGATTTACCACTTGCTAAGCGAAAAACCATCGATTACCTTAAGGTGGCCCTTAAGCTTCCTCATACGTTCAGCAGTGAAGGACCACATCTCAAATCCATATTCTGTCATCCCCGAAAACACGCGCTCTTGTTTTCAAGACTTGAGGGAAACGTCTCGAGAAGGTGTATTATAACCTCCATGAATAAGAACGAATGCGAATGTGTAGTTTTATTTACATAAAATTTTAGTGATGTCCACTGCATCAGTTTTTACAATACTATTTTAAGGCGAGCCACTAGCCCTGAACGACTTAAATTTAAGAAGTGGCGTGAAGTCCAATAAAGAAATTTGGGTCATTGAAAACTTATCACATAACAGTGTATTTCATATTATTAGTACGCTGAACCGTTACGTATTGATTGAAGGTAGTACAGGTATGCTTGTCACGTCATATTCCAAACAGTATAATATACTGTTTGGAGAATGACGATAATCAGGATTCAGACATGACTAGTGATTATATTATAATCACTAGTCATGTCTGAATCTTGATTGAAACGGATGCATAAATTACTAAAAGTGACAGAGATTCCAGAGTGCCGATTATGTTACAGCCGTCCGGCTGTAACACAATCGGCACTCTGGAAGGGAGGCCGGCATATTTGCTGCGTTGCGTTACGGCCTGTCCACGCATACGTTTATCATGAAGATACGTTTAGTCAACTTTGAGGTGTGAATTTATTGTGTTGTGATTTGAGCATCGCAGGAAGAAAGTTTTTGGTAAGTAGTTAATGTTATTCATAATATATGGTAATATTACTTTCATTATAGTTTTGCTACTACGAACTTGTTTTACAATATGTAGATTAGTCCATGTGCCCAGCCAAACAAAACCGTTGCAAAAATCGCTCTAGATTTTAAAAATAAGAAATATTTCTGCAAATTTTTTTCTCTTACTGATTTTTGTTTTTATTATTATTATTATACAATTAAACCAACTTTGCCATTGTTTCATTTTCTACAAGTCGCCCTACAAAAACCATGTTAAAAAAATTAAAAAATGTAAGAAATAAAAACACCGATGAATTTAATATAATAAATACCTTAAAAAATAAATATAAAGTATTCGACGAAAGACAATTCTATACATTTTTCGTCCTTAATTCTCAGTTTGGTTAGAAATTTTGTCAGTGTTTTTAATTGATTTTAATAACTCTAGTAAATCATTAGAAATATGTGTTTATGTTTATTTGTTCCATATTCAGTATAGTTTATGAAAAAACAACTCATTTATAAAATTATCAAACAGTTTATTTTTTACAGCCTTATCTTTAGCAGTGGTATTTTGTGTGGATTTTTTATTGTTTCGTAAGATTCCAGAATCTTCTGGGATCTCTGACTACTTGAAACACACGATGTATTAGAAAGGAAACTCGTTAATAAGTTAAGCATAATCGGTGACCACAAAAACTATTTTAAGTGGATAATTAAGGCAAAAAAGGGCTTTGATCTGTTGCAAAGATATTATTTTGCTTTCACAACTTCGTTTTCAAATTTATTTCTTTGGCTAATTTTATGAGAAGAGGATGATTTTACCTATTTATATTAATAAAATAACTAATAAATAATATTATAAAACCTTTTATCATGCTGTTAATGAGTCATATTGATCTTTAAATGCATTTTTATCAGACCGTTTGAAATATTGGAAATATGTATTGCTATCAGAATTAGTTAATTTTATATACATAATAAAGCAAATTTCATGTAGATTTTGGATATATGAATATTTAAATTTGGAAAAATTTACTTTGCCAATATCCGCTCAATAAAATAAAATGATGTGTCTTAACTAGTTTGAAGAGCACCTCCCGCCCTCCCTCAATTGCGTGCACTATCCCCGCCACCACTAATCCCAGCACCACCACTCCCACCACCACTTGACTAGGAAAGACACACCACCGACGACAATACGACACGTGTTAAAAAATTAAAATAGTAATGTTGCACTGCTGAATGAACAAACAAATGTTTCTAACTCACCTCTCTTAAACATCTTTAAACCTGCTCTCTAATAACGGACAGTCTCGCAATATGGTCGTTCGTCACCGTCACGGTGATCAGCGATTGGTTGCGTGGTTGGAGGGTAGGCGGGCGTTTCGCAGCGGTTTGTTATTAATTTAATAGCAGGCGGCTGCGTACGTCAGGTGGTGATTGGTCGCATGTTTTATCGCATGACGCAGTCGCTCGCTACTTAAATGGGGAGCGGTTGCGTCGGCGAGTGTTATAAATAGCAGCTGTTTTTGGCTCGCCGCTCACTTAGCGGTCAGCCACCGTAGAGTCTACTACACCTGAAGATGCCTCGTGTAGAGGCGAAACACGTGTCGTATTGTCGTCGGTGGTGTGTCTTTCCTAGTGTAGTGGTGGTGGAAGTAGTGGTGCTGGGATTAGTCGTGGCGGGGATAGTGCACGCAATTGAGGGAGGGCGGAGGTGCTCTTCAAACTAGGTAAGACACATAATTTTATTTTATTGAGCGGATATTGGCAAAGTAAATTTTTCCAACTTTAATATAATGGATTTCCGCAAAGTAACGCCTGATTCTATTAATTATATGAATATTGATTAGTGTTCATAAACGAATTTACGTCGAAATCAGCATTTAAACGCTGACCGCCAACTTATATTCATACGCTAAATTTGGCCTTGGCGCTTGTCGATTTTATGACGTTTGACGTTCGGGCTCTCGAGAGTTTTAGATAATCATACATTCAATGAATGCATTGAACTACACTGCGGAAACGTATTTTTAGCACAATGCATTCATTGAAGCTTTGGCAAAAAGTTATCTCTTAGGCGGCCGTGGTTACGCTAGTCAACTCACTGTTGCTTGCTATTTTAAATTATGCAGATATTGCTTACGCAGATATAAACGAAGAGCTTGGCAAACTGGAGCACAATTTCGCTCAAGACTTAAGTGGCTCGACATCCGTTTTCGCCGGAACACACACCTTCTAACAACTTTGTATGGTATTCTTCAAAATCCTTTTTCCCAGCTTATTTGAAATAGCGTTTTTCATACTTAGGCTTATCCCGTTCGATGTCCAACAAAACTCTAACTATCCCGATGCATAAATCTAAATACTACTCTGATTCCTTTACGGTATCATCAATTACACTTTAGAATAACCTTCCAGATATAAAAGATGCTTCCTCAATAAATACATTTAAACGTATAGTGGGGTCACATTATTTAAAATAACTTGATTATAATATTGTTGGGAATGAGGGTAAAAAAATAAAAGGAAATACGAACAAATGACGGTATAATGGTAATCTCCCACTTGTTTTAGCACTATAAAGTATCGCACAAGCGACTAAGAGGCATAAGTCTGTAATTCTAAGAATCCCACTGTCGTTACTATGCCCGTTGCGGTATTCTACTAGTGTAGACAAGGAAGGTCGTGTTACTGAGAGGCTGCCCTGTGTTAGATTGAGATGAGTAGTGATGCTGTTGATTTGCATACTTTGGTGTTATCATGTAATTGGGGTCCTGATAGTAAGCAGGGTTTGTTACCGAGTAGTTTTCTTTTATTTAAATACTTTTGAGAATATACGATATATTTCTAACATCATCTTACATAAAGCGTTTTAAACAATACGTTTCAATAAGCTAGCTATATATGGTGAGATAGATATATATATATATATATATAGCTATCTCACCATACTACCAAAGGTTAGCTGGTAGAGCTTTTCGGCATTAAGATCGCTTTGTTAACACTTCGTTTCTTCACTTGTTGTTAAGTTGATTATACATTTCTTTCCATACTGCCGGCAGGTAGTTTACTAATGACTTATTTATTTTTATACATATACATATATTTAGTTATCAGGTGTAATTTAATATGATTTATTCAGATGATAGCGTTCGGACTTCCAATTCCTTCCCCTTTGATTCAGCTTCTGATGGACTATGCAGCATTGTTAGCTTTGAAAGTATTGCACCTTTAAACACTAGGTTAGATTCAGTTTTTTCTGAATTTAATAGCAAAAACACACACGCCATCCTTGTTTCGGAGTCATAGTTAAAACCATGTATTCTATCAACATCCTACTCGCTTCCAGGCTTTCATTTAATTTTTAACGACCGTACCGATCGGGGCGGTGGCGGTGTTGCTATTTATCTACGCTCTCATATACCTTATTCAGTCAATCAGGTTTCAACTGGTTCTCAGACTGGAGGCGAAGCTGAATTTCTCTTTATCGAAGTTCTTCTCGGTCATACAAAATTACTCCTCGGAGTCTTTTACAGTCCCTCTCTCACTGTCGACTACTTCACCACCTTGGAAAATATTCTTGAAAATCTTCCACCTACATATTTGTCACAGTATAATAATGGGAAAATTTAAAACTTGTCTTTTAAAAAAAACGCCAGATTAATAACAGTAAAATCTATTATCGAAGCAGCAAATTTAAAACTTCTTCCTACTTCTGCCACGCACTTTTTTCCGACCTGTGCCCCTTCTCTTCTCGACATAAAGTTTGTGTCTTCACTTGGACATGTTCAAAAATTTGGGAAATATTATGCTGCTGATGCTTTTTCCGATCATGACCTTTTTTACTCGTCGTATAAAATCCATCCATGTAAAGCTAAGTCAAGAATACTAGTTCAGCGTAACATTAGTGACTTGGACTCGGAGCAGCTTTTAAATGACGCTGTAAAGTTTAATTTGTGTTTTTGTGAAAAAATTATGACTCGTTGAGATATATACCGTAGAAACCGTAATATATGATTTTTTTATCATAATGCAGTATAGAGTTACATTAACCACGACTTTTTCTGCCAGCAGGGCAGCGCCACTTAGCAAACTTGTAATTACTTAGGAAAATGTGAAGAATAATGTTTATTTCTGTATTATTAGTAATATTTAATATTAATTCGATAATTAATAAATAAACCAAACTATAAATATAACTAAAAGAAGAATAATAAAAAAGCATTAAAAAGTGCAAGAAATGAAAGAACAAACTACTGAGGCATTGTTTTTTGTTTTAATATAATAATCTAGAAAGTGATAAACTATTATTTAAAACTAATTTCTCAATTAAATTACATTGTGTAACAAAAAAATTTTGCTGGACTGCAAACAGAAAAGTTTTCATACAAAAATCAGACGGATCACCTGCGATATTAATTAGAAATGAAGCCCAATTCGAAGAACTAAAATGTGAATGACTAGATATTGCTTCATTGTCTTAAAATTCATTTTAACTATTCCTTACGTTACTACATGTTAATTTTAAGGCTTATTTCATCGTTTTTCTTATTAATATTTATAAGTTTAGTTTTAAAATTTAGGTTCAAAACACAAACACTACACGAACTTACAAACCAACAAATAAAACATACTACACACAATTACTTAAACTCACTCATCAGACTTATGCTTATTCCTACACTATTCACAATTAAACATTCTATAAAAAATTTATTATTCCTGGTAATCATTCATCATAATGAACATAATATGCTTAATTGCGCTTTAAGATCTTGCTTTGAATTATATATGCTATTGCACATCAAACGCATATCTCCCGCTATATTAAAAAGATACTCTGCTACGCTAGTAAGCCATATTTCAATCTCTGTTTCGAAAATGCTATTTTTCCAAATTCTCTAAAAAAGTCTATAATACATCCCATCTTCAAGGGTGGTGACGGGACTTTAGTTACTAATTATCGCCCTATTGCTGTACTACCTGCCTTATTTAAAGTCCTAGAATGTTTAGTGAACAATAGACTATTCCATTATCTTGAACATTTTAAATTAATTTCACCTCAACAATTCGTATTTCGTAAAAATAAATCAACTTCTGATGCAGTTCATGAATTAATAAATTTCATAGTCAGTAATGTAAATAGTCATAAGCAGGTCCTAACAATATTTCTAGATCTAGCAAAAGCCTTTGATACAATTCCTGTTTCCACTCTTTTAGCCAAGTTAGAAAAAATGGGTGTCAGATGTTTACAGTTAGACTTTTTAAGAAGTTATCTTACAAATCGTACTCAAATGGTTAAAATATCCGATTGCATCGGTGATGAATTCCCTGTTTCCTATGGTGTCCCCCAGGGAAGTATTCTTAGCCCGACTCTATTTCTTGTTTTAATTAATGACTTGTAAAATCTTCACATTGATAACGCAAAAATCGTCTCTTTTGCAGACAGACACCTAGTACTTTCTATGCAACATCTTGGAAATATCTTGAAAATAAATCACAACGTAGTTTTAATCAAATATATAATTGGATTTTGTACTTTTTCTTACTCTTACTCTTAATTTTTTTTTATAAAAGAGGGGCAAACGAACATGTGGCTCACCTGATGGTAAGTGACTACCACCGCCCATGAACAACTGCAACACCAGGGGAATTGCAGATGCGTTGCCGGCCTTTTAAAAAGGATTAAGCTCCTTTCTTGAAGGTTGCTAAGTCGTATCGGTCCGGAAAAATCGCTGGTGGTAATCGATTCCACAAGGAAATTGTGCGAGGAACAAAAATTTCTTCTAAATCGCACAGTGGTGGACCGCCAATCATCCAGATGGTATGGATAGTATCGCGAGTTTTGTCGCGATGTGCAATGGTGAAATTGAGCGGCTGGAATTAGTCCGAACAATTCCTCAGAGCACTCCCCGTGGTAGATGCGATAAAATACGCAAAGAGATGCAACATCTATACGCAGTGCCAGTGAGTCAAGACGTTCGGAAAGAACTAGGTCGTCGACGTTTCGAACCGCTCTGCGCTGGATGCGGTCAAGTGGAAGGAGCTGGCACTGGGGAGCCCCTGCCTAGAGATCGGAACAGTATTTCATGTGGGGCCGAATCTGCGCCTTGTAAAGTTGCAAGCGGTGTGCCGGCATGAAATACTGCCCCGCTCTGCTGAGCACGCCAAGCTTTTTAGAGGCCAATTTGGCCTTCTCTTCCAAGTGACCACGAAACTGCACATCACTCGATATGTCGACACCGAGGATTCGGATACTGCCTGAGGCAACAAGGGGAGTGCCTTGAAACTGAGGAGATACGACAAACGGTTCTTTATGGCGGTAAACGCGCAAACTTGCGTCTTCTGGGGATTGAACTGGACTAGATTTAGTCGCCCCCAGTCCGAGACTTTGTTCAACAAAGTCTCAACTTCAGACACAAGTTTGTTCCGGTACTCGGTGACGTTTTCCCGAGAAATATTGGCATGGCCGGTGTATAAAGCATCACCAGTGCTGTCGTCTGCATAGCAATGAATGTTACCAGTTTGCAACATATCATTGATATGCAGAAGAAACAGCGTTGGTGATAACACGCAGCCTTGTGGAACACCAGCGTTAATTGGCTTGTAATCGGAGCATGCACAGTCTACTTTGAACTTGATGCTCCGGTCTGCAAGAAAACTGATGATCCAATTCCTCGGGAAGCCCATAGGAAGGAAGCTTCGAAAAAAGCGCTTTGTGCCAAACCCGATCGAAGGCCTTCGCTATGTCCAAACTAACGGCCAACGCCTCCCCCTTGGACTCCACTGCCTCCGCCCATCTATGAGTTAGGTAACCTAGAAGATCACCAGATGAGCGACCTCGACGAAACCGTACTGGCGGTCACTAATCAGCTGGTGATCGTCAAGGTACCGCATGAGCTGGCAATTAATAATAGTTTCCATTACTTTGGAGTACAAGGATGTGATAGCGATAGGCCTGCAGTTGGACGGATCTGAGCGGTCGCCTTTTTTAGGGATCGGGTTCACCAAAGCTGTCTTCCATGAGTTCGGGACTACGCCTAGGGAGTAGGAGTACCGGAAAAGACGCGGTAAAACCGGTGCCAACTCCGGAGCACACGTCTTCAGCACAATAGGTGGGACTCCATCAGCCCCACTCAACTTGTTGATGTCCAGGGAGGGGAGTGCTTTGCGCACCGAGCGCTGTGTAAACAGCACTTCATTTGCATGGAGCACTCACACCTCGGGATGGTCGGCTGTAGTGTAGTGTATGTTCATGTGTATGTACGATAGATGAATTGGACAGTAATAAATCTACAGTCAAGATCACTAGACGTGTTATTATTCTCCGAACCTCCCAACACTATGGCGACCCTGCCAGTTCATCGGCGGTCTGCCTGGGTTCGGTCAGGGCCGCGTTTAAAAATATGTGAATACAAATTAAATATGAAAATGAAGAATAAATAATATTGGACTTATATAATTAAAAAAAAAAAAAAAATGTGTCGTTCTGAACTTAAGAAAGACCAAGTGTTCATACGCAAGATACTTCAGGAGGCTCAAATTCTGCACATATAGAAATTAAAGCCATCTATCTGGGATATCCGTCGTGCTGCTTATAATATGCAGTTTTGGGCTTGCTCTTGTTTATGGTGTATACAAAATATATAAAGGTGTCATACAAGCTGGATGCGGAATGAGATGGTAATGCAAAATTTGCGTCGCTCTTTTGTGCGTCCTGACCCAGGACCTCGTGTACCCGTGTATGCTGTGGTGCCGCCGATGGTCACCGGAGACAACGAATGCGTCAAAGTGAAAAAAAAAAAAAATGGACATAAGGTGGAAATTAAAAATATATAATAGTTTAAGTTTAAGAATTAATATTAATTCAAAATAGCCATGTATACACTGTATTTTTAAGTATATTTTTTAAGTGTATTTTTAACTGTATTTTCATGTCTAGTGAATTAATAATTATATATGAAAATTTAAAAGTATTAAAAATAATTTGGTTAAATTAAGTTATGCTAGGCGAACTAAAAGTATTTTACAACAAAACCTTAGAGAATCAATACAGTTACGTGAGGAATTTGATAATTGTTTAATAATCTTAAATAAAGAGATAGAAAGTAAACAAATTAAGAGTAAAGCATTAGTTGAAATAAAATCATATTGCGATTTAATTAAGGACTTATATATACAAATAGAAAACTTTTGTAGTAAGGATTACAGTTCTCAATCAACTTCGAGGGCACTATTCAAGCGAAGTAGTCACCATGGAAAGTTTCGACTTTAAAACTGCTGTGTCACTCCTGCCAGTGATGACGGGCGAGGAATCGGTCACAAAACCTTGATGGACTCGATAGAGTTATATAGCTCTTCGCTTAAGAAGAAGGTAAGTCTATGTTAATAAAATTTGTTTTAAAACTCGTTTGAATGAAAGCGCTAAATTGCCTATTAGATTCCTATGACTCATGCGAGACGCTTATAAGTGATATGCGGAACCATCTTTTAACAAAGAAATCTTGCACTTCCATTCATAACGAACTAATGCAAATAAGGCAAAATAGTAGTTCCATAGATAATTATGGCAATAAAATCGAACAATTATTCGTAGATTTGACGATTTCCCAAGCCGATGGCGACCAAAACGCGCATAAAATTTTACGTCCGATAAATGAAAAGATTGCTATTAAAAGTTTCACAAATGGCTTGCGAAATCGACAACTCAGTACTATTTTGTCAGCACGTAATTATAATACATTAAAAGAAACAATTAGAGCAGCAAAGGATGAGGAGGCGTCCTGTATTCGACCTAACAGTACACCGAACCATCGATTTTTCGGGAATCGAGGTGGTTCAGGAATGCGTAAAATTTACGCGGTAGGTATACATACAATAATGTACCACGTCAAACACCCTTTGCCTACCCATGCAAAAATAGCGTCAACTGGAGAAACCCGTACCCCAACAGTTTTCGCGGGAAATCAACAACATCGTGGGAAAAAGGTAACTGCGGTAATTACAGTAAGTACTCATACCAGAATCGCGGATCTTTTCGTGGTTTAATACAACGAATTAATTTTATGACGCCAAAATATCGCGTATCGCAAAGTTCTCAAAATGTTGAAATTAACCCTAATAACCATAATAATTTAGAATTTTTCGAGACTCATAGTATATTTGGTTGCGAATATAGTAATTGTGTTGAGTTAGCAATAGGTAGTATCAAATGTAGATGGCTTGTAGATACCGGGGCTTCTTTATGCGCAATTAAATATGACACGCTTAGAAAGCTCAACATATCATTACAAAAGAAACCGAGTACAATAAACGGAATTGGAGGCAAATTACGAACCGTGGATATGTTTATTTAACATTGTCTGTTAACGGATTGAAATTTAATAATAAGTTTCATGTTATAAAGCAATGCCGTTGAAACTTCTGGAATTCTAGGTATAGATTTTTACGTAAGTTTAATTGTAACATAAATTTTGAATTGAATAATATTACACTGCATAATATGAATGAATTAGTAACTTTACCATTGCATATGGGTATTTTGAAATAATACATATTTGAGTATACCTCCGAGATGTGAGAGTTTATTTTATATCAACACGAGTATGAAAGAAGATTGTGTCGTCTTTCCGAGAGAGTTATGCGAGGAGTTTTTCTGTCTGGTGGAATTGTCAAAGTAAATAACGGAAAATACCAATACAAATATTAAATACACGAGAGGATCAAATTAATCTTAGTTATTTTAGACCCGAAACCGATAGTTTATATAATTACTCAATTTGTAAGTTTGATAAAAGTCTCATTAATCCCGAACGTGTTCGTAAAATGTTAAATTTACTAAATTTAGATCATTTAAATAAAGAGGAAAAATCTTCTATTATAAATATCTGTGCAAAATTTTCCGACGTTTTTTTTATTGCCAGGAGATCAATTAACAACTTGTAATTTATACGAACATAATATACAATTAAAACCTAATAGTGACCCAGTGTATGTGAAACAGTATCGATTACCTTATTCTCAGAGAAACGAAATAGAAAAACAAGTCAAAATATGTTAAAAGACGGAATTATTGAACCATCTTGTAGCAGTGGTCAAGTCCTGTACTTCTTGTACCTAAAAATCAGAAAACGGTGAAGACAGGAGCTGGCGTTTGGTTATTGATTTTCGAAAATTAAACAACTGTATTGTAGATGACAAATTTCCGTTACCCAATATTACGGACATATTGGATTCTTTATCAGGGCAATGTATTTTTCCACCTTGATCTTAATCAAGCATTTTACCAATTAAGCCTTAATCCATCTAGTAGAAGGTATACGGCTTTCACTACACCCTCTGGTCAATATCAGATGACCAGAATGCCAATGGGCTTAAAGACAAGCCAAGTTCCTTTTCTCGTGCAATTACAATATCTATGGCTGGTTTGTACGAAAAAGCGCTCACTTATTTAGATGACCTCATTTGTTTTGGCCGAAATTTAGATAACCATAATAAAATTTAATAGAAATATTATCTCGCTTAAGAAAAGTAAACTTAAAGTTAAACCCTAAAAATGTGTTTTCTAAAAAGAACTACTTTATCTTGGTGTTGTTTCTTCCGAAGGTATTAAGCCTGACCCAAAAGATATCAGTATTACAAAATTACCCAATTCCTCAAAGTACCAACGATGTAAAAGACTAGTAGCGTTTGCGAATTACTATCGAAGATTTATACCAAATTTTTCTGAAATCGCTTTACCTCTAAACAATTTATGTCGCAAAATGTCAAATTTCATTGGGATAAAACTGTAAAACATCTTTTCAATGCTCAAAAAGCTTTAACGACTCTCCCATACTCCAGTATCCAAATTTTGACCAAAATCATAAATTTATTCTAAAACTGACGCGTCTGGTTTTGCTATAGGCTCAGTTTTATGTAATCATGACGGACGACCGGTTGCATATGCTAGTCGCACATTGAACAAAGCCGAGAAAATTATCCTACTATCGAAAAGAATTATTATCGATAGTATGGGCATAAAATACTTTCGACCTTATTTATATGGACGCGAATTCATTATTGAAACAGATCATAAGCCTCTCGTATATTTATTCAACATGACAAATCCGTCAAGTAGACTTACGAAGTTTAGGTTATTGCTTGAGGAATATAAGTTTGTTATCAGGTATGTAAGGGAGCTGACAATGCAGCTGCAGATGCTTTGTCACGCATCCAAATCTCAGTGAAGATTTGAAAGAAATGAATGAAAAGGTCATATCTGTCCTAACAAGAGCGCAAAGAAAGCGGATGGATGAAAAGGTAGCACAAGATAAGTGTGACAACCCTATGGTAGATAAGGTTTCCACCAACGATTGGACTGATCACCCAAAAGTCGTGGGAACACTTAAAAACCAAAGGATTGCACTGAATTATTGTTTGTAGACGAAAAGAATGGGAAAAGATAAACAGAATGAAAGAAAAGTTCTATTCTAATTCTAAGTTATTTTGTTTTGTCTCACCAAAGTCAACTATTTATGTAAATCCTTCTTTCCGATCATATTGTGCACGAGATGCCTTTGTGAGGAGTTGGATTGCTTTGTAATAAGCGAAAGATAGATCGTCTGTATATTATACTAAATAATAATAATAATATATTAATTAAAGAGTTAACTCGTGTTATAAATGAGACACCAAATAGGTCCGGACCGCGAATATTAATTTTGTATGGTGTCCATAAGGTCGACGATCATGAGACAAAACGTATATATTAAACGACTATCATTTGTTGCCAACTAGCGGGCACGCCGGTATAAGGCGAATGATAAACAACATAAAGAAAAGATTCTTTTGGCCGGGATTAGAGAAAGATGTTACTAATTATGTTAATCGATGTGACAAGTGTTTGACATAAACACTTAAATAAATATATAAAAGAACCAATGGTTATAACCGATACGGGATATTCTGCTTTTGACAGAGTTTACTTAGATTTAGTAGGGCCCTTATGTAAGGATAATGATAGTAATGTTTATATACTCACTACAGTGTGATCTAAGTAAATATGTTGAAGCTTATCCATTGAAAATAAGGATACTATTTCAGTGGCATCGGCTTTCATAAATAATTTTGTTTTGAGATATGGTATTCCTCGACAAATAATATCTGATCAAGGGACAGAATTTGTCTCAACTGTGATGAAAGATGTGTGCCGTACTCAATATCCAACAGGTAACGTCAACGGCATACCATCACCAATCTATAGGTTCCTTAGAAAACAGCCACAAAAATCTGATGTCATTTCTCAGAATTCAAACAGGTAATGAACCACATAATTGGAGTACTTGGTTACCGTATTGGTGTTTCGGTTATAATAACACTGTACACACAAACCAAGTATACTCCATATGAGCTTGTTTTGGGAAGCTTTGCGGTTTGCCAACTAATTTAACTTTAGATATAGACCCTTTATATAACCCATATGATTACCCACAGCAACTTAGATATAGACTTCAAAATCGCAATATGATGCAAGAAATAATTTAATTTTAAGCAAACAGAGTAGGAAAACAAAGTATGATTATTATACAAATCCAATTAAGTATAAGGCCGGTGATATGATACTCCTAAGAATGAATTACGTGTAAGCAAATTCGATCCTCTTTATATAGGACCATTTCAGGTTATCGAAGATTGTGAACCAAATGTAACAATAGATTATAAAGGTAAACATAAGTCAATACATAAAATCGCACTAGACCATATATAAAATAATGAAATTGTTATTATTACTATGTATACAAATAAACTTTACTTAAAATTTAAATAATTTTCTACTTATAAAGTGTTTACGATATATTTTTTATTATGTTATAGATTAAGAATGTTAATATTTTAAAAATAATTTACACCTTTTTGATTTCTTTTACTCCAAGTTGTGTAACATAAAAAAAAAAAAAATTATTATTATAATATATTTTTTTTTTTTCTTTTGCCGATGGTGTAGTGTAGTGTATGTTCATGTGTATGTACGATAGATGAATTGGACAGTAATAAATCTACAGTCAAGATCACTAGACGTGTTATTTATTCTCCGAACCTCCCAACACTATACGGCGCTGCGTTCCCTCGGTCATCGAGAGTCGAGTTGGAAGCAAAAAGAGAGCCTAGCAGTTCGGCTTTCTCCTTTTCGTCATGGGTTCCCATGGACAGCCTTGGCGAGAGACCAGAATGCACGTGTTCCCGAAGGGATGCGAACTAGTTTCTCGCCAATTCTGCCGATGTGCTCTGACTTTACCTTGGCAATGACACTTTTGAAGGACCTGGAGGCGGTATTATACTTCTTTTTAATAGCGCTGGTGTTTACATCCCGGGACGTTGATGTTTCAGCTCAGGCCCGGTAGCACTCCTGCTTATAGCGTGATGCAATTTTACAGGAGTGACCAAACCATGGCTGAGTTTTACCTCCGATAGGCACCACAGATGATGGAATAAATGGATAAATGGAATAGATGGAGCGACAGAGTGAGCAACAACGTTGGGATCATCCGGCGAGAAGCAAACCCGCCCCCAAGAGTAGGATGCAAAAAAAGACCGCATCCCATCCTAATCGGCCGACATATAGTGCCAAACACAGCGGCAAGCTGCAGATCGCAACTGCGTTGGGAGAGTGAGTGGCACCGTACTCCGGATCGAACAATGGTCCGAAGTACATGATCCTCCACATCTGGGATCCGTGTAGGCGAAGTAACCAGTTGTGTCAGACCATATGCCAAGGCAAAGTCATAAACAGATCTACCGGCATAATCGGTTAAACGGGAACCAAGCCATTCAGCGTGGTGGGCGTCTCCAGATGGTAGTGGACGGCGTTAAGGTTAGGGTTTGAATGAAATCCCCTGATATTGCAGAAATTCACGGAAAGCGTGGCAGGGGTTGCCATTGTCTTATTGCTCCGCTTGCCCCGAGCAGGTTTCGTCTTAAGCGGAATTTCGCCCCCCCCCCCCCAGAATACGCGGGGCAGCCTGAGCACCCATGCTCATAAAATGTAGGGTAGCTTGAGCGTGGATGCTCGGCGAGGGATTCTCCGTCACCAGTATTCTAATTAACTCTGCTACCATGTTAAGGGGGGGAGGGGATTGGGCCTCCAGCCACCTGCACTCACCAGGCGAAATGCAGAAGTAAACTTCTACTTCACGCTGGTATTCTGTGAGGTCGTGGTACCACCCCGGTTCGAGCTGGCCCATCCGTGCGACAGCAAAAGCTGCCGCCTGGCTCTACCACTGTTAAAATACTTACAAAACTAAATTTATAACTTTCTTTATCAGTCCCACCTCGCAACCAAACATTCTTATCAAGTTAAAAGCTCATTCTTGTTCTCTTCATTCTTCCCCTTGTCTGTGTCCACAGATAAATTCTGTAGATAATATAAAGTATCTCGGTATTATACTACATAAATACATTATATAAATCTCTTAACATGTAAGGTTCGCAACCTAATATATATATTTAAAACACTACGATATGTCGCCAATTCCATAATTATACACAACGTTTATTACGCTTTATGTCAGTATCATCAGGTATTGCATTTCTTGCTGGGGTGGTGTTGCAATAACAATATTAAAGCCACTTGAAGTTGCGCAAAGAGCTATCTTAAAGGTTGCTACCTTTAAACCAATGTTATTTCCAACTATTCAACTATATCCGAACTGCGCTGTTCCTAAGAACACACACTAATGTGAGGCAGCTCTTTATACTGCACACAGTATTACTTCAGCATATTAAGACTCCTTTCATTGAAATTACAAAACGTCGTAAAGACAAAGTATGCACACTTCCACTACTAAACTTTTCATTTACAAAAATATTTTTTTATTACCTAGGTATAACAAAATGAATGCGAAAATAGAGATTTATGAAATGTCAAATTTTAATTGTAAAACTGCTGTCCGCTCTTTCTTTCTAAATAAGTTATATGATGATACGGAGCAATACTTGTTAACATTGCTATAAAAAAAAACATATTACGTCGCATTGCTACATATATATTTTATAAAATTTTCTACTTAATACATTAACACACGCACGAACATACATACACACACACACATATATACACACACACGTACACACACACATACACACACACACACACACACACCCACACACCCACACACACACACACACACATACACTGAGAAAGAGAGAGAGATCAGTTTAATATGTCTTTAAAAAATTATTTTCCCGCAAAAATTAAAATTAATTTAAACAATACAACTATGTATTCCTAATAAAAAGAGGGGATAGGTCTGTATCTCTAAATACAGGTTACTAAGTAACCAAGCTAAGAGACTCAGGATTCTACCCATTTCAAATTGGTCCTCATGATGTATTGTATATATTTGTAAAACCAAAAATGTTTGTAAACTATAAAAAATGTCAATAAAGAATTATGGGGTATCTATATATTTTGCTCATCTGGTTGGGCTGTATAAATATACTTAGCGACACGGAATGTGGCCCAAACGCTCTATGAGGGTTATTATCAAAATGAACCGCGATACAGTTACTTTTTGTCTTTGATAAACTTTATTGTTTATTCCAATCTTAAAAGCAGATGATTAATAAACAAAAAATGTAGTAACTTTATAATTTTTTTATTAATTAAAAAAAAAGATATTAAGCACTAAATTTGACAAATGTTTATTATTGAATTTAACAAATTAAAGCTAATAGCAACTGACGTTAGTAGCGGGTATTTCCACCTCTGGCCCTGATAACCGCCTTCATACGATCACGCATGCTGTGGATGATGTTTTTGATATCCACTTGGGGTATTTCTTCCCAGGCGGCCACCAGAGTGGTTTTCAGTGCACTGAGCTTCTCTGGAAGGTTGAGATTACATCGGGTGTGACGTTTAAGCATGTCCCAGACAAGTTCTATGGGATTCATGTCTGGGCTTCGTGCTGGCAACTCCAATTTATAAATTCTCACCTCCGAAAGGTAATCATTAACGCATCTTGCGATGTGTGGTCGGGCATTATCTTGCATTAACTTGAATTCTTCACCCGCAATGAATTCCACATAGGGTAAAACATGGTCTTGGAGGATCTCTTCAATGTACCGCACTGCCGTTAAACGACCTTCAACCACCACTAACTCTGTACGTGCATCTGTACTGATCCCTCCCCAAACCATTACGGATCCATGAAAACTTACGGTTTGCCTGGTGGTGATTGGCAGAAACCTCTTTCCACGCTTTCTCCACACACGTTCTCAGCCATCTGGAGCTCATAAGCTACTCTGCATTCATCGGTCCACAGACCTTTACCCCACTTTACTTTGCTCATGAGTCCGATTTGCATGCTTGCGAGCGAACCGAAGACAGCTACGCGATGATACCGGAGCAGTTCTGGACCTCGTGCTGGTCTTCGAGAACGAAGGTCCCGTTCCTCCATTCTCCTTCTTATCGTCCGCTCACTAACGTTGATCCCTCTTCAATTGCAGACGCTGCCTTATTTCAACCGCAGTAAGGAACCGATTTCTCAAAATTGCGAGGGTGATAAATCGGTCATCCTGCGCTGATGTACACCTGATTCCGCCACTTCCTGGTCTCCTCGTGTACAGACCGGTCTGATCGTACCTTTTTAATGCGTATCGAAGGGTTGTACGTGGTACATTTAAAAATGCAGCAATCTCTCTGTATATAATTGTATATGATAAAGAATTATTATTATTATTATAATTATCGGAACTATATAATTTTGTAGGTAGCATTATGGGTGAAATAAGGTTTGTTTTTTACTATATTTTTTACTATGGAGACTAGGCGCCCGGCGTAAATTTCATGGTATGTTTGAGCAACCCGGGTTAGATTATCGCCGGAACTAATGAAATTTTAAGTGCTAATTTGCAATTTTAAGTGATAATTTACCAAGTGCTTAAAAGTGAAAGAAAACGTCTTTAGGAAACCTGAATTTATAAGAAGTTAAAAGAATATTTCGATAAGAAAATCTTTTGTGAAGTCCGTCATCATAATGAGCCTCCTCAGACTTTTTATATTCTTGTATATTTTGTTTAGTATTTAACATATATATTTAAAAGGTGAAATTGTAACCGTTGAATAACAATATTCTACTTGTTAAAGTAAAGTAAAGTAAAGCACCCGGCGTAAATTTTAAAGTATGTTTATGCAACCTGGGTTAGATTCGACGGCACCAATAAAATTGTTAATTGCAATTTGAAATGCTGATTTATTACGTGCACAGTGGTGAAGGAAAACATAGTAAGAAATCCTGCCTGAAGTATAAAATATTTCAAAGATCCGCACTTGAGCAACGCGGCAGACTTATTGCTCCTGGAGACTCTCAGAAATTAAAGGACGTCTAGTTCTCAGTAAAAGACGTAAGGCTAAAGCGTTATTTACTTTAATATCAAGGATATATTGATAAATAAAGCTAGTAAAATAAAATCTTGTAATATTCAAGTTAGCTCAGAGGCTAAGCGTTTGCCGTAAAGTTCGCAGTTCGCAAAAAAATCCAACAATTTATATTAACTGGAATATAATGTAAAATATATTTTCCTAATGAAAGCCGTAATAGGTCAGGGGCAGGGCGCTCATTTTAAATGTTATAGCATGCGATTTACCTAGCGCTATTCCCAACGCCGACGGCTCTACTGAAATATTTATTGCAATTTAGAGCGATTATAATTATACTTGCGTGAATTGCGATTGCGTGAAACACAATACATATGAAACTACATCTTCATTTGTTAATTTACACATTTACTTGTTTTACTTATATTTTTGAATACATTAAAATACTAGTGAAACAAGTGCACATGTTAATTCAAATCACAAATTAAAGCGATTATATTAAAACGTGCTGATGATGTGAGACTTGGAGTTCATTTTCACTATTCAGCTTTCAATGTCGTCTCTCAACTTTTTTGTTGACAGACGACATGTGTCAGTGACAGTGACGAGGATGTGAAGAAAGTATTTGACCTGAATGGGTCAGCCATGCTCCTGTTTAAACATACAAATATAGTAATTTCATGAAGCTTATGAAGCTATGAGAATTTTATACCGTATTTCCGAGCATAATAGAAAACAATGTCTCATACATTTTCGAGTCCTATACAAATAGACACCAGTGGGAGTCTCTGTTCAGATGTACGTTATGCAAGATTCCATTGCACGCCTCATAACGCAAATCGTTATTAGTAGTGCTTTTCTCTCGACTCGTCAAGGTCAAGCAATTTTGTGTTCTTCAAATGCCTCTATCATAACCATATTGCACTTATACGATAATATGAGTAGCCGTTTATACAGAAACTCTAAATAATCCATCTTATATTTTCTAAAAAATCATTTTATATTGCTACTTTGAAAAAAAAACGTGTGTGTATACTTATGTACGCACGTAAGAAGTTATACATCTTTAGCGTAAAATATTTTTAAAAATTTTATTATAAAATCCGTAAAAATAAAACTATTTTTACGGATTTTATCGCGTTTAATTTTACTATTTTAATTCCCGACGTTTCGGGTGCTTTACAGCAACCCATGGTCACGGGGGAGACTGAGATGTTTGACGTCCCGATGTCATAGTTAGCCCGGCTACCTTCAGTTTTTTAATATTAATTTTTGGTCCGATCTACGCAGAATGAGTCTGCAGTCTTGAACATTTTCACAGACTGCAGACTTACTCCTTTTTCTGTGAACATGTTCAAGATCGTCCCCGCCATTACATCAGATTTGATAGACCACAAATCCTCTTTTTTTTAGCCCTTGATAGACAAATTATAAATGTACCATACAGCCCGTATCTATTTTATATTTTGTGTAATCGATTTATTTTGGTAAACATTTTTAATTTTTTTTCCCTGTAGATGACACTACCCGTTAAAATAATAGTGCGCTAAATAATATATTTTAAAAGTCAGGAATACTATTTATTTTTTGCATCAAAATTAAATGAAACGCTCACGAGGCGTGCACTTTTGGATTTTTCAAACTATTTAATTTTTATTCTAAAGCAAACTTAACAATTTGATTGATTATTAAATAAATTGTTTGTACTTTCGAGTGCATTTATATTTGTCGATTTATTATATTATTAGACGTATATGAAATATAACAGTTTAAACGATAAATCTATTTAAGAAAAAGTTGTATTTTATATTTAGTAAACATTGTCGTTCTTTAAAATTAAATAATAATTTATCTATTTTTAAGAAATGATTAATTTATAAGTGAAACAAACATTGAATGAAACTAACTAAACTTTAATGCATCTTCTAACGCTATTTGAACTTATTTTGAAAAGCTCATTGTTTAGAGGAATTTCAGCATATAAGTTCATGATATGAATATTGATTTGAACTTTTTCAAATGTAATGTAATGGCAGAGCAATGTTTAACATGTTTACAGACTGCAAACGTAACGAAGTTGTGCTTTTTTTGTCGTCGTTAGGAAACTTGAAAATTTTTCGAACGAATATGAAGTTTGCCATACCACATTGGAACTGCACGGCGAACTTTCCTTTATTAAAAAAAAGTCCGAAAAAGGTCTATGATAAATGAAATGGTATATTTAAAGTGATTTCGCCTACACCTGACGTAATGGCCAGTTACGCGAAGCAGCGTCAAAGGTCTGGTGCTGCAATCACCAATCCGTCAGACAAGCGTAGCATGGTACTAGTTATGGCAAATTATTCCTATATCGTGCAATAGACATTTACGGGATAGTGAAGAAGAAGAAAAGATTTAAAAATGGTAAAGCAATTCATAGTACTAATTTAATTAGTTGATTACGTGACACTTGTAACAATTCTAAGTTATCGAGTTATCGAATCGACATTTCATTGCCACACAGGAATAGAAAGTTTTTAATTAAATTTCTTACAATGTTTCATCATTGAATTACAAACTTAAGGGTATATTATTTTAAGTACTAGATAAATTTAAGTTGTACAATTTAAATTAATATTGCTTCGTTATTTAATTTCTATTGAATTCAACTACTCCTTTTTCTCGATGTTACAATTAACATTATGACCTTAAGAGTATTGAGGAGTATTTTAACAATAACATTTTGGCCATTTAAGGGTGTTAAAGAAATCATTTTTGAAAAGAAAATTTTAATTAGTCATTCTTGGATAAAAAAAAAACATTTAATATTTAAAACCAACGTAATTGACTTTACCATAGGCAATTCACATACTATTGACAATGTTTGTGCTGTTAGCCTCGAGGCTTTTATAGTTACATTGGACAGCGTCCTGTGGAAATCCTGATGACGTCCTGTCCTGATTCCAGGCTTGTAGCCGCCCTAGGTTATATGTTTTATTCGATAATTAGAACAAGGTTCATTTTTATATAATTATCAATTTTGATAGATGACGCTATAATCACCATTTGAAAAAAACAAAAGTCATAAATTAAAAGCAATTTAATCACACAAGCGCATTAAACATATTTTTGTTGTAACGTGAAAAATATAATAGTTAATTTAAAAAACGTACTACGTAGATTTTTGGCACTGTTGCCAAGTAAGTAACTTACGTTACACCTGTTAATATATTTTCGAACTTGTTTCACCATAAAGTATATATTTTCAAGGCTTATGACTAGTAAAATCATCAGCAGCCATTATGAAAATAATTTCTAATGAAAAAAAAAGACATAACCATCATTTTTCCACCCTTTTCGCCACCATTATCGGATAAAAGTTGCCAACTGTTCTCTCAACTTAGTCTCTTCAACTACTTTCATAACATATTTAAAAGCAAAGCGACAGACAGACAACTATTTTCAAAATATCCTAATAATATGGTGTTTCAGTATCCTTTAATATATACAAAAAAAAAACATAAAATAAGCTTTTGATATATACTACGTATAGATTATTTTTTAACCGTACCAGCAACAAAAATAACCCAGTATTTTCCGATATAGTTCAAAACTGGTCGTTTGCAAATAAACAAAGTAAACCATGTTAATTAAACAAAACAAATATGTAATTTACTTAACTTCACGAAATACCATTCAAATGTTAATGCGAAATAAATTGACCTTTATTTACCTTAAAAAGATAAAATGTTTACAAATAACGCTTACGTGTGAATGAAAAAATATTATGACGATATCTAGAAGATTAAAATACCTAATTCCATTAGATGGGTTTCCCAAAATATATTCACGAAAGGCGATGAAATTCAATAACTCACTCATGAATTAATTAAAACTTTAAACGTAATACTCAAACTACTTAAACTTGTTAGTCTTTGACAAACAGCTACTATCTGTTTTAGTATGTGAAAACTTATAGATTAGGCGCTACTTTAAAGGAAAAGATTCCAATCTGTAAATTTTCAAATCAAGTTGTAGTATAATTGGGATTATGTCATGTTTTCCTCCTCCTTGTCTGAACGTCAACCTTTTCTGCATGCAGTGCACTCTGCTGATTATAAGAAATACATCCAAAACCATTAAACGCAAATTTGACAGATTGGTGATGGAGAGCAGCGCACTTAAAGGGGTATCAAATACATAGAAACATAATATATAAACACTTACGCTTGTTACCCAGAGGGGTAGGCAAAAGACTACGGACTTTCATTTGGCACGATCCTGATACACCTCTCTCCGTTCTTTCCCATCCATATATCTATACGCATAAATGCCTTTCGGTTAAGGGTATGCTTAATGTGACCCATCTTTAATATATCGCAAATATGATGGATAATCTTTCACCTAGGATATACTTAACCGAATCTGCTATTCACTTCTACAGCATAAGTTTGCTTTGGCACTCTTTTCTCATACATTATTTCTACGTGCCCAAACCACCGAAGCATTCATTTTGTTAATCCTAGTCACAACATCCTGTAAACCTCACTTTTCTCTTATCACTACTCTTATTGACCGCATTTCTAGAGCATTAATTTTACTCTTATGCTTCTTATGCCACACCCATTTTTATCTACCAGACATTAAGTTAGGGACACATTCTGACATTAAGAGGTATTTGACGGTTAACTCACCTCTGCTTAACTCATATTCTTCTTCTTTCATAATTTCCAAATAACTGTCCATAAACAGATTTAGCAGCCACGGGAAGCTACATATTTCTGTGTGACACCTTTAAAGATGCCGAATGAATGTGTGCAGGCCCCGTTGATCCTGCCAACTGTGCCTACACAGTCTCGTTTGGCATCCATGGTATTGTATGGGTATCGCATTAGTTTTAGCTTTCAAGAAATGCTTATCAACTGACACATTTTAGGTAAGGTAATATGTCTAGCAATGAACTAAGAAAGTCTTGTGATGAGATGTGACATAATGCAGGTAAAGATGATCAGTTGTTTTTTCAAAGTAACAATAAATGAACAAGAAAATAAACATTATAATTAGCTTTGCACTTGCTACGTGCAAGCTCACGTCAAATTTAACCTTTTTAGCTTTCGATTCAAAAGATAATTAGCGTACGTTTAGTAGTTTTCATTAAATCCGTCTTACTTGCCACAATAAATAGAGCACGAGAAAATTTACAACGATGTGAAATTGAAAAACTCACGACATTTTTAAATTGCATTATAACGAGACCGCACATGATATTGCGACGACATGTTTCATTTTTACTCTCATATAAAATCTAGTTTGAATTCCGGATTTAAAAATACTGAATTCACGTCAGAATTCATCCAGAAAATAAAATTTATATTAGCGCAGGCATATAACTCCATATTGCTCTAGTTTGAATATTCAAGATTTAGCAATATTCAAGATTCATATTTCGCTTTTGTTTGCTGTTTTATAACCAGAAATTGCTGTCGGAACAGGAAACAGATTGTATTATACAGAAACCATATTGTGGAACCAACCTTGGAAATTGGAATTATAAAAAAAATCTTCGTTAACTTGTTTTTTTATTTTGATTACATCAACGTTCACTAATATTTTGAAAGTTCTAAACGCTAATACTTTTTTCTCTTTTAGAAGGGAGTTCGATAGAGCTACGTTGAAGTACATTATGGCTACAGAACGAACTTGTCGGCTTGAACAGAAAATGATCAAGCTTGTGCATAATACCTGGGAAAATTAGCAGCAGAATATTGCTGTTATCTAAAAATGTATTAAGAAAACCAGGGACTCTTTTCCTGGTATCTAGGAATTTTATCTTAGGCATAAGGGCAAAGCATATGTATTTTGATTCTTTATCGATGACAAATTTAGGTGTCTGTGTTTGTATGACATACAAATAAAACTCCAGGTTTGGATGTTTGCCATGTGCGATGTATGTATGTAAAACATACATCGCACATGGCAAACATCCAAACCTGCCATCACGTGTTTAAGAGAAAATTGTTCTGTGGGGTATCGTATCTATAGGTTAAAGATAAACAAAACAAACCAGTATTCACTTGACATCAGATGGACTGTGTGCTAGTTTGTCACTCTTACTTATGTACAGAAACTTTTATCGAAATCTAAATTTCCTATAACCGATTGAAATAATTAGTAGAATATTAGTGATAAGTGCATCGCCTACCGCAGTTTATATCACTTCGAACATTTATCTTAAATTGGCTCATCACACGAAATTTGATAACATCTTTCAATGTTTTATTAATATTATCATTTACGTGGTAGAGCCATGCTGCAGCTATATTAATAGTATAATTGTAGCACGAATGGGTCGGCTCGACCGGGGAAGGACCACGCTCTCACAGAATACCAGCGTAAAATAGCAGCTTAATGCTGCTGTGTTTCATATGGTGAGTGTAGAGAACCGGAGACCCTTTTTACTGGAAAAGAGGCATTCTATCTCAGTCCTCACGGCTGACAACGCATCTGCATTTAAATTCGCAAACGAAGATAGATGTAGATGTCTATGGGCCACAGCAACCACTTACCATCAGGTGGACTGTGTGCTCGTTTGTCACCCATATTCTATAAAAAAAAAAACATATGTATATATGAGCTTTTATATAAGTTTCTATCAAAAATAATAAAACAATTTTAAAATTTTAAGTTAATTATTGTTACACAATATTGTGAATTTCATATATTTTTTTATAAATGTTTTTTGTAGATTTAACATACATTTTAAAACAGAGTCGGACGTACATTTCTGATGCTTCTATTTTTAATATATCAATATTTAAACTGCCCAGTTCATGTTAATGAATCGCATGTTGACTGTAATGTTGTGTAGTTGTTAGAGTATATCGAGCTACTGTTACTGCAGTTATTCTTTTATTTAGTGCATTTGAATGTTGTAACATAATAATAAATACAGAAGAACAGAACTTTAATTAGTAACATCTATTAGAATACTTTAAATTACAAACAAAACATTAAATCATTTGATCAAGAAATATAAAAAAAATACTTGACAAATTGCCATTTAAATTTCTTGTACATTTTTAGCTTGAACTTTTTTTTTAAAGTACCATTATAAAAACACAATTAGTATTACTACAATTTACCGTCACATTACAATTGTTAAAAAGATAAGACCGTTGTGAATTCAGGTTTGATAAATCATTTACATATTATAAGCCAACATCTGGATTATACAAAACTTTTTAAATCGAGTTTCGTTGCACTATTGGTCCCGTTTAATTAAACCTTTAGATAGATGTTGTAATTATTGTACTGAATTAATGTACTATTTTATGAACCGATTTTTAACTATGAAGAATACTGCAACTGTTCTGAAATTATTAGAAGCATTTTTATACACAAAATTATATGAATTAAGATCTGAATAGGCCATTCACGAAACTTGTTTACATCAAAATGATAATTACATTTTAGTACATTGCATCGCATGTCCTAAAATAATTGCCTTCTTTTGTAGAAAAGCTATAAAGAACGGTGCAAATGTATTTCGAAATGACTATAGGCCTGTAGAAGTACGTGAAATATTTTTTTTATACAAAAGTAAAAAAGAACATCCATTTTTATTTAACCTATAAAACAAACATTGATAAAACATTTACAAGATTATATAGGTTATTTTCTACTTATTCTCCTCATGATATATTATACTTTTATGGCATCATAAAATGGTGACATTCGCTAAACACCAGATTGGTTTCCGAAACACTCGCACTGGTAAATGGAAATGCCCAATTTTGGCCATGAAGCGCCCAACAAATTGCATTTGTTTAAAAAATACATCTTTTTTTATGGTTATTTATCGCGGTATTCATTTATCCAAACAAGATCGCAACATTTTTGTACAAAAAAGGTACCGAAAAGATAAAACAGAAATTAAGTAAATCCGTAATTCATTAGTTTGTGGATAAAATAAAGTGTTGCCAATTACAAATGTCGTTAAAAAAATCGATTCTCTTTTTTTCGTTCGATTTTTTATGGTCATTATTATAATGTTAATATTATTTTTCGATAATTATTATGATGTTATGATAATTAAACAAGCGAATTGCTAGTAGATTTACCATTAATTCTTTAGAGCATAACAAAAACGCTATTGCACAATTTAACTGTTATTCTTATCTGTTCTTAAAAATAATTTTAAAATAGAATTTAAATAAATATAAGAAAACATATTTTAAAAGGCGTGCAGAACTTAAAGAGCCTCAAAGATTATTCTTTTTTATGAAATTATAAATCGAATAAAAAATCGATATCGATTTATCGATTTTATGTCTGTTAAGTGGCAACATCGTATCTGACAGCTAGGCCCAAAGATTATAGTAACTGTACTATACAGGAAGCTAGGCCCCTGTCATGTGAATCGCAAGTTGACACATCAGTCGTAAACTATATTTTATATATTTTTTTTATAGAATAAGGGCACACAACAAACGAGCACACCATCTCTAGTATATATACAGTAATTTATGGAGCACACAGTCCACCTGATGGTAAGTGGTTGCTGTGGTCCATAGACATCTACATCTATCTTCTTTTGGGAATTTAAATGCAGATGCGTTGTCAGCCGTGAGGACTAAGATGGAATGCCTATTTTCCAGTAAAAAGGGTATCCGGTTCTCTACACTCACCATACGAAACACAGCAGCATTAAGCTGCTATTTTACGCTGGTATTCTGTGAGAGCGTGGTCCTTCCCCGGTCGAGCCGACCTATTTGTGCTACAACTATACTATTAATAGCTGCAGCATGGTTCTAACACGTAAAATACCACGTAAAGTATGTTATAATTAGTGGCAATGATTCTGGTAGAAGTGCAATTTAAAATAATTGTTGCAATTATTGTATTGTCAGTTGCATAAAGAATATACTTTTGTTTTAAAACAAAAGGATCAACTTCAGAGAACAGTCGATGAGTTTGACCAATGCAGCAAGGAATATGAGGAATCCCTCAGCTTAATTGAATCTTCTAAAGCATTGCAACCCACCACAACAATCGATTTGACTGGTGATGATTATGTCACATCAAGAACAGGATTACCTGCAAGGATTACCTGCAGTAGAAGAAAATTAAAGAAATACATAAAAAATAATAAATATGTTAGGAAAGTACAAAAGTTAATTAAAATTAAAATTAATGTCGAAAATTATATAAACGTATGTAAAAAAAAGCAAGAATTAATTAATAAACTTAAATTATATTCAATTGAGGTGGAAAATATGAATAACTGTTATGAGACTGATATAGAGTGTCTAAATTCAACAATTTTAACACTTAAAAACTCCCTACAAATTATATCAAATAAATGTGTAGCGGCTCAGGATGAGATAAAAGAACACGTATTGTTCATGAATGATCTGGTAAAGTCATGTAAGTATAATGAGGAGCGCTTTGACTCCTTAATAAAACATCAGAGTGAGTATCAGCGTTCCATACCAGGTTCATCGGGGCAATATGTGTAAATAATAATGATAACAGTAAGGACTCATTATTTTCACCTACACTATATGACACAACAAAGATTATTAACTTAAAAAGTAATTTAAATATTAATAAAAATAAAGTTATTATGTATTGTGATGAAATAGGCAAAAATTTGGGCACGATGTTAAATAACTGTTTAAAAGGACATCAGGTTAGTAATTGTTGTATGCCTGGAGCATCCTTTAGTCATATGATGAATAAAGTTTTAACTAGTAAGTTTTGCCCTAATAGCACATCAATAATTCTTGTTGGGAGAAGAGGCAATGTAAACAAAACTCAATTATTAAAATATATTGATCATCTAAATACTTTAAATGTACATAAAATTATCTTGTTTACATTGCTTTACATACAGGGTTGGCCGCAGGAAAATAAAATAAGATACAATTTAAATTTATTAATGAATAACTTTTCATTTAATAACAATTTAAGCTTGACATCTAATTGTTATAATTATAATAATATAATTAATTTAATAGAGATAAATAATTTAATTAAGAAATTTTTGACTAGAGATAGGTATTACCTATCCAAATATAATTTAAGACAGATAGCAAATGTGCTATCTTATTGTTTATATATTAACTCAGCCAAGGACTTGGCTACACCGACATCTGCTTCTCCGTCATTTCATTAATAGTGAAACTGGTAAGTTCAACTCTCGCAATTCAAACTACCGGTTAAATTTTAACAACAAATTAACGGAATCAGATCAGGATGTTGCAATGGTTTTTGAGAAATATTTTACGGATATTCCGATCTTAAACACTAAGTCACTGAATTCTTCGCCTGCCGTCGCCGAATCATTACTTAAACAAAATGTAAATGCGTGTACAAAGAATTTTACGTTTCATAAAATATCATCAAAAGATATTGTATAAAAATATATAATAAAATATAAAAAGTTTCTGTTTCTGTTTCTGTCGGCCGTCGAACGGTAGGATGCTATACCCATGCTATGAGAGTTATATGGTATTTGGGTTGGGTAAGGCATCAGACTTTTGCTAAAACCTAGATATCTTAAAATTCCTGACTTTTTTTGAACCAATTTCTTAACCATTTCATTCTCTTAATTGCATATTACCATTTTCATATGCTTTTATATGTGTGCACCCATGGCCGAAGTGTCTATGAACGATGGGCATTCCCCTTTGCTTTTCATCGCCTTTGTCTGTATTAGAATTCGGATTCATGTTGGTTGCATTGACGAACTACCATGACTATTTTTAGATTACTTTTCTTTCCCATCGGTTGGCGGTTCTTCGAGCTATATGGCTGGCCTATTGTCACTTCGGCTTACTGATCAGTTAGGATGTCGATTACTCTGGTTCCTTTGCATAAATCCTCATTTCTAAGTATATCGCATAACGCAGAGAAACTCCGAATACATTCTTCTCCAGAGCGACTTTGAGCTTACTCATATTGCCAGCACAAAAGGACCTCGTCTCAAGTCGAAGGTAACAGATGCAGGTCTTTGATGGATGCAGATGTCTCAGGACTGTGCTTTGTTGAATTTCTTGGGGGAGGCCAATGTTCAGCAGTAGACCTGTGTAGCGTTTGTCGTTTACTGTAACAGAAGGTGGTGAAGTTGAAATTTAGATTTGATACATCCTTCCATCCTTTACATCATAATTCATTGATAATATATACTTCAATAATTCTTGCTAATCCCTTTTAGTTTAATGCTAGTAATAAAGTAGGGAAAATTATTTGAAAATATCGGCTGTTTAAAGTTTCCTCAAGTTTTAATATTTTATGAACAGTTTTAACTATGACTATCAAAATATGGCTATTATGGAAATGTTATGTCATTACTTAAGTCTTCCTTAGCTTACTACGTGAATGATACGTGATTTTTAATCAAGTATTAGAAAAGAAAAAAGTGAAAGATATCTGCAATACCAATGGAATTGCAGGCGTTACCGACCTTTTAAAAAGGAATAAAGGGTTAGGTGTTAAAGAAACTTAAAATAAATAGGTCTTTACCTATGAAATCATTGTTCTGCAGTACTGGCAATTTCAATTCAAAATAATTTTTGTTTAGCTAAGAATTCTTTTTTCAAAATTAGTAATTCGTTTAATGATTAGCGTTATGTTTTCATCGCATTTCAATCTCCTTCGTCATCATGAATACTATGAATACTACGAGTAATTATGGAAGTATACGGAGCGAATACTAGAAACAAATGCAACACCTGTTATTGGTTTGCCCGCTTCCGTTCTGAAAATTTTGACCTGAAAAAGGAATCCCGTGGTCGTCCGAAAACTTTGGTCGACAATAACGAATGTGAAAAGATTGAATGGCGATTGTGGAAACTGATGATACTCAATCTACGGCTGAATTAGCAGCAGCTTCCGACGTTAGCATCAAAACAATATTGTTCCATTTGCGTCAAAGTGGCAAGGTTAAAAAGCTTGACAAATGGGTGCCCCACGTACTCAATGATCGCCATCGCGAAGTACAAGTCGAAACGTGCCTTACACTGCTCAACAGGCGCACAAATGCAGATGCTACAGACTTCTACTTTTTCTAGAATTGGGATAACTTTTTCAATATCCTCTCCTCTCTTCGCCCGAGAAAGCACACGCGAGCAGACGTGTGTCGCGTCAATCTAAAAATTGTACTTAACTGATTCGCTAAACAAGCTAGTAAAACTAAGTGCTTAGATACGAAATTCCAATAAACAAGAAAAAGGAAATTAAATAAGTGCATCGGTCGCGGCAAGCATCAACGAGCGGAAGGACCTCAATCACCCCCGCGAGAACAATACAGACTATTATTTTTGATCTCGCTCCAACATTGCACCGCAAACATCTACACCAGTGCTATGGTGGTCGCTACGAGCTCCACCCCCCTGGTACGCGCTACGAATATACGACTATCTGCTACGACGTGCCTTCGCATTCGCTTCACTACGAATGTACAATTGCCCTGTTTAATAGTAAAATGGAGCACGCAATGAATAAATCACTCTCTGATTCCAACATTCCCGGACTTACAGACGAGTTCACTCCACCAAATTTCGTAAGCCGGCGTGTGAAAAGGAAAGGCAGTGGACTGTGAATTTGGTGACTTCAAAGAAGAAATCAAAATCGTGATTTCTACAATGCTAACTGCTCAAGGAAACCAATTTAAGAAAATTACCTCAGTCCTAACTGACATCAAGGAAACTAAAAACAATATTGAAAAATCGATGGCTTTTCTCGCTGCCCAAAACAAAAGCTGAAAAAGAAGTTAGGATTCGAGCTTGAAGCCAAGAAAGATAGGGAATACATAACTTTTTTGGAAGACAAAGTTGAGGACCTGCAGAGAGAAAATAGAAAATCAAATTTACGAATTAAAAATGTTCCGAAAGTTGCCAATCAAAGTGAGAAGGAATTGTTAAATATGGTAATAAAGCTATCGGAGAATGTAGGCCATTCCATTACGAAGGCAGATTTAAGAGACGTCTACAGAGTTAAAAATAAGAAGGTGAAAACAATAGCCCGATTGTAGTGGAATTATCCTCCACCATCTTAAAGAAAGACTTCTTAAGATCCACCAAGACATTCAATATAAGCACTTGGGATACACCAAAAACGAGTACACACCTATATACATTTCCGAACAGTTGACCGCCAAAGGTGCCCGACTCCACTTCCTCGCACGAGATCTGGTAAAATCGAGTGACTACAAATTCTGCTGGACCGGTCATGGCCAGGTCTATGTCAGAAAGAGTGAAAACACCAGTAATCCTAGTAAGAAGTGAACAACAGATGCAAACTTATTACAGTTGAAATGACTAGAGTCAAAACTCATCTGGCTGTTATTGTTTTCATCTCTTGTAAGTTCTTTTATTTTAGTAATTGCTCGTACACAAACACCATTTACGAAAAATAATTATACTTATTTCCTACACAGCAACTTCAAAGATCTCAATCATTACACATTCACAAACAAACACTTTTTTAAACCAAAAAATACACACAATGCCAAAAACCTTACTACACAATTTTACACTCATTGTCTCAGACCATCATCATGTCTGAAATCTGTATATATAATACTGATAATATCTATTGTTTACCTCATACTGCTAACGAATTAAGGATTTTTAAAACTAAACATGTATCACGTTCCCAATAATATTAACGCAATAGATAATTCTGGCACGTTTTCTAACTTTGAATGTAAAATTGGGGATCTGAAGAATATTATCACAGTACAAAATACAGACTTTACGATAATATCCCAAAATATTAGAAGCATATATGCCAATTTTGATGACTTTCAAGTAAACGTATCCGCCCTTGACCTCAACTCTGATCTTACCATCCTTAGTGAATGCAAATTGAACCCTGATAAACAGATTCCTCAGATAATAGGTTATAATTCTTTTGAAACATGATCCATCAGATTGATTTAGATGTTAAACATCTAAATAGTATCTGAGTGGTTTGAAGTAGTCGCCTATGTCAAACCACTCAGGAAGCCAACCTATCTGAAGTCTATCTAAAAAATGCGTCGTGCCTGCAGATATCTTTACCTCAACTTACAGTTCTTGGTATTTATCGTTCACCCTCTAATCGTAAAGCCGAGCAATTTATTGTCTCCTTATGTACTTACCTGGAACTTATTAAAGGGACTAAAAATATCATCGTAACCGGTGACATTAATATAAATCTAATCTAAAGACATGACGAGCAACCCTACGAACGTAGTAATAGACAAAATTACCTGAAAATGTTATCTTTACAGGGCTTCCTTCCAGGTCACTCCATTCCAACGAGAGGATCTAAAATTGCCTCGATCATTTTATTCTAAAACTCGATCACGCATATCAAAATGTCACTATTGCTGTACTAAAAATATCCTGCCCTAATAAACTAATAATAAATAACTAAAATAAACTACGACAAAGCCCTAGAATTTTTAAAAACAACTATATTACCTGATCTATTAGAATATACTGACCCTAATGTTATAACTGAAATTTTAATAAAAAGACTGCAACAGAGCTTAAAATTGAATACGACTATTACTTTCATCTCAGCGAACAAAAGGATCTTAAAACCTTGGGTTACTCCAGGAATGCTACGCTGCATCAGAAACAGAAATGATATGCAAAGAAGGCTAAATCTTGACCCATATAATGATACTTTAAAAATAATGTATAAAAGGTACCGTAACTACTGCAGTTGTATTTAAAAAAAAGTTGAAAAAGAACTATGATCGAGACCAGCTGACCAAAGCTCAAAAAACCCCTAAAAGGTTATGGGATACTATAAATGGAATAACCCAACGTAAATCCCCCATAACCTTGAACTCCTGCATACAACTTCGTCTCCACAGGCATCGGTAGATATCATTAACACCAATCTCACAAATATTGAAAAAAAGCTAGCAGAAAAAATTAAAATCTCAAATTCTTCATCAGTGAATCATAACTCAAGCATAAAACAGGTTTCATCATTTGTCCTTTATGATACTGATTGTGCTGAAATATGTGAAGTTGTTAAGTCTATGAAACTAAGTAGCTCCCCGGGATGGGATAATATCCCAACTTCTTTTCTAAGGCTCGCTCTTAATGAAATTGCGCCAATTATTTCGCATATGGCCAACTTGTTTTTCGAACAGGGAATTTTTCCAACTGTACTGTAGCATGCTTTAATAACACCTATATATAAGGATGGCAGCAAAAGTGACCCCTGTAACTACCGACCAATCTCTATTCTCTCATCAGTGTCTAAGCTTCTAGAAAAATTAATTAACATGAGACTCAAAAAATTCTTGACAAAATATAGCATCACAGGAAAAAATCAATTTGGTTATCAACGTAGCTTATCGACTGAAAATTCTGTACAGGCTCTTACAACTCTAGTACTAAAAGAAGTGGATTCTGGAAACAAATGCCTGGGAGTATTGCTCGATCTAAAGAAGGCATTCGACAAAGTGTCGGTGCCCATCCCGTTAAATAGGGGTGAGAGGTACTCCTCTCAAATTATTCAAAGATTACCTTACTGACCGAAAGCAACGTGTTCAAATAGGCAACCACACTATCCAGGAAGCCACTTTAACATTCGGTGTCCCACAGGGGAGCGTTTTGGGACCAACGCTTTTCTTGGTGTATATACATAATCTCTGTCTTCTAAAACTATCCAATGGTACTGTATTTTCTTACGCAAATGATACAGCTATCGTGTTCTCTGGCAAATCCTGGTGTGAAAATAACGGCAGAAAAAGCCCTGGCAAAGATAGCATCCTGGTTGGACACTAGCCTCCTTACCTTAAATACAGGTAAGACTCAATATATCTGTTTCAGTAAAAACATCTCAACTTAACCTACTTCAAGCTATAACATAAAAATTCACAAATGTGGTGACCTACCTGATACTGACTGCTCGTATAATGGAATAGATAAGGTCGCTTATGCTAAATACTTAAGGGTTCTCGTCGAGCAGCGTTTTTCTTGGCACCTGCATGTAGAATCGATCATGAAAAGAGTGAGAAAGCTGATCTGGACTTTTAAATCTTTACGTCACATTGCGAGTAAAGAATTACTTACTCAAACATATGTTGCACTCGCTCAATCCATACTGGTATACTGCATATCAGTGTTGGACTCGGCTGCTAAAACTGCTCTATTATGTCTTGAACGAGCTCAAAGGTTGCTGATAAAAGTAATGCTTCTAAAACCATATATGTACCCCACTGAAAATCTTTATCGGGAAGCTAATCTTCTATCAGTTAGGAAACTATACATATTGGACACTGTTCTTAGAATGCACAAATCTCTTCCCTTTGATGCTAAATTGCTAACTAGGAGAAGAAAGTATAAAGTTGCCTTAGTTCCCACGTCATCCTCCGTCCTATGCAGTCTGTCTCAATCTACAATAAAAAAAATAAGTATCTTAACATATTTCTCCCTAATAAAAAAGATTGTAAGAAAACGGTTTTGAATTAGCTAAAATCAAAAAGTTACATTGAGACAGAACTGATGCTTAAAAACTAACATATCATTATAACGTCTAGGTACCCATAGGTCTCATAGCGCATTCAGGTTTCATTTATTATCAATACTATCACTTAAGGTGAGTATTTGAAAATATTAAATATCAAGTATTAATTATGTAACACAAAAACACACGAGCAGAAGGAAATTAAATAAATATAATATATGTATACTTATAATAATAAAAATGTGTAAACTTGCTTATTTTAGTGTATATTAGTTATAATTTAGTTTTTTATGTAACTGACTGTAAAAAGAGCGGTTCTTCCTACCACAGGCGATGTTTTGCCTAAAGGGGAGTTTCCACAACTAATGTTTGTAATAGACTAAGTTACTGAAATAAAAATATTTATTATTATTATTTTTGGGGTATTTATAAAGTATTCTTATCTGGTTGGGCTGAATAAACATATAACAGGAAATGATAAATATACATAAATATATATTAAATATACTAACATTAATAAGTAATATCGGGTATTATATTATTATTATTATTATAGGGAAAACATTTCTGTTTCTTAGCTCTTTGGCTAGTTCTGACTGCATATACGGGCCGAAGCCAAGTAAATGCAGCGTGTAGTGAGTATTTATGTAGATGGGGTGTTATGGGTAGCTATTTCATTTTCTTCCAATTGCATGAATTTTCTTACAATTCGACAGGTATTTAAAATTGCGGCCTTTTGGAGTATAATGTACGTTGAGTCTTTCAGGTCTATTAATTTGAGGCTATGGTGGAGATGGTTGGGTATGACACCCGTAGTGGAGACGACTATGGGTACTATATAAACTTTATTTTGTCTCCAATATTATTATTATACCCGAGAACCAGTACAAGATGCCTTTGAAGAACTTGTTGCCTCCCGTCCAGCTGATTTCTTTAAAAAGGGTATCAATAAACTGCCACTGCGTTGGCGAAGTTGCATCGATTGTATGAGCGATTAATTTGGTTTGTAGAAATAAAAATATAGAAAAAAAATTACTTAAATTTGTAGGTAAAGACCTATTTTTAATAGAAAACGACTGCCTGCCTTGCGTTCATTACTAAAAGGTTTGTATTCAGATCATGAATTATTGGTAATATAGTTAGTCAGTGACAATCTTAGCTTAATGAGATTTAATTCAATTACTTTACTCAATAAAGCTTTATCAAATATGTAAATGATATCACGTATATCGTACTTTGTCTTTAATTAGAACGTACGTACAATAACTTGTTTACAAAGTACATTTATTACTTGTATTGCATATGAAAATTATTATGTAAATTAAAATTATTATTTTATTTATTATTTTTTAAGCCTATTCATTTATTTAGTTTCTAGTAACATAAATTAATGAAATTATTTAATATTATAATAAAAAAAAATCGTATAATAATTAAAAATACGGATTGCCAAATTAAAAAGCTAACGGAAAGGTTAACGGGAACACTAGTATAAGTAGCGATGTTAGTAATTTAAAAAAAGAAAACAGAGTAAAAGAAATGAGTGGTCGACTAACTTAAATTTTTAACGACTAGCTTTGAATCGTAATTTGTCACTTTGAATTCACATACGCAATTCGTTAGCAGTATAATACTGGGCATAGTCCTTGTAAGGAGCTGTTATAGTCGCTTGGCAGGCGGAATGGCGATTTCAGTACAAATTGACGTTTACCTTTGTTGCTACTTCTTAATTTATAGAAATTTTATATAAAACCTACAAAACGTTCTCGTGTCTTTCAAATTTATTGTTTATTTCAATGTTTTATTGAAAGTTGCAAAGGGAGTTTTATGAATATTTCATGTCTTTTTCTACTGAAGAAAAAAGAAACAACACTAGGCGCAGGCGCGGTTTGGGTTGATATTTAGATATTTATATATTAAAAAAATTTTTTTCTAAGAACTACAAATGCATAATAATCAGAAAAAAAATTAAATATTAATTATAGAAATTAATGGCTTAAAAAAAGATTTATTTCCTTACAAGCGACATGCCCCAGTGGGAGGTAGGAGGTAGTGGGTAGGATCTATTAATGTGGCGTTGTTCAAATTTAGGATAATCAAATACCACTTAATTTATCGGCTTTTCTTTTTTTTATATTTGAAGTTTTTTAACCGACTCCAAAAAAGGAAGGTTCTCAGTTCAGATGTTTATAGTTTTTTATGTATGTCCGGGCATAACTCCGTCATATACAGGCGGACTTGTAATTTTTTTTTGGATAAAATACATATAGTCTAGATTCCTCCTGGCATTGTTCTCTATCTGTTCGTAAAATTTCGTTACAATATTAATAGCATGTAAATAAGCTCAAGGGAGCGTACTTGAAGCCAGTTATTTCAATATCACAGACATACACTTTAATTTTGTATATATTTTTAGGTTATTTTCCTTAAAATGACTTATAATAAGCAGATGCTTTGTATTTTCGATGTTGCTTCACTCCTTCAATGGCGGTCAGGGTATTTTACATCTTGTTTATACGAAATAGACCGAAAGCCGTGGTTGCTCACGGAGCGCTAGCCGTACATAATACGTGAGTTATCCAGGTTTCATCCCCTTGGCAACAATTAAATTTTTATTTGAAATTTTAAGTGCTGATTTACAAGGTACTCGACTGTAACAGTAAAATTCGTGAGGAAACTTACATTTCTGAGGAATGAATATCATATTTTGAAGAGTTTGTCAGCCATGCTGCAGCTATATTAGTAGTATAGTTGTAGCACGAATGGTCGGCTCGACCGGGAAGGACCACGCTCTCACAGAATACCAGCGTAAAATAGCAGCTTAACACTGCTGTGATTCGTATGGTGAGTGTAGAGAACCGGAGACCCTTTTACTGGAAAAGAGGCATTCCATCTTAGTCCTCACGAGTGACAACGCATCTGTATTTTGATTCTTTATTGAAGATGGATGTAGATGTCTATGGGTCACAGCAACCACTTACCATCAGGTGGACTGTGTGCTCGTTTGTCACCCTATCTTTAAAAAATATATCAAAAATCAAAAAAACCAAGGTCTTTTCACCTTTTGTTAATGTAAATCAGTGCGCTTTCGGCTACTTCAGTACTTACCTTTATGTGGGATAATGTAAAGTACTGGCATATAATAGATTAGAAATAATGCCTACAATATGAAATCGTAAGCAACAACTCGAGAATAAAAATTTTGTCCTAAGGCATACTTTGGCTCAGACTACGAATCAAACCTAGGGTCTGCGGCGATGTAATGATAATTCTGACCATTAGTTTATATTAGTAATACGCAAAAACAGTTCCAGAATTAGTTAAAATTACTCGGAAAATAATGCCTAAATGTAATTACGACGATTAGTTACCGTGAAACACTTTCGCATGTCGCGTTGTTTATACGTTGGACCAGGCTCGAATTATTACGTGTTTTGATTGTACATAAGTTGACACTTTAAAAAGAAAATTATGCAGTTATGTACCGATCAATTGTTTTTCAACATATATCTAGTTATTATAAATCGTTAAAAGTCTAATATTTCATTAACTAGCAGAACAAATTAATTTATTTTCATCTAACACATGCTCAGTGGTGAATTAAATGTGAATAAACTAGCATGTCTAAGATATTTAAAAAATTCTACGAGTAGGACACGCAAACTCCATATACACGCATTGGGGCAGCGCGGCGGACTGTTACCTGCAATAATACCCTGTCAGAAATTAAGTGAGGTCTGTGCACAGCAGTGGGACGAATACGACAGTTTTTTTTTGTAAATAAGGAAAATCCAGCATGTTATCCTCAAAGTTGGAGCTGTTCTTTATTTCGACTATTGGATAATCTTGGACTAATGGACTAATGGACTAATGGATAAGCTTTCATTCTCTAAATTTAGTTAGTAAGTACTCTCAATAATAAACATAGACATCTCAAAAACATCTCAAATATAAACAATATATTATCCACTTATTGAAGATAAGTTTGAAGAAGGGGAATTTTATGTCTAACAAGTTTATACAACACAACAATTTCTCATAATAAATTGTAAAGTTAGTTAAAGTTATAGTTACAGCCTATATACGTCCCACTACTGGGCATAGGCCTCCGGTAATTTTTTAAATTGTTTTAGGCCAAGGAAATGTTCGCCGCGCTGCCCCAATGCGTGTTGGCGAACTTCACATGTCTTCTAAATGTTTTTCTTATTTCAGACATGCAGGTTTCCTCGATGTTTAATTTCACCGCCGAGCACGTGGTAAATCATCACTTAGAATTACAATTAACTTCATTAGTGCTGGCGAGGATCGAAACCGGGTTGCTCGCGTACTGTGATATTTACAGCGAGCATTTAGACCCTGAGCTCTTATAATTAATTAATTATATCATATAATAAATATCATCATAATAGCCCATCACAATTGTTCTGGGTCTGGATGTTTGTCCCAGAAATCTATGTATGTAAACTGCCCACGCGATACAGGAGAAAATTCTAGTGTGGAGGTGATTTAAAAAACAATTCCACTGCTGAATACAAGCCTCCCTGAGGAATGCAACAAAGCACGATCCTAGCCACTATCTATCGACTTCCTGTAGCTCTTACTGAGTCATCACACCCTCTAGTGGAGGCCGCCCTAAACTTCGATTACCGGTACGAAACTGTTACATAAAGTTCATGTGGGGTCACATGAACTTCTTTTATTGCCCAGATCAATATCTTATAATCTATTGAAAAGAAAAGACTCACCAAAATGCGCTAAATATCGATAGTTCCAAAGAAACATTATCAAATAACCTAAATAACCTGAGCTATGAAGAAAATAAAATTAATTTCATGACGACCCAGTGAAGATAATTTTTGCTAAGGAGATGTTGTGAATACCATACTCTAACTTTGATTTATGAATACTAAACAAGTTCACAAGCTGGCATAGTACATAGCCATGGCTTGATTTAGTTCATTTCTGATGGAAAAAGAAACTTAAAGTGAAGAAAATATTATAGACTTGAAGTTTTAACGTTACGAGGACAAACACTAGTGAATTTTATTTACAGTGCTTATTCCCGTGGGTGTCGTAAAATATATGGAAACTGAAACAGCAGATCCATTGAACAGAAAGCAGAATCTTCTTGGTGACAACTGAAAAAAGTAATAAAAAGCTGCAGTAGTCAATCCGACTGCCAAGTGTGGCATCTGTGGTAAAACCTCTCTATGAGACAATCTATGGGGATGCCTATAGTGGAATTTTTAAGACTGTAATGGTAATGGTGTGGTATATTTAATAATAATAATAATAATAATAATAATCTTTATTTGCAAGAATATGGTTGTACAATGGTGTTCGAGTATAATTCGTTCTACATGTTCTACCTTAGTGGTGTGCAAATATTAACCAATAAGTTTAAGTAACATATACAACAACACTTATCGAATTTTAACAACATATAAATGATTTAATATTACTCAAATGATTTGATAATTAATTAATTATGTAACAGTGTCAGGAAAATGCCTATAAGATGTATAAGTAAGTATTATTATCTCAAGTAAGATTATTATTATAGTTCAATGTCAATATTAATATTCTTATGTAAATAATTATATAATGTCAAATATAAATGTTAAATATCCAATTGCCATAATTTATTTCTATATTGATAATTAAATATGTCAAATATTATATAAAATAATATGAAAAACATTATTTCTTTAAAAATTGGAAGGTGACGTGTAATTAATTATATTTTAAAAATATCATTCATTATTACTCGTATGTAGGTCATTATCGTTTAGGAACTCTTCTACAGAATAATAACATTTAGTGAGTAACAATGCCAAAACATATTTCTTAAATGACAATAAACTTTTAAGTTTTAAATTATCAGGTAATTTATTATAAATTCTTATTGACATTGCAGATGCATTCCTTTTTGTAACTTTCAGACGATTTGCTGGTGCATATAACCTATTCTTGTATCTACCCTTACTTTCACTCACTTCACACTTACGTTGAAATAAATGTGGATGCTTATGAACAAACATGCACATTTCAAATATGTATAATGAAGGCAAAGGCAGGATCTTTTTAGTTTTGAACAAAGGTTTACAACTCACTAAAGGACCAACACCACAAATGGCTCTTATGCAGCGTTTTTGTGCTTTAAATGCTTTATCCGAATCCACCGAATACCCCCACAGTATAACACCATAGCGTAGTATGGATGAGATGTATCCACCTTTTCTGATACAATATCTCTCAGTCTATGCAATGCAAAACGAAACGATCTATTTTAGCACACACATAGGTGTTCTATATGAGGCTTCCAACTACAAAATTTATCAAATATTATTTCAAGAAAGGTTGTGAAGCGACTTCTTCAGTTATCGAGTTGTTATAAGTGAGTTTAATGTTATTTGAAATGTTTTGGAGGGTTTTAAATTCAATGAATTTAGTCTTACTTATATTTATATCTAAATTATTTATATTCATCCACTATATGACCTCATTTAGAGCACCATTAGCTGCGATTTCAAGTGCAGATCTATTATTACCTTTAATTATGAGCGTAGTGTCATCAGCGAATGAAATACATTTGCTTGTAGTAAAGTCATGAAGATCGTTAATATATATTAAGAATAGCAAAGGTCTCAGTACACTGTCTTGTGGAACGCCAAAACAGTTTGTAAGATATTTGGAGCGTTTTGATATATTTCTGCTTTTTAAGTTTTGTAATTTCAACACACTGCTTACGATTCTTAAGATAACTTTCAATCCAGTTTTGGGCAGTTCCTCTTATTCCGTACCTGTCTAATTTATCTAGTAAAAGACTGTGTGACACGAAGTCAAAAGCTTTGCTCATATCAAGAAATATAGTTAAAAGTGTAGTTCGTGAATTTAAGCTTTCAGCTATAGTCTTTATCAGTTCATAACATGCTAATGTTGTGGAGCACTTTCTTCGGAACCGAAGAAAGTGCTCCACGTACATTTCGGTACATTTAGTTAAAGTACATTTCGGCCTCATCTTTCGGCAGCTCATGACGCAGCAAAATCATCAAGAAAATTTTACGTATCTGAAATGTTTCAAAAGCGGACAAGGCCTGAACGTCGCAAACTCGGCTGACAGTTCAGCGGAAACTATTTCACATGAGTGTTACCTTAATAGGTCTGAAATGTCTCATCATTTGAGCGCTACCATATTTATTTTAAAATGCAGTTTTAAAATAGTATGCCCTGTTTTCTATTTTGAAAATTCAGACCCAAACATATATGTAGTTTTATTATCATCATCATCATTACAGCCCTTCACAAGTCCGCAGCTTGGCATATACCTAATATGTGACTTTCCAAAGAATGCTGCAAAACATGGACTTGAGCCACCTGCATTTGTCGACTTCGACTTGCCTGCTTGTCTTGCCATGTCGTCACTCCATCTAATGGTGTGACCTTAAGCTTCCTCATACGGTCAGCAGTGAAGGACCATCTCAAATCCATGTTCTGTCATCGCCGAAAACACTCTTAATTTCAAGAATTGAGGATACATCTCAGTAGATGTATATTAATCTCCCGATGAATGAGAACGAATGCGAATGAGTACTAATGGGTAGCTTTAATCACATAAAATTTTGTGATGCAGTGGGTTTTACAGTAATAATTACACTACTATTTTAAGGCGAGCCATTTGCCCTGAACTACTTAAATTTAAAGTGGGTGAAATCGAATAAAGAAATTTGAGTCATTGGAAACTTATCACAAAACAATGTATTTTAGATTATTGGTACACTGAACCGTCACGTATTGATAATATGGTACAGGTATGCTTGTTATGTCATACTCCAAAGTACATAATCACTAGTCATGTATAAATCGAATGAAATGGATGCATAAATTATTACTAAACGTGACAGAGATTCTAGAGTGCTGTCTCCGTCACAGCCTATACATGGTTATAGACCATATAAACGCAAAACGTAGTAGAACCACGCTGAAGTTATATTATGGTTGTAGCACGAATGAGTCAGCTCGACTGTGGAAGGACCACTCTCCCACAGAATACCAGTGTTTTGTATGGTGAGTGACAGAGGTATGTTTCAGTAAAAGGGTCTTTTACTGGAAGGAGGCATTCCATCTTAGTCCTCGTGGTTGACAACGCATTTTCATTTTGATTCTTAATCGAGGATAAATGTAAATGTCTATGGGCCACAACATCCATTTACCATCAGGCGGACTATGTGCTCGTTTGTCACCCAAAAAATTCACCCTATTTCGCCAAACATAAGGGTGCAATTTTTTGAAATTTATATGAGATCTCTGAGAAACTCCTAAAATTTACCCTGTTTAAAAAACTTATTAACGTGGTCAAAATGTAAACAGAAAATAATTATTTCCTTTGGGATGAAATGGGGATAGTGGATACTCTACATCTCTCTCTTAAGTCACCACCCGGCAATTTTGTGCAATTATGCCAATAATTTTACTCTTTGTTTAAATTCAAAACGCAAACATGTAACAACAATAGCTACAAATAAAGAAGTAATACATCAAATACCAAAATATCAATAACAAATCAATAATCTTCAATATGTATAAATTTTAATAATCAATAAATTTTATATTGATTTATTTAATATCATACATTATTTGTAATTGAAAAGAGACAATTTATTTTTGTATGGAAGATGGGCCCACCACAAATTTTAGGAAACTTAATGAAATGTATGTCGATTTATTCCTTATAATCTATAGATTACAAAATTTATATTAGTTTTACCGCATCTAACGGGAATACAGAAATTAAAATCAAAATATGAATATCACAATAACCTATAACAAACTAAAAGCGGTTTTCTAGTAGTTTTCACCAATATAATGAGTTAGAATAGTGTATATAGAATAGAATACCTTAATAATTAAGAGTATTAACCAAAGTTGTAGGTACATTGAGCAATTATAGGTACTTTAAGATTGATGGAAAATCCTTTAGCAGTTCCGGCAAAACATAGTACACAGACAAACAAACGTGGCGTGGAGACTATTTTACAGGGTATTAATTGATTAGTGAATATACATCACAAACACCATTACAGTAATTAAATAAATATTATGATTAAAACCAAGATGAATAACGGATAATATGTCCAATTATAATATTACCTTTACATGCTATAGTAAGAAAGACGTTTTAAACTGGTTGTATAAGGATAAACACGAAGTAAAATGCCACTGCATTTATTGTTGTAATTATTTCCAAAGTAGTCTATTAATAGTGAAACTGACAGACAGACAGGTGCGGTGTCAAGACTTTGTTTTAAAATGTTTTGTTGATTAGTAAAGGCCTAGTTTTGAGACAATCTATGGAGGTTAACTGTATACAGCAATGGACTTTAATGATGAAAAGAATAAAGCTACAGCGTGGTTCTGTCACGTAAAGTGTTTATACACGTATTAATATTTATGTCTGCTTTTTGAAAATGTCGTAATATAATTTCTTTCATTCAGACACACTGGTAACGTCTTACAAATAAAGTTTACTTTGGGAGTCGTTAATACGATTATGTTTTCCGAGACGTCGGTAACTAAACTGATATACGTAAATTTCTTATTTATTTCTTAAAAACTTATTTATTATTTTGTAGTACTATAGCTACTAGTATACGGTATAATATAATATATACAAATTAGTTAAAATAAGTGAATTTCATCTTATTTTGTATCGGCCCGTACAAAACCACTGCTGGACGTGTGCATCTCACCATGTAGGGAGGGTTTGGCTTAATCGCCAGTTTATTAATGATCAAAGTTATTTCTATTACTATAAACCGATACAATCCTACATGATAGTAAGTGGTGATGAGGTCCCATGGTAAATCACACTGTATTAGCATAACAAAAACTCTGCGTCTTCACTATGCCTTGAAGATGCCCAGAAAAACTGCGTGGAAAGACGGAACGGCGGCAGATGTCACCCTTTACTGTAGCCACTACTCAAGAGGAAGTAAACCATTTGGTACTAATGCGTGAAATATCGACAAGAAAGGTGTGAAGACCTGCAGACCGCCTAGTTAGCCGATGGTGGAAAGTAGAGGAGAAATTAAGGTATGTTCATTCCTGCGCACACTTTCCGAAATGCATCCTATAGAACACCGAGAGGCTAGCTACTCTGCGCCTGTACTCGAGGCTGATGAAAGGTTACGAAAATTATTAACGTTACATACCTTGACGATACTGCTAATCGACGGTCGGGCAATTTTACGTTTTTTTCATAGAATGGGTTACAAATGAGCACACAATTTACGCGATGGTGAGTAGATGCTGTGGCCTATAGACACTATATGTATACTCAGTTAAGAATCTAAATGCAGATGCATTGTCACCCCTGAGGACTAAGATGGAATGCCTCGTCTCCTGTTAAAGGGTCTAAGGTTCTCTGCACTCACCATACGAAATATAGCAGCATTAAAATGCTATTTTATGCTGGTGTTCTATGTGAGAGCAGGTTCTTCCCGGTCGAGCTGATCCATTTATGCTTCTACCATAATAAAGCTGCATCTTGTCTCTACTACGTATAAAAAACGTGTAGTTTAAACGAGATGGTTATACCACCATCTCTCGAAAGACATGATATCTTTCTGAACGGTTTTCCTATTCGCCTCTTGTAACAGACACGGGACAAAATCATATGATAGGTTCTCTTTAACCGCAACCACACGGCACATTCGATCATAAAATGTAATGTCTAACCGAATTGTTGCTAGACTTTTGACTAGGGCCTTAACTTCTGAATATTTTAATCAGCTATAAAGTGATACGCTAAAGAAGCTAAAGATATTTTAAGTTAAAAGATATAACAAGTGTACAAGGTCAGCTATAGAAATTCACCTGTCGCTGCATCGCTGTGTTTCGGTCTGAAGGTTATAGATTACCAGTGTAATTACAGGCTTTAAGGTATTTCAGCTTGGTTCTCGGAGGTAACAGCGTAATATCTGTAGTTTCCTTTACTTAAAGTGGCAACGACAACCTCGATACACATGCAACCAGATGCCCATAGACTGCAGTAGCAAGAAACCATTTAGTGGTCTGTTTCTTTTTCACTTGAATTTAAAAAAAGCGTAGGTAAGGTGAGATGGATTCTGAGATATGGGTACAATTGGAACATAGCCCCGGAAACTAATATAATTTGTGTTTTTGTGAAAACATTATGACTCGCTTCGTTACAAACCGTAATATTTTTTTTATTTTAATGCAGTATTTTATTGTACTTTTTCTGCCAGCAGGGCGGCGACACTTAACAATGAAGTGAAAATTTTTACAAATTTCATAGCGGGAAAGACTCGCAATTTCTTAGGAAAATGTTAGGGTTAATGTTTATTTCTATATTATTAGTTATATTTTATATTTATTAGATTATCAATAACCAAAATAAACCAATCTATGAATATAACTAAAAGTAGAATAACACAAAAAAAAAAAAAGTGCAAAAAATTAAAGATCAAACCACTGAGGCATTGTATTGTATACTAATATAATAGTCAAGAAACTGATCAACTACTCTTTAAAAATAATTTCGACTTATCTTCCAATTCTACTAAAAATGGCTGTTTATCATTTATTGTAGACCATAAGATAACGTAACAATAATTGGAACAATGTAATTTTGAAGTAAGCATTAAGGTTAAAATAATGTTTGTTATTTACTATATAAATAGAACCGTTATAGGTAAGAAGAGCAATGTTACGAGTCGGAGACTAAGCGCCCGGCGTAAATTTCTCAGTATGTTGGAGCAACCCGGGTTAGATTATCGCCGGAACCAATAAAATTTTAAGTACTACTTAGCAATTTTAAGTGTTAATTTACCAAGTTCTTGGAAGTGCAAGAAAACATCTTTAGTAAACCTGCATTTATAATAAGTTAAAGAAATATTTCGAAAAAAAAATATTTTGTGAAGTCCGTCAAGATAAGGAGTTTCCTCGGACTTTTTTACTTATGTATATTTTACTTAGTATGTAACATATATATTTAAAAGGAGAAATAATAACCGTTAAAGAGAAATATGGTACTTGTTAAAGTAAAGCGCCTGGTGTAAATTTCAAAGCATGTATGAGCAACCCGTTAGATTCTCGTCGGCACTAATGAAATTGTTACTTGCAATTTGAAGCGCTGATTTATTATGTGCTCAGCGGTGTCCTTCACATCCGCGTAACCGGCCACTAAGTGAGGTGTAAGCGAAATGACTATATATATTCGTATATACTAGTTCATGGACCATAGAACTTTTTTTTTCGAAAATATATCTCCTCTCGAAGTTTCCTTACGATATTTTACTATACTGCCGACTACTTGGTTAATTTTTATTTAAAATTTCAAATTAGAATTTCGTTAACTATTATCACCTTATCACAAGACAAAGTAACGTTTGTAGAACACAGTAAACTCTAAATTAAATAAGCAATGGAGTTGCGACTCAACAAATAAATCTAAAGCATCCTTAGATGATTGAATAATTCGAAATCCTTATAAAATCGTAATTAACATTATGTAGGTATAGATCATATCACCAACACACACACAACACACAAACCACAGTTACCACACTAAAATCTTTTGTGGATAAAACAGATATGTGATTATAAAACTTGGCCACAGTGCTCCAGCATATATCTAGCTAGCTGATCAGTTGGGCTATATAGACATATTCTATAGGACAAAAAAACGACCAAACTTGCGAACATAATATAAACGTTAAGCACCAAAACTCTGTTAAGTTTGCAGTCTGTAAACATGTTAAGCATTGTTCTGCCGTTACATCATATTTGAAAAAGTTCAAATCAATAATCATACCATGAACTTGTATGCTAAAATTCCTCTAAACTGAAATGAGCTTTTCAAAATAAGTTCAAATAGCGTTAGGAGATCTATAAAAGTTTAGTTAGTTTCATTCAATGCTTGTTTCACTTAAAAATTAATCATTTTATTAAAAATAGATAAATTATTATTTAATTTTAAAGCACAACAGTGATTACTAAATACAAAATACAACATTTTTTAAATTGTTATGTCGTTTAAACTGTAATGTTTCATATATGTCTAATTATAAAATAAATTGATATACATAAATGCACTCGAAAGTATAAACAATTTATTTGATAATCAATTAAATTGTAAAGTTTGCTTTAGAATAAAAATTTAATTGAATGTGCATCGGGTACGTGCTTGCATAACGTACATCTGAACAGAGGCTCCCGCCGGCGTCTGTTTGTATTAGGCTTAAAAATGTATGAGACTTTGTTTTCTGTTATGCTCAGAAATACGGTATAAAATTCTCATAGCTCATAAGCTTCATGAAATTACTATATTAAAATGTTTAAATAGGAGCATGGCTGTCCAATTCAGATCAAATACTTTCTTCACATCTTTGTCACTTTTTTAGTTGACAGACCATAGTGAAAGCTGAGTAATGGAAATGAACTCTAAGTCTCACATCAATGAAGAAAGTTAGACCACCGTCTTCGCACATTTCAAGATATTTTCTCTAATAAGCACGTTTTAATATAATTTATTTAATTTGTGATTTGAATTATACAAGTTTTTATCTTGTTTCACTTATATTTTAATGTATTCAAATATATAAGTGAATGTGTAAATCACAAATGAAGATGAAGTTTCATATTTGTTGTGTATCATCAAGAGAAAAAAATTATAATTGCTCTAAATTGCAATTAATAATTTCAGTAGAGCCATCGGCGCTGCAAATAGCGCTAGGTAGCTCGCATGCTATAAAATTTAAAATGAGCGCCCTGCCCCTGACCCGTCATGGCTTTCATTAGGGAAATATATTTTACATTATATTCCAGTTAACATAAATTGTCGGTGTTGCTCGAGCACTGTGAAATTTACGGCAAACGCTTAGCCTCTGAGCTATTTTGTATATTACAAGATTTTAATTTACTAGCATTATTTATCAATATATCTTTGATATTAAAGTAAAATAAAGCTATAACCTTACGTCTAATACTGAGCACTAGACGTCCTTTAATTTCTGAGAGTCTCTAGGAGCAATAAGTCTGCCGCGTTGCTCAACTGCGGACTGAATGATTCCATATATCTTTGAAATATTTTATACCTCAGGCAGGAACTCTTACGATGTATTCCTTCACCGCTGAGCACGTGACAAATCAGCGCTTCAAATTGCAATTAACAATTTCATTAGTGCCGGCGAGAATCTAACCCGGGTTGAATATAATACTTTAAAATGTACGCCGGGTGCTTAACTTTACTTTAGCAAGTGGAATATTGTTATTCAACGGTTACAATTTCACCTTTTAAACATATATTTTAAATACTACACAATATATACATAGGTAAAAAAAGTCTGAGGAAGCTCATTATGTTGACGGACTTCACAAAATATTTTCTTTTCGACATATTTTTTAATTTATTATAAATACAGGTTTCCTAAAGATGTTATCTTTCACTTCCAAGCAGTTGGTAAATAAACACTTGAAATTACAAATTAGCACTTAAAATTTAATTGGTTCCGGCGATAATCTAACCCGGGATGATCAAATACACTATGAAATTTACACCAGGCGCTTAGTCTCCGACTCGTAACATTGCTCTTCTTACCTATAACGGTTTTATTTATATAGTAAATAATAAACATTATTTTAACCTTAATGCTTTCTACAAAATTACATTGTTCCAATTATTGTTACGTTATCTTATGATTTACAATAAATGATATGCAGACATTTTTAGTAGAATTGGAAAATATTTTTTACTTCTAAAACGTTCTCCTTGAAAAGTAGGAAGGCTTTCAATGAATGGGCGACAGTAGGAGTCCATAAGAGCAGACAAAGGTTATATGAACTTTACCATGAAAGGTCATATAGCCCTAGCGTCGAATTTAGGGAATATGTAAAAATATTTAAAGGAGTGTACTCCAAAGCCAAGTCTTTGCATTTGAGCAACAAAATTAAGACGGTTTCTAATAAGATTAAAATGACGTGGAGTATAATTAATAGTGAAACTGGTAAGGTCAACTCTCGCAATTCAAACTACCGGTTAAGTTTTAACAACAAATTAACGGAATCAGATCAGGATGTTGCAATGGTTTTTGAGAAATATTTTACGGATATTCCGATCTTAACCACTAAGTCACTGAATTCTTCTCCTGCCGTCGCCGAATCAGTACTTAAACAAAATGTAAATGCAAAATGTACAAAGAATTTTACATTTCATAAAATATCATCAAAAGATATTGTAAAATATTTTAAAACTATTGATATTAAGAAAACTGCGGATCTGTGGGGCATTTCCGTTAAAGTTATTGGGTCTATAATCGATATAATCGCGCCTCAACTAGCTATTATTTTTAATACTAGTATCGAATATGGTGTGTTTCCTGATTTGATGAAGCATAGTAAAGTAATATCTTTATTTAAATCTGGTAGTACATTAGATCCCGCCAATTTAAGACCCATTTCTGTACTGCCAACACTAAGTAAAAATTAAAAAAAAATTATTCTTGGTCAAATGTTTTTTTTAATGTTAATAAGTTACTTCATAAAAATCAATTCGGTTTCACAAGGGGTCGCTCGACAACTGATGCTGGTGTTGAGCTGATTAAATATATGTTCAATGCTTGGGAGAATTCACAGAATGCTTTGGGTATATTCTGTGACCTATCCAAAGCCTTAATTGTGTTCACCAATTTAACTAACAATTAGAAACATTAATCAGGAAACTGCAACACTACGGTGTAAGAAGTAATGCTCTTAAATTAATTGTTTCATATTTAAGTAACAGAAAGCAAAAATTTGTCATTAATAGTATGAGCTCTTCCGGGTCGATAATACAAATGGGCGTGCCTCAAGGCTCAATTCTCGGCCAATTTCTGTTTCTTGTATATATTAATGATGACTTACCTTACATAGTAGGGGATAACCATAATATAGTATTATTTGCTGATGACTCTTTACTCATTTTCAAATTAAAACGACAATTATTAAAATACGACGAAGTAAATAATTAGTAAATTGGTTTAATGTTAATAACTTGCATTTAAATAGCACTAAAACGAAATGTATGAAGTTCATGACTCCAAATATCAAACAATTAAAAACTAATGTAATTTTAAATGGAGAGGAACAGAGTCTTGTCGATGCCACAATTTTTCTTGAAATCACACTAGACGCGAAGCTTCAATGGAGTCCCCATATATCAAAGTTAGCAAGCAGACTAGTTCTGCAGCATATGCTGTAAAAAAGATTAGAAATCTTACCAGTGTGGAAACAGCTAGACTTGTTTACTTTAGCTATTTCCATAGCATAATGTCGTATGGTATTTTGCTATGGGGACACGCGACTGACACTGAAATTATATTTGTTTTACAGAAGAGGGCCATAAGAGCAATCTATGATTTAAAACCTAAAGAGTCGCTCCGACAAAAATTTAAGGAAATTAATATATTAATTTTGACCTCTCAATACATTTATGAAAATGTAATGTACGTTCACAAAAATAAAAGTAGTTGTACAAAAATAAGTGATATTCATTCTGTAAATACTAGGAACAAACACAAGCTAGTAGTACCAGTTACTCGACTCCACCGAGTCAGTAATTCATTTTTGGGGCGATGTATACGCTTTTACGACAAAATCCCAGAAAATATACAAAATTCGATCTGCTCAAAATTCAAAAACTTTATAAAACATAGTTTGTATAAAAAGGGTTATTATAATATTAAGGAATTTATGGATGATAATAATCCCTGGGAATGAGGTGTTCGCTACCAAGCTATTTCTAATTTCTTTTGTGTGGTTAATTGTGTAAAATACATGATTGTAAGCTGTTATTAAAAAAAAAAGTCCCGCTGGGTTTCTTGCTGGTTCTTCCCAGGACAGAGGTTTTTTCAAACCAGTGGTAATTAAACAAAAGAGTGACTTTCAGTAAGTATTATTTATAATCTATATTAATAGTATAGTTGTAGCAAGAATGGGTCGGCTCGACCGGAGAAGGACCACGCTCTCACAGAATACCAAGTAAAGTAGCAGCTTAATGCTGCTGTGTTTCGTATGGTGAGTGTAGAGAACCGGAGACCCTTTTTACTGGAAAAGGGGCATTCTATCTTAGTCGTCACCGCTGATAATGCATCTGTATTTTAATTCGCAAACGAAGATAGATGTAGATGTCAGGTGGACTGTGTGCTCGTATGTCACCTTTATTCTATTAAAAAAAAATAGATCACGACTGGTACGATTTATATAAATCTTTTTCAGTTTGTTAGCAATCTACTGCTAATCATGGAATTCTCCCACAATTTTCTTTTATAGAAGTAAGGGTGATAAACGAACACACAGTCCAATTGATGATTAATGGATGTAGTAGTTCATAGACACCTCTAGCTATCCTCGTTTTTAAACCAAAATGTAGATGCGTTATCGCCACAAAGAGTTAAGGTAAAAGGTAAAATACCTCTTTACCATCAGAAATGGACTCCGGTTCTCGTTACTCACAATACAGCAGGATCATGCTATATCAAGCTGGGTACCCGGTCAAGCCGATCCATTTATGATGCAACCATAAATTAAATTATATTTCAATGAGGGCTAATAATTTTGCACTCACCAGATGTCGCTAATTGAGACTGAGGTTAAGTTTTTTGCTACAGAATGTCAGTTAATTGAGAAATTAGTTTTAATTAATAGTTTATCAGTATCTAGAGTATTATATTAATACATAAAGCAATGCCTCAGTAGTCTCTTTTTTTTAAATTATTCTACTTTTAGTTATATTCATAGTTTGGTTTATATATTTCTAGTCGAATTAATATAAAACATTACTAATAATACAGAAATAAACATTTTCTTAAGACATTACGAATTCTCCCCACTATGAAATCTGTCAAATTTTTCACCTCGTTGCTAAGTGGCGCCGCCCTGCTGGCAGAAAATGTCGTGGTTGCATTCATTGATGTAACTATATACTGCAATATAATAAAAAATATTCATAAGATATTACGGGTTCTACGGTTTATATCCCAGCGAGTCATAATTTTTTGACAAAAACAAATTATATTGGTTTCCAGGTCTATGTTCCGATTGTACCCACATCTCAGAATCCATCTCACCTTACCTTTTTAATTCAAGTGAAAAAGAAACATTCCAGTCAATGCTTTTTGCTACTACAGTCCATGGGCATCTGGTTGCAGGTGTCCCGAGGTTGTCGTTGCCACTTTAAGTAAAGGAAACTATAGATATTAATTACGCTGTTACCTCCGAGAACCAAGCTGAAATACCTTACAGCATATAATTATACTGGTAATCTATAACCTTCAGACCGAAACACAGCGATGCAACGACAGGTGAATTTCTATAGCTGACCTTGTACACTTGTTATATCTTTCAAATATCTTTAGCTTGTTTAGCGTATCACTTTAAAGCTGATTAAAACATTCAGAAGTTAAGGCCCTGGTTAAAAGTTTAGCAACCATTCAGTTAGACATTACATTTTATGATCAAATGTGCCGTGTGGTTGCAGCTAAAGAGGACCTATCACATGATTTTGTCCCGTGTCTGTCATAAGAGGCGAATAGGAAAACCGCTCAAAAAGATATCATGTCTTTCGAGAGATGGTGGTATAATCCTCTCGTTTAAACTACACGTTTTTTATACGTGGTAGAGACAAACTGCAGCTATATTATGGTTGAAGCACAAATGGATCGGCTTGACCGGGAAAGAACCTGCTCTCCACATAGTACACCAGCATAAAATAGCAACTTAATGCTGCTATGTTTCGTGTGGTGAGTGCAGGGAATCGTAGACCTTTTTAGCAGCAGATGAGGCATTCCATCTTAGTCCTCAGGGGTGACAATGCATCTGCATTTTTATTCTTAACCGACTATACTTAGATGTCTATGGGCCACAGCATGTACTCACCATCAGGTAAACTGTGTGCTCATTTGTAACCCATTTTCTATAAAAAAAACGTACAATGTCCCGACCGGCGATTACCAGTACCGTCAAAGATATTAACGTATGGTACTTTTCGTAACCTCTCTTCAGCCTCGAATACAGGCGCAGAGTAGCTAGCCTCTCGGTGGTCTATAGGATGTATTTTGGAAAGTATGCGCAAGTATTCACATACCTTAATTTCTCTTTCTACTTTTCACTATCGGATAACTAGGCGGTCGGCGGGTCTTCACACCTTTGTTGTGGATATTCCACGCATTTGTACCAAATGGTTTACTTCCTCTTGTGTAGTAAATGACAGAATATTTTCTATTTTAATTATTTGAGATGTGGCTCTTCACTGCTGACCGTATGAGGAAGCTTAAGTTCATCTCATCTGATGGAGTGACGACATGACAACACATGCAGGAAGTTGATTAAGGCAGGTAGCTAAAATTCATGTTTTGCGGCATTCTTTGGAATTCCACATCTGAAGTCTATGGTCAGCTGCGGACTTGTGAAGGGCTGTAATGATGTTGATGATGATAAAAAAACAGAGTCTGGTCTTAGTTTTCAAAATAGAAAACAGGGCAAACTATTTTAAAACTTCATTTTAAAATAACTATGGAAGCGCTCAAATGATCAGACATTTCAGGCCTATTTAGGTAACACTTGTGTGAAATAGTCCGCTGAACTGTCAGCAGAGTTTGCGACATTCAGGCCTTGTCCGCTTTTGAAACTGTTCATCTGAACTTAAACACTTAAAAATTTTCTTAATGCTTTTGCAACTTCATGAGCTGCCCGTAGATAAGATCGAAATGTACTTTAAATATAGCATACCATTACAATTACAGTCTATAAAATTCCAGTATAGGCCTCCCCCGTAGATTGCCTCATAGAGAGGATTTTACCACAGACGCCACACTTGGCAGGCGGATTGACAACCGCAGTTTTTTTTGTCACCTAGAAGATTCTGCTGCCCATATCCTGTTTCAGTTTTCAAATGTTTTACGAAACCCACGGGAATAAGCACTCTAAATATAATTCATTAGTTTTTGCCCTCGTAACAGAAAAACTACAAGTCTATATTATTTCACTCACTTTAAGTTTCTTTTTCCATCAGAAGTGAACTAAATCAAGTTCTGGCTATGTTATGTGCTGTGATGGCTCGTGAAGTTGTTTGGTATTTATAAATCAAACTTAGAGGTATGGTATTCATAAAATCTCCCTTAGCAAACAAATTATCTTCACTGGGTCGTCATGAGGAAAGTAATTTTATTTTCTTCATAGCTCAGGTTATTTCTCTTCTAGGTCTGTTTAGTGCATTACTTTAACATTGTCTTTTTTGCAATCGGGTTTTTGATTTTTTTAATTATTTATTTTATTTTAGATGTTTTAGAGTACCGACACATTCTTATGAACTATATTTCATATAGCATGAGGTCCGACACAAACATGTCCCATTTTTACGCTATCAATTTTTTTTAAACTAATTTATTATTCCTAATTAAATTTAAACATATAATTTATATATATGTTTGTGATCCCTTTTTAATTTACTTTATTTTGATACCCTACTTGATAGGTTTGGTTTTTTTTATTAACCTATTATTATTTCTATCTAAGAACACTTGGGTTTTTAAGTCGAATATAACGATATCTTTAATGTCGAAATCCATCCATCCGTTTGGAAGATACGAGGTAATAAAGAAATTTAAAAACATTTATACAAGAAACGCGCGAAAAACATAACCCTTCCTTGGCAGTCGGGTAATAAAATAATAACAACATCGGTGATCCATCTTTCCATCCATTACAACCTATTGAAATTCCACTGATGAATATAGGCCTCCCCAATAGATTACCACATAGGTATGGGGAATATATGTAGTTGCCACGCTTGGCAGATAGCGAGTTGATTAAGATTAACACTTTCATTACTGATGCTTGGCTATTGTGAGGGAGCGAAACCTATTCTAGGATGTTACACATACAGTGTTCAATTTTATTTTACATACAAGGAGGTTATAATATAAATCATAAAATAAGATATAAATTTAAGTATAAAATAAACAGGACATTGGCAGCAGCATTTTTCTGTAAGCAACTGAAAATACAATTTAGTTTTGAGGTTTTGAGGTATGCCTGACGAGAAGATGGGTCGTAATCTCCCAAACGCTGCCCAGCCGAGTTGAATCCGTCGATTGACCTCTCGGTCGAAGTTGGACTTACCTAGTCGGACTATTTGTCCCAGGTAAACATATTCGTCAACAACTTCGAGCTAAGTGCTCCCAACAACTACCGGCATAGGTGTGACATGGACATTAAACATGATTTTTGTTTTGTTCATGTTCATCTTGAGACCTATCCGTTGAGAGACACTATTGAGGTCATTGAGCATAGTGCTTAGGTCCTCCAGCGATTCTGCCATAAGGACTATATCGTCGGCAAATCGAAGGCGAGTGATGTACTCGCCATTGATGTTAATACCGTATCCTTTGCAGTCCAGTTGCTTGAAAACGTCTTCCAATGCAGCGGTGAAGAGTTTCGGGGATATTACGTCACCCTGTTACGTAATATTTTACGTGTTGCCAGTGATGACATACGGAACTGAGACGTGGTCCTTCACTGCTGGCCGTATGAGGAAGCTCAAGGTCGCTCAGCGAGCTATGGAGAGGGCTATGCTCGGGGTTTCTCTGCGTGATAAAATTAGAAATGAGGATATCCGCAGTAGAACCAGAGTAACTGACATAGCCCAAAGGATTAGTAAGCTGAAGTGGCAATGGGCCGGCCATATAGCTCGAAGAACCGACAACCGATGGGGAAGAAAGGTTCTCGAGTGGCAGCCTCGTACCGGCAGGCGAAGTGTAGGACGTCCCCCCACTAGATGGAGTGACGACCTGGTAAGACATGCAGGAAGTCAATGGATGCAGGTGGCTCGGAACCGTGCTTTGTGGCATTCCGTGGGGGTGGACGTGTGAAGGGCTGTAATGAATGAAAAAAAAAAAACTGAAAATAATATAAAAACTGTGTTGCCAACCTGTCAGCCACGAGTGGCAACTGCGGCAAGTTTGAGACAATCTATGGGGTGTTAGTACGAATGCGTGGAATATCGACAACAAAGGGGTGGAGACCCGCCGACCGCCTAGTTATCCGATGGTGGAAAGGGGAGGGACTAATTAAGATCTAATTATGTGAATTCCTGCGCACACTTTCCGAAATGCATCCTATAGAACACCGAGAGGCTAGCTACTCTGCGCCTGTACTCGAGGCTGACGAGAGGCTACGAAAAGTACCATACGTTACATACCTTTGACGGTACTGCTAATAGCCGGTCAGTGCATTTTACGTTTTTTTAATATAATATGGGTTAAAAATTAGCATACAGTTTACGTGATGGTAAGTAGATGATGTGGCCCATAGACATGTACATCTATACTTGGTTAAGAATCAAAATGCAGATGCGTTGTCACCCTGAAGACTGAGATGGAATGCCTCATCTTCTGTTAAAAAGCTATACGGTTCCCTGCACTCACCATACGAAACATAGCAGCATTTAGTTGCTAAATTATGCTGGTGTTCTATGTGGAGAGCAGGTTCTTCCCCGGTCGAGCCGATTCATTTGTGCTTTAACCACACTATAGCTGCATCTTCTCTCTACCACGTATAAAAAACGTGTAGTTTAAACGAGATGGTTACACCACCGGTTTTCCTATTCGCCTCTCATGACAGACATGGGACAAAATCATGTGATAGGTTCTCTTTAGCCGCAACAACGCGGCACATTTGATCATAAAATGTAATGTCTATCTGAATGGTTGCTAGATTTTAAACTGGAGCCTTAAGTTTTGATTTTCAAAATCCACTATAAAGTGATACGCTAAAGAACTTAGGATATTTAAAGTCAAAAACTATAACAAGTGTACAAGGTAAGCTATAGAAATTCACCTATCGCTGTGTTTCGGTCTGAAGGTTATATATTTCCAGTATAATTACAGGCTGTAAGGTATTTCAGATTGATTTTCGGAGGTAGCAGCATTAAATCTGTAGTTTACTTTACTTAAAGTGGCTACGACAACCTCTGGATACGTGCAATCAGGTACCCATGGACTGCAGTAGCAACTTACCATTAAGTGGACTGTGTTTTTGTCGCTCGAATTTAAAAAAATCAGAGGTAAGGTGAGATGGATTCTGTGATATGGGTACAATCGGAACATAGACCGGAAAACCAATATAATTCGTTTTTTTGTGAAACAGTTATGACTCACTGGGATATAAACCATAAAACCCATAGAATACTATAATACATAAACATTCTATGGTAGAACCCATTATATCCTATGAATATGTTTTTATTATAATTCAGTATAGAGTTACATCATTGAGGGCATCTACGACTTTTCTGCCAGCAGGGCGGCGCCACTTAGCAATGAGGTGAAAAATTTGACAGATTTCATAGCGGGGAAAACTCGTAACGTCTTAAGAAAATGTTAGGGTTAATGTTTATTTCTGTATTATTAATAATATTTTATATTTATTCGATTAGAAATAAATAAACCGAACTTTAAATATAACTAAAAGTAAAATACCTAATAAAAAAAAACTTTAAAAGTGCAATAAATTAAAGATCAAACTACAAAGAAATTGTTTTGTGTACTAATACTTATGGAACTGATAAACTATTATTTAAAACTAATTTCTCAGTTAACTGGCACTGTAACAAAAACTTAGTGAAGTGAAGTGAAAGATTATTAGTCCTCATTGAAATAGAATTTAATTTATGGTTGCAGCGTAAATGGATCGGCTTGACCCAGAACCAGCTAGAAATAGCAATAGCCTGCTGTATTTTGAGTAACGAGAACCGGATACCTTTTCTGCTTGTAATGAAGTATTTTACCTTAGCTCTTTGGAGTGATAACGCATCTGCATTTTGATTCCTAAACTTTCAACTTACCATCAAGTGGACTTTGTGTTTGCTTGTCACCCTTACTTCTATAAAAGAAAACTGTGGAAGAATTCCATGGTTAGCAGGAGATTGCTAACAAACTGAAAAATATTTATATAAATCGTACCAATCCTGATTTAATCTGAACGTATAATTGAATTTCGACTTATCTTCCAATTACATTAAAGATGGCTGTTTATCATTTATTGTAGACCATAATATAACGTAACAATAATTGGAACAAAATAATTTTGTAGGTAGCATTAAGGGCAAAATAATGTTTATTGTTTATTATATAAATAGAACCGTTATAGGTAAAGAGCAATGTTACGAATCGGAGACTAAGCGCCCGGAGTAAATTTCATAGTACGTATGTTTGAGCAACCCGGGTTGGATTACCGCCGGAACCAAAGAAATTATAAGTGCTTATTTGCAATTTTTATTGTTAATTTACGAAGTGCTCGGAAGTTAAAGAAAACGTCTTTAGGAAACCAGCAGAAGTAAAAAAATATTTAAAAACAAAATATTTTATGAAGGACATCAACATAATGAGCTTCCTCAGACTTCTTTTAATTATCTATATTTTGTTTAGTATTTAAAATTTATATATAAAAGGTGAAATTGTAACCGTAGGAGAAAAATATTCTACTTGTTAAAGTAAAGTAAAGCACCCGGCGTAAATTTCAAAGTATATTTATGCAACCCGACTTAGATTCTCGCTGGCACTAATGAAATTGTTAATTGCAATTTAAAGCGCTGATTCATCACGTGCTATTGCGTAGCAGTAAAGGAAAATATCGTAGGAATTCCTGCCTGAGGTATAAAATATTTCAAAGATATGTGAAATCATTCATTCCGCACTTGAGCAACGCGGCGGACTTATTGTTCCAGGAGACTCTAATAATGCTAGTAAAGTAAAATCTTGTAATATTCAAGGTAGCTCAGAGGCTAAGCGTTTGCCGTAAACTTCACAGTGTGCGAGCAATTCCGACAATTTATGTTAACTGGAATATAATGTAAAATATATTTTCCTAATGAAAACCATGATAGGTCAGAGGCTGGGCCCTCATTTTAAATTTCATAGCATGCGAGCTACCTACCTAGCGCTATTCGTAGCGCCGAACACTCTACTGAAATTATTGCACACCTCACAACTTGAGGGAGTGCTCTACTCTCGATATGTGGCCATACCTCAAATTCGCTACATAAAATCGTTCTTATAGATAACAAAAAAATGTAATTGAAAAAATATATGGACTGCCGCCCGTTGGTCTGTGTGTCGTTGAGTCTTCTCGCTTAATAGAAATGTAAACAATAGATTGAGATATATAGTATTAAATAAGATTCCATATCTTCTAAGTAGGATCCCTATTGATTTTTGTTATTGAACTCAACACCGTTTAAAAGTTATTAATGAAAGTAGATCAGATTCTGTTTTTTTTTTTTTTGTAAAAATTATCGTCACTATCTTTATTTTTTTCATCAAAATTAAATGAAACGCAATTATAATTTTACTTGTGATTGTTATCTCTTGATTTCTGTTCAGATGTACGTTATGAAGGCACGTACAAGATGCAGATTCAATTACATTTTTATTCTAAAGCAAACATAACAATTTGAATGATTATTATGAAATAAATTGTTTATACTTTGGAGTGCATTTATATTTATCGATTGTTAGACGTATATGAAATATTACAGTTTAAACGACAAACGATTTAAAAAAATGTTGTATTTTATATTTAGTAAACACTGTTGTGCTTTAAAATTAAATAATAATTTATCTATTTTTAATGAAATGATAAATTTTTAAGTGAAACAAGCATTGAATGAAACTAACTAAACTTTTATGGATCTCCTTACGCTATTTGAACTTATTTTGAAAAGCTGATTGTTCACAGGAATTTTAGCATACAGGTTGATGGTATGATTATTGATTTGAACTTTTTCAAATATGATGTTATGGTAAACTAAACGGAGTTTCAGTGCTTCACGTTTATATTATGTTCGCAAGTTTATGTAATTTTTTTGTCCTATAGAATATGAATATATAGCCCAACTGATCAGCTAGCTGGATATATGCTGGAGCTCTGTGGCCAAGTTTTATAATCACATTTCTCTTTTACCCACAACAGATTTTAACGTGTTAAAAAAAAATTAACGTGTTAAATTGGTCATAGGATTATGAACTTGTACAATATTACTTACGATTTCGAACTATTCAATCATCTAAGGATGATTTAGATTTATTTATTGACTCACAACTACATTGTTATTGAATTTAGAGTTTACTGTGTTCTACAAACGTTACTTTGTCTTGTGATAAAATGATAATAAATGGAAAAATTCTTAAATGTAATTTTAAATAAAAAGGTTCTAAGTTTTCCACAGTGTAGGAGAATATCGTAAGGAAGCTTGAACATTTTTAAAAGATATATTTTACCCGACTGCCAAGGAAGGGTTATGTTTTTCGAGCGTATCTTGTATGCATGCTTGTGAATTTCTTTATTACCTCGTATCTTCCAATCGGCTGGATGGATTTCGACAGTTAAGGTATCGTTATATTGGTCTTAAAAACCCAAGTGTTAATAAAAATGTTAATATGTTAATAAAAAAAAATAACCCAAACCTGTCTAGTAGGATATGAAAATAAAGTAAATTAAAAGGGAATCACAAAAATATTAGTATAGATTATATGTTTAAATTTAATTAGGCATAATAAATTGATTTAAAAAGTTTTTGATAGCGTAAAAATGGGCCATGTTTGTGTCGAACCTCGTGCTATCATATGAAATTTAGTTCATAAGAGTGTGTCAGGACACTAAATGTCTAAAATAAAAGAAAAGTTAAGTAGCAGGCGGGACCCAATTGCAAATTACAAACCGAAAGAAAATTAATGAGTTCCGATTGCTACTAAACATAATGCGGGTATTTTACTTGGGCTTTCAGCTTATAATATGGTCTGTTAAACCGAAGTAGAGTTTACTTTGTTTATAGTTTATTTTAATTTTGTTTTCTATTCTCAAACTTGTTTCGGTCTTATTAGTGCATTAATTTGAAATTGTCTTTTTTGCATTCGGATTTTTGATTTTTTAAATTATTTTTCGATAGGGTAACCCTGCTGAAAGAAGTGGCTAACAATACCCCCGAAATTTATCACTACGTTTGGCAATGTTACAGTCAAAATACTAACTTGTTTTACGAAAACCATGTTATTGATTCTGCAGTCGGTGTTCAGCAGGGTGACCCACTAGGTCCAGCACTTTTCAGTTTGGGAATTCAACCCATTATTTCAAATTTGAAATCCAAGCTGAATATCTGGTACCTGGACGACGGTACACTGGGAGGTAGAGCAGATGACGTCCTCAGTGATCTTACTTATATTTTTCGAAATTTTAAAATATTGGTCTTGAACCAAATAGCAATAAATGTGAAATATTTTTTCCAATAATTTATCTACTTCACAGAGACACTTTAATTCAAAATTTCAATCATATTTCTCCAGGAATAAAACTGTCAATACGGAATCACTATACCTGCTAGGTGCCCGTTGTTTTCGATAGTATTAAACCTGTTTTAAAAACAAAATTTGATCAGTTTTTAAACCACGTTGATAAATTGTATAAATTAAGCCCCCACATTGCGCTTACTATCTTAAAATATTGTCTCCTTGTACCTAGATTTACATACTTACTCCGCTCGAGTCCAGTCTGGAAATGTTCGGATATTTTAAAAGATATTGATAATAATCTTAAAATAGCTATAGAAAAAATTCTAAATTTAACTTTAAATACAACAGCCTGGACTCAAGCTACTTTACCTATAAAATTTGGTGGTATTGGTGTGAGAAATCTTTCTAGCATTGCATTGCCTGCTTTTCTTGCTTCCGTGCATAGTGTCAGTAATTTATGTAACAAAATTTTAAATAATAAAGTAGACCTGTGCTTTGCTACGGAGGCAGGGCAGACATGGCAAACGCTCTGTCCCGGCGAAAATATTCCATTGGAAGTTAACCAACAAAAACAGTGGGATATTCCGTTGGTACAGAGGGTGCAGAAAGATTTGTTTCATAATTTCCATAGTGACCAAGATAAGGCACGCCTTCTAGCTGTTTCGACTAAGGAATCTAGTCACTGGTTACACGCTTTACCATCAAGTAATCTCGGCACATTACTTGATGGGAAAACTTGCGCATCGCTGTAGGAATCCATCTAGAGCGGCGATTTGTCAACCCCATCAGTGCCCCTGTGGCAGCAGCGTCGACAAGTTTGGGCTCCACGGACTTTCTTGTAAGAAAAGTGCTGGTAGGTTTTCACGGCACGGTTCTTTGAACGATGTCATCCGAAGGACTCTTGTCTCTATAAATGTTCCCTCGGTTTTAGAGCCTTGTGGAATATTTAGAGACGATGGCAGGAGACCCGACGGTATGACATTGGTCCCTTGGGAGAGAGGTAAAGCCCTAGTGTGGGATGCTACTTGCGTAGACACTTTGGCGGCCTCTCATCTCAGGGGTACCTCGTTCAGAGCCGGAGCGGCATCAGAGGCAGCTGAACTGAGTAAGTGGCGCAAATATGAGTCTCTGAGAGATGACTACATATTTGTGCCATTTGCTGTAGAGACTGTCGGTCCGTGGGGTCCACGTGCGATGAAGTTCTTAAAGGAACTCCATCCGCGGCTGGTTGTTGCTGCTGGTGATAAGAGGGCTGGCTCTTTTCTCGCTCAAAGGTTAAGTATAGCCATTCAGCGGGGAAACGCAGCCAGCGTTATTGGCACGATACCGCGTGGAGTAGGACTGTTTGATAATTAAATTACTAGTTTTAGGTTTTTTTTTAATTATAGTTTTTAATATTGTATATAATAAAATATTGTAAATTAAAAAAATTAAATAGTTCTATGCTAAATGAAATAGTATATATTTATATAGTCACTTCACTTCCACCTGATGTAATGGCCGTTTACGCGGAGCAGCGTCAAAAGTTTGGTGCCGCAATCACCAATCCGTCAGACGAGCGTAGAACGGTAGCAATTATGGCAAATTCTTCCTATGTTGTGCAATAGACATTTACAGGATAGTCAAGAAGATTTAAAAATGGTACAAGAAATAATAGTGTTAACTTAGTTGATTCCGTGACACTTGTAACGGTTCTAAGTTATCGAGTTATCGAATCGACATTTCATTGCCACACGGGGATAGAAAGTTTTTAATTAAATCTCTTACACTGTTTCATTATTGAATTACAAACTTTAATGCTGTATTATTTTAAGTACTAGATATATTTAAGTTATGTAATTTAAATCAATATTGCTTCGTTAGTTAATTTCTACTGAATTCAACAACGCCTTTTTCTTGATGTTACAATTAACATTATGACCTTAAAACTATTGAGAAGTATTTTAACGATAACAATAAAGACTATTTAAGGGTGCGAAAGAAATATGTTTTGAAAAAAAATCTTTAATTGATCATTCTCTGATGAATGACTTTACCATAGGCAATTCACATAGTTTGTGCTGTTAGCCTCGTAGCTTTTATAGTTTCATTGGACTGCGTCCTGCTGAAACCCTGAAGGCGTCCTGCCCTGATTCCAGGCTTGTAGCCACTCGGGGCTTTATGTTTGATTCAGTAATTTTGATAGTTGGCGCTATTATCACTATTTTAAATATCACGACTCATAAATTAAACATACAAAGGCATTAAACGTGTTTTTGTTGTAACGTGAAAAATATAATAGTTAATTTAAAAACGTACAACGTAGATTTTGGTACAGTTACCTAGTATGTAACTTACGTTCCAACGGTTAACAAATTTTCGAACTTGTTTCTACATAAAGTATACGAAAATAATTTCTTAGGAAAAGAAAGACATAACTATCTTTTTCCATCCTTTTCGCTATCATTATCGGATAAAAGTTGCCTACTGTTACTAATTCTCCTCAACTACTTTCATAACATATTTAAGCAAACCGACAAACAGACAACTATTTTCAAAATCACTGATTGTGTATTATTCAAATATTTTTGTAAATACTAAAGGATACCGAAATCCTTTAGTATTAACAAAAATATTTGAATCATAAAATAAGCTTTTGATATATACTACGCGTAGATTATTTTTTAACTGTACCAGCATGAAAATGAACCCAAGATTGTTCCATATATTAAACTCGGCGTTTGCAAATAAACATTAAAACACGTTAATTAAAACAAAACAAATATTATGTAATTTACTGTATTTCACAAAATTCTTTCCAATTTTAATGCGAAATATATTGACGTATATTTTACTTAAAAAATAAACTGTGTACGACTAACGCTTACGTTTGAATGAAAAAATAATATGACGATGTATTGAAGATTAAAATACATGTCGAAACTAGCGGGCATACGTCAGGAAAGGTTAGTTGTTAAAAATAGTAAAAGTGTGAGAGCGGATTTTCAACTTGCTATCTTGCTTATGCAATTGATCATTAGCGGCAATATAACAGCGTAACTGCTCTATACGTTCAGTAAAAGCAATTACATTTCGACCATACCGTAATACGTCCCCACCATAATCACACAACAGTGTAACGTGAGGTACGTAATTACATGATAACACCAAAGTATGCAAAACAGCAGCAACACTACTTATCTCAGTGTAATACAAGACAGCCTCTCAGCAACACCATCCTCCTTGCCTGCACTAGAAGAATTACTCCAACGAACAGAACCACGACACTATCATAGCACTCGTAGAATGACTTCACTCGTAGAATGACTTAAGCGGAATCTCTCGCGCTCTTTTTTTTTGCGCCCAAAGCAAGGACTACCCTCCGGAAGCGGGGGAGGGAGGTGGTGAATGCTTATAGCATACCACGCAGCCGGCTGCGTGGTTATGTGGGACTCACTTTGAAGAAGTGCCTACCCACTAAACACCACGGGACTGGCTCTGGCCTGCATGGCCTCTTTGCCGCATCGGAAGCGACCCCCCTTAGAGAAGGGGGGCGCGGGCCACAACCGTACGGAGACGGGAGCGCGGGTCAATCAACACAACCGCAAGGGGCGGCGGTGCTGGAGTAATGATGTGGGAGACGCATGAGCGAGAATTCACTCACCGTACGGGGACGACGAGCACGGTCTGCTAACGCAACCGCACGGGGGCGGCGGCGCTTGCGGAAACGGGAAGGCACTTACCGTACGGGGACGGTGAGCGCGACAGCTAGCACAACCGCACGGGGGCGGCGGTGCTAGCTGGGACGAGAGGGCACTCACCGTACAGGGACGGTGAGCGCGACAGCTAGCACAACTGCACGGGGGCGGCGGCGCTAGCTGAGGCGGGAGGGCACTCACCGTAGGGGGACGGTGAGCGTGGACAATTAACACCATCGCACGGGGGCGGCGGTGCTAGCTGAGGCGGGAGGGCACTCACCATACGGGGACGGTGAGCGTGGACAGCTAACACAACCGCACGGGGGCGGCGGCGCTAGCTGAGGCGGGACGGGACGGGGCTGACGTTTTCAATCCTCGACTGAACTGACTGAGTGTGGATCTCCCGTATGGGGACGGGAGCTCGGTCAGCTAGCGGACTCCGCTAGGGCACGACCGCACGGGGGCGACGGTGCAAGCGGAATGATCTCGCGCTCTACACCTACACTGAACTTTATACTGCACAAACGAGTGGAAGGTGGTTTCTCGAAATACCCTCAATTCAAACTCGCAACCATCGATATGACGTTCCACTAGAGTGACAAAACCTCTCGCTCACTCTCGATCCAACCGGTATTTTATGAACGCGCCTACAAACATAATCCTATTAGATGGGTTTCTCAAAAGATATTCACGAAAAGCGATGAAATTCAATTACTAACTCACGAATAAATAATAACTTTAAACGTAAAACTCAAACTACATAAACTTGTTAGTCTTTGATAAACAGCTACTATTTGTTCTAACATGTGAAAGCTTATAGATTAGTCGCTACTTTAAAGAAAAGATTCCAATATATTAATTTCGCAATAAAAGTTTATTCAAATGGCATAGGTAAAAAAGTATTTTTTTTTATAAAATTAAAGTGACAAACCAACTTACATTTCACCTAATAGTAAATGGCTGCTGCAGCTCAAGGACTCTTAACAAAGAAGGCTACAGAAGTATTGTCACATCTGAGGACTTGAAATGCCTCACAACCTGTAATAATACTGGCTCTCTATACTATTTATACTGGCTAACGGTAGTGCACGTACTTTTGCTTGGTGACAGAAAAAGTTAAGAGGGTGCTGCTACCTATACAGATGGTATTTTAGGCAGAAAAGAAGTACTACCTCTGAGGGAGAAAAGAAGGCCTACTTCCAAACAAGTTGTCGTATAATTGGGAACACGTTGTCACGTTTTCCTCCTCCTTCTCTAAATGTCTACTTCTTCTGCATGCAGTGCACTGTGCTGATAGACAGACAGGACTTTGACGACGAGCTGATTGTAGCAAATACATCCAAAACCACTAAACGCAAATTTGATAGACTGGTGATTGGGAGCAGCTACCACTTGAAAGGGGATCAAATACATAGAAACATAATATATGAATTCTTACGCTTGCTACCCAGAGGGGTAGGCAAAAGACTACGGACTTCCATTTGGCACGATCCTGATACGCATCCCTCGGTTCTTTTCCATCCATATGTCTAGGGTATGCTTAATGTGGCCCATTCTTTATATTAGGATATCCTTAACCGAATCTGCTATTCACTTTTTTTTTATTTCACCTTTTGCTTTGACTCTATTTTCTCATTCATTCTTCCTGTCTACCCAAACCATCCAAGCATTCCTTTCTTAATGCTGATTATAAAATCTTATAAACCTCACTTTTCTCTTATCACGTCATTGCTCACCTATCATTCAAAGTCACCCATAACATATTTTTTATGACCGCATTTCTACAGCATTCGTTTTACTCTCATGCTTCTTCTACCACACTCAACTTTCACTACCAAACATTAAGGCAGGGACTAAAACAACAATGTGAATGGCCTTATGTGTTTTTTTTTATACAATCTGACATTAAGATGCAATTGACGTTTAACGGAACGTCGCTTAACCCACATTCTTTTACATTTATAATTTCCAAATCGCTCTCCATAAACCGATTGAGCTGACACGGGAAGCTACATAAAACCCTATGTGACATCTTTACGGATTGCCGAACCAATGTGTGGCTGTCCCGTTGATCCTGGGAACGGTGCCTACACAGACTGGTTGGCCATCCATGCCAAAATGCTTGATACCTTCTTGGTAAAGTACAATGTTATTCAAAGCAGTAAACTTAAAAAGGCTAGTGATGTGATGTGACATAATGCAGGTAAAGATGATCAGCAAGAAAGTTCAAAGCAACAATAAATGAAAAAGAAAATAAACATTTTAATTAGCTTCGTACTTGCTACGCACAAGCTCACATCCAATTTAACATTTATAGCTTAATATTCAAAAAATAATTATCGTACGTTTAGTAGCTTTTATTAAAACCGTCTGACTTGCCGTAATAAATAGAGCACGAGAAAATTTGCAACGATGTGAAATTCAAAAACCCACGGCATTTTAAAATTGCATTATGACGAGACCGCACATGATATTGCGAGGACGTTTCATTTTTCTTTCATATAAAATCTAGTTGAAATTCCGGATTTAAAAAGATTGAATTAACGTAGCAGAATTCATCCAGAATTCCCATATTCCTCTAGTTTGAATATTCAACATTTAGCAATATTCAAGATTCATATTTCGCCGTTGTTTGCTGTTTTATAATCAGACATTACTGTCGCAGCAGGAAACATTTTATATTAAAATATATACACGGAACCCATATTATTGAACCAACCTGTACCGGAAATATTTAAAAAAAACTATTTTATCTTGACATTTTAGTTACATCAATGTTCACATAATTAATTATTATTTTGTCACCTTTACTTCTGTAGGATATAATATCCTTTTTTATATATAAGTATGTATGTTTGTCTAACCATTCGTGATCTCCTCCAGTCTAAACCGCTTGACGGGTTTTGTCTTTATTTTATAGTAATAACACCAATACAAAGTTCGCAAAACTTAAAAAGGCTCTGCCATCAAGCAGCTTAGACAATTTTGAAAGTACTGCATTGAAATACGTAAGTCATTAAATATGAAATAGCTGCATTCTACTAGGTGGAAGGTCCGTCGTGGGAACACATCCTTACCTATTTCTATCGCCAAGCAGCAGTGCGTGCACAGATATGTTCCGAACTGAAGGGTATGGAGAGCTATTATAATTACAAGCTGTAAGGCTTTCCATCTCAGTCCTCAGAGGTGAAAACACATCTGTAGCCTCGTTTAAAGTTGGTTGCAGGAGTTCTTGTCCGTCCATGTTCACTAACAGTTAACCACTAACAGCTACAACATCCATTAAGATGGATTGTAAGTTCGTTTATTACTTCAGTGTTCATTCCCCGTGTAGTGGCGGGTTAGAATACCCACTGCCCCATATCTTCCCGTGGGTGTCGTAAGAGGCGACAGAGGGAAGCTGAGGCAGAAGATGGGCAGCAGCATCTTTCTGATAACAGCAAATAATAAAAAAACTGCGGTTGCCAACCCGCTCGCCAAGCGTGGCAACTGCGGCAATATCCCCCCAATGAAGAAAGTTACGAAGAAACGGCCCCCAGTCCCCGGCGGCCCCGCTATTCCTGGCTACGGTGGCGACCATGGTAACGGCGGGCAGGGGTGCTAGAATCTCCGGTGGAGGTTCGGTTGCCACCTACGACGACTCGACCTGGCAACTTATAACGCACGCACTCTGAGGACTGACGAGAAGATCCTGGAGCTGGAAGAAGAGATAGACAAGTTGCGCTGGAATATTATAGATTATCCGAGTTCCGAAGAGAGGAAGACACGGTAATCCTTGAATCCGGCAACTTGTTCCATTATCGGGAGGACGACCATCAGTCCCAAGGAGGTGTCCTATTTATCGTCCACAAATCTTTCGTTAACAACGTTGTAAACATTGTGAGTGTGTCGACGAATGTGAGTGTTGCGTACCTTATACTCAGAATCACCAAACGGTATTCGTTGAAGGTCATACAGGTTTACGCACCAACCTTGGCACACCCCGATGGGGAGGTAGAGGAAATGTATGAGAATATCTCTAAATGCATTCTTCTAAAACCCACTATACGGTGTTAATGGAGACTTCAACGCAAAACTAGGCCCAAGAGAAAACGGTGAGCTGAAGGTAGGGAAATTCGGATTAGGGCACCCGGAACCCAAGGGCCAGCAGCTGGCCGACTTCATGGAGAAAGAGGACTCTTTATGATGAACTCTTTCTTCCAGAAGCGGCCCCACAGGAAGTGGACCTGGTCGAGCCCCGACGGTTCGACAAAAAATGAGATTGACTTCATTATGACGACTAGACGCCAACTGTTCAGTGATGTCTCAGTGATCGCGAGGGTGAAAACTGGTAGCGATCACCGAATGGTTAGAGGCACACTGAACCTAAACGTTAAGTTGGAGAGGTGTCGTCTAATGAAGTCAACGCTCCGTCCCCCTCGTGCTCTAATCCAAAGTCCCGAAACCTTTCAGCTCGAGTTACAAAACCGTTTTCAGTGCCTAGAAGATTGCAATGCAGTGGACGATATGAATGACAAGCTCGTGGAAACTGTCCATGCGGTCGGAGCTAAGTTTTGTAAGACCCGCCGCAGAAGAACACAAAACTCTCCGATCCACTCTTAATCTCATGGCTGTTAGACGGGAAATGAAGCTGCAATCTTCAGTAGATTTGATAGCATACAGGCAACTGAACAGACAGATCTCCAAATGCATGCGGTGGACTTGCGCAACTTCAATACAGCTCGTATTGAAGAAGCGATCGAGCGGAACCAGGGCTCCAAAGTCTTTGCTAGAGATCTGTCTGCCAGAAAGAGCCAACTGTCGAAGCTGAAGACCGAGTGTGGCAGCGTCGTTTCCGGGACACCTGAGATTTTGAGGAGATTGAGAGGTTCTATGGGCAGCTGCACATCATCGTTGGAGCCACACGCAAGTGTGAGTAACGATCCAAGAGCGAGTCTTATCCGACACTATTCCGATGATATCCCGGACGTCAGTCTGAGCGAGATTAGAATGGCTCTCAGCACCTTAAAACGGCAAGGCCTCAGGCGAGGATGGAATTACAGCGGAGTCTGAAAGCGGGTGGAAAACCGGTACTTGAAGTCCTTCAAAGCTCTTTAATTCCGTCCACATGGTGGCACTACACCGGAGGCGTGGAGCAGAAGTGCGGTGGTCTTGTTCTTTAAGAAAGGCGACAACGCTCTCTTGAAGAACTACAGACCGATTTCCTTCTGAGCCGCGTCTACGTGCTGTTTTCGAGTCATTACGAATCGTCTCGCACGCAGACTCGACGACTTCCAGCCTCCCGAACAAGCCGGTTTGAAAAGGCGAGCACCATAGACCACATATGCCCTTCGGCAAATTGTACAGAAGTCCGAGGAGTACAATTTGCCACTATGTCTGGCGTATGTGGACTATGAGAAAGCCTTTGATTCCGTCGAAATTTGGGCGGTGCTGCAGTCCCTTCAGCGGTGCCAAGTTGACTGTCGGTATATCGAAGTGCTGAAGTGCTTGTACAGTAGGGCCACGATGGCTATCCGAGTACAGAACCAGAGTACAAAACCTATCCAACTGCAGAGGTGTAAGACAGGGTGACGTTATATCCCGAAACTCTTCACCGCTGCATTGGAAGACGTTTTCAAGCTTCTGGACTGGAAAGGATGCGGCATTAACATCAATGGCGAGTACATCACTCACCTTCGATTTGCCGATGATATAGTCCTTATGGCAGAATCGCTGGAGGACCTAAGCACTATGCTCAATGACCTCAATAGTGCCTCCCAACGGATAGGTCTTAAGATGAACATGGACAAAACAAAGATCATGTTTAATGTCCATGTCACACCTATGCCGGTAGTTGTTGGGAGCACTAAGCTCGAAGTTGTTGACGAATATGTTTACCTGGGACAAATAGTCCGACTAGGTAAGTCCAACTGACCGAGAGGTCAATCGACGGATTCAACTCGGCTGGGCAGCGTTCGGGAAATTACGGCACATCTTCTCGTCAGGTATGCCTCAAAACTTGAAAACGAGGCTGTACAACCAGTGCGTGTTGCCAGTGATGACCTACGGAACTGAGACGTGGTCCTTCACTGCTGGCCGGATGAGGAAGCTCAAGGTCGCTCAGCGAGCTATGGAGGAGCTATGCTCGGGGTCGCACTGCGTGATAAACTTAGAAATGAGGATATCCGCAGTGAACCAGAGTGACCGACATAATAACAGATTAGTAAGCTGAAGTGGCAATGGGCCGGCCATATAGCTCGAAGAACCGACAACCGATGGGGAAAAAGGTTCTCAGTGGCGGCCTCGTACCGGCGGACGAAGTGTAGGGCGTCCCCCCACTAGATGGAGTGACGACCTGGTAAGACATGCAGGAAGTCGATGGATGCGGGTGGCTCAGGACCGTGCTTTGTGGCATTCCTTGGGGGAGGCCTATGTTCAGCAGTGGACTTGTGAAGGGCTGTAATGATGATGATGATGATGATGATTATTACTTCAGTTTATTCAAAAAAATCTAATGGACAGTAAAGATTAAATGTGATATATCAATAAAGGTCTTAAATCATACAGAAAACGTGATTAAAATAGAACGAATCAATTACTTGTTAATTATTATTTAAATAGTAAAGTTAAGTTAAGTAAATAGTCAGATAAATCTGAGCTTTAACCAACAAATGTAAAATGAAATTGCTCATTTCATACTTCCCTTCAATACACATACCTAAGCCCATTTCACGTATTATCGTACGTCTTTTGTGTGTCCTGCCATTTTATGGTTTTCATCAATTGCCGTTTTCATTCGCAAGATGGGTCTTTAAAGAAGTTTATATAGAAAAGTAAAATAAATTCGTGTGTCGTTTTCTGTAAGATCCTATTCTATCCATCTTATACTTTGAAGATAATTTTATATTATTCACACTTTTAATTTATTATTATTTTAATTTTGTAGATTGAGTTTTAAAAATATAAACAACACGAATTGATAATGAGCTGCGATCATCGGAGTGAGTATACCAGGTCATAGTCTTATTGTGTTCTTAAAAAATCTGTAAAATTTCAGATTAATCCGAATTTCGGAAGTGGGTAAAAACTTAATTATAAAACTCCATTACATTCATGCTAACATATATACAAAGTTTTTTTTTTTTTTTATAGGAGAGGGGGCAAACGAGCATGCAGCTCACCTGATGGTAAGTGACTACCGCCGCCCATGAACAACTGCAACACCAGGGGAACCAGAGGAATTGCAGATGCGTTGCCAGCCTTTTAAAAAGGAGTAGGCTCTTTTCTTGAAGCTCCCTAAGTCGTATCGGTCCGGAAAAATCGCTGGTGGTAAACTATTCCACAAGGAAGTTGTGCGAGGAAGAAAACATCTTCTAAATCGCATAGTGGTGGACCGCCAATCATCCAGATGGTGTGGATGGTATCGGGAGTTCTGCCGCGATGTGCGTTCGTGAAATTTGGCGGCTGGGATTAATCGAACAATTCCTCAGAGCACTCCCGTGGTAAATGCGAAAGAAAATGCAAAGAGATGCAACATCTCTTCGCAGCGCCAATGAATCGAGCCGATCGGAAAGGACTCGGTCGTCGACGATTCGAGCCGCTCTGCGCTGGATGCGGTCAAGTGGAAGGAGCTGGCACTGGGGAGCCAAATACAGGTCAAGCAAATAAAAGAGTTTTATAATGGGGTAACATGGTTAAGATGAATTTAGATCAATTATCAATGTTCATCAATGATGATTAGAATCAGAAGAAGAATGCTTTATTAATAAAATTATGAGATTGAATATATTATATCGATTCATTCGTTACATACATAATATTATATAATCAATATATCAATGGGGCGTAACGTGATGTACCAATACTCCAGCACGAGTGCAATTTGCTAATAAAAAAACATAATCGTTACAGCTTCTCGCAAGTCCACTGCTGAACACAGGTCTCTCCCAAGAAATGACTTCCTACCTATGTAACCATTTCAATTTGAAGCGACAGTAGCCTAATTTTTCAGGTATTTGAACAAATAGGCAATCGGCTTCCTCGAGACATAGTTCTAAAACCGAGTCATGCCATATATCTCTCAGGTATATGACAACTCCACGTTTAAGTGCCTATACGTTTTAAAAGCGTTATTGCGGTATTATTATACTATCGAAGAGCCAACATTCGGTCAAAATTACAATAACCATGGATATTCCTACACGTTGGATGGCTACCATTAAAGAATCAAAGTTCTTTCTTATGCTTCTAATGTTAAGACAAAATAGCTTTTTTGCCCACAATTTCGACTTCATTTCTTATATACAGTTGGGCTTGTATTTTTAGTTCATTTTGCAGTTGTGACACCGTTACCTGCAAGTTTTAGACGTCTTCATTACCTTTTTCTAAATATTTTATTCTCTTATTGGTGGTTGCGAGAATACCCATAATATCATCCATTCGCTCGTTTGTATAAGAAATTGATTGGGTCAGAGAATTTAATTTTGTTTTCACAGAGCATAATTCACTGCTAAGGAGGCGCAGCTGTTCAGTAAGCTGAGTCATTTCAAACCTTACAGAATCCGGCTTATTACGTGTGGTAATATTTTCAGAACCACCTCGAACTGGAGTAAGAATGTTATCCCCACCTTTTTTTCGCGGCACAGCATTCGGGACATTTCCAAGTCTTCCGCTTAGGAGTGAGCTTTGAAACATTTATATACACTGAGTAAAAGGTTTTTTCACATGCAGTAGACCTACATTTAATAATACCGGCACTGTCTCTAATAGGCTTCAAACAACCTGCGCACTCATTACGCTGCTTTAATTATTTAGAGACCCAGAAATATATACAAATTTGTGGTGTTAGTAGCGCGTTTGTCAGCGTTAGTACGATAAAAATAATGCACATATAATTTTCACGGTTAAGCGTAGCGCGTAACCGTGAGGATGCTACGTACCGGGTCGATAACTTTTTACCCTCGTTCCTAATACTGTTGAAATCTGTTGCGAAATTGTGCTAATTTTGCTTTAACTTAAAAATAAATCTCAGCAAAACTTAAAGAAACACGTTGTCGGACTATATTGTATGTAAATCACAAGATATTTCCAAAAAGAAACACTTAAGTTATGTATTCGTAAATTAAGTTCACAGCGCACAAAAACACAGTCAACTGCCTAGCAGTAGCGAAACGAATCCCACTTAACACGGATTCCACAAGGAAGTTGTGTGAGGAACAAAATATTTTGTAAATCGCACATTGGTGGAGCGCCAAGTATCCAGATAGTATGGATGGTATCGCGAGTTTTGTCGCGATGTGCGATGGTGAAATTGAGCGGCTGGAATTATGCGATAGAATACGCAAAGAGATGCAACATCTCTTCGCAGTGTCAGTGAGTCAAGGGATCAGAAAGAACTCGGTCGCCGACGATTCGAAGCGCTATGCGCTGGATGTTATCAAGTGGAAAGATCTGGCACTGAGGTGACCCACCTCAGGGATTGGAACAGTATCCCAAATGACTTGCATTATTGATCAATTGATTGTCTGGACTTGCGCCTTGTAAAGTTGCAAGCGGTGTGCCGGCATGAAATACTGTCCCGCTCTACAAAGCATGTCAAGCTTTTTTGAGGCCAATTTGGCTTTCCCTTCCAAGTGACCGCGAAATTAAACGTCATTCAATATGTCGATGCCGAGGATTCCGATGCTAGCTAAGGCAACGAGGGTAGTGTCTTGAAATTGAGGAGATACGACAAAAGGGTTTCCTTAGCGGAAAACGCGCAAACTTGTGTCTACTGGGAATTGAACTGGACTAGATTTAGAGGCCCCCAATCCGAGACTTTGTTCAACAAAGGCTCGGACTTCAGTCACAAGTTTATTCCGGCACTCGACAACGTGTTACCGAGAAATATTAAGGCCGGTGTATAAGGCATCGCCAGTGCTGTCATCTGCATAACAATGAATTTTGCCCTATACCTTCGAAATATTGTATTTCTTAGCTTACAAACTGCATCGCTGGCAAGTGTTTGCACTTACCGCCGAGCAAGCGGTGAATCAGCGCTTAAAATTGCAGCTGTAAAGCTTCTGAACAATAAGAGCTAAATCTACATTGTAAGTTTTTCGAAAAATCAGTAAAGTTTTTTTCTACTTTTTTTTTTAGGTAAAAGATAATGGAATATGTTAACTTATCGATAATAGCAACTTTATTCGCATCAATAGATTCGTGTGTAACGTTCTTACAAAAAATATATTGATAGTTTACTATGTTAGTATTTGCACTATAGACTATATATATACTATCCGGAATTGTTGCTGTATAAAAAAATCGTTTAGGATTTTTAACTATGTGAAAAAACTATTTATCGGTTTATCAAAAATATTAAGGATTTAGTAAATCAGTGCTAATAAAAACCTCTTATTTATTATATTGTTCTCTTACGTCTATAACTTACTAAACTTACTAAGGATTTATCGGTTTTTGTTTGAATATTATTAATGAAAAATTAATAATATTCAAACAAAAACCGACCTTCGTTAAACTTCAAGCATATTTTTGCAAAGGATCAATCGTTTTGGACGTGCAGGTTATTTAATCACTTACGTAAATACGTACAAACTACGGGTTACTATTTCGTTTTATCTTTTTTTGTAGGTTTTTTATTCATTCGTTTATCGGTTTTTGTTCCGACGCTCCTCAATTAACAATTAGTGCGGTGCCGACGTTGATCTAAATCGGTTCGTTCGCATACCACTAAATTTATGGCGAGCGCTTATCCTGAGCTCCCACGGCTCGGATACGTTATACCATCTCGTATCCATACTAATATTATAAATGCGAAAGTGCGTTTGTTTGTTTGTTTGTTTGTTTGTATGTTTGTCCTTCTTTCACGTCACAACAGAGCGTCGGCATGGCATGATTTTTTGTATGGGGATAGTTTGGTGGCTGTAGAGTGACATAGGCTACTTTTTTCAGCGGAAAAACATATCATTCCCGTAAGAAAATCGAATATGTTGCAAAATTAAATTCAACTAGGTGGTGCCACCGTGATTCTACAAGACGGACGACGGTACGATGGACGAACACAGAAAGTCAAAATATCTGGATTATTATGTCTTTTTACCAAAATTAAGATAAAAAATTTATGGATCTGTATTTTTCCACGCAGGACCGGGAAGAGAGCGATAAAAAACATAAAATTCACCAGCTGATTTTCTTCAAACGTTTAGGTGCATCGTAATTCACAGAATAGGCGATAACCTCGCAGACGATATTAAGTAATCCGTTGATGCTCTGCCTACCCCGCAAGGGTTACAGGCGTGATTATAAGTATGGATCAGAAATACTATCACCACCTTTCACGCTTTCACCCTTAACTATTACTTAACAATGGTAGAAACAGTTCTTAGTAAGTCTTATTAATAAGCCTTAGTAATATTTATTGAACGGAAATGAATACAGTTCTTATATGTGGTTATGAATGAATCGGTATTACAATAAGAAAAATTGTGCAAAATTATAAGAAAAATATTTTTGAGAGTTCTTATTAACTAACGTATACATAGTTTCAATTGATTCCGCTAGATGTCGTTACTAGGTTTTTAAAACGCGGTAACGAAATGTTTCCTGACATGTACTTAACTCCCGCCCTTGAGCCGTGTGTCAACTTATAGTGCATACGGTACCTATACGCTTAAATTGTTTCTATTTCGTAGCTTATTCGACTACCTGCTTTCGATTTCGGTTGTTTGTTATTTGCTTTGTGATTTCGTTAAGGTTGAATGGATTTATATTGGCTTTCATTTTCGGATTTGTGTATTTTCTTGGATCGGTTTTGTTGATTTGGTTGGTATTCCTTTATACATATTTAGACTCTGGCTTTGATTTTGGATTTTGTTTATTTAGAATCGTGAATTGGTTTTCGTTGTTTTAGGTTGTATAACAATATTTCAAAGGAATATTAATAGTATAGATAGTGTATACGGTACCTATACACTTACTTCTTTTTCGTTGGTTATATTTATATTGACTACTTCTTTCGATTTCGGTTTTCTGCGATTTGTTTTGTGATTTGGTTTAAGTTGATTCGATTTTTTTTGGCTATCGTTTTCGGACTCGTGTTGTGTCTTGAATTGGTTTTGTTTGTTTTGATTTTAAAAAATATTTAAAAGGAATATTTATTCCTTTTAGATATTTTGGATTTGCTTTTAAAAAAAATATTTAAAAGGAAATTTAATTCCTTTTAGGTATTTTAACGTTTTTTTATAAATAGGTTTTTTCTTACTTCATAATGCCTCGCAAACGTAAGTCCAGCCTTTCAAGAGTATCTTCTCAAAGACAAGCGAAAAGATTAGCTCGATCGCTAGAATCTTTAGAAGATGCTGAACTGAGAAGGCAAGAACAAGCAGAGCGTCAGGCTGCTTTTAGAGCATCTGAGACACTTTCTCAACGTCAGCAAAGGCGTCTTGAACAGACAGAGCGTCAGGCTGCTTTAAGAGCTTCCGAAACACCTTCTCAAAGTCAGGAAAGTCGTCTTGAACAGGCAGAGCGTCAATCTACCTTAAGAGCTACTGAAACACCTGCTCAAAGTCAGCAAAGGCTATTCGAACAAGCGGAACGTCAGGCCGCCTTAAGAGCCGCGGAAACACCTGATGAAACTCAACACAGACTCACTGAGCAAGCTGAACGTCAATCTACTATAAGGGCATCTGAAACACCAGAACAGACACAGGAGCGAAGAGATGCAAATGCACAGCTCCTAGCTGAACGTCGACAAAATTTTCAAAGAAACAATTGGTCGGTTTTTAATGACGCAGCATTCAATTATGATCCGTTGATTGATTAGAAAAATCACAGGTTAGTTGTTATCGGACTGATGGACAAGGCGTGTCGATTTTGCAGCGCTTTAAAATGGAAAGATGAGACCGCAGGCATGTGCTGTTCCAATGGCAAAGTGTCTCTTCCGTTACTTGGGGAACCAGACGAACCTTTTAAAACTCTCTTTTTATATGATGCTAATGAGTCACGGCGCTTTTTAAACAGGATCCGGAAATATAACTCATGCTTTCAAATGACGTCCTTAAGAGTTGACCGGGAAATAATAATGCCGGGATTTTCGCCTTCATTTTCAAAAAATTGAACCTATTCTATGACAAATTTATCATAGAATAGGTTCACTTTTTCCAGCTGAAAACGAACAGCATAAATTTTTACAAGTATATTTTATGGGTGACGAAGAAATTGAGGTAGATCGTCGCTGCCAATTTATCCAGGGAGTTGAGAGAGACACAGTGTTCAAAATTCAAAGATTCTTGCATGAACGTAACATTTTAGTCAAAACATTTAAAACTGCTTTAGAAAACCCCAAAGGAGATTATAAAGTCGTCATTCACGCAGATCGGACCCCTCGAGAGAGCATGAAAGGCGCTACAATGCACCTTTGATAAACGAAATAGCAGCCGTAATTAGTGGTGATCAATTTTCACGAGACATTGTCTTGCGAGCACGTGATGATACTTTGCAATGGGTAGCCGATACACAAGTTTTATGACGCTCTGCAATACCCATTGATTTATTGCAAAGGACAAGAGGGTTATCATTTTCAAATTCCCTCATTAACCTGGTCACAAAGGAGCCTACTCCGAACAAAAAGTATCATGTATGGATTTTTATGTATCATATGATGTTGCGAGAAAATGAATTTCACCTCTTAGCCCGGTGTAGACAATTATTTCATCAATTTTGGTAGACATGTATGTGAAGGTAGAAAGTGAACGTCTCCGTTATATATCTTTAAATCAAAAAGCTGCGCGTTGAGAATTATATACATTTACAAGATGCAGTTTCTAGCGACACCCATGTAAACCCCAGAGATTTAGGTAAATGGTAATTCTGCCTCATCATTCGTTAACAGTCCCGCTACCTACATGAGTACACACACGACGCATCTGCCTATGTACGAACTTACGGAAGACCTGATCTTTTGTTACTTTTACTTGCAATCCCACATGGAAAGAAATAACCGAGGAGCTAATTCGGGCCAAAAAGTACTGACAGACACGATTTAGTTGCTAGAGTATTTAGATTAAAAGTACAAAAATTAATGTATGTAATTAACAAAGGAAAATTTTCGGAGAGGTGCAGTGCTTCATGTATTCAATTGAATGGAAAAAGAGGATTACCGCATGCCCACATTCTAATATGGCTTAAAGAGAAGTTGCGGCCCAGCCAAATAGACGACATAATAAGCGCTGAGATTCCGGATCCTGAGCAAGATAAAGAATTGTATGATACCATCGTCCGAAATATGATTCACGGTCCATGTGGAGCACGAAATTCAATATTGCCATGTATGAAAGAAGGAAAATGTACAAAGAAATTCTAAACAGCTATTAAAAGAAACAGTGCACAATGACAATGGCTACCCTTTATACAGACGCAGAGCTCCCGAAGATGGTGGCAGGAAAGTTACAATCAAATCTCGCTCTGGAGCGTTCGAAACCTTAGATAACAGCTGGATTGTCCCGTATTCGCCCATTCTATGTAAAATGTTTAATACCCACATTAATGTAGAAGCATGTAGCGCAATCAAGTATATCTGTAAGTACATAAATAAAGGAAGCGACCAAGCAATATTTAATCTCAGGAGTGAAGGTGAGGCAAATCCCGTTAATGAAGTACAAACCTCTCAAGCAGGGCGTTATGTCAGCAGTAACGAGGCAGCGTGGCGTCTCCTTGGCTTCCCTTTACACGAAAGGCACTCAACAGTTACTCAGCTTGCTCTGCACTTAGAAAATGGAGAGCGTGTATATTTCACCGAAAGAAATTTCCAAGAAAGAATTCTTTCAACTTTGTCAAACCGACCCCTTTGCAAAAACGTTGTTATATTCTGAAGTCCCCCGCTATTATACTTGGAACACATCTAGGAAGGAGGAAACGTTGTATTCAAGGCGCGCCTGTTGCAAATTGGCCCGGTGTAAAGTCATCAGATGCCCTTGGTCGTGTATACCGTCCATGTAACTAATTTTGAATGTTTCTGTTTACGATTGCTGCTGCACCATGTTCGGGGTCCTACAGGATATAAAGACCTTAAAACTGTCAACGGTCAGGAATGCGCAACTTATAGAGAAGCATGTGAAGCTCTGCATCTTCAAAACGATGATCACTGGGATCAAACCATGGAGGAAGCTGTGCAGTGCCAGTGACCATCCAAAATTAGGGATCTTTATGCAACTCTCATATCATCTTGCGGGCTATCTAATGCACATAAATTGTGGGACAAATATAAAGAGTACATGGCAGAAGATATTTTGCGAAGGTTACAGCAGACACACGCGAACATGACATACAATGAACACATTTATAATGAAGCACTTGGAAAAATTGAAGATAAAGTAATGGCAATGGTAGACAAAAAATTAAGCGACTTTGGAATGATAAGCCCTCAGCGAACAACCGAAAATAAACTAAGTGATGAAATTATACGTGAAACAAACTACGATATACCAGCTTTGCAGCAGCAAGTAGCCGAATTTGTACCCTTGCTTCCCGAACAAAACGAGTTTTGACAAAGTATTAGGACAAATTGAATCTGGAAATGGTGCACTTTTCTTTTTAGATGCCCCTGGAGGAACTGGGAAGACATTTTTGTTAAATTTATTATTAGCGCAAGTACGGAAAGATAAAAACATCGCTGTGGCCGTAGCTTCCTCCAGTATAGCCGCCACGCTGCTAAGCGGGGGCCGCACTGCACATTCTGTTTTAAAACTCCCTCTAAATCTAGCCCAGGAAGAATCGCCGATCTGCAACTTTAGCAAAAATAGTGCACGAGGTATAATGCTACGACAATGCAAACTTTTAGTGTGGGACGAAAGTACAATGTCGCATAAAAAAGCTGTAGAAGCACTAAATCGAACGCTCCAGGATTTGCGCAGCAATACCGATGTAATGGGAGGAATGGTGGTTTTACTGGCTGGTGACTTTCACTAAACTTTACCTGTCATTCAAAAGGGCACACCTGCAGATGAAATTAAAGCATACCTATAGTCGTATATTTTATGGAACAAGGTGACAAAATTCAGTTTAACTACGAATATGAGAGTGCATTTGTATAATGATATCAATGCTGGAAACTATGCTGGCACACTATTAAAAATTGGCGATGGGCGGTTGGAAACGGATGCTGAGGGCTGCGTTAAATTGACGAGAGATTTTCGTAATTTAGTACAGAGTCATTCCGAATTAATTGCGAGCGTTTATTCAGATTTAACGAACAACATGCATGAAGACAAATGGTTATGTGAAAGGGCGATTCTTGCACCAATTTGAGTATATTACGAGTATGAGTATTTGTCAGTAGACACGGTTATGGACACAGAACAGAGCACTTCATATCCCGTAGAGTTTCTAAATTCTTTAGAGTTGTCAGGTGTGCCCTCACATAAGCTTCAATTAAAATTATGCATCCCAGTCATGCTAATGCGAAATTTAGATGCTCCTCGGTTATGTAAAGGGACAAGGCTGCGTGTGACACATCTTGGACGGAACATAATCGGTGCTACAATTTTGACAGGCGTAGGAAAAGGTGAAAATGTTATTATACCACGGATCCCTATAATTCCCACAGATCTTCCTTTTCAATTCAAAAGGTTGCAGTTCCCTATTAAGCTCAGTTTTGCAATGACAATTAATAAAGCGCAAGGGCAAACGTTACAGGTAGCGGGGGTCAACTTAGAAAAAACCGTGCTTCTCTCATGGTCAGCTGTATGTAGCATGTTCGCGTGTGTCAAATGCCCAGAATCTCCACATTCTTTCCCCGAATGGAAAAAACATATAACATTGTGTACAGTAGCGTCTTAAAATAGTGTTCAGTTAGTTTTTTTTCCAAAATTCCCACAATCAATTAATCAGAATTCCCACAGATCTTCCCTTTCAATTCAAAATTACCTCTGACGGACCTATTAAGCTCAGTTTCCTTTCAACTCAAAAGGCTGCATCTCTGACGGATCTTTTATTTGGCTCAGTTTCCTTTCAATTCAGAAAACTGCATCTCTGACGAATCAATTTAGCTCAGTTTCTTTTCAAAAGTCTGCATCCCTGACGGATAATTATGCTCAGTTTCCTTTAATTAAAAAATATCCCCATTTCCATTTGGAATAAACAGGCTATTTTCATGCTTTCCTATACGCTACGTTTCAAAACATTTAAATAGGCTGACGAATCAATTTTGCTCAGTTTCCTTTTAATGGCTGCATCTCTGACAAATCTATAAAACTCAGTTTTCTTTCAATTCAAAAAGCAATGGATAGTTCATTTCCCAGTGACCATGCGGGCGAAGCCGCGGGTAACAGCTAGTAATATATAAAATGAGCTACGTTCGCTAATCCGTCTGCCAGGCGTAGCGATTACGACAAAGCCCCACAATAGGTGAGGTTCTTACAAGCTGATAAAGAGAGGTTCGATTCAAGAATGAATGACTGAATGAATGAAAGTCGGAGTAATTGTATGCACGTGTAAAAATGCGGCTCCTTAAGTTTATTCGTAAACTCCATGATAAATATTTAATGGTATTTTTTATTAATAATTTTGATGATAAATATGTTTCATTTATTATAATTTCTTAGTAAATGTATGCTAGACTAATGTATTAATTTAGTTTTAATGAAATTTGGCATAGAGAATATGAAATGGTTGCTAAGTTGTTCAGAAATGCCTTCTTTAATAAAATAAAATTTAAGGTTTTCCATTAAATTTAAGACATTCCACTCAATCAAACAAATATTTAAGGTTTAGAAAAGTCGGTTTGGTGAAGGTCATACTCGTTAGTATTCTATGCCATCAGTTACACATTTAACTATTAAGAGCCCTCTTACATTTCGGCGTTACGCAAATTTATGTATTTTACGCACCGAGCGGGCGGCGAGCTACGCGAGCGATACTTTCTTTCATATCTATTCACTCGCTCGCACTATGAGTCACCACACTCACAGTGAGTGTGGTGACTAAGCGATCTTGATCTTCCGTGATACAAGTTTTCTTAGAATGGAGTTCAGTGGATGGAAAATTTTTGGGGTGTCATTTTAATGTTATCTAATTAATTTATTATAATCTATTTTGATATAGTTTTTATTATTTATGAACCTTAGTGTTGAAATAAGTACACATAAATATTTTAATTGTTACGCAGTAATAGATTGTTAACCGATGTCGGTTAATAATAAATTATATCTACCACCGGTAGCATAGTGGTATAAATAAATAAATAGTGCGGTTGCAACCTGTTTTAATAAATAAAACAACCAAATATAAGTAATATATTTTTTTAATCGGTACTTACAGTCAATTACCATATTTTTTATTAGAAAAATATTTGCCGCAACGGCATTGACCGAGCTTTTCTCGAGTCGATAATTTCAGGCAGTACTCACTTTTCATAAAAAGCTTGTAACTTGGGTAACATATTCAAAATCCAAAATTGGTCGTCTTTGTAGATTTTTGGTACTGCTTTCTCCAGAAATAGGATATTTCTTTTTTTTACGTTTAGTGACGCATTGATACTTGTATTTATTTTTCCCCATTCCGACTGGTAAGAAAGCTCAGTTACAATCAAAATAACTATAATAAGTTAACTATCTGGTATAATAATAATGTGCGAACTTTATACTAATTGAAATATACTGTACGAAAGTAAATACGTACAACGATCAAATACTGCGGTCGTAGTTGACGATGCTCTAGCACGCACACAATAGCAGCGCCTATACGGCAATCGACGCGCACTATGATAGTATCGGAACAACGCAGCGCGCGAAATCAACTGACGCAGGTCCAACCTCGACAAGCGCTCGCGCGATAGTGATCGCAGATGGCCGGCGGAGTGAAATATATGGTACTTTTATTTAATTAATTAAAAAAATAATAGTAACGAATTAAAAAGAAATAAGAATAATAGTATAGTTTAAGCAAATATTGATGATAATTTTGGTATAAATTTTACGTCAAAATGATGTAGAACTTCGGAGATATTGGGGCTTGTATCGAAGCTTTTTCGGTCGTTAATTGAATTATGTCGATTTTTTTTTCCTTACGTGAAGGACATATAACGCAAATGTATTCTATGTTTATTAAAGTATAGGATATTTGGGAGATAAAATATTTTTTGATGGTCGATATTCAATAAAATCTACAAATTAGAGCTTCCAAATCATGTCTCCGAGAGTTTTTGCCCAAACGTGCATCGGGAGAATGATTATTACTAAATAAATGCTTATTGTAGTAGAGAAAACGAACTGTAGAGAAAACGAACTATTTTTAACAAGTAATTGTTATTTCAAGCAACGAACCAAAAACATACAATTTTAACGAGGAATCCTTGTAATTTCCCATTTTTTTCTAATACTCCTCTTAAGAGATTGTTCATAAATACACCTATTAGTCAATGTTTTTCCTGCACATTTTTCTAAATGATCCCTTAGTTTATAAGATTTAATGGCGTGGGCGCTAAGCGGTCCGCCACTCCAAGGTCTACTTCATCTGAGAATGTCTCTTGTAGATGTGAAACACGTGTCGTTTTATCGAGGGTGGTGTGTCTTTCCTTGTGTAATGGTGCTGGGATTGATGGTAACGTGGATAGTGCACGCAATTGAGGAAGGGCGGGAGGTCCTCTTCAAACTGGGCAAGACACATCATTTTATATCATTACACGGAAAGAAGCAAATTAATTTCTAACAACTTTAATTAAACGTAATTATTAATTATACTTGTTGGTTTTGCTGTTTAAGCCGGGACGGTATTAAAATAATATATTATTATGTTGTAACACGAAAAATGCAATTAATAATTTAAATTAGACATTGAACAGTATACAAAGCAACTTACACTATCCTAAAATACAACCAGTAATTCACAATAAGCTTGATACAAATATAACTGAAACTGTGAAAATAATTTAACAGGCAACCTTTCTGAACCTTGTTGATGTAACAGCTGTTTTTGCTGTGAAAATTCTCAGAATTTTTTTTAATACATAAAATTCATGAAAAATGTGCACCGGGTACATTTTTCATCAAGGTTTATTGAATTCAGGGATTAAACGTGGGATTTACTTTGCTGCCTACTTTAAATCTACCAACTCGATAAATGTATTATGATTGCAAAGAACGTTTTTAAATTAAATTTTACTGAATTCATTAAAAGCAAAATTCTCTTGCTTCTTTAGTAAAATACATCTAATAACAACTTTCAAATACTAGAAGAAAGAAAATCTGTGAACAAAAGTCAAATCATACCTACCATAGATATGAGAGTCCATCTTAGGGGAGATGTTACTGCCGGACAGTTCTCAGACCTGTTGCTTAAATTAGGATATGATGATTTCCCGGAACTGGATAATAATATAATTCTCCCTACAGAGTTAGGTACAATAGTTTCCACTGTAGAAGAGCTTATAGCTAAAATTTATCCAAACATTAATAATATTCACGGTAAACCTGCAGAATGGTTATGCGAGCGTGCCCTCTCAACACCAAAAAACGAACAAGCCTCGGTCATAAATGAATTACTTTTGAGATCATTCGAAGGTGTTAAATATCAATATAAATTCGTCGACTCAGTGATAAACACCGATGATGCCATTCATTATCCAGTCGAGTTCCTGAATACACTGAAACCTCCCGGTCTCCCAACTCACATATTAAAATTGGGAGTTGGCGCCAATTATGTTGCTACTCAATATAAATCCACCAAAATTATGCAATGGTACAAGATTGCAAGTGAAAACATTGCATCGCAATGTAATCGAGACAACTATACTGACAGGTTGTTCTCGAGGAGTCTGTATTTATTCCTAGGACTCCCTTAACACCATCAAATTACCCCTTCAAATTCAAGACAGTTCAGTTTCCTATCAAAGTCTGCTTCGCCATAACCATAAACAAAGCTCAAGGTCAAACTCTTAAGGTAGCGCGAGTAGACTTAAGAGAAAGCTGCTTCTCCCACGGTCATTTGTATGTGACATGCTCCAGAGTGAGCACACAGAGTAGCCTAGTGATTCTAGCACCCGAAGGAAAAACAAAAAATATTGTTTGCAAAGAAATACTGCGGTAGGTGTAGTATTTCGATTTCGTTGTAAAAAGATAATACCCCCGTGTCACCTTCACCAGATCAAAGGCCGAGCTTCGTGTTCTTAAAATACGAGTATAACTAAATTTTATTTTATTTTCATGTTTATTTAACCTTTAAATCCCTACACTATAATAAAGATTGTTATATTTTATAAGTATTCAAATATTTTAACATAATAATTTATATATTATAACAAAATTAATAACGTAAAAAACAATTAAAAATCCTACTAGAACCATTTTCTTCTACGCGGACGAAGTCGCGGGCAAAGGCTAGTTTTACTATAAAAAAAAATCTCATCTGAGTAATAATTTACCTGTATAAATAAATAGAAGTAAATTTTATTATTTTTGTACTTTCGAATCTTTTTATTGTGAATAGTATTATAAATAATATGTAAAAATATATGATATTAATAATCTATATATTTTTACATATTATACTGATATCTTTTCAGATTGTCATTCGCCATTACCCTCAGGAGCACGCAAAGTAATAGAAGAGATGAATGACATTTATGAGCATGTCTTTTAAGATGACGTACACGGAACAAGCGAAATCATAATATCAACAGATGAAAATATGAACCCCAACAGACGAATCAACAGATAAATATGAACGTACCATCACCAACTTGTGTTCTTGGAGAAGATCCTTTTATGGCAGTCTATCAAAATGCATCCTCACCATTTTTACTTCCGTCAGAAAATCAGCATAGTGTATTGTCCCTCTTAAATATCAGCTCAGATTTAACTCCTTTAAATACCTTTAAATACCTTTCCCTCAACCGATTACCCCGGCTGTTGACAACAACAGACAAACACCTATGCCATCACTAGCAAAAACCCACGGTAAAGTATGTAACGATTTTTTCGTCCCACTCACGATGGTGCAGACTATAATAGCAACTGTTAATCATTCAACACAGCTGTGTCTTCATACCGTTCGTCTCCAGCGCCTCTTATTCGATGTTGAGGTAAAAAAACGTATCCGAAATTATGATGATTGGGAAGAGATTAAAAGAAAATGCTTTACTAAATGTTACACTATGTTGACTCTCAAAGAAAGTTTTGTAAATGAGGTGATCGTGAGAAACAATGGTTGCATGTTGCGAATTATACTACAAAACAGAAGAAGAAAAGGGGTCTTCAAAGAGATTTAAAGCATAACCGTCAATTCACTTACGAGTATTTTTTGCCAAAGGGCTCATCAAAAATAGAGGTTTGTAAAACCATGTTTTTAAGTACGTATTCGGTTAGTGAAAGGTTAGGTCGGACAGCTTTGAATAAATATGACGGAAGCATTTTAGCAGAAAAAGACATGAGGGGAAACATAAAAATCATAATCAGATTGTTGACGATGAAATGGTAAGCTCGATTTGTGCCCACGTTAATTCATTTGTACCGGTAGAATCTCATTATAATAGAGCAGCATCCAAAATAATATATTTAGATGGTAACTTGAACACTGCTCTGATGTTCAATTTATACAAAGAATGATCTGAACTCAATCATTATTCAAATACAGCTTGTAGTCTTAGAGAGTACAGAGACATAGTTAACAGTCATTATAATTTGAGTTTCCATCTACCCAAAAAAGATACTTATGAACAGTGCCACAGTTTTAAACTAACAAAAAATCTGTCTGACGACCTTAGAGAACAGTTTGCAAACCATTTAAATGGCAAAAAAGTATCTAAAACCTTGAACCAATATGATAAAAATGACGCTATTAATTCTAATGGACGCATCGTTTGTGCTACCTTTGATTTTCAGAAGGTTTTGTCATGTCCTCACGGGCAAATGCGTGTACTGTATTATAAGCGAAAGTTGTCATATTATAATTTCATCATATACGATATGGTTGGCAAACAAGGTTATTGTTATATGTGGAATGAAGATGTTGCCAAACGTGGGGCCAACGAAGTAGCCAATTGCGTTTATGACTTCATAAAGAAGTTTGTATCGAAGGGTGTGAAAGAATTTCGATTCTCGTCAGACTCTTAATGGAAAAGACCACACCCAAAACGAGGGGATTCTGTCCACAGTGTGATAGAAAGTGCAGCTGAGCATAAAACAATTTATACACCAGATTAATGGAAATTACTTGTACGTTTGGCTAAATTAACAAGTGATTCTTATGAAGTCATACACGTAAATCAGTTGTTAGTGTTTGATTTTAAAGAACAGCTAAAAATAAGAACTGGGTTAAAATACAGTTAACAACAAAGTTACTTGGACAGGCATAAAAGAAGTTTGTGTCGATGGGACTCGGAATAATAAAATCCGGTACAAATATGCATTATCTGATGATTACATGACCCTTGTACTTAGAAAGAAGACTAGAAATTACGATACTCCAATCTTACACAAAGCTTATGTGGGTCCAGTTCCAATCATTTAGGATCTTATTAGTCGTAGCGATTCCTCAATAATACCTACCAAATACCATAATTATTTCAGAAGTTTAGCTCATGGGCGTAATGTTTCTGATGATAATAATATAATCTGACTATATAATTGTGCAATAGAATTGTTTTATACTTTTTGATTACTTATTAATATTTCTAGTTGCTTAATTGTTAATATTTTGATCTCTGAAGTTGTGATTTTGAAGAATTTATTAATTTAATTAATGTTGTTACTTCCCTATATACTTATAAGAATGATTGTGATACTATAGCTTTGCTAATTAATGATTAGTGTTTAAGTTTTAGATTAGTAATTCACCAAAAAAGAAGTAATCAGTTCCAAAGAGCTTCAACATTATAGTCTTCTTAGTCTATGTAGTACGAAAATAATGTTGTTGATAATTACTTAATTCAAGCTTAATGTTTATTATATTGACTAAAAAAGAGTTTAAAGACCAGACCAAATAGTCTGTTTTATTTATAGGATACCCTACCTTCCCCAACCTACGATATCAACCTACCTACCTATTTACTTACCGACCACCTTCCTACCTACTTAATCATAGTCAAACTAGAATATGACAGATAAAATATTCGCCAAAACATTACTCAGTAAGTCGGTAGAACATTATTGGAAAATAACATCCGTCATTTTTTGAACAGTTACTTTCCGAAGAACAATGTCGGGTAATACTAATGTGACTATGTTTACTCCAAAGTTAAATGAAGCATGTGCTTTTCTGGAAAACTGTATAATTATAAATTGTTATTTTTATTCCAGTTTAAAAAAGAAACTATATTTAATTTGTATGCCAATTTTCATAATAACAGATTTAGAATTAAAAAAAAAAGTTATGTCAAAAAATCTAACATAATTATTTGAAAGGGCTGCTCTGTAAAGTTTAATATTTGTCAGATCCGTCACTATTCTACGACTATGATGATTGTAGTTTATTCAACATACTATATGCAAATCTAACTCACAGCTCGTCGAAACATCCACGTCTCGTAATCGTCATCACGAGATAGTAATTTATTACAATCGTTTTTATTTTATTAAATCATAAATTTCAGTAAGCATGAAAAATTACATATCCGTTTATACAGTTAATAAATGTAACATTCACTTTTAAAATCTTTATTAATAAGCAATCGTCATGATGGACGTATGCGTGAACACGCCATAAAGCAACGCAGCAAAAACGCCGTGTTGCAGCCTATCCGGCTGTAACACAATCGACACTCTAGAACCTCTGTCACATTTAGTAATTTATGCATCCGTTTCATTCAGGATTCAGACATGCCTAGTGATTATATTATACTCTTTGGAGTATGACGTGACAAGCATACCTGTATTACGTACAATAAATACGTAACGGTTCAGAGTATCAATAAATTGAAATACATTGTTTTGGGATACGTTTTCAATGACCCAAATTTCTTTATTGAATTCCACGCTACTTCTCAAATTTAAGTCGTCCAGGGCTAATGGCTCTTAAAATAGTACTGTAATTTGTACTGTAAAAACCCACTGCATTACTAAAATTTCATGTGAATAAAACCACACATTAGTACACATTCACATTCGTTCTCATTCATCGGGAGATTAATATACATCTTCTTGTGACGTATCCCTCAAGTCTTGAAAACAAGAGTGCGTGTTTTCGGAGATGACAGAATATGGATTTGAGATGTGGTGCTTCACTGCTGACCGTATGAGGAAGCTTAAGGTCACCCCATTAGATGGAGTGATGACATGACAAGACATACAGGAAGTCGATAAATGCAGGTGGCTCAAGTCCATGTTTTGCGGCATTCTTTGGCAGTCCACATCTGAAGTCTATGGTCAGCTGCGGACTTGTGAAGAGCTATAATGATGATGATGATGTTAAAAAGTGAGTCTAGTCTGAGTCTTTAAAACAGAAATCATGGCATACTTTTTTAATACTTCATTTTAAAATAACTATGGAAGTGCTTAAATGATCAGACATTTCAGGCAATCAACATTCTCTTTATCTATCATGTGAGAATCAATGGAATGTAAATGGCGGTTAAATTTTGTTTTGTTTAGTTATAATAAATTTTTTTTGGCTGAGAAATGCCGAAATTTTCGGTGTTTTGAGCAGCCTTGTAATAATTTATTTAACTAAATACACTTTGCGTCACAGCTCACTCGTACTTTGTTGGGCTTGGCTGCCGTCGTGAGTGGATTACTGTATCGTTTGCTTACAGCAGCGGTAATAAGTAGCAAAATATAGATCGCTGTAGAAATGCAAAATATTCCAAAAACCAAATTTGATACAGTAGTATCAAATTGACCAAGGTTATTATTTTATATTCACATATTTTTAATAGAATATTTTGTTTCGCTAAAAGTACGTAGGATTTATATATAAATATGCTTATAAGTCTTGGACTTTATGGAGTAACCTGAAGGTGTACTTCGATATCTGCTACTGGAACTCCTCGACGAATAGAATTACGTGTGCCGAGATTGTGCTCGTTATGTTAGTTATGACGAGACCTTACCCCGGACTTGACGAAGTGACCTGAAAGTGTACTTCGGTGAATGCTACTGGAACAACTCGAAGAGTTGAACTAGGTGTGCCGAGTTTGGCCTTGTTTTGTTAGTTATGATGCGGCCTTACCTCAGGACAGTGGAGAATTATTATTAAGGCAAACTAGGCACGTGCCTAGGGGCGCACTTCGGTGAATGCTACTGGAATTCCTCGAAGAGTAGAACTAGGTGTGCCGAGTTTGACATCGTTTTGTTAGTTATAATGAGACCGTACCTCCGGACGTGATAGAGTGACCTGAAGGTGTACTTCTGTGAATGCTACTGGAACTCCTCGACCAGTAGTACTAGGTGTGCCGAGTTTGGCCTCGTTTTGTTAGTTATAATGAGGCCTTACCTCCGGACTTGATCGAGTGACCTGAAAGTGTACTTCGGTGAATGCTACTGGAACTCCTCGAAGAGTAGAATTAGGTGTGCCGATTTTGGCCTCGTTTTGTTAGTTATGATGATACCTTATCTCCGGACTTCATAGAGTGATCTGAAAGTGTACTTCAGTGAATGCTACTGGAACTCCTCGAAGAGTTAGAATTTACTTTTTTAGTTGTCACCAAAAAGAATCTGCTGCCCATCTCCTGTTTCAATTTCCCTATGTTGCCTTTTACGACACCCACGGGAATAAGCACTCTAAATATAATCCCCTAGTTTTATCCTCGTAATGGACAAATTACGTCTTTAATGTTTCTCTCAATTTAAGTTTCTTTTTCACATTATAAATGAACTAAATCTAGTTCGGGCTGTCTTATGTGATTTGACAGCTCGTAAACTTATTATAAACAAGTTCACGAGCTATTATTCATAAATCAAACTTGTATGTTAGTCACAATATCTCATTTAGCAAACAAATTATCTTCAGTGTGTCGTCATGAGGAAAGTAATTTTATTTTCTTCATATTCGCATTCTGTGAAGTCTTTTTCAAAAGATCATAAGATATTGATCCGGGCAATAAAAGAAGTTCATGTGGGGATATGCAGCAAGGTTCTCGAGTAGCCGTCTCATACCGGTAACCGAAGTTGAGGGCGGCCCTCCACTAGATGGTGTGACGACCCAACAAGAGTTGCGGGAAGTCGATAGATAGAGGCTAGGAACGTGCTTTGTTGCATTCCATAAGGGAGGCCTATGTTAAGCAGTGGAATTGTGATGGGCTATTATGATGATATTTATTTTATGATATTATTTATTTATTTTTGTTGAAGAGGGGGACGCAAACGAGCATGCGGCTAACCTGAATTAATTAATTATTAAAGCTGTGGGGAAGGGGCTAAGCGCTCGCTGTAAATTTCACAGTACGCGAGCAAATCGTGTTCGATCCGCACCGCAACCAATTAACTTCTTAATTGCAATTTAAGTGCTGATTTACCTCGTGCACGACGGTGACGGAAAACATCGTGAAGAAACCTGCATGTCTGAGAAATACTAAAATTCTTACTTCAATATAAAATATTAAGAATAACTCAAAAAATATTAGTCAGATCTCAATCAAATTAATACAGGACCACATGAAAAGCACCAGCTTTCAAATAAAAAATCATCGAAATCGGTTTACCTCAAAAAAAGTTATGAGGTAACACACATAAAAAAACATTCAGTCGAATTGAGTACCTCCTCCTTTTTGAAGTCTCGCCAACACGCAATGGGGCAGCGCGGCGAACAATTCCTTGCCCTAAAACGAAAAAAAGAGAAGAGGCCGGTAGTCAGCAGTGGGTCATATATAGGGTGTAACTTTAACTTGAACTAACTTGTATGTCAGACATAAAATTCCCGTTCTTCACTTATCCGCTATAAGTTCTGGATCTTGCTATATTCATTATTGAGAGTACTTACCTACAAAGTAAATATGGAGAATGAAAGCTTAGCAAAGAGTTAACACTTTTCTGTTCCTGTAGAGGTCCATTAGTCCAAGGTTTATCCAAAAGTGGAAAGAAAGAACAGCTCCAATTTTGAGGATAACATGCTGGATTCTTCCTTATTCCAATAAATTTGACATAAAAAAACTGTCGTTTACGTCCCACTGCTATGAACAGGCCTCCCTTAATTTCTGACAGGTTATTATTGCAGGTAATAGTCTGCCGTGCTGCCCCAATGCGTGTTTATGGAGTTTACGTGTCCTACTCGTAGAATTTATTTTTTAATATCTTAGACGTACTACTTTATTCACATTTTAATTCACCACTGAGCATGTGTTATTTCAAAATAAATTAATTTCTTTTGTAAGTTATCCAAAATTATTATGAAATAAAAAGACTGAAGAAATTGGATCGGTCTTAAACTGCATAATTTCCTTAACTTATGTACAATCAAAACACGTAATAATTCGAGCCTACTCCAACATTTAAACAACGCGACATGCGAAAGGTGTGCCACGGTAACTAATTGTCGTAATTACATTTATCGGATTATTTTCCGAGTAATTGTAGCTAATTCTAGAACCGTGTTTTTGCGTATTACTAATATGAAGTAACGGTCAGAGTTACTGGCTACATCGCCCTAGATCCCGGATTCGATTCGCAGTCTGAACCAAAGTATGCTCCAGAACACAAATTTTTATTCCCCGAGTTTTTGCTTTCACCTTCACATTGTAGGCAATGATTTTGATTTATTATATGCAACTACTATACTACTATATAAGACACCAACATCGTATACTAATAATATTTTTCTTCCAAATTCGTTCCATCACAGTTGCGAGGGCACTGCGATCATCAACCTGGCCAGCAAGCGTAACAATTAACACGAATCCTCCCTACAATAAGGGAGGCCCGTGTCTAGCGACTTGTGGACTTTTACAGACGAATAAATAGGAAGAGGGAAAACATTTTCCTTCGTGATAGACTAGCTCCTTTTCTAGGAACTTATCAAGAATTATCCCACTTTCTTTCTTATTTTTTTCTTCATCGTAAAGTGCACCGTTGTCTACCAAATATAAAAGAACCAGTTTAACAACAGGCAATAACCCAAATTTCTCACCAAAATTCGTGTCATGACATTTAATAATATTGTTTTTTCCAAAATTCATAAATTAAATTTTTGCATTATTTTTACTGAAAATTGTGGTTACTTAAGCAATAAAATTAGAATTTAATTTAACAACGTTCTAGCCCTCCTTGGCTGGCTGGAATTTAATTACGAAATACTCATTTGCATAGAATAAGATGAGGTTTTAATAAACAAGTAATAGCCTTGTATTTTTTTGTACTGACGTATTATTTAATAGTTTTAAACGTTTCACTAGATGTTAGGACTCCTTTCTCCTTTCCTGCCGAGAAGTCCGCCTGGGTAGGCATTTCTGCCTCTTACATATTTCTGCCGCCAAATAGCAGTGCTTGCACTTCTGTGTTTTAATCTGAAGAGTATTGAAAGCAATATTATAGTTCCAGGCTTTGAGGTATTTCATTTTAATCCTTAGAGTTGACAATCATCTCTCTCTGGGCATCGAGATGCATTGTCACCTCTCTCGGAGCTGCAGTAACCACTAACAATCAGGTGGACTGTAATTTAAAGTACAAACATGAGCAGCAAAAAACAACCCGCTTCTTCCATCGCCTTTGTTGGATAAAAGTAAGAAAATTACATTTACTGATCTAATAAAAACATTGCTTTGAAAGCACTATCTATTACAGATGTATCTTATATCAAAACTCGCGTATAATAAAACCATGCCTTACTTTAAAATACTCATAGAGCAATCTAGGTAAAATTAAAATAATTTATTGATTATTACTTACTTAATAATATAAGAACAACTCAAAATCTGATACCATAAGTTTTCAATCTCACGACAATGTAAATTTTAATACTTTTTGTTGCTGCGAAAGTGAAAATTATGCCTACTGCCCAGTTCCTGTGATAGATAATGTAATGATATATATGTATTCTATCAGAAGAACCCCCACGTAATACTGGAGTGAAAGTCTCATCCAAATCCGTTTGCAGGTTTTTGCGTGATGCGTGTGCAGACAGACAGACAGACAGACTAGGTTCCCAAAAAAGACTGTTTTGGTGTCTATATTATTATCATAGTATTTCCCAATTAAAATGTCAAAAAAATATTCAATGTACAAAAATCGTCGTGTTACATATTTGTAATAGTATTAGATTACGACGATCCAGATTAATTTTACAACATTACTACTAAGTAGCACACACAACACAATGTATGAATACATATGTCCGAAGAGTCAACGTCAAGCTGAAAACGGCTGATATATATTCAGGAAAGGTGGTCACAGTTATCAGAATGTTGGTATTTCGACAATTGAAAAGTCATCATCATCGTCATCGTCGTCTTCGTTAAAATAATAATAATCATCATCAACATCGTTTTCGTATTCATCATCATTTTCATTACCAACCTTATCAAAGGTATAAAAGACTAGTTCGTTTAGGTTCATTCTGCATTTACAGTTATATTATATAATATTTTTTTATTATAATTAATAGAATAAGGCATTACTCTGCGGAAATCCATTATATTAAAGTTCGAAAAATTTACTTTGCCATTAATTTATTGAGCGGATATATGCAAAGTAAAACTTTAATATTTTTTTATTGTTTCGACAATTGAACGGTCAAGTAAAGTTGCTTACAGTAAAATTATAAAATCACTCATCTCGAAAACGCTGTAATTATGAAAGCGTGTACGCCTTAAGAGAAATAATTTAAAGTTCCGACGGTGAAAATGCCGTATTTTGTAATATTTTTGTCTGGATGCTACTGTGATATAAACGTGGAGTACACTGAAAGTTTTGCAAAACTCATAAATAAAACAATTAAAAGTTTACATAAACTTTCATATTAACTGCTTTTAATTTTTATTGCTTTTATATTAACTGCTGCTGCTCAAAGTATTCTACATTATACATTTTTAAAACTTTTTCATTCGTTTAAACGATTTTTGAAAACATAAGGACCATTGGTCTGCTGAGGACATGTTTTTCACGTTCTGGTTGAAAGCTATCACGGCTCATTCTGGCACTGTATGTGTCAAACCTCTCATCAAACATTAGATTTTTGGGAAAATAAAGAAATAGCATACAGCTATATTATGGTTGTAGCATGAATAGGTCGGCTACACCAGGGAAGGACCACGCTCTCACAGAATACTCGCGTTAAATAGCAGCTTAATGCTGGAGATCCCTTTTAACTGGAAACGAGGCATTCCACCTAAGTCCTCAGGGGTGACAACGCGTCCGCATTTTGATTCTTAATCGAGTATAGATGAAGATGTCTATCGATCGCAGCATCCACTTACCATCAGGTGGACTGTATACTCGTTTGTCACGCTTATTCTATAAAAAATCGCATGATGCGAGGTATGGACCGGATGTGGGATGGTCAAGAGCTCCACCATCTTAAAAGCCAAAAATGACTTTATCTTATTCGCGATGTGCCCCGAAGCATTGTCATGATGGGTTGGAATGCGATTTATCGGTTGTTTTTCCCTTTTTTAAAGACAGCGGGCAAGCTAATGATGATATACCAGGCAGCATTAATTATCTGGGAGAAAATCTTTATCTTTTTGTGCACGCTTCTTGCCTGCATCAAGTTTGCTGATTTGCTGTCGCCTGCGAACGCCCATTCCGAAGACTGATGTTTACTTTCCGGAATGTACCAATACATTATCCATGTTTTATTTCCTGTCACAATGTCATACACAGAATTTGAACGTCCGTGATTATATTTTAACAACATTTTTTACACTAATCAATTCGAGCCTATATTTTTTTATCTGGGGTGAGTTTATGGGGAATCCAGCAACAAAAAAGTTTTCTAACTTTTAAATTTTGATGTAATTTTATTTGAATTTGGCTCATACCAATACCCAAAGGTCCTCAAATCTCCTCATAGATGATGCACCGGTTTTCTTTAATTAGTTGTCTGGCAGTAGCCATATTTTCCTCAGTGATTGTAACTGAGGGTCGATCTTCACGAATTTCATAATACGCACTTACCACCATAAAGTCTTACGGTGCTCAAATAAAGTACTTTCCTCCCAAAAGTATTTTGAAGACGAGCATAGCAATCTTACGGAAAGAGTGAACTTTTAAAATCATAAAAAATACAACGCTCTAAAGTATTTTCACGTTAATTTAATTTCTGATAGGGATGACGAATTTCAACTTATGATAAAAAACAATGGACACGTGACTTCACGCCTTTTTTTTAAATCAAATGAGGTTTTATGTTTAAAAGATATAACATTCGGAAAACAAACATTTACGAGCGGCCAGGAGCGCAGAAATTTTAGAATGCCCTATATACAAGGTATGTAGGGTAAGTAGTAAATACAAAGATATTCTAAAAAGAGTAGACTGTAGAATGTAAAACGTTAGGCAAGGCTTGCGAATGGATATTTAAACCTGTGTGCCTAAACAGTGGCGACGAAAAAATTACGACCCTTTTTACTGGAAACGAGGCTTTTAATCTTATCCAGAGAGATAATTAATGCGGCATGGTATACCAGGCAGCATTAATTCTCTGGGAGAAAATATTCATCTTTATGCCCACGCTTCTTGTCTGCATCAAGTTTGCTGGTTTGCTGTCGCCTGCGAACGCCTATTCCGAAGACTGATGCTTACATGTTACTGATAGAATGACTGAATATGAATGATTTGAGCACCGGGAGGGCGACCATCTGTCCCAAGGAGGTGGCGGATTTATCTTCCACAAGTCTCTCGTTAACAACGTTGTAATGTTAATGGGTCTACTATTCAATGCAAAACTAGGCACAAGAGATAACGGTGAGCTGAAGGTAGGGAAATTCGAAATAGGGCCACGGAACCCAAGGGGCCAGCAGCTGGCCGACTTTACGGAGAAGGAGGGACTCTTTATGATGAACTATTTATTCCAGAAGCGGCCCCACAGGAAGTGGACCTGGTCGAGCCCCGACGGTTCGACAAAAAATGAGTTTGACTTCATTATGACGACTAGATGGCAAATGTTCAGTGATGTCTCAGGGATCGCGAGGGTGAAAACTGGTAGCGATCACCGAATAGTTAGAGGAACACTAAACCTAAACTTTAAGTTGGAGAGGTCTCGTCTAATGAAGTCAACGCTCCGTCCCCCTCGTACTCTAATCCAAAATTCCGAAACCTTTCAACTCGAGTTACAAAATCGTTTTCAGAGCCTAGAAGACTGCAATGCAGTGGACGATATGAATGATAAGCTCGTGGAAACTGTCAATGTAGTCGAAGCTAAGTTCTGCAAGACCCGCCGCAGAAGAACACAAAAACTCTCCGATCACACTCTTAATCTCATGACTGTTAGACGGGAAATGAAGCTACAGTTTTCAACAGATTTGACAGCAAACAGGCAACTGAACCGACAGATCTCCAAATGCATGCGGCGGGACTAACGCAACTTCAATACAGCTTGTATTGATCGAGCGGAACCAAGGCTCCAAAGTATTTGCCAGAAATCTGTCTGCCAGAAAGAGCCAACTGTCAAAGCTGAAGACCAAGTGGCAGCATCGTTTCCGAGTCCTGAGATTTTGAGTGAGATTGAGAGGTTCTATGGGCAGCTGTACACGTCATCGGTGGAGCCACATGCAAGTGTGAGTAACGATCCAAGAGCAAGTCTTCCAAGTCAAGGCCTCAGGCGAGGATGGAATTACAGCGGAGGTTCTGAAAGCAGGTAGAAAACCGGTATTTGAAGTCCTTCAGAAGCTATTTAATTCCGTCCTCTATGGTGGGACTACTCCGGAGGCGTGGAACAGAAGTGCGAAGGTTTTGTTCTTCAAGAAAGGCGACAACGCTCTCTTGTGAGGCACTTTTACGTGCTGTTTTCGAGAGTCATTACGAATAGTCTCGCACGCAGACTCGACGACTTCCAGCCTCCCAAACAAGCCGGTTTCCGAAAAGGCTTTAGCACCATATACCACATACATACCCTTCGGCAAATTGTACAGAAGAGTACAATCTGCCGCTTTGTCATGCTTATGTGGACTATGAGAAAGCCTTTGATTCCGTCGAAATTTAGGCGATGCTGCAGTCCCTTCAGTGGTGCCAAGTGGACTGTCGGTATATCGAATTGCTGAAGTGTTTATACAGTAGGGCAACGATGGCAATCCGAGTACAGAACCAGAGTACGAAACCTATCCAACTGCAGAGAGGTGTAAGACAGGGTGACGTAGTATCCCCGAAACTCTACACCGTTGTCGATGGATGCAGGTGGCTCAGGACCGTGCTTTGTGGCATTCCTTGGGGGAGGCCTATGTTAAGCAGTGGAGTTGTGAAGGGATGTAATAATGATGATGATGAACATTTTAAAACTTTTTAGTGACTATCTATGCTTTGTGCGACTGTTTGACCACATACTATTTATTGTTTTACATTAGCCTTAGAGTAATAACATGCATATGCTAGTGCTTACTCATTGGCAGTATGATCGCGAACAATGTATGTTTTATTTAATTTTATTCAATGTATTTGTAACACATATTATATAATACAAATTGTAGCTTTCTGCACTCCTTCTCTATATAAAATTCAACTATATCAACCACCCCCGTGCACGAAAAACGCATAAAAATGGGTACAAAGTATTCCCTTCACGTATTATCTTTGAAAAAAAAAATAGGTTTAGGTAAAATGATCACCATCACAATGCTTCGGCGCACATCGCGAACCATATAAAGTCACTTTTAGCTTCACATCCTCACACACATCCTTTCAGCTTGATCATTTGTTGCTCAACTAGCAATGTATTTCCAATTTTAATATTAGTAATTAGCAGTAGAAATACTTTTTTTTTTATAAGGAGATCGTTGTCTCCATTAACCTTCTACCAATGGCTTAAATCTATTAGAATTTACATAACAACAAACAATATCTTACACACCATGAGTTGTTAAAATATATAACATACAACTAACTGGCTCGGCAGACATTGTTCTCACCTTTCAGTAGGTGGCGTGGTGAGACTCCAAATTCGCTCTGGAATTTTTGCACGAACACTGAAACTGAAATGACACGTTTGTCGTTTCAAGCCATAAATATAGAATTTGTTAATGACATAGCGCCACCTAATAGATCCTAGCATAGCTATGAAACATTGTCTCAACAATACAATTATAATATTGTGTGTACACGATTTCTGGAAAACGCAGCAATGATAAAAAAATTAACACGCCTATTAAAATGTTATCGACATGAAAAATTCAGAGGACAGCTTGATATTTTACTTACTTAGGTACAATGTAAAAAATAAATAAGTGAAATAAGTACGTATCAATTCTCATCATCATTATTATCATTAACATATTTTGTTAAAGTTCATAGCTGGACACGGGGCTCTCCTGTTGTAGGAAGGAATTGTCTTGTCACACTTAGAACGCAGTCTGCCGCTGCTTCTCGTCGCCGGTCTGGGTATTTTACGCCTGACGTAAGCGAGATGCTTATATTATCATCTCCGATAAATGCGATAAGAAATTTTGAATTGTTTTTCTAATGCTGAAGTGTAAAACGAATTTAACGTCCACCTGCAACCAACTTCAAAGAAATAGCATTGCATTGTTACTTCTGCTGACTAAGATGAAATGCTTCACAGCCTATAATTTTATTGGCCCTCTATGCACTTCAGACCGGAACACAACAGTGTAAGCACTTTTAAGCGGCAGAAATAGGTAAGAGGGTATTACTTAGACGGACTTCTTGGCAAAAAAAGAGTTCTACCACCTAGAAATATTATGTCCCGTAGTCGCCTCTTACGACACCCACGGGACGTGATGGGGTTATGGATTTACTTACACTCTACTAATCTTATATACCTATATTCTTATTCACTCTTTAACGGATATACCGAAACTGTCAAAGCAAATAAATAAAGTTGGCTTCGTTCCATTAGTAAAAGTTATATCTACGCCCGCTTAATAGTTACAGTTTATGCTTGTACAGTGTTTTATTTGCATATAAAGTTGTGCGATTTTGAAATTTAGCTTAAAATAAGTATTAATTCCCTTTTTACTGCATATTTTCTTAAAAAAATCGAAACCTGTTTGGGGAATAAGAAATGTAATGACGCACTTTTAAGATCTCCGGCGCTTGATAAAATAAACGAGGTCACAGCAAAATTCTTAAAAAGGCAACAAAGGCTAAATATATGTAGAATACATAGAAAATTTGTATGCAATTTATATTGGAATCATTTCTATTTACGAATATCTTTAAAACAGTATAGATAGATAGATCGATAATTCTTTATTGTATACCAAATTTGTTATGGAGAAAGAGAATTTTAATAGCAAAGCTTGTGGTCTCCGATCCTGGACTGTAAAAGGATGCTGGTTGAGAGAAAGGGCGTTCGTTAAAGAAATTGCACGCCTACCTTGTCCCCGCCACCCTCGTAGATCTTCCACGCTCCGGAGGCGGGTTTCAACAAGGTACAGACAACCTAATACTTCGTCCTTTCTTTTGCGGACACAAAACTTTACTAATCACCAATCTGATCATATATTGTCTATATATATAAAAGGCAAACCTGACTGACTCATCTATCAATTTTGCATACAGACAGTTGTAATGACGTAGGCATCCGCTAAGGATTTTTGAAAATTCGTCCCCTAAGAGGGTGAAAAAGGGGTTGAAAGTTTGTATGGGGAAACAAGATTAGTTAAACTATTTTATTCCAAACTTCACAGGAGTACTCCTATCAATAAATGAGTAAGCAAGTGTTTCAGGCTCTTTCAGAATTCAACCCCTAAAAGGTGCAAAAGGGGTGACAAATTCCGAAAATCAACATGGGTATCGTTTTTATGGTTTATCGGGTTGCTGATTATGAAAACAACAACTATTTCAAAATCCAACGTAGCAGACGGGAAATACCTACCATCATCCCCTGTGGGGGTGCGATGTGGTTGAAATGTCAATATGGGTGTCGTTTTATGGTTTTTGAGTCGTAAATAACGTAAATAATATTGATAAATATTTTAAAATTAATTTATTAGAATAGAATAGAATATACTTTTATTGGACAAAACATAAAACAAAATAGACAAGAAGTTTTGTACAAAAAATTTGCACAAAATTACACCTGAACAAAAAAATACTAATTTAAAAATTAAAAAACAATGAAAATAAACAACCAAAATAAATATATTTTTTTACAAATTAATAAAATGGCTAAACCAAAATAAATACTTAGGTACCTACCTATTTTGTATTGATCTTCAAGTTCCAATCACTACCAATAGATGGCGTTGGTATCGTTTTAGAACGCGGTAACGTTGTGTTTTTTCGAACTAATATAAAGTGAATGGTTAATGAGCGCTTCAACGGCTTGCGCCGTCGCCCCCGTGCGGTCGTGTGCTTGCGGAGTCCGCCAGCTGACCGAGCACCCGTCCCCGTACGGGTCTTCTCCCTGAGACAGTTCAGTCGAGGAATAGAAAATGTCAGTCCCGTCTCGTCCCCCTCAGCTAGCGCCGCCGCCCCCGTGTGGTTGTGTTAGCTGATCACGCTCCCATCACCGTACGGTTGAGAGTGCCCTCCCAAGCTCCCAGTCCCCACACGGTCGAGTTGCCTTCCCGCCTCGGCTAGCACAGCCGCTCCCGTGCGGTTGTGCTAGCTGTCTCACCGTCCTCGTACGGTGGGAGCCTTCCCGTCTCCGTCAGCCGCCCCCGTGCGGTTGTGTTATGCGCCCGCGCTCACCGTTGAACGATGAGTGCCTTCCCTTCCCGCCTCAACTAGTGCCGCCGCCCCCGCGCGGTTGCGCTAGCAGTCAGTGCTCACAGTCCCCGTACGGTGAGTACATTCTCGCTCATGCGGCTCCCACTCCATCACTCCAGCACCGCGGCACTTTTTTTGTTTGTTTACCCGCACTTCCGCCCCCGAGCGATTGTGCCCCACGCCTCCCTCTCCCCGAGGGAGGTCGTCTCCAATTCGGCGATAAAGCCTTCGGGCTAGAACCGTTCTCAGGTGGTGTTTAGTGGGCAGGCACTTCTTCAAAGTGAGTCCCACATAACCACGCAGCCGGCTGCGTGGTATGCTATTAGCATTTACCACCTCCCTCCCCTGCTTCCGGAGGGTGTCCTTGCATTGGGTGCAAAAAAAAGAGCCCTTCAACCTGTACCACATAAGGTACCTATTCACTGTTAACGGATATTTGACAAGACTTCGACTTTGTTTGCTTGCTTACGGTTTAAGATTTGCTTCGTGTTTCGGATTAGTTGTTTGATTTTGTCTTTCTTACAACCACTGTTCAAACTTGGAATTCGATTTGCTTTGTGATTAGGTATTGTTGATAGAAGTATTTTTTTCTCACTGAAAAAATGACTACTGAAATTCTTAATATTAAAGGAAAAATGGAAGAACATACTGTCGTCCCCAATATAGGTGACGGCGCCTGTTTGTTTCGTGCTCTTTCATTTTTAATGTACGGAACCCAAGAAAATGCGATGATGTTGCGTTCACAAATTGTTAGATTTGTGGTAAATGATTGGCCTAGGTTTTCAGTTATGACCCACGACAGAAATGGCGATAATTATTCAACAGCAAATGAATATTGAGCCGATATGTTAAAAAATTAAACTTACGGTGGACTTTGTGAATTGGTAGCTGCAGGATTAATATTTCCGTTTCAGTTTGAAGTATATCGAAATGGTCTGCAGAGCCCGGAAGAGATATCTGTCCAGTACGGCGATTACCATTTAGTCATGATTAATCTAATGGACATTTTGACGCCTATCTGCCTATTGTTGCGAAGAAAATTACACAACGTCGCATGGAGGTACCTGTCGAAGGTAACTGTTACATCTTTTGTAAACAGTGAAATATCATCTCCAACCAGCGGAACAGATTATTCTGTATCGTCGACATTAAAATATGAAAAAAAGAAAAATAAACGAAGGTCGAGATTTACTAATTACAGAAGTAAAAGTCACTTAAAAAGTGCACAAGAAAGAGATAGGCAGAACAAGCCAGATTCAAATCGTAAAGCTGTGTCCGCTTATCAGAAGAAAAAAATCCCGATGCACACAGGCAAGCTGTTGCAAATTATCAAAATGCGAATCTACAAGTGCGTAGAGCAATTCAGTCACGGTATGAGGAAAACATTACACTGCGTTTATGGAAAAACAAGGTCCATTCCACTATGGAGTATGACCCTGATATTGCTCATAGAACTGACAGCAATGTAGCCTTGGGTTCTATGACATACAAGTGTCAGTAGTGCAATGCGCTGAAATGGAAGGATGAGACACCTGGTATATGTTGCAGCGCTGGAAATGTGCAACTTGATCGGTTGAAACAACTGCCTAAACCACTCTTTAGTATGATTAATGATCTACACCCAGATCATGAACATTTTATGGGTAATATTCGTAAATATAATGCCTCTTTCCAGATGACTTCCTTTGGCGGTAAACAGGTAACAGCAGATGGTTCTTCACCGGCTTTTAAAGTACAAGGCCAGGTCTACCATTTAATTGGAAGTATATTACCAGAAGCCGAACATGATGCTCAGTACCTTCAAATATATTTAGTAGGTGAAGATGATCGAGAAGCAAAGATTTGATGTTCTAAATTTCCTAACTTAAAGCCAAATTTAATCAAACAATTGCAGAATATGCTGCATCAAGTGAACCCGTATATAAAAGATCTGAAAAGTGCCATTGATGAAGCCCCTCCTTCAGAGTCATACAAAGTTGTCATACATGTTGATAAAAACCACCAGAAGAACATACGAGAGAACAACCTCGTAGAGGTAGGTAGGTACAATGCACCAACTACAAATGAAGTGGCCTTAGTGTTAGTGGATCAACAATTTGATCGAAGGGACATCATCCTCGAGAGCCGAAGTAATTCACTTCAGCGTATTAGTGAGATACATTGAGCATATGATGTGCTACAGTATCCATTGATGTTTTACTGGGGGGATGATGGGTATTCAATCAACATACCACAACGTGATTCCACAACTAAGTTGCCGCTTAATAAAACTGTCTCTTCTGCAAGTTTCTATTCGTATAGAATAATTATTAAAAAGGAGAAGATAACTATTTAGTCAATTATCGTGCCCTTTTTAGTCAATATTTGGTGGATGAATACGCCAAACTAGAAAAAGAGAGATTAAATTATATCAAAAATAATCAAGCCAAATTACGTGATGATAGTTACATCCATTTAAAAGATGCTATTGGACGACAAGACGCAGAAGCCAACCAACTAGGATAAATGGTTGTCCTTCCATCATCTTTTACGGGGGACCTAGGTATATGCACGAAAGAACACAGGACGCTATGACCTATGTTAGGAATTACGGCCGGCCTGATCTTTTTATCACTTTCACATGCAATCCTCGCTGGGACGAGATAAAAGAGCAATTGCTTCAAGGACAACAATCTCATGATAGACACGATATAATTTTGAGGGTGTTTCGACTAAAGGTGAAAAAGATCATGAACTTATTGACAAAGGGCAAAATATTTGGTGAAGTGCGATGGTATATGTACTCAACGGAATGGCAAAGAGAGGTCTTCCGCATATTCATATTCTTTATGGTTTCACAAACGTATTACTTCGGATCAAATCGACAATATAATTTGTGCTGAAATACCGCATCCCAAACGTGACCCAGGGCTTCACGAAATCGTTAAATGTAATATGATACATGATCCATGTGGAACTTTAAATTAAAAGCCACCATGTATGAAAGATAACATGTGCAGTAAACGATACCCCAGGCTCTCATAAGGAAACTCAAACTGGTGAAGACAGTTATCCGCAGTACAAGAGACATTTACTAGATGGCGGTGGTTCTCTGTTGATATCAAACAAATATTTTTTGAATACGCTCAAGGCGGCTTTGTAAACATTAAACTTAGGAGAAAAAGAGTCTGCTGGTGGATTTGCGAATCTCCTACTTGAAATCGGCAACGGTGATTACCCGATAAATGACGGAATGATAACCATCCCTGATAATTTGTGCACAGTTGTATTTACGTTACAGGAGTTAATATCCAAAATATTTACTTGCCTTACTACGCGCGCACTCCACATCAAGTAGCCACGATCTTTTCACTGTGAGTTTTATCGCAGCTTTAAAGCGCTTCCTATCGCGACGGTGTCCCGTGAAATGCCTCTACTCTGATCGTGGAACAAATTTTGTAGGCAGGCGATTTTATCTACAAGACTTATATATTGAATAAAACTATTTTTACGGATTTTATCGCGTTTAATTTTACTAATTTGATTCCCGACGTTTCGGTGCTTTATGTTAACCCACGGTCACGGGGACTGAGGTGTTTGACGTCCCAATGTCATAGTTAGCCCGGCTACCTTCAGTTTTTGAATATTAATTTTGGTCTGATCTACGCAGAATGAGCTTACAGTATCTTGAAGTCTTGCAGTGGTATGCTTGGGTTTGGATTTAATTTTGTTAGTTATAGGATCCCAAGCAGATGGCAGCACCCATCTTTCTTCGCTATTGAAATTAGGAGCGTGTTTCTTAACTTCAATAGCCTCGCGTATCATCCTTCGTAGGAATCGGTGTTCTTTGCGAGGATTTGTGGTCTATCAAATCTGATGTAATGGCGGGGACGATCTTGAACATGTTCACAGACTGCAGACTTCCCAGAGCGTCGGTGCTCACGTCAGCATTATGTTTTAAAAAAATTAATATTCAAAAACTGAAGGTAGCCGGGCTAACTGTGACATTGGGACGTCAAGCTCCTCAGTCCCCCCCCGTGACCATGGGTGCTGTAAAGCACCCGAAACGTCGGGAATCAAAATTAGTAAAATTAAACGCGATAAAATCCGTAAAAATAGTTTTATTCAATGTGTAGTGTTTGCGTAAATATAAGAAATCATTAAGACTTATATAATTTTATCACAAAGGAATACCGCCCGCGTTTAAAAGAAGAATTGGCCGAAACTCACATTGAATTTAAGTTCATAGCGCCTGCCGCCCCCCACATTTCGGTGGTTGTTGGGAGAGTATGGTAAAATGTGTAAAAAAATCATATTTTTAAGGTTATTAGACAGCAGATCCTTGCGTATGTGGAGTTAATCACAGTCCTTGCTCAAATAGAATTTTTACTAAACTCTCGTCCTCTCACTGTGCTTAGCTCCGATCCAGCTGAACCGACGGCTTTTAAACCCGCACATTTTTTGAATACGTTACCATTTCACTCTCTACCTGCGCCTTATGTGGAATCTTCGCCAATTAATTTGTTTCAACCACACGCACTCTTAGATAAATTGGTCCAATCCTTTTGGCGTCGTTGGAGAACTGAATATCTGCATTAAAGTCCAGAAATGGACTCAATCCTCGGTTCCCGTAAAGGTGGGCACAGTTGTCATAATTATAAATGATAACTCACCGACCCTCTCCTGGCCTTTGGGAGTGATCGTAAAGGTTCACCCGTCTAAATACGGTATAGTTCGTGTCGCTACAGTAAAAACGGCAAGGGGTACACTCGTGCGACCAGTGGCGCGCTTGTGTCCATTGCCTACGCAGTAGTAAACTCTACATCTTACATCTTTTCTTTACATCTATGTATTATAATATATATTTATATTCGCTTAGCTTTAGATAGTATTAATTGTATTTATCGCATCATATTATTATTATCATTTTAAAGGCGACCCTTTAAGGGCGGGGGAAATGTTACCGCCACTTCTCATATTGAAATATTCTGCGTTTTTTTGGTCAATCTTATTGACGAATCAGATTTCCTCTATAATACCTTTCATTCATTCCTTCTTGCGACCGACAACCGGGTAGAAGAGGAGTCTAAGTAAAAACACGCCCGTAGTAATAGTAGCGCCAAGCATATTGTGTCACGCTCGCTATATCTATTTAATTATCATACACTTAAAATCACGGCCGTGAATTCTATCAAATAAGTGTAAATCGCGCAAAAAGAACTAGGAGTGTACCACGCGAGTGTAAACCTTCAAGTACGAAGAGAAGCTGCTAGCGTTCTCCAGGTGCGTACCTTGAGTTTTATGTGTCGGTTGCAAATTTCAACGAAATCCAATTCCAACTACCTATTACAGTCCACTTTATACCAATTTTAAACCACGCATTACCACGGGTGGTATAAGTTTCCATTCAATGCGGTTTTCAGCCAGCTCCTCATGAAGTCGAGGATTAAGCTCCTTATCGATAAATTTATAAAAATCTCTTAAATAAGAATGCGTGCCCACGAAACACGTCCCGTTATCTGTATAAAGGCAAAGACAAAAACATTGGCCCCCGACGAGAAAAAAGTCGTTTCAATGTGGCCATAAATGACACGGTACTCATGTGTCGCTACCTCTATATGCGTAGCGCGGGTTGTCAAGCATGTGAAAACACAAAGCCATGCTTTACGGCTTCTTATACCGCGACCACGAAGAGGCGTGTACTGCAATGGGCCTGCGTAATCACATCCCACATGAGTAAAAGCCTTTTCAGCTTGATTTACACGCTGACTAGGTAGATCAGACATGAGCGGTAAAACTGAACGCGGCTTAGATTTAAAACAAGTGTTGCACTTGTGTATAATGTTACGAATTATTCGTCTAGCAGCGAGTATCCAATATTTATTTCTAAGTAACGACTTTTTCATAAAGCGATGTACGTAAACTATTATCCGCAATAACTTGGGCCACGACGACACGCGCTGAGTACGGCGGACCTTTGTTCTAGTATATCTTCGATGGGTTTATTGCGATCAAAGGTATTGATAGGCCACTCAGAAGGACTACGTGAAGCCCATGGAGAATTGTTGTACCATAAATAGTGTTCGATAAGACTAGCCGGAGTAAGACCACGTGACAAGCAATCTGCTTGATTTTCGGAGCCTGCTACGTGATAGAACCAATTAGCGGGTATAAACTCGGTAAATGCTATGACCCGATTAGCGACAAAAGTTTGCCAACGATGCGGGGAGGAATTTATCCATGCAAGTACGATCTTAGAATCGCTGAAGGCGAATACATCTTTTACATTATAATACGGAGATATTCTGTCTAGGACCTTACGAAGCAATTTAGCTAACAACACTGCTGCACAGAGTTCCAATCTTGCGACTGAAATAATTTTTATCGGTGCAACTTTAGACTTGGCGTACACAAGTTGCACTGAGTATCGGGAAACACTGTGTACTTGTATGTAAATATCGCCATCATTCAATAAACGTTATTTTTGTTTTATATTCATTTGTAATTCCGTTCAAAAACAAATTTAGAACGTTTGTCTTTAAAAGTTACTTTTAAGACAATATCTGTAGTGTAATAGTTCCTTGCACACCAAATAACAGTTGTAATACAGTAGTTATACAGCCTCTTTTATGCTTTTACAGCTACTGTACAGCGCTATGTGCCAATTGTTTACTTATAAGAACTGTATAAGCGCTTATACTGCTTTTATACAGACAGAAAATACAGCCTCTAGTATAAAAACGAACTTCAGTCAGAATGTTATTGAATTAGATTCTTGATCGGCTACATTTTTATTAAGATTCTTTATTTTCTGATAATAAGCAAAAACGTTTCAATTAAAATAACTTTTAGTCCACCAAGTGTCGCACGTTCACTTCGTGTTGGACAAATACGCATGCAGCGGAGAAGGGAGCGCTAAAAGCTTCTTAACGCAGGAAATCCTCGCCTTTAAGAGTTGTCTACCAGTCAATGTAAGAAAACTGTATGTTAAGTGCGAAAAGATTTATAAAGTAAAGAAGTAAAGATCAATAAAATAAATTCAGTGTCCTTATAATAAGTTAATGAAATATAAGATACATATAATATTTAAATATTGTTATATATAAATTGTAGTGGTCGAAATATTCTTAAATTTAACTTTTAATTGTCTTTCAAGCATATCACTCTATTAAACTAGAGTTATTTTTATACCGTTCTTGATTTTTATGTACGATACCTAATAAAAATCAAATTTATATTATCGTTACAGTATATGACTTAAAGCTAAATTACTTCGCGACTAATTATCTAAACGCTAACATGTATATGGAAATTTCTACAACGGCAAAACCTATTTAACTTTTAAATAACATTGTAACTTTTATGGAATGAAACAGAAAATATTATGAGTTCTGTATATCGAACTTCTCTTTGTAATTTTAATGACATTTGTTTGACGTCAGTTGTAAATTTTAAAGTATTGCCATATGTGGTATTGCCTTTTTTATTGTATCGTGTTTGCACACATAAGGTCAAGAGGTCAGATTGAAATGAACAAACCTTTTTTATTTCAGGAAAAACTTTGATATAAAGAAATAATTTATTAGCTATGGCTTGCTGGGGTTTTGAAGATAATTTTAACAATAGAGTACACGCACTCATAAATACTACTGCAAGCGTAGCCCACTTGCGAATTATGTATTTTCCTAATTAGGCCAATAAACAATTAAACGCAATATATAATTACTAAACATCTTTATTTTTAATATATTGGCGCAAAAATCATTAAAACTTAGCTTCATATTTTATTTTTTAACAAAAACAACGGAACAGAGTAACTGACATAGCCCAAAGGATTAGTAAGCTGAAGTGGCAATGGGCCGGCCATATAGCTCGAAGAACCGACAACCGATGGGAAGAAAGGTTCTCGAGTGGCAGCCTCGTACCGGCAGGCGAAGTGTAGGGCGTCCCCCACTAGATGGAGTGACGACCTGGTAAGACATGCAGGAAGTCAATGGATGCAGGTGGCTCGGAACCGTACTTTGTGGCATTCCGTGGGGAGGCCTATGTTCAGCAGTGGACTTGTGAAGGGCTGTAATGAATGAATGAATGAAAAATTCTTCTAAACTTCTAAAATTATTTCAAAAACAAAAACTAAAGTCTTATTTTAAATTTAGAAAGTAATATTTATTAGTTTCTTTGTTTCTTATCATCTAATTTAACAAACAGTCAAATCGCTTCATATAAAATCACTCTGTTGCTACGCACTCAGGACACACGACTGCCTGATGATCGCTACAAATGCGTCGCATGTATTTGCTGCATTGTTTGCACGTACTGCAATCGCAAGCCCTGCTGCAAAAAACAACGACCAACGCATTCTCTAATAGGCATATTATATTGCTCATGTTGTACGACTTACGGTATCATCACAATATCATCGGGTATCATGGTATCAATATAAATTTGTGTAAATATCAATATGAATTTGTCGAATCAACGAGAATGTTCCAAACATCAGCGTCAAAAATAGCAAGTCCAACAGAGGAATATTTTCATCATCATCCTCTCCGGCTTCTTGTTTTGTATCAAACTGGTGAGGAAATCCTTGCTGTTCTTCGATACTTTGTTTGGCGAACCTTCACTCAAAACGTCATCCTCTTCGTTATCCTCTAGCAGCCATCTTTGTATTTATTCATAAGTTGTTTAAATTGCCCGCCATCGAAAAAATACCAAAATATAATAAATATTCAATCAATTGTCTGCATTACATTTGAAAGGAATAATATAAAAATAATATAATATTTACCTTAGTTTTATAAATTGTGCACTAAATAAAAAAGCTTCCACGAACGCGGGCTACAAACGTAGCCCACCGACATTACACCAGCGTTTCCGTATCGCGGGAGTCGACAGGCAACAGGCGGGAACGTGTATTATCATTTGAGGAATACACGAAACTTTGGCGCTGTGGCAAGCTTATTTAAAAAAATAAACGACTGTTTTATACGTAAAGTTACATAGCGCACGCATGCACGATAGTCTAAACATACTCAAAACCGCAGCAAAATTACGGATAAAAAAATAACAAAAAATGATATAGCATTACTACAAGAATATTTTCGCTTAAATATAGTTATAAAAGTTGCAGCCTACAAGAACCAAAGTGCACAACATATACCTTTCACTTCTGTTAAGGTTCTGGTACGGTTATTTTTTTATTTATTTACTTTTTAATTTATTTACTAAAAATGTATAATGTTCCTTATTTTATACTAGTCTATGCTTCATCGTTACGAAAAATCAAATCAGAGCCCTTATCAACCTTTTAGCTTTTGCCCGAAAGTTAGTGGTTTATTTATCACCAATTTATCAAAGAAAGGGTTTTAACTTAAAAAAAATTAAAATAACTGATGGCTGATTTAACGGCTAAAAACGCTGAGTTAAGGGCGTAATTTGAATTTGCACACATTGCAGTAAATGGGGAATATTTAAAGTAAAATTAATCTGTAAACCACTTGATATGAAGTATTGTTTTCCGCTAGCACATGCAAGTTTTGGGTGCGCGATACTCGCGAACAGTCTGCAACTGACCATGCAAAAAGAAGGGAGTGCCAAAATGAATACACGCCACTTTTAAAGTTTGACCCAGTACTGCATTAATTTATACTTTAATTTATACTTTAAAAAACGTTACCTCCACACTAGGATTTTCTCCTGTATCGTAGGGGCAGTTTACATACATAAATTTCACAAGGACAAACATCCAGACCCGGAACAATTATTTGTAGGCCATACAAATACTTGTTCCGTGCGGGATTCGAACCCGCGGCTCTTAGCGCAGCAACTCATTGCTAAGCCACTGCGCCACGGAGCCATCAAAATGATCGTTTGACATGGTAAACTATTTGAAATAATTGGAATACTTTCACTGTTTATAAGCAACACGGAGTGATATGGGTTGGTGGATTCCCTTACGCAACTGTAATACATATTGATGTAGCACGATTTGAGTTTGCTTGACCGGTGCGGTGTTGCAGCGTGGCCACGTAAAAATTATAAAAATAACAAGAACAACAGTAACAGTAGAACACAATAGCTGACCAAAAGCTACCAACTGAGAGCGATTCTTGGTTGTTTATTCTATTAATATTCTGAATGCATGTGCAACTACAAAAGTAATCGCTGCAATTTTGTTTATTCCATGTAGTGGCAGCGTAAGAAAATCCACTATCCCATATCATCCCGCGGGTATCGTAAGCGGCGATAGAGAGAAATGAATGAACAACTTAGAAAATAAAGAACAACCCAAAATATCCTCATAGGAGGCAATTTATGGGGAAGGCCTATGTTAGCGGTGAACTTGGCTGTAATGAATGAATGAAAAATTGAATAAAACTGTTTTACGGATTTTATCGCGTTTAAGTTACTATTTTAATTCCCGACGTTTCGGGTGCTTTACAGCACTCATAGTCACGGGGGACTGAGGTGTTTGACGTCCCAATGTCATAGTTAGCCCGGCTACCTTCAGTTTTTTGAATATTAATTTTGGTCCGATCTACGCAGAATGAGCTTACAGTATCTTGAAGTCTTGCAGTGGTATGCTTGGGTTTGGATTTAATTTTGTTAATTATAGGATCCCAAGCAGATGGCAGCACCCATCCATCTTCTCTATTGAAATTAGGATGTTTTTTAATCTCAATAGCCTCGCGTATCATCCTTGGTAGGAATCGGTGTTCTTTTGCGAGGATTTGTGGTCTATCAAATCTGATGTAGTGGCGGGGACGATCTTGAACATGTTCACACACTGCAGACTTCCCGGAACGTCGGTGCTTCACGTCAGCTATATGTTCTTTTACACGGGTTTTTATAGATCTTTTGTTTGTCCTATGTAAGAGAGACCACATTCACAATCCAGCTTGTACACTCTTGCATCTTGTAGAGGATATGACACTTGACGGATGGTAAAATTGACTAATCTTCTTCAGCGGCTTGAAGAATGTTTTAATGGAAGCTTATATATTATTTCGCTCAATATGTAGCCAACCTTGTCTGTGACCTCTGACATAGGGTAGTACAGCAGGCACACGTTCGACTGTGGCCGGCTTCACTCGGTCGCTGTGACGTAGGCGCGGGACCCGAAGCTTGTAGTCTTGCAATACTTGCTCGGCGTGCTGAAGCTCGGCGGCCAGATGTTTTCTGTCACAGATCCTCGTGCCTCTGAAACAAATATTTTCCCACGGTAACTAACTGTGATGGATGATGGTGCAATTCACCGTTTAAATAGCGGTTGGTATGGGTCTTTTCCTATACACAGTGTGACCAATAGTGTTATCAGATTTCGGATGACTAAAACATCTAGATGTTTTAGTCATCCGAAATCGAATTCTAGGAAAGCTAAAGAATTGTTTGCCTCTAACTCCATTTTATTTACTTAACTATTTTATTAACTGTATTTTAGAGGTTATGGAATTAAGGTGGTCTAAAAATGCAGTTACTTTGTCAGATGGTAAAATTGTGAAAGTATTGTCTACGTACCGCTTGTAGAATCTTCGAATTACAGGAGCAGTAAGAAGGGCTTTCTCCTCAAAGTCCTCCATGAATATGTCGGCGACTACGGGAGATACAGGTGAGCCCATAGTCACACCATTTACTTGCTTGTAGAATTCTTCCTTCCACAATAGATAGCCAGATGTGACGCAGTGTTTTAGTAATACTGCATATTCTCTAGGCATGTTGTTATCTTCTAGCTTCCTAGTTACAATTGAGATGCAGTCAAAAATTGTCAAGATGTTTTATCCTACAACGTACCTTCTAAGCTTTTCCTATCCAACTTTACCATATCCTATTCGTATTTTTGTTTCTTTTCCCATGATGGCAATATTATCAAATAAGCTAGGTCCTAGTATTTAAATATTTTCTCATGTGATGCCAATGTTAGCGATTGCATAAATATCATTTTATCTGATGTTCCGAGTTGCAACCCAACAGTAGTCGCATATGATGTGATGTGATATGCATTGTAACGTCTCACCTTGGTAATATACAACATTAACATATCATACTGAAAAAGCTATTTGTTCTTTTTTATCGAAATTAAAAATACCAATTGAGCAGCGATAGAAATTAACCTTAAATTAATAAAAGCTAAATACTTAAATATTGTAAATAATTAATTAAATAATATTCAAATAATTATTCATTATTCCTCACTTGAATTTTATCAATGATCTGCACTTTTACAGACACTTATTATCAACAGTAAATACATTTATTAATATAGTGTGCACGTATAAATTAGTTTATATAACAGCACAATTTAATACCACCGCGCGCGTTCATTGCTAAAATCAAATAGCGCGTGCTTATCCAGCTTCCTGTTACACACTTCCGTTCCTTTTCGAAATCACTCCACAGATTGCAGAAAGCGAGAGAAAAGATGTTACACATCAAAACTGGTTTACCAATCCGCCTGCCATGTGGCGGCTATGACAAATATTCTACCTATGAGGCAACCTATCGGAGGCCTATATTTTGCAGTGGACTTTGATAAGTTGCAATGATAAAGATGAATATTTTTCTCATATTTTAACCTCTGGAATCTGGAATAACGATTACTTAACATTTATTATTTTATCGCTTTTGTCATTTAATAATTTATTAATCACATAATTCACACATCAACAGAATCTAGGGATATTTTATATTTCATCAAATATGTATCTAAAACCTATGAAGAATTTATAATAATTATATATATATAATATATATAATTATTTTAAGGTCTTTAATAAAAAATAAAAAACATTTCGTATTTTTTGTGTTTTAAATAAAATTGTTAATTTTTTAATCGCCGTAGAAAATTAATATGATAAAAAACTTCATTTCTTCTTATAAAACTATTAATTTTATTTAAATTGAAAAAATCTTATAAAATTTAATTATTAATAATCAATATTGTTACCTCTTACAATAATTACACATCGACATCGATTGTTCATACTTAAAATTAAATTGTCAATGTCTTGCTGCGGTATGAGGTCCCATGTTCTTTGCAAGTGTTCGTAAAGTTGTAGTTCCGTCGTCAAATTTGGCGGGAAATCTCTGAAAGCTTTTCGTTGTAACATGTCCCAGGCATGCTCGATAGGATTTTAGTCGGTCGACTGTGCAGGCCAATCCAAAACTTGAATTTCGTGGTCTCGGAGAGCGACCGACACCAGACGCGCCGTATTGGAAGGAGCATTATCGTGCATGAGTAGAAATTCTGGCCCATTTGAATTCTGTGTGGAACAATAACAGGCTCTACTACCTCCTCGTGGTATTTTATGCTGCCTTAGATCCAAACGCGCTGGGTTGATCCGCCAAGACGAATTCCCGCTTTGGTATGTGTGGACCTCCAGAGCCTGTATTTGTGTATCTTTTATATTCAAATATAAATTTAAACGGCTTGGTACAGTCTAAGCATTTGGCTGCGGCACTCCGGAGTCGCGCGTACGAATTCCGAGTGTCTGTATTGTCTATAAATAATTGTTCCGGGTCTGAATGTATGTCCGTGTGCAAATTATGTAAGTACAAGACCTTCAAAATACAAGGGAACAGTTTATGGATTAAGGAGAATAATATAGAAATATACCGAAATTATCAAAGCTTAATACGAAACCGTAAACAGGAGATGGGCAGTATTATCTGTCTGATAACAATTTAATAATAAAAAAAAAATGCGGTTACCAACTTTATTGCCAAGCATGCCAACTATGGCAGATGTTTCCCCTGTCAGGCAATATTTTCATGTTCACCTGTGGACTTTTGATGATTTGAATAAGAGAATATACAAATTTATATATACACAGGATTTGATTGGTCTCCTTCAGTATTCCAGAAGCCATGAACATTATTAGGGGTTATATACATAACTCAGTAAAATGTGTTATATTACCATCTTGAATAAATAGGCCTTCTAGAGAAACCACTACGATATTTATGATTGTTACCTTTGCTCTCTCCTTAGGTTTACGAGCGACGATTTTATGATGTTTTCATAAAAGTTAAATCGTCTAGCTCTTTTATATTGTTTACTAGTTTTACTACTAGTTTGTATATTCTTTACTTGGAATAAATATCGTGTTTTTTAATAAAAATACATATTAAAGAAAATAATGCCTATTTAAAACAGCTTTCCCTAGGTTCTAGAACTCTGGGTACGTACCACCCTCTTACATATTTCTGCCGCCAAGTACAGCCAGACTATAATCCTGTGTTCCGGTCTGAAAGGTAAAAGAGCATTATTAGAAGCTGCGGGCATTCCATCTTGGTCCCCAAAAGCGACAACGCATCTGTAGACTTCTTTGTTTAGCGACAAAGGAAAAGAAACAGGAGATGGGCAGCAGCATCTTTCTGATAAGAAAATAATAAAAATCTGCGGTTAACAACCTGCTTGCCAAGCGTGGCGTATAGCAAAATCCACCACTGATTCTTATCTAGATGGATTCAACAAATCGTAGCTGGACAAAGCTTAAAAGGAGAAAAATGTCAAAAGAATTTAATTTAAAGTGACATCATAAATTTATTAAGAGCAACAGTCGTCTAGATTAAGAAAAATCGTGTCTTATTTACTTAAAAAGAAAAAGAAAATGTCCTCAGGGTGACAATATATTTTAATTTTTAATCGGATAGTGGTGGTTTTTAATCAGAGTACGTGTCTATGGGCTCAATCATCCGCTTACCATCAGGTGGACTATTCGCTCTATTTAAACCTTAAAGGCTCCGTGGCATAGTGGCTTATCAATGAGTTGGGGCGCTAAGGGCCGCGGGTTCGAATCCTGCAGAACAAGTTTTTTTATAGCCTACAAATAATTGTTCCAAGTCTGGATGTTTGTGCTTGTGAAATTTATGTTTGTAAACTGCCTCCACGATACAGGAGAAAATCCTACTGTGTAAGGTACGTTTTTTATTAAGATAAAAAATATAAACTAAGAAAAACTCTACTTTGTTTATAAAAAAAAAATACAGCCCCAATAATATAATGGGTTTTACTTGTTTGAAGGCATAAATAGCGAATTTCTATTAGAGCAGTGGTTTTTAAAAGTCTATATTTCTTTACTTATTTGATAGCATAAATTAAGAATATCTCTTACAGTCGTGGGTTTGTATCAAAACATGTAATATGTGTATTTTAGTTCATTTGAGATAACTGCAGTCGGATTAGTTTTTTTTAATTATTTCTAGCCTTTCTTTGACTTCTAGTACTTATACCTTGTATATTATTGTTATAAGTATTTGAAAAGCCTTGCAAGTATAGACGGTCTTGAAAAACACATGTTCTCGTAAAATACCTTAGGGACAACTTTCACAACAATAGTAAATTACTAAGTTGTGCGGCAATAAATAAAAGTGAGTTAAATTTACTGCAAGAAAAGTCAGTTTACTTCGGGTTCAATTTATTTTAACCGTAATAAAAATAACTAGCGATTTATCTCCGCTCGAACGGGTGCGATTGAGCAATATAATGTTAGTTTTTTGTAAGACTTGGTCACGAAACGCTATTATTTTCTACCTATCCCTATCGTTTCTTTATCTTTACGTTTGTAACATGCATGAATTAATTCTAAAACTTTCCTCGATAAAATCTTTAAATTATAGTGAAAACCCACCTAAATATATTGAATAATTTTAAAGTTTTAGGCTGAGAGCCACCACGCACGACCCGGAATTTGGTCCAAGGTTTTTAGAACTAAATATACAGTCGTCTACCAGCAACACATTATAAGAAATAAAATATTGTTAATATTATGTTGCGAGCTAAGATTATAATTATTAGTTTAAAGAGTAATGAGATTACTATTTTTATTATTATTACTTGCCGTGACCTTTAGTAAATGTGAATGAGTTATTAAAAAATTAGTTATTGTTTTTTTATAAAAACTGCAATGAAAATTATTATTTTCATAATCATGTATTTAGTAGGCGGTAGTTAATTGAAAAATGAAAAATAATAAGTATTGTACTTTGTACATTTACATGGTAGATGGAGTATAAAGGGGAATGTGTAAAATTCTCACCAAATACCAATTTTTCCTATACAGGGTTACTGGTTATTCGACCTATTCTTGCTAGGAGGTTGTAGGGGAGGTTATTACCGATGAATTAGACCATAAAGTCCTCGATCAAAAGTGAACCAGTTATGAGAAAAAATACATTTAATTTTTTTTTAATGTATCGAGGTAAGATGTTTTAAGAATTAATTAAAAAAAGTGTTGGCTGCAATCAAATTTAAATTTTTTTCTCAATTAAAAGACAAAATAAGCATTCATTATCAACACCAAAACTAGAACTGTCTGCCTACATTAGAAAATACCAGACGGAAACATCATAAATTTTAATCATTTTAATTAAAGAGTTCCAAAAGAATGATAAATAATAAAAAAAAAATACTGAAACATTTGGCGTGCAGAATATTTAAAAAAAATCTACGTACAAGTATTGTTAGCATTCTATATTTTTAATAATTAAAAAAAATTATAAAATTATACTTTTTCGGTCGCAAAACGTTTTAAAAGTCTTAAAATCAGACAATAAAAATGCGGAGTTGATAATAAGAGATAATCATAAATCCGAAAACGATTTGTGGTTCAATTACATTCAGCAGCCTATTTCCACAAACAAAGGAATAATTTTACAATAAAAAGCTCAGAAGTTGAAATTGTTCTTCTATTGGGGACAATAAAAGCGTTACGTGTTCTGAAATTTGCTAAGTAAATTTAATCGTACTTAGTTGAAACGTTTGGCAGGCGTGTTGGCAATCGCAGTTTATTTATATTTTTTTAGTTATTAGGAAGACGCTACTGCACATATTCTGGTTTATTTCCCTCTGTCGCCTATTACGACACTAACGGGGACTATATGGAGTAGTGGATATTCTTAAACCGCCACTACATGGTTAAGCGTGTTGCGCTGAGCTTATATAGCTATGTTATATTCATTCATTCATTTATATTTTTTCATAACAACCTATCAAAAGTCCACTGCTAGGCATACCCTATAGATTGCCTCATATGTCAAGCGTGGCGATTAAGGTAAGAGCAGTGGACTTTTTTTATATAAAACTGAAGTGACAAATGAACTGACAGTAAGTGGCTACTGTAGTCCATGCACATCTGCAACCAACTGCAAACAAAGAAGGCTTCAGATACGTTGTCTCCTTTGAATACCAAGATGTAATAATGCCCACAGCCTGTAAATATACCGCGGCTCTCTATACCATTCAGACCGGAATAAACCCGGAACTTGCGGGAGCTATTAAAAAAAAGATTGAAAGTTTATATCATTGCGGTATACATTAAAATATTTGCATTGTATTGAAAATCTTTGCAATGCAATAAAGTCGGACACTAATCATGAAAACTCAATGCTTTAAAGTGAAATTATGTGTGCATGATCGCGACACGGAGTTGCATTGCGTTATGTCAAGTGGCCGTAGCGTCGAGCATCTTTATCATTTTTGTTCAGAAAGAGTTGAAACTATCAACTGCAGATATTTACGTTGGAATAATTTACTTTTTTCGATTTTACCAAAAAAATTTCTTCAAAATGTAGTCAATGATAGATGTCTTATCATAGTTCATGATACTTTTACCGTTACCGTTACAATCTATCAAAAGTTCACGACTGATCACAGAACACCCCCATATTTGCCTCACAGGGGTCATATTCGCCATAGTCACCACGCTTGGCGGGCGGCTTGTGGAATTTTTTTTTTGTTATTAGGAAGACGCTGCTGCCTGTCTTCTTGTTTGTTTCCCTATGTCGCCTCTTACAACACCTACATGACAATATGGGGTAGTGGATATTCTTACATCGCCACTTTGTGATCATAAGTATCATAGTTTATATATCTTACAAAAACCGTCTTTGACTTATAGAGGTTAAGTTTTAATAATTTAAGTCAGTGTCTCTATGTGTTTATAATAGAATATACTGTGTGCTCTGTGAACATAGCTTATAATTACGAAGGCTCAGTTTACATTTGTGAAAGTCACGCTGCAACTGCAGTAAGGAAGGTCAACTCGATTGGGAAAGTACCATGCTCTTACACAATACCAGCGTAAGACATCAGCACAATGCACTTAAAGTACCTGCTGTATTTCGTATGGTGAGTGATCAGATCCAGAGACCTTTTCATTAGTAGGAAGTCATTCCATTTAGCCTCAGGTGTAGACAGATCTAGGGGATAGGATGGTCTATGGAATCCACTTACCAGGTGGTTAACTGGGCTCGTTTGTCAAACAAAATTAAAATTACACATTAACACTCAAACCCAGAAAAGTTATTTGTAATCCATATAAAATAACTTTAAATTTTACTGTTAACTGGATCCCACAACTGGCCTCTCCTTTACAGCCCGATTAGGTTTGTGTTTGAAGAATACTTTAAAAGGCCGTTTAGTATTTTCAAATGTCTTCGAAATATTTTTATTTCGCGAACATGCAGAACTCCTTTTAACTCAACCTTCCTAGTTTGGATAACACAAAAATGCATCTCTGTAAGGAATAAATAAGCATTTTAGTGTTGTCGAACATTAACTCTTAGAAGCTTGTAACAAAATTGAGCAGTACTAAATATAAAATGATACTTATACATTGAAACTTACACAGGTTTTCGCTTGGCATATTGTATTTCAAATTGGATAGCCATCCCGCCGTGTATTCCGTTTATCAGTACGAGGCAACTACTCGAGAAGTTTTCTTTCTCTAAAAATATAATATTACGTTATAATTTTAATTATGAAATAACGCAAAATGGAGGTATAAAATTACATTTATATAAAAAAAAAATCCTCCAAATTAGTTAGATCCAAAAGCGCAAATTGAAATAAAATTTATTTATCTTAATGTGAGTTTGTATAGGATTAATTCTCCTCGCACGAGTTATTAGTTCGAAAACCAATTATTTGCACTCCATGAATAATCTCGTTACGTTAAAACCTTTTTGTTTGTTTGACAATCCTATCGCTATTAAGTATTAAATAAAATTTTAGAAAGAAAAACAACTTTAATTTGCGATCTTTTTTGATGTTACCATGTTTCCCAGTGAAAATTAAATATTATTGTAATAAAATTTAAGATTTATGAAAAATAATAAAAGTAAATATTCTTATGTGGACGGTAACGAATTGGTCTCTGATAGATGAAGTTCAGATACCATGTGGTATATGCGAGAAATTTAGTACTGCGGTTCCTAATATGCCTGCCAAGCCAATTAAAGAAAATCTTTGCAATAATGAGAGGTCCTCATTTAACAGCGAATTGTTACAGTCCGTAATTTTTTTGTTTTATAATTAATATTAAATTAATATGAAAGTTACAAAAGAGCACACAGTAATCAATTAATAAAGTAATTCATGAATTTCAAAACGACGATACTACTCATTAAGCTTGCAAACACTCAATTCATCATCATCATCATTATCATTACACCCCATCATAAGCCCACTGCTGAACATAGGTCACAAGGAATGCCACAAAGCAGCATCCATCGGCTTCCTGCACCTCTTACCAGGTCGTCTCTTCAATTGGGGGCCACACTATACACAATTGCTGACATAAATGTAATAATAATAATAATAAAGTCTAATTGGAATTATTTTTATACTTTATATAGATTTTTTTGATGTTTAGATCATAGTATTATTTTTTCACGTTGGAGCAATTTACTAAACCAGTTATGAATAATCTGGACGAGAATTAACTTTCACGTTCAATTTCATGTTACCCACCAGTTTTCTCTTTATAAAACGGAATTGATAAACGGAATTACAGTCCATTTGATGGTATGTGGCTACTGCGTTTCATGGACATCTTCAAATTTCAAATAAATAAAGAAAAAAGCAGCCAACTTCTGAAGAGTAAGATGGAATGCCAGAACCTGTCATTATACTGAGTCTATGTACCCTTTACATCGGGACATAGGAGCAAGCACTGCTATTTGGCGGCACAAATAGGTAAGATGGTGGTACTCACTCAGATAGACTCCTGGGTAGCAAAGGTGTCCTACCAGCAGTAAACCATTACCTTAAAATTATTTTTGAATTGTAAGCTAGATAAGTAAAAAGTTGTTGATTTTACTGTATAAAATTTTAAAACTTTAATATTTAAAAATCGAAACAGTCCAAATTGTATTTCATAAAAAAGTTATTATTACATGAAATAGAAAACGGGCATATGAGAACGGGAACGGATGAGAAGAGTGCAAAATCAGGGGAAAAACAAGATTTTAAGAAATTCGAAATAATACACAGTTTGAATTACGTTAAAAGAAAATGGATTTATGCTATTTAAAACAAGAAGACGGCGTAAAAGTCTCAGAAATGAGTTCAGTTCTGCTCCCGGAAATGAGATGTATTCAATCTGTAACTGTGCTGTATTAACACGTGTTATATCGGTCACGTGCACGTGTTTACCACCGTGGGGTTTTAGCCGGTAGAGGTCTGGCATAATCTTTTCGTTGCCCGTGCAGCGGAAGGTATCCATGAGGATTTCCCTACGATAAAAAAAAAACACATGTTAGGTGTACTTCGGCCATTATCGTGAAAAAGAATATATTCTTCAACTTTAAGTCTAAAGTAAAATTATTGATAAGAAGACTCCCCTGAGTTATTACAATATAAGACAAACCTCAATAAAGAAACGACGTTGGCAATCGAGGAGAATATATTATAGCCTTTATGAGCAATCAAAGAGAAAATAGCTTTGTTGCCAATAAACTTAGTAAATTAAACTATATTTAATTTCAATTAAATAGACTAAATTAAATAATTGATCATACTTAATAAATTTCTAAAGATAGGGCACATATTTATGTAATTATATGGTTGACGATGGTTTAGGTACGGTAGCACTACTGAGACGAAGGTTGATTGTATTTTATAAAATTGACAGCGAATAGCAGGCTTATGAACAACGAGATATACATCATTCGGGGTTTCTCCCATTGGCTTGATTGGACAGCGGAAGGACCACGCTTTTATAGAATACTAGCATAAGATAACAGCTTATGCTGCTGTGTTTTACATATGGTGACAAGTGGAGATTTTACTTTAGGTACTGATAACGAGGCAATTATCTTAGTCCTCAAGGGTGATAACGCATCGGCATCCACTAGGCATGATTGACTCAATTTAAAAAACACCATATCAATGGTATACCACACTCGATAACAACACACAACTTCCTTATTATACGAAATTGAATCTTTTCTCGCAAGCTCGCAAAAGTCTACAACTAGATATTAGCAGGTGAATCACACCCGCAGCACCAAACGCCTCGCACCTTTGATGCTGCCCCCGTCACCAGTCGGATTATTTCATAAAAGTTACAGCCTATATACGTCCCACTGCTGGGCACAAGCCTCCCCTCATGTCTGAGAGGGTTTATTTCATGACTGCGTAAAATGCGAATGTTATACTAAGGTACGTGAGGGTAATATCGTCACCTTAAGCTTTGCCGCCCTATAAAACCAAAACTAGGAGGAGGACAGAAACAAATATACAATGTCGTATACTATAACTAATATATTAAGAAAAAAATAGCAAACAAGCTTTGGCAATAATTAGGAAAACTTCGAAAAATCAACTTAAAAAAAACTTACTACACTACCCAATACTAAAATATTTACTATTATATCAACTGTCAAAATGGCGTCGATGAAGAGCTATCGTATCACAAAGCCATCTACACAAAGAAGGCTGTAGTTTTTGAGCTATAAAAAAGTGACAATATTAACCGGATGACCATATTACCCTCACGTACTACTAAATATCGGAAACTAATGTCTTATTGTGGCCATGGTACGAAATGAAGGTAAACAAATTATATTATGACCCCACCACTCGGCAAGCAAAACTACTTACTAATTAAAGTACACTTGGATATAGAGAACAAACGCTACGCAGTAAATAATACAAATGCATGTACTCGTAGATGAAACTTCTTATTCGCCCGGTTTTCTCCGGTTTCCGATTCGATAATACAAAATCCACAGCTGTAGCCGGTATTCAAAACTGTAATATGCAAACACAGAACTGACGTAAATTAAAATTATTTTATGCAAAAAAATTGTACTCGTAAATTTATTAAATATGTTACAAAAGTAAACAACAAAAAACAGTCGACATAGGTTGGGGAAAAAGTTACTTCGTATTTTATTCGTATATTATTTTTCAAAGTTGAGTTAAATTTAATTATAATATATATGTGTAATTTTGTTCGATAACTTATTGCCATCTTGTAGGTAGTGACATAATCCCGTTGCTGTAAAATCTTGGGATTTTTGATCAAAAATGCGACAAGTAGTTTTGACAGTCCTCTCTTGATGTTAATCTAACACTACCCAAAGAATTCTAAAGAGACCGAAACAGGTCAGACATCTGAAGGTGCAAGGTCAGGACTATATGGTGGATGCATTAACACTTCCCAACCAAGCTCTGTAAATTTTTGCTGAGTAGCCAAAGATGTGTGGTCTGGCGTTATCATGAAGAAAGACCACTGCTTTTCTGTTGATCAATTCCGGCCGTTTTTTCTCAATTTCTTGCTTGACTCTCATTAGTTGTTGGCAGTAGTGATCCGAATCGATGATCTTGCCTGACGGTAAAACTCATAATAAACGATGCCCTTCCAATCCCACCATACACACAGCATCACGTTATTGTGTGTTAATCCGGGTTTCGCTACAGTCTGTGGAGCTTGACTACCCTTTGACCATGATCTTTTTCGCACTTTCTTGTTGTAGGTGATTCACTTTTAATCACCAGTGATCAATCATATCAAAAATGTTTCGGTTTCCTTACGTTTCAATAGAAAATCGCAAATGAGTACACGATTTAAACTTCGTAAAAACACTTGAAAAATGGCGGGATTTTTTCTTTACTTTTTATTTTTCTTTTTCTTAATGTCCAATATGTATTGATAGTAAAACCATTCAGATACAAACAGTACAACCAAAGAGATTTTACTTCAATTTTTTACAAACAAAATACGAAGATACTTTTTCGCCGGGTCATTAAACTGATAGTATGTTACTCAAATTGAAAATTTCACGCAGACAAATTCATGAATACAGCTCGTGTCATACAACTTCTGCATGTCCACGCTACCTATTATAACGACCTTGATGTTGCACTTAGACAGTTTATGTAGTCTCTACATCAATTTCAGCAGACATTACCAAATGCTCGCTATAATTTTTATTGATTTTCAAATAATTAACTCGTGAAAAAATTAAAATTATTTTGATCACTTGCAAGCGGATTAGCGATCGCAGATACAGGTGATACAGAACTAGGTGACTGGTATTTTACTTCTGGTGTAAACAAGATTACATGAGATCTATGAGGGGAGGTCAAAATGTTCGCGGGACGAAAGGGGTGAAATTAAACACGAAATTATGTTTCCTTTTCTACATATTCTCCAGTACTATATGAAATCTCTTACTCTACCACAACATGAAAAGTCCATTAGTAATCATGGCTCTCTTAACCTTCAAATATTTAAATCAGGACATAACAATAGGCGCACTGCCACAGAAATATTTTCCCAGGCTGATTTCTAGGCAGAAATAGAGTCCTACACACAAACATAAATATCTACAAAAGTAATCTTTCACAAACCATCACGTATAGTCCATTTTAATTGGATTGTAGTGGCTACAAATTCAATGGGATTAGTTTTATTGAATTTTTCAACAACAGCGGTATCAATAGCTTTGCGAAGAGTCGAGGATACTGTCCGAATGTATAATTCATTGCTAAGAATTATTTGTCTTCTCGGGTCACGTCGTAAATTCAACATGTCTCTAAGACTAAGTGTAATTTATGTGAAAGACGCACAACAGGAGGCACAATTGATGATGTTGAAAAATAAAAAATAAATTTCAGGAGATAAACATTTTCTTTATTTTACTAGCCAACTGCGAACAAATGAATAGGTTCTCAATTTGACTACCTTCATTTTTTTATTCATATGCATGTCACGCCATATCCTGGTAACTGTGAACCAATTAAAATTATCCTTTTTTAGTAAACAGGGTATATTAGACTATCCAATATAAATTTGGGAAAAAATTCTACCTCTAAGGATGGTGTAAATAGGGGGACGAAATTTTTAAAGTAATTATTTAGACGACTTTTTGGTTGTTACCTAGAGCTTGTGACATTCCTTAGTTTACACAAATGGGCGAACATTAATGAACTAAAAATAATAAAATAAAATGAAATTGTGTGGAAATTATTTTATTCTCTGAAATTGGCTTTTAAATTTTATAATAAGATATTTTTCCCGTGTAATGGCGCCGTAAGATAATCCACTACATCATATCATAATTCCTAACAAAATAGCAGCATGCTGCCGGGTTTTGTATGGTAAATATTTTAACCAGCAACGCTGACCAAATGCAGGTGCAGTTTTTAATGTGAAAACTTCTTTAGGCACTTTGGGCACTTTGGGCACTTTTGGGATGGGGAAAAAGCACTGAACCTATGTAGCCGTCATGCTCAGACACATTTTTTTTAATTATCAAATAAAAATTGTTACAATATTGCTATGCGGCCCAGCGAAAAACCACACGGGTTTGTGTTGCGTGCCGTTCCGTCTACATTTACTAAAATGGGGATAACAACTAATATTTGTTAAGGAAATAACATTTTAATTTATACTTTAAGTTCACTTCTAAATTTATTATCCAGACCATTTATTAAGCGAGGTATTATGTATGCGCTGGTGCGCTCACCATGTTTATTTTTGGATGGTATTGTTATTAATTTTTTGGGGGTTAAGGGTCTGAATTTTGTTTGAGACTGTATGTTGTATACCTAAATTAAAGAATTGTTCTTTTAACAATTGATATTGGACTTTATCATGGATATTGAGTACCTTGCAGTGTTTAAATATAAAGTTTTCATTTGTTTTTGCCTGAAGTTTAATTTTTAAAGGTACAATCGCTTTTAAAATCCTAAGTTGTATTTGATAAATGTTCTGTAGGTGTGATTTGTCTGTTCGTCCGTAGCTGCTTAGCCCATAAGTTATGACTGAATCACCAAGAGCGTTATAAAGCATAATTTTGGCTCTAATTATAAACATATTCGCCAAAAATGCTCTAAGCTTATCACATACATGCTTTATATGCTCGTGCCAATTTAACTTATGCCAAATTAACTACTATTAAGCCTAAATATTTATGCGATGTAACTGGTTCAATCGTGGAACACTTATAATTAAGTTGAGGTTGGTGAAGGCAATTATGATTATGCGCAATGATTTTATTTTTTAATATGCTATGAGACTTTAAGTTTGGCGAGTGTATATGGACTAATTTCGTCTTTTGAGAATTTAATATGAAACCGCTGTCATGGCACCATTTATTTAATGTATCAAAATCATCCTGTAACAAAAGCAGGGCGTCATTGACATCCTTAGCAACCACCAGCATACACGTATCATCAGCGTATTGATAGTTAGTACAATATCTAAAAATCTTATTCATGTCATTGACATAGGCTATAAAGTTAAAAGTGCCTTCGGTTACTTTGACTGATGTGCTGTGGCTTTCACAAATCCTAACACGGTAGCTTCTATTAGTCAGATAGTTTTTACACCAATTTAAAAGAGGTCCACAAATACCTGTATTTTCTAACTTCCTAATCAGCTTATTATGATCTAATGTATCAAAGGCGTGAGAAAAATCAACAAATAGAGCTAGAACATGTAGTTTCTGATTCATCCATGAATTAACTTGATCTGTGAATTCCGATAATGGCATTGCAGTGTTCTTACCAGGCCGGAAACCGAATTGGTTAGAGTTTAATATATTATTTTTTTGATAGAACTCATGTATTTGATTACAGATATTATTTTTCCGCTATTTTATGTATTGATGATGTTAAAGTAATTGGTCTATAATTATTTGTGTCATCAAACGTACCTTTTTTATGGACTGGTCTAACACATGCCACCTTAAGTTCATCTGGATATGTCTCTGTTTTAATACAGGTATTTATAAATTTAGCTAAGGGTTCTGAAATTTTATTGGCAATGCCCTTGATATCTCTCATTCTAATGCAATCAAAACCTGGGGCTTTATCAGTACTTAGCTTATTGATTAATTTATATACACTATCTGGCGTTGCCTTCTTAAAGTACATATAAAATTATTTACATTATATGGTAAATTGTTTTGATCATATTTTAATATATTCTGGTTGCAGTTTGGCAAAATATCTTTCACGGCAGAGTCAAAATTATTCGCAAAATTGTCTGCAATACGTTTTGGTAAAAGATTTAATGATTTAAAAGTATTTAATATAATTTCATCTATTGATTTTACAATCCTACCAGCGATATCATTTAAAATTTGTCATAATTTTCTTGAATTAGCAAAATTTTTAATTATTTTGTTTTTATAATAAGAATTTCTGTATAATATACAGTTACCTTGTTTACCTTATTTCTTTTCCCATTGTATTCTAATCTTAATACTATGTTATTCTGGTCTTTCTTCCATTTATTAAATAGCTCATCACGTTTCTCACTCAAACTAATTATTTTTTTATTAATCCATGGCGCCTGTCGATACAATTCTGAGTTATTATTAATTATTCTCGTTGCCCTTGAGATTGCCGTTGCATTACTAAAAGTATCTTTGATGAAAGTGTATATTTGCTGCGGTGACTGCATACCATCAATATGAGACCATTCCGCAGTACATAATTCCTCGCCCATTATTACAGGGTCGTATATAGGTATTTGTTTACTTGCGATATAGTTAAGTTGTTTTGACTCATGGATACTGCATAATGCAACCACGGTCAAGCGATGATCCGCCAGTACAGTATCGACCGCGGCCGTGCAGGGATCTGTTGTGTGGGATCGCACAAAGATGTGATCAATGCAAGATTGTGTAGTTAAGCTTAATCTTTTTTCAATACGTGTATAATCGGTGATACCACACTTCAGTCCTTGCTCCGCCAGCAGGTTTAAGTACTTATCTCTGATATTTGATGATAATTTTAGGTCTATGTTCACATCTTCAGCGACTACAACATTAAGAAAGTGCTGTAAGTTATTTAATAATATTGTCATTTCATTTATAAACAGTTGTTAATATAGGAGGGAGGCCTATAGATAGCACACAAGGCGATTACTTTATTATACGGTGTTTTAATAGAATCTATCATCGATTCGAATGTATGTGAACTATTTAAAATAACTGCGTCAAATTTAAATAGTTCCTTACATAAACAATAATACTTCCGCCTTTCCTATTTTTAGGAAGTTGTGAGTACATTTTATAGCCGGGAATATTATACAAATGACAAATGTTCTGTGCTATAGCTACTTCGGTCAATATTATTACGTCAATTGGATGTAAACTTATTTATATTTGATGCAACAATTTAGGGTAATTTTTGATCATGGAACGTATATTAACATGTATACATAAGAGGTTAATGTGACAAAATGGAAGGTTTTTGATAAAATTATTACAATTTAAACAGTCAAAGTATTCAATTATTTCAGATGAGTACATAATATTATTATTATCCATCACTATTAGGTATTAGTAAATAGTATTGTATTTCAACTAATTATATATACGTTAGGTATTGATGTAAATTAAGTGAATAAACAAAGACCTACCAAGTTAAAAAGGGTAGGTAGGCACTTTATTTAGTTAATGATACAATTTCAGACATCTATCTAATCAGATGCACTTTACTTGCCTTTGTTTTTCTTGCAAAAATTTTACCATTTTTACACCATATAAATTCAAATGTTGGACGCAAATTTTTCTTTGCATTGTACAATAACTTTTTGCTGTGCGGAGTGAGTGCTTCTCGAACAAAAATTCGATTCTTAGCCATTTCGTGTAATGCATTAGGTACAATGTCACCAACTGTGGGAGACACCTGATTCGGTAGTTCTTAATTCCACTAGAGGAGAACAATTCGCGTGGAATTTACGGCTTCGAATGCAACCTTAAGCTTGGTGGCAACTGATTTTATGGTATCTTGAGGTTTCTGCAAAGCCACTTCAGGTAGCCCTGATATTTCCAAGGAATGCGAAAGTGCTTTTTGTTCCATTTCCTGCATTTTGGTCTCGACACATGACACTCGTAGTTCCAGGTTCTTTTTTTTATTCACATATATACAGATGTTTCTATATATATGTGTGTATGTATTATATATTGAAGAAGATGCAGCTGGTGTGGGGTGAGGCAAGATGGTGAAAGGCAGTGAAGTTCTTTTAAATATTCCTGGTACTATCTCAATAATAATATTTATGTCTCAACTCAAAAAACAAGTCAATAAATGAAGGTCAGGGCGGACTTATGATTAAACTATTTTCAAACGAAACATGTGTTACGGAATGGAAAGTACTTGACTTTTTGAATTACTTCACATAAATGAGGGCATCCACGACTTTTTTTGCCACCAGGGCAGCGCCCCTAAAAGTGAGCTTTAATATTTGACAGATTTCATAGCGAGGAATTTAATTTGTTCGAGAAATGTAAACGTTGATGTTTCTTTCTGTACTATTAGTTATATATTTTATATTAATTATAATAAAAATAAATAAACCAAAACACAGATATTCATAAAAGTAGTTAAAAAAAGTTAAAAATGTGCAAACAAATTAAAAAGCAAACTACTAAGGCATTGTTTTGTTCATAAATATAATACTCTAGAAACTGATAAATTCTTATTTAAAACTAACTTCTCAATTAAATAACATTGTGTAACAAAAAACTGAACCTCAGTGTCAACTAGCGACATCGGGTGAGCGGAAGATTATTAGCTCTCATTTACAATACGAATTAAAGGAGTAACTTTATTAGGCGATCGATATAAACGATTTTGGTTATTTAGAATGGAATCACGCAAAAATGCAATAGTCTGTCCCATATATAAATCTGGGGATAAATATTCACCGACTAACTATCATCCAATTTTACTTTTAAGTACAATGTCTAAGGTTCTTGAAAAAAATACTAACGAACGACTGATGCATTGTTTAGAAAATAATGAGATTTTGGATAAAAACTAATTTGGTTTTCGTGCTAACAGGTCCACAGATGATGCCGTCCTTCAACTTATTACAAATATTTAACGGATATGAAGCAACGTGATTGGGTTGATGTCTTCTTAAGTAACGAATTTACCTCCACTTGTAACACCACACGGTGTACCACAAGTCACTAGACTTGGGTAGTACAGTACACTTTACTACTTTTTTTAATCTATATAAATGATCAGTAAAAGTGTAAAATAGCCCTCACGGGTGCCAATATTCAAACTTATGCTGATGACACAGTCATGTTTCATTGTGAGTCTTGGAGATGTATACATCATCTTGCTGAAAAATGTTTACATACTATTACATCATGGTTGAAAAACAACTTACTAACACTCAACACAAATAATACAAAGTGCTTCAGTAAAACGAATAGTAATTCACCCAAATCTTTTAGTTTACAAATACATTTTTATACTAGTGATCGGCAAGCTAATACCAAAAATAAATCGTGTGATTGAAAATGTAACAGTCATAAAATATCAAGGAATAAGTACTGATGTTATGCTAAACTGGAAACAGCACATAACATCAGTTGACAATAGACTTAGAAAATTATTTTACGTGTTTAGCGATTTGCACACTGTTTCGGATCTGACTCCTTACACAGATTTATAAAAAACTTACGGAATGTGTAATTACATAATGTGTTCGTGGGGAGAAACAGCTAAAACACATTTAATAGAACTTGAACGTGCACAAAGATCTATTCTCAAAGTAATATTATGCCTTTTATTTAGTCATCCAACTACTACATTATTCGAAATGGCAAACGTACTTTGTGTGCGTCAACTATTTAACTATAATTGCATAAAAAATACCATAAATGTACGGTACCATATTATCTTCGTTTTACTGGTGATTGCTCGACAGCAGTATCAATTTCAGACACGAAAATAAATAATACAGTGAGAGGCCTGTCTATGTCCCAACTAAAATCTAAAGTTTTACTATGGTTGCGTTCACAAAGCTAACGGTAGTTTGGAAGTCAGGGCTTCAACTTTGTTATTTCAGTATGGTTTTATTCAATAAAAAATATATAATTTGTTTAAAAAAAATTTAAAACAAATTATTATGAAAAAATTTTACGCAATTATTTCCAAAGACAAACATGATCTGAATATTTAAGGTTAATAACAGGCAATATTCGTGGAGAATCTAAGTAGCTCCCAAGAGCATTTATTTGTTGGCAGTGCGGCATGCGAAGCTTTTTTCATTATTAAAGATAAAAATAATAGGTCACGCATAATAGGTATTTTTAAATGCGGGACCATTCAAAAGGTCATCCGATTTTGGAATAGTTGGGAAAATAGGCTTAAGTAATGCCTTAGTTCTAACAAAAAGGAATGTCAAACAAAACATAGTAATGTAGACACTGCTGAAAACAGAAACAAACCTTTTCTTATTCATTATCACAAGTCCACTGCAGAACATAGACTTCACCCAAAGAATGCAACAGAGCACGGTCCTGAGCCACCTGCATCCATTTACTTCCTGCATATCTTACTAGGTCGTCACTCCATCTAATGGCAGACCGCCCTACACTTCGCTTGACAGTACAAGGTTTGCCACTCGAAAATATTTTTTCCCATCGACTGTGATTTCATCATGCTATATCGCCGGCCTATTACCATTGCATCTTACTGATCCGTTGGGGTATGTCGTTTACTCTGGTTCTACAGCGGTTATTTGTCATGTGTAACTTCCATGTTACACTTATGCTGAAAATCGACGGATCCATCCATTTTCTACTTGGTAGAGCCATGCTGAAACTATACTATTGGTATAGTTGTAGCACGAATGGGTCGGCTCGACCGGGGAAGGACCACGCTCACAGAATACCAACGTAAAATAGCAGCTTAACGCTGCTGTGGTTCGTATGGTGAGTGTAGAGAACCGGAGACCCTTTTTACTGGAAACGAGGCATTCCATCTTAGTCCTCACGGGTGACAACGCATCTGAATTTTGGTTCGTAATCGAGGATAGATGTAGATGTCTATGGGCCACAGCAACCACTTACCATCATGTGGACTGTGTGCCTTTGTCACCCTTATCCCATAAAAAAAAATCCAATTAATCCGGGCAGCGTTCGAAAGATTACGATAAATCTTCTCGTCATAACTACAAGTAGCTACCTCATAACTTGAAAACAAGAGTGTACAACCAGTGCATGTAAAAAGTTAAAGAAAAATAACTTTTAATAAAATTAACAGCCGACTACAAAAAATTTATACTGAATAATATTATTTCATATTCTAATTCTAATGTCAGTGCAAATATACCGGGTGTTTGTAAAACGCTTCCGAAAACAAAGACATACGATAGTACTAACGATACCTTTGATGATGGGTCAGAAAGAAAATGGATCCCGAGGAAAAAAAAATCATGTTTTCGCAACGTTTTATTAGCTTTATTCACGTTCCATCATGTTAGTACAGCTAAATGAAACGATAATTCCATAAAATTAAATCATGAAAATACTTAAATATAAAATCAGCAGTATTATTTAGATATGATATAATAAGTGTGAGTGCTATGTTTTCTACGCCATAATTATGTAGTTTCCTGGTTAATGTCCCATGATGAACGCAGTCGAAAGCGTTGGAGAGATCACAAAATATACCCAAAACATCTTCTGAATTCTCTCATACACAGAAAATATGTTTACTCACTGGCGTCAGTTGTCGAGCAGCCCCTTGTAAAACCAAACTGATTTATGTGGAGTAATTTATTACATTAAAAACTTAACATTTGGTCAACAATATTTCTTTCAAAAAATTTACTGAGCGTTGGCAGTGCAGAAATAGGTTTAAAATTAGTGGAGCCCAATGTACTACCAGATTTAAATAAAAGTATAACTATATTTTATTAAATCAGGAAATACACCAGATTCGATCTGATCTGCTGAGATTGAGATCTGCTGTTTTCTTAACATTGATAGATTTGAAATTGATTTTATGAAATGCAAATTATTTTTTATAGACATTTATATTTTATTTGAGTAATGACTCGGCGTTACAGTAGGGGAGGAATTCAGTGACTTTGTAGTCAAGATTGGAATGTCGTTAAAATATTGTTCAAAAGCCGTCGCAACATCTTGGTCTGATTTTTTAAAATTATTGTTAAAATTTAATTCAAAATTGGAGTTGTGTAATTTCATCTCGCCAGTTTCGCTATTGATTATACTGCAAGTTATTTTAATTTTATTAGATTCATTCTTAATTTTTTTTCTTAAATGTACAGACCTGGCTGTGGAACACACTATTTTAAATATTTTGGAATATTTTTTTAACATATTCTCTAAATGAAATACTATTATTATATGATCTTTCATTGTAAAGGTCATATAACTTTTGTCTAATCATATGGATTCCTACTATCGCCCACTCATTAAATGATTTGCGACTGAGATGAGAGTGTTTTAAAAGTAAATATTTTATTAAATTCAAGACCTATAAATAAAAAGTTAGTATTATTTTAATATGGAAGAAAGGGCAGCTTTTGAGCTATGTGAGGAGTGATGGAGATTATGGTACATCCTAAGTAGGATAAAGAACTGGCTCATAGAAGGAAACGTACAGTTTAAGAACGAATGAAAAAAGAGAAGGAAGAAAATAGCAGCCGCAAATTAATTAAAACATTTAATCACTTACACTCATATGAAGATAATTGCCATAGGTGTCACGCTTTGCAGGTGGGTTGGCAATCTGTCCAACTCTTATTTAAGTTTCCTTCTGTCGCCTCTTGCCACTCACACGCAATTATATAGAATGGTAGATTCTCTTACTCCGCCATAACTTAACTTAAAGTCTATAACAAAACTTTCAAAAGTTAGAATAGAACGTACTTGTTTGCTAAAGACCAACAGGTTTAAGTAGTTTGAGTAAAGTGGTTTAAGTTTTAATTGATTCATGAGCTGTTAATGAAATTGGGTCTCTTGCCGTAATTATATTTTGTGGAAGGGATCTATAAGGATGATCTACTTAATGCTTAAAAGGGTTTAATCTTATAACTTTGTTTCAATGAGTAAATACAATTTGCGAACTTCGTTCATCAAATATCGATTCAGTATTCTTCAAACCATGTAGTGGCGGTGTAAGAATATCCACTACCCCATATTATCCCGTAATTGTCGTAAGAGGCGACCGAGGGAAACAAATCAGGATGTAGCGTCTTCCTATAAACGACTAAAAATAAAAACTGAAGTGGCCAACCCGCTTGACAATCATGGTAACTATGGCAAATATCCCCCTATGGGGCAATCTGTGGGTGAGGCCTATGTTCAGCAGTGGACTTTAGTTAGTAGGCTGTAACGGTTAACGGTTCTTCAAAATATAAAAAAATAACTGTGCAACTAGTGCGTGTGCATAGTGTGAACGTTGCCTTTCACTGGAGACAGTACGAAAAACTTAAAGTCACTCATGGAGCTATGGAGAGCGCTATACTGCGTGATAGAATTAGTAATAATTCCGTAGCAGAACTTGTCATAGGCAATAGTTTAATGGCAGCCTCAAACCGGTGCTTTCAGCTGTAAACTTCTGAGGAGCTGTAATGATGGTGATTGTGATAATGATGATATTAATAAAAATAAAAGTAACTTTGACAAAAAATATTTATGTGTAAATTTTACTTATGTATATTTGAACAAAAAATTACTAAGGATATGTTTTAGTGTTTACGCTATATTCAGCAAGAGAATATTTTCGAGTCAATATAGCTTTGATTGGTTAAATTATAACAAACTCATTTATGTTGTTTTAAACGATGAGTTTTATTTTGAACTCCAAACAATTTTATAATGATTATCTTTAATACGGCACCCAGTAATGTGGGATTCTCAATTATTTTTACAGAAAATCAAACTCATGGTGTGATTAATTAAAAAATATATTTGTTTTTGTTTCTTCTTTTTTAAATAAGAACAAATATTAAAGAAAAGCTTTTTTCGAGAATTTGTTAGTTTTAATAATGAACATTAGTTCATAAAGAAAATTAAATAGGAAATATAAATAACTATTTAATGTACGCAAAATTAATTTCAGTAATTTTGCCTACAGACATCTCGCTTGCCAATGCTAGCAAGCGGGCGCGTTGGGAGAAATACCAATATTTAACAATGGACTTATTAAAGCTGTGAATGTTAATGATGAATTCAAACAAAATAAAAAACTTGTGACTGTTGCTGTTTGAGTAAAGAATGAACAAAAATATTATGAAAGAATGTACCTAAAAATGAATGTATTATAAAAGAACGTAATATGTAAGGTGCCGTGTGGTATCGGCGTAAGAGAATCCATCATCCTTTAACGTGGTAGAGCCATGCTGCAGCTATAAATTATGGTTGTAGCACGAATGGATTGGCTCGACCGGGAAAAAACCACACTTTTACAAAATACCACCGTAAAATAGTAGCTTAATGCTACTGTATTTCGTATGGTGAGTGTAGAGAACCGTACTGGAAACAAGGCATTCCATCTTAGTACTCAGAGATGACAACGCATCTGCATTTTGATTCTTAATCGAGGATTGATGTAAATGTCTATGGGACACTAGATCCACTTACCTTCAGGTGGAATGTGTGCTCATTTGTCACCCATATCCTGTAAAAAATATTCATTACTGTGAGGTGTTCAAAGGTACATTAAATATTTAATCTTACCACACGCAGTTTTTCAAATCCTATGTCTATTACAACTCACTACTTAGTGAATAATTATGTCATTGCAATTAAAAGATAAAATTTACATATGTATTTAATAAACCTAAGATAAAATTAAAGTAAAACTCACTATGTAACTTTATATTAACAAATAAGAAAGTAAAATGTAAAATAATATTTCAGGCTTTTATATTTTTAATAAGTAATATATATGCAAATTGATTTCTGGTCTGTTGTGTTTAATAGGATAACAAACGTAGTATTTACAAAAAGTGAATGAGTTTCATCATTTTTTTAATAAACAAACCAATAAAATTTATCGCCTGCTGTGATGAACAACATAATTAAAACGATGGTTGAAGTGCTCGTTGGAACAACGGTGCTAACCAAAATGGCGATCAAAATAATCGTTTAATTTAACGAACAACAGACGCACCGTATATTTTAGTAATACAACGATCACCATAATGAGACAATGCTCGCGTGGTATTATATTTTTAATAGTTGTATTAAAATTTATTAGTCAATATACAATATTAAAGTAAAAGTAGCTGGTTTCTTTATACTAAGAACCAAGCTTAAGTCAACCCTATCCATACGTCCATCATACGGCGGAAACCATTACGCTGTGATTATCAGAACAAAGTTAGTATTATGTCAAAGTCCCTGTAGTGGCGGGTAAGAATACCCATACCCCATATCTTCCCGTGGGTGTCGTAAGAGGTAACAGAGGGAAACTGAGGCAGAAGATGGGCAGCAGCATCTCTCTGATAACAGCAAAACAACGATAAAACTGCGGTTGCCAACCCGCTCGCCAAGCGTGGCAACTATGGCAATATACCCCCCATAAATAAAGTTACGAGACGGCCCCCAGTCCCCGGTGGCCCCGCTATTCCTAGCTACGGTGGCGACCATGGGGTCGCCACCGTAGCTAAGAATAGGTTAAGCTAAGGTTAAGCTAAGGGGGTGCTAAGAATCTTCATTAACATTACCATTAACGGCGGGGCAGGGGGTGCTAAGAATCTCCGGTGGAGTTTCGGTTGCCACCTAAGACGACTCGACCTGGCAACATATAACGCACGCACCCTGAAGACTGACGAGAAGATCCAGGAGCTGGAAGAAGAGATAGACAAGTTGCACTGGAATATTATAGGATTATCTGAGGTCCGAAGAGAGGGGGAGGACATCGTAATCCTCGAATCCGGCAACTTGTTCTATCATCAGGACCATCTGTCCCAAGGAAGTATCGGATTTATCGTCCACAAGTCTCTCGTTAACAACTTTGTAAAGATTGAGAGTGTGTCGACGAGAGTTGCGTACCTTATACTCAGAATCACCAAACGGTATTCGCTGAAGGTCATACAGGTTTACGCACCAACCTTGGCACATCCCGAAGAGGAGGTGGAGGAATTGTACGAGGATATATCTAGAGCTATGCATTCCTCCAAAACCCACTATATGGTGTTAATGGGAGACTTCCACGCGAAACTAGGCACAATAGAGAACGGTGAGCTGAAGGTAGGGAAATTTGGAATAGAGCAAAGGAACCTAAGGGGCCAGCAGCTGGCCGACTTCATGGAGAAAGAGGGACTCTTTATGATGAACACTTTTTTCGGCCCCACGGAAAGTGGACCTGGTCGATCCCCGACGGTTCGACAAAAAATGAGATTGATTTCATTATGACGACCAGACGACAATTGTTCAGTACTCCTATTCCCGAGGTGTAGTCCCGAAATCATGGAAGACGGCTTTCGTCCAGCCGATCCCTAAAAAGGCGACCGTTCAGACCCATCTAACTACAGGCCTATCGCCATCACCTCCTTGTTCTCCAAAATAATGGAATCCATTATAAACTGCCAGCTCATGCGGTAATTTGAGGATCACCAGCTGATTAGTGACCGTCAATACGGTTTTCGTCGGGGTCGATCAGCTGGTGAACTTCTGGTCTACCTGACGCATAGATGGGCGAAGGCAGTAGAGTCCAAGGGGGAGGTATTGGCCGTTTGTTTGTATATTGCGAAGGCCTTCGATCGGGTTTGGCACAAAGCGCTTCTTTCGAAGCTCCTTCCTATTGGCTTCCCAAGAAATTGTGCAATTGGATCATCTGCTTTCTTGCAGATCGGAGCATCAAAGTCGTAGTAGACGGTGCATGCTCCGATTACAAGCCTATTAATGCTGGTGTTCCACAAGGCTGCATGCTATCACCAACGCTATTTCTTCTGCATATCAATGATATGTTGCAAACCGGTAACATTCATTGCTATTCAGACGACAGCACTGGTGATACTCTATACACTGGCCGTGCCAACATGTCTCGGGAAAACGTCGCCGAGTACCGGAATAAACTTGTGTCTGAAGTCGAGTCTTTGCTAAACAATGTCTCGGATTGGGGGCGACTAAATCTAATACAGTTTAATCCTCAGAACACACAAGTGTGCGCGTTTGCCGCTAAAAAGAACCCCTTCGTCGCATCTTCTCAGTTTCAAGGTCCCCTTGTTGTCTCAGCCAGTATCGGAATCCTCGGCGTCAACATATCGAGTGACGTGCAGTTTCGTGGTCACTTGGAAGAGAAGGCCAAATTAGCCTCTTAAAATACTTGGCGCGCTCAGCAGAGCGGAACAGTATTTCATGCCGGCACATTGCCTGTAATTTTACAAGGCGCAGGTTCGGCCTCACATTGAATACTGTTCCCATTTCTAGGCTGGGACTCCTCAGTGCCAGCTCATTTCACTTGACCGCATCCAGCGCAGAGCGGCTCGAATCGTCAACGAGCTAGTCCTATCCGATCGGCTCGATTCACCGGCGCTGCGAAGAGATGTTGCATCTCTTTGCATTTTCTTTTGCATCTACCACGGGGAGTGCTGTGAGGAATTGTTCGGATTAATCCCAGCCGCCAAATTTCACAAACGTACATCGCGGCAAAACTCCCGATACCAACCACACCATCTGGATGCTTGGCTGTCCACCACGTTTCACTAGGAGTTTTCTTCCACGTACGACCTCTGTGCAATAGTTTACCACCGGCGATTTCTACGGACCGATACGACTTAGGAACCTTCAAGAAAAGAGCTTAATTCTTTCTAAAAGGCCGGCAACGCACCTGCAATTCCCCTGGGGTTGCAGTTGTTCATGGGCGGCGGTAGTCACTTACCATCTGTTTAGCCGTATGCTAGTTTGCCCCCACTCCTATAAAAAAAATTGCATTTAACATTGTTAGGCGCTGGCCTCCTCTTACTTAACAAAGGATAGAAGCAGTGGATAAGTTCGTCCTGTTGATTGGTTCGTGGTCTTAACATGTCTTCGAAATAACTTCTTAGACATGCAGATTTTCATCGCCACCATTACAGCCTACGGCCTAATTAAAGTACTAATTACATAAATATTGATGAATCTTTTCATCCTTAAAATGTGCGTATATTAAATATTCCCTTATAAATGAAATAGTGGATACTATGTGTTAATAATTTTGGTTACAATATATTATATTTATATGTAGATCTAGTATTATAACAAGATAGTATTTTATTTTTATTTTAAACAAAACATTAACGTGATATTATAATATAAACTCTCAAACATACATATCATATATATATATATATATATATATATATATATATGCACATATATAAATACATTTTTTTATAATAACAAAAAGATACAGCTTAGCGAGCTATGGACAGGGTTATGCTCGCAGTTTTTCTGTGTAATATAATACGTAACGAGGATATCCGCGAAGGAACAAGAGTAACCGACCTGCCTAGCGTATCAATAGGCTGAAATGACAGTGGACCGACTCAAAGAACTGACAACCGATGGGGAAAAAAGGTTCTCAAGTGGCACCCACGTGAGATCGTCAAACATTACGCTTGCCGGTAGCAAGCGTAATATTTGACGACCTCTTACTAGATAGAGTGATGACCAGTTAAATCATGAAGATCTCAAGCCAATAGATACAGGTGGCTTAGGACCTTAATTTGTGGGAATCTATGGGCGAGGCTTTTGTTCAACAGTGGACATGTGTTGGGCTGTAGTCTGTAATGATGAAGATGATGATGAGAAACAAAAATAAATTAATACGATTCATTGCTGAGAATGGAATTACGATAAATTGTCCCAGTTGATGGATGATTAAACGCCTACGCTATGCGACAGGTGCGGCATACTAATAGCCGTTTCAAGTTTAGCAAAACGTATAAGAGGAATTTAATTAGAAATTATTGCAAGACTTTAATTTCTATAAAAATACGGGTTTTAGCGAACGAATGAAGGTTCACCCTGTTAAGACTCGCAGGATATGGATGCAGGTGGTTCAAACCGTGATTTATGGCATTAATTAGAGGAGACCATTTCTGACAGCGTTTAAGGGCAAGAAAATGTCCACCGTAATGCCAATGCGTATTAGCGGATAATTTGTTTATTTTTCAGATATGCAGATTTCTTCACGTTGTTTTAACATTTCCGCGCATGGTAAAACAGCACTTAAAATTGCAATTTCATTAAGCCTCCTCTTTGGTCTAGTGGTCATAAACGGAACTGATGATCTTGAGGTCCTGCAATCAAACCCCGTGTCGGATCAAAATCAGTTATTGGGGTTTTCTGACATGAAATTCTCAGTAGTAGCCTGGAGCTAGGAAGTTGGCGGTGTTTCACCGCTGTCCCTCGGAAAGCACGTAAAGCTGTTGGTCACCTGATCTCTCTTCTGTCGTGTCGAATTACTGTCCCTTCGGAATATTAGAGTGAGAAACTCGGGCACTATAATCCCGTCCTGGGCAGACGGCTAGTCTCCGTTGAGACTAAATACTATGACAGAAATTCGGTCTGCAGCATATTATTATAAGATATAACAATTTCATTGGTGCCGGCGAGAATCAAACACGGGGTGCTCGCGTACTGTGAAATTTACAGCAAGTGCTTAGTCCCTAAGCTACCAATGTTCACCATGGCTGATTACTATCATTACCTCCCTATTTAATACGATTTGATTTCCTCTTATACATTGAAGAAAATTTAGTATATTAAATAATATTTTTAAATATTACGAAATCATAACACGTATATTTGCTGCCAGCCCACGTTCTAATTATTTAAACCTTCTTGGTGACATGTCGCGTGAAAGGTATGGCTGCGGAACTAATCGACCTAATTACATTTAGTGCCATGGTTTGACGCAATTATATACTATTTCATAATAAAGTCACATACATTTCTTTTGCTTCACAAAAATAACAATTTTTGTTGCATTTTCTACAAAATATAGACGATGGTGTATTCCTGGACATTATCGATCAAAGCAACAAGTTCCGTATATCATAATTATCATTATCATCATCATCATTATCATCATCATCATTAAAGCCTATCACAAGTCCACTGCTGAACTAGGTCTCCCCCACGGAGTGTCATATAGCACGCCATATCCACTTTCTGCATCGCCCTACCGTTACCTACGGTTACCGGTACGAGACTGCCACTCGCGAACCTTTCTTTCGAATATTGTCAAATGTTATTAAGTGCGCAGTACAAATCAGAAAATCAAACCCAGAACTGGGTCCCATACATCCTTTAATAGGGTGTAATAACTTTCCTCAAATAGCCAACCTCGCTTGTAAAAGGCGTAGTAAGAAAGCGCTGGGGAGGCCATGGCCCATGAAGTAGTGTAATTATTGTTTTAGATTTATGAGATGCACGTTCGTTATATAGTGGCAGATTTTATGTCCAGCTCCGAGCGGTAGGAACCCATGCTGCGCTACTGCACTTGCACATGGTGTATTCTATTAGTTTATAAACAAGGCTCTTTATAAATATAAATAATTAAAAAGATATTTCGAAGACATGTGAAGTCCACCAACACGCATTGGGGCAGCGCTGCAGAGTTTTTTTTAGCCCTAAAACCTTCTCAGTAATGAGAGGAGACCTGTGCCTTGGAGTGGAACGTAGGCTGTAACTTTATAAAACAATGCTTTCAAAGAGGAAAAATTGTGATAATACCGTTTCGAGAATGCTGAAACAAAGTCCTATAGATTGGTGATGGGGAACAGCGCCACCAAAGTGAGTGTATTGGGTACCCTGGGTTCACCAACAAATAATTATAATACACTAATACAAAAAGGTATCTATTTATGTATTATCTGTATGTATGTATATTATATCTATATTGTATTTCATCTATTTCCTCACATCTACTAAACGAGACACTTGTTGTACTTTATAATGAGGTATCGTCGGAAGCGTCGTACTCTTCCCCGTGTTATCATTCAACATGGCGGCATAACATTATCAGATCTCTTAATTAGATGGTCATTTAATCAACGATCATTTAAATGCATTGATATTCCTTGTTAATAATCATAAGCGCTTAACTTATATTACTTTCACGTTCTTTACGCTATAGGTCAACGAAGTTATTAATTTTTAAAAAGTTACATAATTATAACTACATATTATTTTGCTCGTATTTTTATCTCTATCTAAAGAAGATTTTTGCAGAGCATTATTCAACTTACACGTTAATAATATTTAGGTTCAAAATAATAAATTTAATGAATTAGTTGCACAAATTATATTTGTCCTTAAGGCCTTAAGTGCGGTTAAAATGCCTAAATTCTTGGATATTTAAGTTAAAAAATCACAATAACTGTTCATTTAATCCATAAAGAAAAAATACAGGGTGACAGAAGAGGATATAATAAATGGTTTTAATTGAATAAAATTGTATTTTTGTAAGCCTCTTATGAGAAAAAAAATCCCCAAAGAGTACCTATCTTTGTCATATTTTGCAAAATTTCTCCAAAACGGCACAAGCTCTTTAAATGGTTTTTACACTAAAAATCAAAGGTCTTAAAAATATTAATATTTTTAATTGAGAGTTTTATTTTTATTCCCCGTTTTACTCGAGAAAATATAATTTTTCCCCGAAATTGAATATACTCGCGCGAGCGTGCCTGCTCCGTCGCCCTGTAATCACCCGCGAGCTCTGTCGCAGTCCATTTTCCGACATCGTCGAGGGTGGACGGCGCGTCGGTGTTGGAGCGACTTCTTTCAAATATATTTTAGTTTTTTAAGAGTTTATACTCAATTATAAATATTTTTATGAATAGAAATACTTAATTTTTTAATATCTGTACATTGGTAACTGTAAATATTGTTTTCTAAATAAATTAATTTTTAAAATGTTAAAAGAAGAAGAAATTTTCGCGGCGACGTTGATTGGTGAAATTGAAAAATGCATTTTTATAATTTAGATGTGGAACGACCAACATGTTCTCGTTTTATTGTTGCATGTTTTTATTAATTAGGTGATACTGAATTTTATAATTATGTATTACAATAAAACACTGTTTTTATGAGTATGACTTTAATAGAACATTATTGGGGAGAGAAATCTATATACGGATACTTATATTTAGGTACACTATTATAAAATTATATCAAACAATTTAAATAAATAAAAGTGTTGTGCATAAAGAAAAATAAAGAAATTCTTGTGTTTATATTTTCTTTAAATGTTAGACAAACCATCATCTGAAAAATATAAAACTTTTAAATTGGAGAGAAGTTTCGTGATAAAGTTAGAAATGAGGTTATCCGCAATAGAACCAGAAAAACTGACATAGCCCAACGGATTATTAAAGTGAAATGGCAATGGGCTGGCCATGTAGCTTGGAAAACCGATAAACAATAGGAAGAAAGGTTCTCGAGTGGCAACCTCACCTCGTACCGGTAAACGAAGTGCAAGGCTACACTATATGGAGGGAAGACATGGTAAGATATGCAGGAAGTCAATAGATGCAGGTGGCTTAGGACCATGCTTTGTGACATTCATTGGGAAGACCTATATTTATATCTATATATATATATATATATATATAGGCCTTGCGAAGGGCTGTAATGATGATGATAATGAAGTCAAATGTACTTACTACGAATATTCAATCTTTATTCCTCTTCACGTATTCTTATACGCTTTTCTCACTCACATAGACACACACACACACACGCACACACACACAAATAGGTCGCAAATAATACTTTCCTACTACTATTAGGCAAGAGTGAATAGGCTTTTGTTAATTCAGTGCGCTTCACCATCTTAAGCTACATAACCACTTACCATCAGGTTTAATTGTAGTTAGCGCTGGCTAAGAATAGAAAAAAAACTTTACCCTGTGAAAGTTTTCACGTAGATATTATTTTTCTAACCAGCCATAAAAATCGTGTGATGGAAATATGTATATAAGAATAAAGGTTATCTCACACGGGACAGTAATAATATAATATAATATTTTTCAGTATCTTAGCATAAAAACTTTTAAAATCTCTGAATCCAGAGATATGTCCATATTAAGAGGCTGAATAGAGCTAAATTGATCTGCATGGGGATCGTTTTGTAATTTCACATCGTTATCGAAAAAAATTGTACTCACAATTAAGCGCATTCTAGGTGACGGTTTTCAAAACACGATTGCACAAAATTCACTCAATAAAATAATTGCAAAGTAGCTTCTGAAAATACTAAAATTTTCAACTTTCTCAGATTTCTATAAAATAATGTTGAGTATAATAAGTACAATTATATATCACATGTTAATAAAGCTATTGGGCTATTTTGATTTTTAATAAAGTGATATTACTTTAATTTAAATAATTTATTTTTCCCTTCTATACCAAGTAGCGTGGAGCTTCAACATAATCATTAAAATGTTCAATGAATTATAAAAAATGAACTACCAATAATTATTTCATTTTCGGTCAGTGTTAATTTGAAGATCGGTTATAAAGAGCCATTAACGGGATATTTTGCAAAAATGAAACCTATCCTACCTAATTTTTACGTCGTTTCATCAGTGTCATTCTTAGTTTTGGATTAAACAAATCTTGTCAGTTTCAAAGTAACACGAATAAGTTCATATTAAAAGAAACGTCATTACAAGATTTCTATGTAAAAGGAAGGCTACCGATAAGACTTCTTAAGAAGTTCAAATTTTTATTTTGTTCACTTAAATTCGAGACTCAAATAAATGTGAAAGTTCTTTTATCTGCAATAACAATTTTCGTCAAAAATAGCATAGACTTATAAAATTCATACACACGGTCAATCATACTGAAGATGATTAATTGTATTATAAAATATTTAATAGACTATTTCCAGTATATTGACCTAAATTTTATCATTAATGTATGACTGGCACACTTAAAAGTTTTCAGATCAGATCGCTAAATACAAAGAGATTTAAATATATAGGTATACTATAGAGCGGACATAATGAACATTTGCATACAAAAATTTTGAGCTCGCACGTGTGTGATGCTCTCTAGCTAAACATAGAAAAACTACGCTGAATATTTATTAGGAAAACATTTCAGCTATCCCCCAGTAGGTGACGCTAATAAATGTAATGTAAAACCCGTTTTAGGAATGTTACCGTTTCGACATCAAAGTATTGAATGAAATGAAACGTCATGAAATAAAATATTTCATTTCCAATAACTAAGAATCAATTTAAACAGCAGTCACATTGGTAGCATCTTGGATGACGTCACAAGGTCCATTAGTCGCTATAATAATAGCATATGATTGGTCGGTCGGCGTCGAAGGCACATCACGAAACGTCAAATCTAATAAGAGAGCGCCACGATGTTTTTCAAATTCGTTTCTTTTACAAAATACACTTTTAATCTAACATATTTTGGGAAAGCACTGAACTTACAAGTCGTTATACGATAAACTATTTCACAAATTCACAAGTTTGCGCGTTTACCGCTAAAAAGAACACCTTTGTCGTAACTCCTCAATTTCAGAGCACTTCCTATGTTGCTGCAGCCAAAAGCGGAATTTTCGGCGTCGACATATCGAATTACCTGCAGTAGCATGGTCACTTGGAAGAGAAAGTTAAATTGGCTTATAAAAAGCTTGGCGTACTCAGTAGAGCAGGACAGTATTCCATGCTTGCACACCGTTTGCAACTTTATAAGCGTAGGTTCGGCTTCACATGGAATATTGTTCTCATCTCTGGACCGGGGCTCCCCAGGGCGAGCCCCTTCCAATTGACCGCATAGAGAGCAGAGCGGCTCGACGTCGACGACCGAGTTGTCTTTGATTGGCTCGATTCACTGACGCTGCGTAGAGATGTTGCATCCCTTTGCATTTTCTTAGGAATCGTTTACCATCGGCGATTTTTATGGACCGATACGACTTAGGGACCTTCAAGAAACGAGCTTACTCATTTTCAAAAGGCCGGCAACGCATCTGCAATTCTCCGAGTGTTGTAGAATACTTAAACAAAAACAAATATAAAGAAAATATTAAGATTTTAAAAAGAAGGCTAACTTGTTGACTGGTTGTACTGGTTGTACTGGCTGACATAAACGTTTCACGTTAAAACCAACGGCCGTGTGCCTCGACATAGGCCCATCCGATTTCTTTATTGGTATGGATACAGTATCGTTTACTGTTTCACCTCCTTAAATATTGTAGATGATTAAATCTGCACCCTCTATAATATTTTTTATCGATGACACCAATAGATAAACGTTGTCAATCACTAACCATTTGGTGACGTTACTAGATAACAGAGGGCTTGTTACAATGATGATAAATGTTCTAGAACAATCTACCAGAAATAATAAAATTTAATAATTACGGGGTAAATAAACATTATACTTGCATTTATTATTATTAAACCGAAATCACATTCAGTTCTTGCTACATATCGGGACTTACAATACCTTAATGCACTATCGGGCATATTTTCTTTAAAAATATTTTTTAAATTTAGGAAAGGAATGCGTTTTGAGCTTTTGACGATGTCAATAAGACTAAATGACAAATCCGAAATATATCCTATAGGACATAAGTAAGAGGTGACCATTTTGTTGCTGATGTCCGGTCTATTACTACTATTACTTAAATGTCTTTGGCTAAATATTAACTAACATTTTATGATAAGGTCTTTTCTATAACAAGTTGCAAGAAATTTTAAATCACGGACCTCTTGGTTTGTTTTACTATTCACTTAATTAGCGAAAAATAAAGATGGACTGATCTCAAAGTTTACTTTCTTGTGTAAAAAGTGCTATTTAGAATTTTATGCCGATGATAATTAAAGTTTCTATGTAAGTAGGTGTAACATAGCAGGTATTATATTCATCGGTGGTGGCCATTCATATTTGGGACAGTTTTCTGCAGCACTAAACCTACGAATTATTTCAAATAAGAAATGCCAAAGCCAGCATCATTCTTAACACGCTTATATTAGCTTGATATGTATCTATATAACGGAATTTTTGAATGTGATTTTCATCCCCTTCCAAACGTCACATTGATTTAAAACTTCGTACACTTATCAAGGACCGATGACAATGCAATAATTTAAATAGTTTGTCCCATTATCCTTGCCAGGATCCTCAGGATTTGCGATTAATTCATAAAACAACTACGATTTCTGCCAGTTCAATCTACTGTAAGCCACGTAAAAGAACTTCGGTCCAAAAAAAACACGCTTTTGTAGTTTGCCGCACTAAAAAATAGAAAATAAATAATGATTTAAAAAAACTAAATAAACACGCTTTTGTAGATAACCGAACTAAAAAGTAGAATATAATTTTCAATAAGTTTAAAATAAGAAAATAGTGATTAACATAAAAAATCATTTTATTGTTATAAAGCGTGGGGTGCTTGATGTCATTTGTTGTAAATATTTTTGTGGATATTTATAAAATTAGCGTCATCATAAAAATATCTGAAAAAGCACCCCACGTGGTTATCTACAAACGCCTGTTTTTTTTTTGTTTTTTTTATAACTATTATTTTCTGTACAGATTCCGGCAAAGTGTTGCTCAAGGCACTATGAATATAGCAGCTCATAAAAATGTTACACTCATAACTGTTAACAAAAATTGTTATTTTAAATGGTCTTATAGAAAAAATTATTCCACCATGTCAGGTGCAGGAGCTATTATTAGAAGAAGAAGAGGTAAAATTTTGTTTTAGAGATTGTTTTGCCTGCAATTTTGCATAAAATAAAACATAACTTCAGCCAAAGAGCACAACTGGCATTATACTCAGGCCTATCAAATGGTATAGAAAAAAAAAAATTTTACTAGGTTTCAAAAAATTTATTGCTAAAATTTTGTGATAAAATAAAAAAAAAATACAAACTTATCCAAGATACCTAATACGAGTACGTTATAGAAAAAAATATAACAAATAATAAACATGAGTTTGTGTCAGTTTTTAAAAAGGTTACAAGATTTAACAAAAAGACACAAAAATAAATATCAAAAAGTTCAGGATCTGATTGACGATATAAAGCTGACATTTAATCATGATTTTGGAAACCACGCCAGTTGTAAACAATACTTCTGTGAAAAGTGGTGTACACAAGAGAATTAAGAACAGACAAAATCTTTCTTTTCAAATTTAACTAAAATACTGCTACTACGTTTCATTAATTTTCCATTGATAAAAATGAGAACAGCAGTTTTACAATTGTTTTTACAAGAAACACTATCAGTTGAACCTTGCAGCTTGTTCATTATTTTATTTATAAATACCTATAAATGTATATATTATTTATAAATACTTCCGATAATATTTTGTATTATTTTTGCGCTATCTGAAACGTTCTAAACTCTATAGAAAATGTGGCGTATGAAATGACTGACAATCACTAGAACATTTTATCTAGGTACAAAGATGTTTTACGTTTTCGTGGCCTCCACATGATATGTTTGATACAAAAGTAAAGTAACAGGCTATGTAAGTCGCTATACTGGACACAGGCCTCCTCTTACTTCTGAGAGGGTTTTAGGGCAAGGAAATGTTCGTCGCGCTGCCCCAATGCGTGTTGGCGAACTTTACATGTTTTCGATTTTTTTTTGTTATTCCTCAGATATGCAAGTTTTCTCACAATTTTTTCCTTCACTGCCGAGCACGTGCTAAATCAGCACTTAAAATTGCAATAAAAAATTTCATTGGTGCTGCCGAGGATCAAATCCGTGCGAAATTTACAGCGAGCGCTTAGACCCAGAGCTACTAATACGACACAAATAAATACGATTCAACGAATATAATAAAAACTCTTACGTAATTAAAACTTAAACATTTGACAGCTCGTGATGCCTACCGAACGAAGCTACAGCACCACATCGTGCAATGTAATTGAAGATGGTTAACCGCGACATAACTCTCAGTGACGCGCAAGCATAATAGGCAGTATATCACTTATATCCTTGTCATCTCTGCAGTCTATTAATCTTTGCACTTTTCTAAGTAATACAGAAACTAGTCGCTAGACGGTGTTGACTTCGCCTAAAATCTCTGCGGTCACATTTTCATCAAGGTCATTCAGGCTTCTTAAAGCCTTGTAACTAATTACACTCGCCGAAGGATAAAGGTTATAAAACCAAATTTATTGGTCTCTAAATATTTTATTGTTAATATACTCGTAGTTTTTAAACTTTCTGTGTTTTAAAACTATAAAGGAAAGGTTCATGTTTGCTCTTTCTTTGTAAAAATAATTTTATTTCCTTAGGATAACTCGATGAGGTTTTGTTTGATCTACCTTTTTTATAAATGTAATTTTATTGAGCCTTCAAGTGTAAGTGTAAGTTTTAAATGAACTTTCTAAGTTTTGTATTATTATTATTTTTGTTTTAGTTTGTTGCTTATTTTTACTTAATTGCATCAGAATTAATAACTCTTATTTTTATTTTAAAAGTATTTTTCTTATCTTGTAAGTATTATTACATTTATATTATTTAGTATCTTTATTTTGTAAGTGGCAACTGCAGGCCATGGACACCTGAAATCAAAAAAATATTGTGTATGCATCGTTAGTCGTTTCCTATGGGAACAAAGATGGAATGCCTCTCAGCCTGTAATTCTACTGCTTCTCTATAGCCTTCAGATTAGAACACAAATAGGAGGCTCGTACGTACGTATCGTACGTTTATTTGCTGATGATATTTCGTTTTCTTTAGAATTTTGCAATTGTTAAAATATGATGCAATAAAAATGCTATATCAAAAGTAGCACACTGGTTTAACGTCAACAATTTGTTTATAAGCGGTAATAAAACGTAATTTATTAATAATTCACTACACCAAATATTAAACAAGATCACCAGTGTGCTTTTATATGACACAATCTCCCCAATTGTGCTGATATCGAGTGCTCTGGAGTTGGCACCGTTCCTTACACGTCGCTTTCGGTACTCCACAGGCGTTGTCCCAAAGTGATGGAAGACAGCTTTCGTGCACCCGATCCCTGAAAAAGGTAACCGCTCTGATCCGGCCTCACATGGAATACTGTTCTCATCTCTGCGCCGGAGCACCCTAGTGGCAGCTCCTTCCATTTAACCGCACCCACCGTAGAGCGACTCGAATCGTCTCCGATCGAGTTATTTCTGATCGGCTTGACTTACTGGCGCTGTAAGAGATGTTGCGTCTCTTTGCATATTCTATCGCATCTACCTCGGGGAGTGTTTAGATAAATTGTGCAGACTAATTCGAGCCACTATATTTCACCACCGCGCAACGCGACTAAGCGCGCGATACCATCCATATTATCTGTATGGCGGTCCACCACTGTGCGATTTACCAGAAGTTGTCCACTGTTACCACTTCCTTGTAATATCGGCTACCATCAACGATTTTTCCAAACCGATATGACTTAGGGTAGGGACCTTCAAGAAAATGGCCTACTCTTTTTTTTTAAAGCCGGCAATGCATCTGCAATTCTTCTGGTGTTGCAGTTGTTCATGGGCGACGCAACGGTAGTCACTTCCAGGTGAGCATGCTCATTTTGCCCCTCTTATATAAAAAAAACTACGCTTTTAAAATCCTAGAAAATATGCAGGACCCATCTATCAAATACTCCAAAAAAATATTGCAAAAACTGTTTAATAAGGGTTATTATACTACTAAATACTACATGATTGATAATAACCCCTGGAAACAGGTGGAACAGGTGATCGCTACCATGCTGTATCTAAATGTTTTCATATTTAAGTGTATAAAATATTATATTGACATTTAATTTTAAAAAAAAGTGCCGCTGCATTTCTTGCAGGTTCTTCCAAGGATACAGGTATTTTCTGAACCAGTGGTAAAAGCTTAAATAAATTTCAATAAGTGTTCTTGTAAAGCTTATTGAATAAAAAATATTGTTCTGTTTTATCCTACTCAGATGGACTCCTAGGCAAAAAAGCACTTAATTGTCAAAAAAAAGTAAATTACAATTGAAAATAAAGAAATATATTGCAGCGATCTGTAATCGTCTCTTTTATACTTGTCTGAGCGCAGCAAACGAGCACTCAGTCCACCTGATACTAAGTGGACGCTGTAGTCCATAAAGATACCTACGACTATGCTCAATAATAAAGCAGAATTTAGATGAGTGATGGCCAAAACAGAATGCCTTTTAAATAATTATACTTTTATTTTAAAATAAACCTATTCATTAAAATGGAAATGCCCAATTTTGGCATTGAAGCGCCCAACAATTTGCATTTGTTAAAAAAATACATTTTTTTTATGGTTATTTATAGCTAAATAAAAACTTTATATCTTAAAATTCCGGACTTTTTTAAAACCAATTCCTTAACCATTTCATTTTTTTAATTGCATATTATCATTTCCATATGCTTTTATATGTGTGCACCCATGGCCGAAGTGTCTATGAACGGTGGACATTCCCCTTTAGATATATAATATTTGAAAATCAAAGTCCAGTCATCCAATAAGAAAAAAGGACGTGAAAATAGCATATCAATAAAATAGATAGACAAGGAAGGAAATGAAATTTGCGTCGGGCCCATGTTTGCATAATGAAAAGCGGAGTGCAGCTGGTGTCCGTTTATGTAGTTTTAAAATGTTATTTCTTGCATTGTGCAAACTTCGTAATATATAATAAATTTAAATATGTTAGTAAGTAAAATTAAAAGTTATTTTTAGAAAACTGAATTGACAAATTAACTCCCAGTCTACCTGATGGTAAGCTGCTACTGCAGTCTATGGCCACCTGCAGCCAACTTCAAACAAAGTAGTCTACAAATGCGTAGTAACCTCTGAGGACTAAGATGGAATATCTCACAGCCTATAATTATACTGGCTCTCTAGGTATAGAGGTCTGAAGGGTACTTCAGACCAAAACACATCAGTGCAAGCACTGCAATTAGGCGGCAGAAACTGGTAAGTGGGTAGTACTTACCCAGACGGACTCCTAGGCAGAAATGGAGTACCACTACCTAGTAAAAATATAATATTTTTTAATTTTTAAAATTAAGGGGTGTCTGATAAGGACAGATAAGGACTTCTTTTCACAGTAAGAACCTATAAATGTATCTTATTCTTTTTCTGTATCAGCCCATAACATTCTACTACAGAATATAAGCTTTCCCATAGTAAAATGGAATTGCCTCAACCACCAAGGTTGGCAGGATCTGATACTTTATCATCATAATTATCGCCATTAAAGCCACAGCTACAATGTCACAGCTGAACAAAATAAATAAAACCTCCCCTAAGGAATGCTGCAATAAACGATCCTAAGCCACCTGCATCCATTGACTTCCTGGATATTTGAGGACCACTTACATTTCGGTATGTATGCTGGTATAAATTTATTATTTCAATTTTTTACGTGCTCGAGTCACGAGTCGGCTCGACCGGAATAAAACCACACTCTCACAGAATACCAGTGTGAAACAGCAGAATAATGCTGCTATATTTTGTATGGTGAGTATAAAGAACCGGAGACTCCTTTTACTGGTAACGAGGCATTCCGTCTTAGTACTAAAAGTTGGACTGTGTCGGCTCGTTTGTCACCCTTATTCTATAAAAAAATTATATACTAATGCTAATAAATTACTTTTGTATTTATTGTGCATTACATTAAAAATATCTATTTTCTATCATTTTTTAATTTATCCCACAGAAGAGACCTTGCATTGTACTTGTTGCAGGCCATTTTTTAATATATGAACGATATAAGAATAAGGGTGACAAACATGCACACAGTCCATCTGATGGTGTGTAGATGCTGTCCCCCATAGACATCTACAATCTATATCTATCCTCGATAAAGAATTAAAATGCAGATGCATTGTCACCCCTGAGGACTAAGATGGAATGCCTCGTTCCAGTTAAAAGGATCTCCTGTTCTCTACACTCACTCATTTTTCTTCCTGGTCAAGCCGACCTATTCCTGCTACCACCATAATATAGCTATAGCATGGCTCTACCACTTATAAATTTCAAAACTTACACATTAACTTATTTTTTATACATCCAAAGTACTTTCCAATGATCTTGATTGTAAATTGTTTTACAATGTTATTTATCTGACTGCCTCGTTGATCTAGTGATTGTAAACGCAGCTGCTGACCTTGAGGCCCCGGGTCAATTCCCGGGCGGGGCAAAAAAATCAGTTATTGAGTTTTTCCGTCAAGAAATTCTCAGTAGCTGCCTGGGGTCATATATTTGGCGGTGTCTCACCCCCGTGCCTCGGAAAGCACGTAAAGCCGTTGGTCCTGCGCCTGATCTCCCTCCGGTTGTGTTGGTTTACAGTCCCATCGGACTATGAGAGTGAAGAAATAGAGAGTGCACCTGTACTTGTGCATACACTTGGGCACTATAATCCTGTCATGAGCAGATGGCTAGTCTCCATTGAGACTGGCCGCCGTAACCAAAATTCGGTCTGGAGGACATTATTATTTATCTCTCTAACATGGTTGTTTTACCAAAGATAACGGAGTTGAGTGTTGCTGAATTTTATGAAATTAGAGAATTAACTTACTATAAGTAATTTATATTGCTATTATAGCATATTATTATTTCGCAAACAACAACCTTTTGGAGCCTGCTGTCAGCGTGCATGCATTAGATACATTTATGATTCATCATTCATTCATTTTAATCCCATTCTAGTTGTTACTATAAGCTTGAGTTTGTTAAGCCTATTGTCAACTAGAATGTCGTCTAAATAGTTACGTTGTAAATTACATCGATTAATTTTTTACCTTCAGGAAGAACAAATTCGACAATTTTATCTTCAAATTTAATTGGAACTACCCTTGAGTTATATTTCGTGTATAATGAACGTTTTGCGTCTTTCATAAATAAAACAATTTACATGTAAACTACTATAATTACTGCTTTTCCAAGTATTTTGCATTACATTTTAAACACTTTTTCTTTCGTTTAAACCATTTTTAAAAACATAAGGAAAATCTGAGGTCCTGCTTTTAACGTAATGGTTGAAAGCTATCACGGCCTTTTCTGGTTCCGTAAATGTCAAACCTCTCATTAACCTCCCATAAACCTCTCATCTTTGGTTTTTGGGAAAATAAGGAAATCGCATGATTTTTGTGCTGAAACTTTGTCATGGTGAAACTGGAAAAACAAATGGTGGTGTGTCGTTTTTGTTCAAAGTTGAGTTTATGGGGTATCTAGCGGCAATAAGTTTTGTTATTTTTTTATGTTGATGTAAAATTTTAAATTTGACTTAAATCAATGACCAAGTTTCCTCAAATCTCTTCATAGGTCATGCGCCAGTTTTCTTCAATTAGTAGCCTGCCATTAGCAAAATTTTCCTCAATGTTCGCAGTTGGGCCACGATCAAAATCTGCGTACCAACTCCTTCGGCGTTCAAATGAGGTACTCTAAAATCTTTTCGTTTTAATTTCATTTTTGTTACGGATGATGAATAAACTTGTGAATCAACTAGTGATAAAAACAATTAGCATGCGACTTCCAGGGGGACCAGGAGCGCAGAACTTTCAATGTGCCATAATATGTAGATATACCTAGAAGTAGCCTATTTTATGATTATTAAAATCGGATCACAATAGGCGAAGACATAATTTAATACTTGCATAATATTCAAAAAATACGAAAATATACTAACATACGTATGTATACACAACATACAGTTGAACTGAGTCTTTCTTTTATTTCCTTTTTTTAAACTGGCACATACTGAATTTACCTAAAATAAAATAAAAATCATTACTTTAACAATTTCACCGTTAATAACAATTTCATATTATTTCATTATTATATTATAATGATATTATAAACTATATAGTTTTAAGCTTTATAGTATTAATTGATTTAATTATTTATATAACCTGGGTTCTTGCGTTCAAATCCGCTCAGGGGGCAAATATTAGCCCACGCACAATAATTAGTAAGTTAATTTAGACTAAGCATAATATAATAGTAGAAATAGTTAAATTTTAGTTAGATATATCTATTTACGCTAACAATATATGATATTTTTGCAAATGCGATAACAAACATATATAACAAATACACTGAGTATCTTCTCATAAACCTTGTTTAACACACGAGAAGTTTTAATGGAGCCCAAGTGCATCAACCACAAGCGTTAACTACAAAAAGTTGTATCCCTCGGAGGCCGCACTTTTGCAGCCCTTATTTTTGTTATAACATGGATCGATAAGTTTTGTTATTTCATGTGATATAATATGTGCTGCAAATAGCAGAAAAATCTTATAGATCTCAATGGCAGTATAACCATCTCGTTTATCCCTAACATAAAAAACCCGGCGAGGGGCAGCACCGTCGAATATGCGAGTCTTCAGGTACTTCGAAATTCAATTCACCTGCCAAGCATGACGATTAAGACAAATATTTCCTACAATGAGAGTGGACAGACTAATTTTTCCTTACACAAAAACTATTCAATTTAACATGTTGCTAAGTCTTGTGATATCTACCAGTCTATTTGCCAAGACTTCTACGATTTTTTTTAATTTAATTAATTTCAAATTCTACTTCTAAGTAGAGATTTGAACACAGTTTTCTACTTCTATATTTTTAAAAATAAATTCGTCTTCAACAGTATATGGCTTTTATATTATTTTAATCAATAAGTATATAATACTATATTTTTTGGTTAGATCAAGAGATTATCGCTTGCGTTAAAATCTTATTATACGCGAGCAAATCGAGCTCTATCCCTGCGGGTGTTAGTGAAATTGTTAATTGCAATTTTATTCTGACTTACCGCATTCTATGTGATTAAGGAAGAATCCTGAGACAACATTCAGTACGACATGCAATCTGCTAAGACATAACTCAGCGCTGCGAATTTTCCTTAGTAAAAACTTGACACCCACTCTGGAAAGAAGGAATGCGTGACTTTTGGTTTAGCACGTTATTCAACCAATATATAGAAAGACAAATGCCGACTCAATCACTGCCTACTGGTACTGGACGGACTGGGCTGGACGTTTATGAAAACGTCCAGCCCAAGCCCTTGGACCTAGAAAGCCGAAATTTCGCACAGAGGTTCCCTTCTTAATGTAGACAAGAAATAATGAAGGATTTTTCAAAATTCCCACGAATTCGGGAATGAAGAGGATTCATCTTTTTGCTTTAAAATTGCGTTATTTCTTTAAGTATAATTATTAGATACAACAAATTTGGCATGTAAATAGATAATTTAAAGTGACTTACTAATTTTTTACGTGGTAGAGCCATGCTGCAGCTATATTACTGGTATAGTTGTAGCACGAATGGATCGGCTCGACCGGGGAAGGACCACGCTCTCACAGAATACCAGCCTAAAATAGCAGCTTAACGCTGCTGTGTTTTGTATGGTGAGTGTAGAGAACCGGAGACCCTTTTTACTGGAAACGAGGCATTCCATCTTAGTCCTCAGGGTGACAATGCATCTGCATTTTGATTCGTAATCAAGGATAGATGTAGATGTCTATGGGCCACAGCTACCACTTACCATCAGGTGGACTGTGTGCTCGTTTGTCACCCTTATTGCATAAAAAAAATTATAATCACTATAGTTCGGCCGTTCAGAGAATGCGTTCCTGACACGTCGCGATTGAACTGACGACGTAACTTTGTAATGGCGTTGCAGTTACGATAAAAATATTTTTGCTGGTTGTTTACCGTTTTAACAATGGATGAGCATTAAAACAACATTATTATATCAATAATCAATGAATTTTATAATTTTGTGCCAAACTGAGTGTCAAATAACTTGGTAAACAATATTTTTCTAAATTTATACTGCGCTATTACAAGGTTATGTCAGCGCTTTATATTTGTAGTGCTGTGCTAATAATAACAGGCAATAACAGTATCGTAATCTGTTCTTATACAGTTATACTTTATAAAATAATACGTTTTGTTTTTCTTTTAAGAATTTGAAAATAATGGACTATAAGATAACTTTTATTAAATATAAAAATAAAACTACGACCAAACCGAACGCGCGAAAGAAAGTAGCATTTTATATTTAGGTTGAAAATGAAAATTTAAATTATAGGGCCGCCATTTTGTGACGCTAAAACAGTCGTCTGTTGTCGTTTCGTGCGCATAGACCACGTTCTTCAAGTGTTTTCGATCTGTTTTTATTTGATTACCCGGCTTTCGTTTAATGGACTGTTTCTGCTTTTCAAACTGACATCAGCGCTAAATCGGACTTCGATTGTGTTTTGTATTGCGTTCTTTTTACTTTTGGTGCATAATAATGCCTAAACGTGGACAAACATTGAAAAGTGGAGCCCGTGAGTTAATCATCAAGCTGCAAGATTACTTTGAGCGGGAGCGGCAAAATGGCGGACCCCTGTTACCTGTCGAACAAGTACAAGAACGCGTCTCTCAGGCGCTTGGAGTTAGCAAACGAACGATAACAAATATTAATAAAGAAAAGTTCGGCCTTACTGGCACGGAAGATAATATTTTACGTACTCGAAGAAGAAATGTAGAACTAAACCCGTGACAGATATTGACACCTTTGACGCCGATGCAATCAGAAATGATATATATGGTTACTATTCCAGAAATGAATATCTCAACAGGAAGAAGCTTTTGGCATCGTTAAGAGAAGCTGGACTGTTTAGCGGGTAAAACTGCTTTAACCAAAATCTTAAAAGATATTGGTTTTCGTATAAAAAACAGACAAAAGAAAAATTTTATTAGAACGATACGACATAATTTTAAAACGGATAAGTTTTTGAGAGAAGCAAAAATATTTATAACTGGGATAATGTCGTGTTCATTGACGAGACATGGCTAAACGCCAATCACACGGTTTCCCGTTCTGGACGGATGATACAAGCGTCGACGTCGAAAGTACCAATGGGTAAAGGGCCCGTCTGATAATATGCCACGCAGGTTCTGCAAAATACGGCTTTGTGGAGAACGCGTTACTGGCATTTCAATCAAAACCACAAATGACTACCACGAGGAAATGAATGCCACTACATTTAAAGAGTGGTTCCAGAACGCTTTTGCCCAGCCTACCAGAGCCTTCTGTAATATTCATGGATAATGCCTCCTATCACCGGTTCAAATATAGAAACCACCTACCCAAGCTAATAAAAAGAAGAAATGGTGGCTTGGTTACAAGCAAAAGGCATTGACGCAAATATGCAGATGCTAAAACCAGAGCTAATTAAATTAGTTAAAGAAAATAAAGCGGCAAATGTGCGATACGAAATCGATGAACACCGTATCATTGCCAATATAACGCGATTGAGCTAATCTGGGCTCAAATAAAGGTTACGCCGCCTGCCACAATACTTCCCGCCATTCAGCACGAAAAGATGATGACCCTATTAAAAGAAGCCTACGGGAAGTCACAAGAGATGACTGGGCAAAGGTTGTTGAGAAGACTAAAACCTGATTGTGGAACATTTTGACCGAGATATCAGGATTGATTCTGTTATTGATAATAATATAATAATACATGTAGGCGAAGATGATGATGAAGACACCACCTCCTCAAGCGAATCGGAGTGTGATTGTGAATATTCTGTACGCACATTCAATTCAATGTACTTTATTGCATAGAAATACAGATTGTAACTTTGTAACAAAGAATAAATAAAACAATTTTATTATATTAATATTACCTTTTTTTGGTTTCCGCTTAAATTACTAAAATATAAATTTTAAATGATTCCGCCAATTTAAAACGAAAATAATCTTAAAATAACGCGGCGGTTCATTTGGAGGAACGGTAACGAACTCAGTGTTATGTTGTGCCCATCACTAGTCGTGACTAACTGATAGGTGTCAGGAACGCATTCTCTGAACGGCCGAACTATAATTAATTATTTTTGGGATTTTCGAAATATGTGTGATAACCCAGTTCATTACTGCGTAATAGAGTATGAGTAGACTCTGTCTAGTGATAGTCCCAGAAAATATACAAAGTCTCTCCAAGTTTAAATATTTTATTAAACAAATCATAGGCTTATTATAATATAAATGAATACATGGTTGGTATTAACCCCTGTAAATGAGTTTGTTGCTTCCAACATGTTTCTAAAATAAAATTTAAAAATAGTTTGTACAACCTTTCTTATTGTTTTACTTTGATTAATAAGTCCCGCTAGGTTTCTTTCTGGTTCTTCCCAGGACGGAGGTTTCTTCCGAACCAGCGGTAAAAGTAAAAAATTACTTTAATTAAGGATTACATGTAATCTATATTGAATTAAAAATTATTCTATTTAAGCACACACGATACGGTACATATATCCTAAAAAAGTATAGTTCCCTAAGAAGCAAAGTTGCCGTAATTTCAAATTCCATGCGAGCGAAAATGCAAAAATAGTATAATTATATGACGAAAATACTTCTGTTTTGAGTAAAGCCGCGTATCGATTATACGCTCCAAGAGGTCGAACATTGGCGCGCTGGAGCGCTGCGCGAAATGAATATCGATTTGGAATGCGCGCCAAATTTGTTCAAACGTGGAGCGAAAAAAAAACGCTCAAACGTGGAGCGAAAAAAAAACGCTCAAACGTGGAGCGGGCCGCTCCATCTGGTGTCGGTTTTTTACCGCGCATCAAAGTAGTTAAGTTTTGTTGGGACAGTTGGGACGGTTGTTTTCATCATTCGTGTGGTGTTCATTGTGTTCCGAGCTATGGATAACCAAAGTTGATAAACTTGATAAAATTATATGGTTCAAAAGAACTACTGTGGAATAGCAAAAGTCGTTTTTATCATAAAAAGCGCTCAGAGAAGATGCATGGAACTATGAAAGCGGCAGCTGCTCGTACACGACAGACATCCATGTACGGTCAAACACTGGAACGGCTAGCGCGCGCGCCAGGCGCACTTTGTTGATACACTTCGAACATTTGGAGCGCATTCCACGGAACGCACTGGTCAGCGCGGTCATTCATGGTGCGCGCGCCAGGAGCGCGTAATCGATGCACGGCTTAATGGTCACACGGGTTTACGCTTATAAAAACGCGCTAGATGCTCCGAGAAAAACATTTACAAATTGAATACAACAATACAAGTTAAATAGCATCCGTAAACTGAATAGGTTTGCAATTAATGCCAATCATGTCTGCATTGACATACCCATGAGGATTTAATAAAGATATTTTAATCAGGTACGTAAAAATTTTGAAAATAATATTAAAACCGAGTTAATAAATTTTGATGCCGTACCTTTTTTATAGGAATTTCTGTGCAGGATAAAATTCGTAACGAGAATATCCGAAGAAGAACAAGAGTAACTGATATAGCCCAACGGATCAATGAGCTGAAGTGGCAATGGACCAGGCATATAGCTGGAAGAACCGACAACATATGGGGAAGAAAGTATCTTGTGTGGCAGCCAAGCGAACTGTTAGGCGACCACCCACTAGATGGAGTGAGGACCTGATGAAACATGCTGGTAGTCGATGGATGCAGGTGTATAAGGAGTATACTTTGTGGTAATTTATGGGGAGGCCTGTGTTCAGCAGTGGACTTGTGATAGTTTGTAGTGAGTAAATGAGTGAAAATGGATTTTTTGCTTCGGTATAAAAATAATAAGATGCTTTGTAAATTCATTTCTATAAATTTCAACGGTAACATGTGAGATTTAAACTTTGTCTCGATATTTCCATGTGTAATGTTATAACGTAAAACAGTTTTTTTTTATAGAATAAGGGTGACAAGCGATCACACAGTCGACCTGATGGTAAGTGGATGCTGTAGTCCATAGACATCTACATTTATCCCCGATTTAAAATCAAAATGCAGATGTGTTGTCACCCCTGAGGATCAAGATAGAATGCCTCGTTTTCAGTCAAAACGGTCTCCATTTTTCTACACTCGCCATACGAAACACAGCAGTACTAAGCTGCTATTTTACGCTGGCATTATGTGAGAGCGTGGTCCTCCCCTGGTCGAGTCGACCCATTCGCGCTACAACCATAATATAGCTGCAGCATGTCTCTACCACGTTTACGTTACCGTAGTTAGTTGATACCGTAACAGCCTATTAAAGTCCACTGCTGAACATGGGCCTCCCATGGAGATTGCAAACTATGGTGATATCCTCATATTTGCCATAGTTGCCACGCTTGGCAAGCGAGTTGGCAACCGCAGTTTTTTATTATTATTCGTTATTAGGAAGACGCTGCTGCCCATCAGACAGAGGGAACCAAATCAGGATATCCTGATTTGGTTCCCTCTGTCGCCTCTTACGACACCCACTGGATGGTATGGGTAGTGGATATTTTTACACCGCCAATACACGGTAATAAAACAAAATCACTTGATAAGTTGTTAATAAATCGAAGAACTAAATAAGAAGCCGTGGTACGTCCGCCGTAGGTATTATTAGAAAGGTTGGAATAAAACCAATTTTTTTCGAACTTTTGCGATGTGTATACAGAATGTTGAACGTTTTCATAGTTTATAAGTATTTTTTTATAAAACTGAAGTGACTAGCAAACTTACGATCCACCTGATGGTAAGAGACTATTGCAGACCATAGACACCTGCAGACAACTTCATTCAAGGAAGGCTACAGATGCGTGGTCACCCCTGAAGACTTAGATGGAATGCCTCTCAGCCTATAATTATACTGGATGTCTAGAGTCGTCAAAGTAGAACAAAGGAATGCAAGCACTGCTATTTGGCGGCAGAAATGAGTAAGAGGTTGGTACATAGCCAGGCGAAATTAGTTACTTTATTTATTTATTATAATTATTTATTATTATTATTTATTATAATCCCACCTGGTGGTAAGTGGTGATGTAGCCATAGATGGTGAATCACACTGTCTTAGCGTAACAAAAGCCTATTGGAATATCGACAACAAAGGGGTGAAGACCCACCGACCACCTGGTTGTCCGATGGTGGAAAAGAGAGGGAGAAATTAAAGCGTGTGATTCCTAGTGGTAGGATTCCTATAGTGAAAAGGAATCCTACCACCTCGTGAAAGAACTTAATAGTTAATCTATATAAATTTATCATTTCTGAGAATATTTTTCGAACACCAAGTGAAACTCTGCCGCCCAGGTACTGTATATTAATTTAAGACAGACTGCTTAATTTAATAATTTACTTTGTCTTAACAAAGGTCAAGGTCTAGAAAATATACCACGAACGAGACTTTGCACTGTTGGGACATCATTAAAGGGTCCATTAAACTTTCTTGTGTATTATGTCTATAGGGTAAACCATATGTATATAGGTGCAGAGTTACAAAGTTTATTTTTGTGTTATGCTGAAAATTCTAGAGAGTGGGAAATAATTTTATAAGATTTGAAGATGTCTATTATTTACATATACTGTGTAGTGGAGGCATAAGTATATTCACTATCCCATAACATAGTAGATGACAAAAGAGGCAACTAATGGGAACTGAAACAGAAAATTGTTGTTGTTAACAGGATGATGCCAGGCAGCAGCATCATCCTGATAAAAATTCTATTTAAATTTTTTATTAATTATTCAGTTGCCAACCCGCCCGTAAATCGTGGCAATAAGCCACAGCCTCCATACAATACGATATTCAGTAGCAAAGTACTTTTAAACAATTTGGTAAATCCAAATATCATGCCTAAAGCGCTCATGTTGTACGTACACTTTTAAAGTAGTTTAAATACACACAAGTTGTCACTAATAACCTTATTAATATTTTTTATAGAATAAGGGTGACAAACGAGCACACAGTCCACCTGATGGTAAGTGGTTGCTGTGGCTCAAAGACATCTACATCTATCTTCGTTTGCGAATTTAAATGCAGATGCGTTGTCAGCCGTAAGGACTAAGATAGAATGCCTCTTTTCCAGTAAAAAGGGTCTCCGGTTCTCTACACTCACCATACGAAACACAGCAGCATTAAGCTGCTATTTTACTCTGGTATTCTGTGAGAGCTTGGTCCTTCCCCGGTCGAGCCGACCCATTCGTGCTACAACTATACTATTAATATAGCTGCAGCATGGCTCTACCACGTTAAATATACTTGCAATTTTCCGATAATTGTGTGTCAAACGTCATTAAAAAAAAAAGTTTGGAAAATCAAAAGTGTACGACCCATAATGCTCATATGATCGTGTAAAAATATATATGCATACATATTATGTATATGTATATGTAAATATATATAAATATATATAAACATATTATGATATACGAGTAACTGCTCATCAAATTATTTTAGTATCATGAAGTATATATATCTTGCTTAATATTTTAAACTAGCTTTTCCCCGCGACTTCGCCCGCGTGTAATTTAGGATTTTAATTAAGTTAATTAAAATCCCTAATTCTTTTTCTTAAATATAAGTAGCCTAAGTTACTCCTTATAACATCAGCTATCTTCCAGTGAAAGGCCCGTCGAAATCGGTCCAGTCGTTTCGGAGATTGGCCGGAACAAACTTTAAAAAATTAAAAAAAAAGTGTTTTTGTTATAAGTACCGTATATACTTTCATATGCATTTAGTAAAAAGCTGTTATTTTGACATTACAAACAGACAATTCAATTTTATTTATTTGTATAGATATAAGAGTGTCCAAATTACTCGCAAGGTTTTTATTATTTTTTAGACGTAGAACCACCAACATCTATGATAGATGGATATAGTGAATGTGTTATTTGAATTAATTTTAAAAATATAGTTAAAATACAATTCGTTGGTACATTTTATAGTTCAATCTATTAGGTGGGTTCCAGACTCCTGTGTGATTCACGGCGTGAATTCACGCCGTAATTTTGCCGCGAAGTCGTCGCGAAAAATATGTCCCTCCACATTCGCTATCGTTCACAGTTTAGTTCACGCGCTCGTCGAGAATGGACGCCAAAATATGCACTGCTATCGCCGTGACGCTATGCGCGTTACTGATTTCACGCGCGAGTGTGGAAGCGCTTGCGTTCACGGGAAGTTCGCGCCTCGTAAACTCTTTGACGCGGGCGCAAAACACCGACACTGAACGGGGAACAAGGCGTGAAAAGGCGCGAAGCCCGTGAACGGGCGCGAAAGCCATCCACATTCTTTTACAGGTGTTCACGGCGCGAATGTGGAGGCCGCTTTATAGCTATCGCAAAACACACAAAGGAATGTTTTTTTGTTATCTATAATATTGCCAATATTCATCAAAACCGTTCAGTTGTTTTTGTGTGTTTGAGTAGATAACATTAAAAAATACGAACAAGCTTTTAAAACTACATTATATTTAAATCAGTAATGCAGGTTTAATGTGTAGTACTATTAAAAAATCAAAACCTATTGCAGAGGATTGCTAATAATTGTGTCGGGGCTGTCTTCGCACCGTAAGCAAAACGCACCGAAGCCTAAATCGCACTATCAAAGTTCTGAAGTTAACGCGCTATACATAGAACAGCTCCGAAATAACACGCGGATTGTTGGCCGCTCCTTGGGCTGAACACTGCCCGGCGGGAGATCTCCCCTTTTCCTTCAACTGACAAATAATTATTACAATTTTAATGAAAACTTCACTACATTGCGTTACCAAGGATTTTAATTACAAAGCATCTGAAAGAGTTAGCATCCATCATTAGTTTATGCCATGCATAAAATACTCAGATATGCGACTGGAAGTAGTATCAAATGTCCGGAATGTCTGAGAGAGGCCTATGTCTAGCAGTAGACTTTTACAAGCTGATTAAGAATAAGAAGAAGATATATTTCCCTTACGCATGTAATAATATATTATAAGCCGTACAGTGACTGCAAAATATAATCATCACCCCATCTCATACCGTTGATTTCCGGAATAGATGAACTATGTTAGATGGCGTCACGAACATCTTGTAAGAGACAGGCTCACAAGGCAGGGTCATAAGACACAAGGTGTAGTGATCTGGCGGCGTTTTCGTCATACCACAAGCGTTACGCACCGAAGCCTTAATCACACTACCAAAGTTTCAAAGTACTGTGGTATATATATTATAAAATATATACAATAGCTTTGTGTGTGTTCACCACAACGCGATGGCCACTCCTCGGGCTGATCACCTTGCCCGGCGGGAAATCTTCTCTTATCCTTCCACGGCCAACGTGTGAAGTATGGCGATAGCTATAGATATTGATACTATTATACGTGTTTTGTCTCTAAACGAGTATCAACAGGAGATATAGACTCTGCAAGGGCCATCATCCATTTCTCTATTTCTCCTTGCGTCTGTATAATGAGTTCAATGAATTCAATATAATATTGTAGTAATACTTGTGGTGTAGATTAGACTCTTTACATCTAGGGAATATACATCATAACACCTTTAATATTAAATGGATTTGCGATAAGTAATGTCTGATTCTATTAATTATCTTAAAATTGAATATATTATATAATAACTCATTCCAATACATGATATTCATTTTGCACGTCGTGCCGCAATTTGCGCGGATTAATTACAAATGCATTTATGTGCATATTAATGTACGAAACATGGTCTTGACAAATTGATTTATGCGATCATAGTAACAGTAACATGGCTGCATGTTTTAGTTTTATGTTAATTATTCAAAACAACTAACGAGTGAATAAACGACAAGACTCAGGCCTAAGGAATAATTTTCACTATACATATAAGCTTTAGTAGAGGTTTATAGTCCAACGGTAGATATTTAAGGCTTAAAGCAATGTGTAACTTTAATAAAATAAAAGTTGTTTATAAAAGGCAATGACTGCTGAGCTTTTAATCGACGCGGTGCTAAAATACAATTGAAAGCAATATCATCCAACTCAATTGTTCTAGTATCCCTTCAATTCATTCATGCGGCGATTAAGCCGTTTATCTCAAAATACGGCTTTCGAGAAATTTGTCTGAAATGAATGGAAATTTACGAATAAATTTTCATGAAAAATATATCTTTTTGTTATTGCTATAATGTGTTATTGTTTAACAACTTCTAGTAACACAAAAAGTGTTTTCATAGATCAATAAATAATTAAATTAGTTGAGTGTATAATTATTATTTAAAACGTCAAAAATAATTATATAAAACGTATAAAAAGTAAAAGGATATTTAAAAAATAATTTCGAATGCTATGTTTCATCGCATCAGTAAGCGGAAGTAAGAATTAAGTGTAGCTACCCTCTACTAGATAAGATAAGATTTGTAGTAAGTCGATAGATGCTGGTGGCTCAGTGTCGTATTTTGTGGGATTCCTTGGGGTAGGCCTAAATTCATCAGTTGACTTTTGAAAGGTAGACATACATATGAGTATGATGAGCACAAGGTAAATCGCCACCATGCAAGGATGGAACTAGCTTTCTCGCTTTGTATTTGAGAAGAGCCCCCAGCCACTGAGCTACTGCAATTCTTTGATTTGAATACCAGATAATTAAGGTTTGAGTTTGAGAGTTAACTTTACAAGTCGATCTTATAGTTTTTTTAACGTTACTTGTTATTGTAGTTATTGAATAAACAGCAAGTATTTGTGAATATTAAACAAAACGGTAAAACAATATTTTAAGTTTTAGTGAAAACTGAATATTTGTTTTATATTCAAGCGTTTCTGTATTGTAAAAGGAGAATTATATTATTATTTACATTGTACGTCAATACGAAAAAGCAGTTATTAAATTTTAAAATACGTTCGTTGAGCTTCCGTATGTATTTATTTTAGTACCAACTAACATCATATTGTTTCATATTTGCCTCTAAATCTTAATTAATACTCATCACGATAACGCGAAGATTTGTGCGATGTATGGTGCAACATCGTTTTTTTTTTTAAAAAAAAAAAGACTTCGGCACTTCGGGCGAAGCCGAAGACACTACTATTTACTGTCGATATACTCTCGCACATTTAATTGGTTTGTTTAAATTTTACTACGAAAATAGTAACTAAATATTAAAAACTCAACTTAATGAAATATGTACAGTGTCTTTTCTATTCCAGTTCATTTTAATGTTATAATTTCTATATCCATTACTATCAATTATCATTAAAGGAAGCCAAATAAAACAGATGAGTAGTGTAATAAATGGCGACTATAGGAAATACCAAATAACAGTTATCGCTTCGGTAATATGGCTCATACCATACCAGCGTCTGGTAGTCTGTTATAGAGTACCGGTTGACCAGCATCATATATATGGCCATAAATGTAATAAGTCTGGTAGTGGTACTAAGATAATAATCGCTGAGACTTGGCGATTAAGACTAATTCACCCTACAATGAGAGAGACCTACGTCCAGCAGTGGACTCTTATGGTCCCATGAGGTAAAGTTTAAATCAAACAGAGATATAGTGACTACGAAATTTGACTTTGAAAATAAATACTTTATAAATATTATTTTATTTATTTAAAGCCTTTATTTCCTGATAATACAGACTTCAGGCATAATGAATAATTTAAGAAAAAAAAAAGGTTCAAATAACGTAACTTTTTGTCCACCGAAAGTTACGCACGCTTGCTTTGTGTCGAACAAATATGCATGCAGCGGAGAAATGAGCGCTGATGAAGCGGAGAAATGATGCCCTTTAACGTAAGAAATCTTCGCCTTAACAACTCGAACATAGCTTCACCTACGGGTACAGATTTTTTGGTTTGGCACTTAACCAAAGTACCTATATATTTTCGTATATTTTCATTATTTTATTATTCATTTAGTTTCATAAAATATAAAATATATTGTGTGAATATGACCTCAATGACTATCACTACAAGCGGTAAAATAAAAAAAATTGTACAACCGATTTCAATATAAATAAAATGAGAATATCATCAATGTAGTCGAATTCAATTAAATACGCATTATTAAGTATAACTTAAAAACGTTTGGTCAGATCTTGTTCAATATATATGGGACCAATTGAGAAGCACCAGAAAAAAAAAAAAACATCTAAATCGGCTCACCTAGAAAAAAGTTCTGAGGTAACATATATAAAAAAATACTGTCGAATTGAGAACCTCCTCCTTTTTTTGAAGTCGGTTGAAAAGACGCACCAACGATTATATAATCGAGTCCGTCTGGTTATGTTCCACTCTCTAACCTATTTATGATGCTAAATAGTAGTGCCTGCACTACTGTGTTCTGGTCCGTAGTGGTATAGAGTGCCAGTATAATTGCATGCTGTGAGGTAGAGACCAACTACGATAACATGGCTCGCCCCTCGAAATTACTGTTTCAATGTGTGTAGTCACATCCTTACGAAAGATTTGTACGTATTTGTAAGTCTCACTTATTACCAGATTTGTTGGTCAACTAATCATAACTTAGCCGACCGAGCAAGACAACGCACGTGTCACATTCATGTAGTACGTCAGTGCAACGCCATACTAATAATAATAAGCTATTAATGACGCTGCTAGTCGGGCAACAAATCCTTGAATTTATTTTTGTTTGACGGCCATCTCAGCACACAAACATGCGTTGAGAGTCTTGATTTTGTAAATTTGGCTTTATAAATACTTTTACATATACTTTCAAATGTTTTTAATTTTGGAGGAGCGGGCCATGTTATCGTAGTTAATCTCTATTCATGTTATTTCTCAGTGGTGACAACTTCAGCCTGCAGCCTTCATTGTTAGTAAATGGCTGTACGATTGTTTCAGTATGAATTTATAATCTGATAGAAATTAGTTTGTAATGGCTTATTTTTTAAAGTTTCGGGTGTACAAGTAAACACAGCGGGTACGCTGCTATTCTCGATGTCCGACGCTATAATACTTTGTTAATTTCAGTGAGTAAAAATATTGTATATATATACATCAGAATATCTTGTTTTGACTAGGTAAGTCCAACTTCGACCGAGAGATCAATCGACTAATTCAACTCAGCTGGGCAGCGCTCAGGAGATTACGACACATATTCTCGTCAGGTATACCTCAAAACTTGAAAACAATATTGTACAATCAGTGCGTGTTGTCAGTGATGACTTATGGATATGAGACGTGGTCCTTCACTGCTGGCCGTATGAGGAAGCTCAAGGTCGCTCAGCGAGCTATGGAGAGCGCTAGAAATTATATCACCATAATTATAATCATTATTTTTATCATAATGGCATCACAGACGCAAGAAAAATCATCATCAGGAAAGGCTTGAGTTTAGCGAAATTTTTTCATTTAAACATTTTATGAAAAGATAAAATACAAAACGAAACCAAATTAAAAAAAATGTGTTTTCGTTTTTTGCTAACGTATGAGAAATTTTCTAAATTAACACTACGTACTGTTCTAAGTTAAAACTACTTAACTTACTATATTAAATAACTACGTATATTAAAGTCATGACTCAAGTAACGGAACATTAATCACAGAGCTTGTTCGTCATTCTCCGTTTCTTTATCCCCTGTTTATATATTATGCCTTCTGCAATATTATTTTGAAGTCATGTGTAAAACAAACATATCCATGTTTATCCCTTGGCAAACATTTTCATGTCTGTCCTTTACATATGACTTGACAAAGTTTCAATAAACCTCTTCCAAATATTATGACAACAAAAATCGCCAAGATATTCAAACGATATTAGTATTATCACAAAAATATAGACATTATTGTCTAACAAATATGTTCAGTAATAAACCGCAACTCGCAAAATTTATACCGAGACACAATGATCTGCTGCGATCTGAGGGCCGGTTATACCTAGTGGCAACATTGCGACGTAACATGCGTTGTAATAATCTCTGGAGTTAAAAGAAAAGAAGAGGGGAGGAAGCGAGAGAAGCTATATACATCTCTTTGTGTTATCGTGAGGTGAATATCTCTCCAAAAAATTTAAAAAGGAATACTCCAGAGTGTACCGTGTACAATCTAATTACTAGTGTATTCTACCGTGTAGAAGAAGCTACCAGGAGTTGTCAACATTTGCTGATATTGGAAGGCTGGCTAGTAAGACCGTGAGCAGTTTTTTTTTTGGTGTAGTTTTGTGACTGCGGTATCTGAACGTTTCAGGGGATTTAGAATCTCAATACAGTCAACTATATCTAATAAAATAATCCCAATCCGCCACAAAATACTTAAAACAATGACTTCTTTTTATCACACCATAACCGTTACCATTACAGACTATCAAGAATCCACTGCTGAATATAGACTTCTCCTATAGACATGGGAGGGTCATTTGCAATCGTTACCCACCTGGGCGATTACTATCGCAGTTTTTTTTTTTAGTTCTCCTGGTTTGTTTTTCTCTGTAGTCTCTTACAATACCCACAGGACGATATGGAGTAATGGATTTTCTTACACCATCAATACACGCACCATGTAGGGGCGGTGTAAGAAATTATACCAAGAAACTAGAACTCATAGAAGATTCTGTGAAGAAATCAAATGCATAATATATATCCCATAATTAGGCACAGATCGCCTCTTTTTCCTGAGAAGGCTTAAAGCAATGGAGAGTCCGTAGTATTGCATCAATGCATGTTGTCAGACTTCACATTTTAATATAATAAGGGTGACGAAATAGCACAACACAGTTGGCCTGATGGTAAGTGGATGCTGAGGCCCATAGACATCTTCATCTTTTCTTGCTTTAGAATCCAAATTCAGATGAGTTTTAACCTAAAATGGAATCCATCGTTTCCAGTAAAAAGGGTCTCCGATTCTCTACACTCACTATACGAAACAGAGTAGCATTAAACTGCTATTCTACGCTTGTATTCTGTTAGAACTTGGTCCTTTCCCGGTCTAGCTGGCCCTTTCGTCCTACAATCATAATATAGCTGCATAATGGCTCTACCGCATGTTCTAAAAATGCTTGTTTTAGTTATCAAACAGTATTCAAGTTTTCTCACGATTATTTCTTTTACCGTCGAGTACGTTCATTGATTCACCAGCATTTAAAATTGCAACGAAAAATTTCAGTTGTTCTGGGTTGGATCAAGCTCGGTACCTAAATTCGTGTTTTAAGAACTGTTTACTTAATGATATTTAACAATACATAGGGCACACTGAAAGATCTGCGCACTTGGCCGCTAATAAATACTAAAATTTTGAATTTTATCGTTTTTAGAAAACCTTGTTACCGCTGGATTTCTCATGAACCCCAGAACAAAAATGGGCTCGAGATGATTGGTATATAAATGTTGTTAAAGTATGATCACGGACATGCAAATGCTGTGTATGGCATTGTGACAAGAAATAAAATAGGGATATTTTGTTATATTATACCGTAAAGAAAGCAACAGTCTTCCTTATGGATGTTTGAAGGCGTTACCAAACCAACAAAATTTAGGCAAGCAAGAAGCGTGGGAAAACAAAATGTCGCGTTTTTTCTCACGGGACTTCTGTCTGTACGATCCCACTTGATGAGCAAAAGACAGTAAATGCTTAGTGGTGTACTACCATTTGTATCCCCAGTGTCTTTGAAAAAGTTAGGGAATAACGGACCAAGAAGTTGCATCCTTATTGCACATACATTTTTGGCTTATGAAAAAGTGATGCTTATGACCCATCCTGCACATAGTCTAGAGATTGCACCATGCAATTTCTTATTTTTCTGAAAATTTTAGATTCAAGAAAAAAGCTTACTCTTTTTTAAACGGCTGGAAACGCATCTGCCATTCCCCTAGTGTTGCCAACTGCAATGCACATGGGCGGCGGTAGTGACTTACCATCGGGTGAGCCGCATGTTCGTTTGCCCCCTCTTATGTAGAAAAAAGATTTAATGAAAGGTTTGATGAACATTTAAGAAGTTAGAAGAGACCGCGATAGCTCTCAACTATCACATGAAAACCATGCCCTCAGACTAATGGTTATTACGTTTTCAAAAATGGTTTGAACGAATGTAAAAGTGCTTAATATTTGAGTTTACATATAAATTGTTTTTTTTTTATGAGTAACGCAAAACTGTCAATGTATCTCACATATACCGTTAATATGACCTCGATCATTATTTATTCATAAGACATGCAGGTTTTTACTGAGTCCAGTAGTGAGACACTAACCTAATAAATATATAAATAGCCCGTAAAAGTTCACATCTGGACATAGGCTTTCCGTCCTATTTTATAATTCCCTTTTACTATACCCACAGTAATACACGGCCCAGTAGTCCTAAAAAAATAGCTAGAAACATAGAAAACTACCTTTATTAATGGAACGACCGCTAAGTATGCAATCTGAAATGCAAATGTGCTCGGTACAAAATTACGAGTTCACCCGCATAGCAAAAGTCAGCTTACACTAATGACCGACCCAGTCGCGTAGTCAAAGTAAGATAGCGCTATTCCATTAGAGCTTTACAAGCTTGGTCCTTTATAGAGTAGATAACGACTCTACCTTAACAATTTACTTTTAAAATGTTTTTACACAATTGTAGAGCGGTAAAAATAAAGGACAAGTTTGTTTGTAGTAAGGTAAATTTACAGCCCATAAGCGTCTCACTGAGAGGACAAATTTTTTTTTTGTTCTACAGAAATGCAAGTTTCCTCACGATCTTTTCTGTTTTCCCAATAGAAGGATATTTGCCATAATCACCACACAGATCTGCTCTCAAACCCCACGCTGGTTCCCTTCATCGGTCTGGATATTGCTTACGTGGTAGAGCCATACTGCCGAGCTGGGGAGGACCATGCTCTAACAAAATACCGGCGTAAAATTTCTGAAAGTACTTTGTAAATAAAACAATACATAATTTGTGATTTTTCAAAACAACCCCTCAAAGGGTGCTGAAATTAGTATTGAGATAAAAACAATGATTTTGTTTAAAAAGTGTTGTTTCCATAACATGATAGGCACCCATAGCTCCATATTTCCCGACGCCTAGGTAGTCTTGAAGGTTTAGCTGTTTATCCTTTAGCTGCGCGTAGATAGCGACGACCATCCACGCGTCTACTGGTGACTCTATAGGTTCCATAGCGGTAATACCGACACGAACTGACTCATCAACTACGTCCAAATGACTACAGACTCTGTGCTACAACAGGATCCATCCGCAGTGGTCGTGATCCTTGCTGATCTTAAAGCCCACCACGCTGAATGACTTGGTTCACGTTTAACCGGTCATGCAGGGATATATGTTTTTTACTTTGCCTTGGCAAAAGGTCTGACACAACTGTTTACTTCACCTACGCGGATTTCAGATATGGTCAATCATGCACCTTTCCAATTGGACCTTTTACTGACCACGTCCGGAAATATCTATTTGGTGTCCGTCGAAGCCCCTCTTAGGTTTTCGGCTCATTGTCTGATCTGAAGTGTGGTGCTTCTCATGGCCTCATCGCGATTCCGTTCTGCAGGCTGTCGCCATAAGTTGTCTGATTGGGAAAGCATTCGGTCTATTTTGCATCATACGCTTTAGTTCTCGCTGGGTGATCCCAACGTTGTTGCTGATTCTGGCGCTGATGTGTTACTGGAGGAAATAGAACTTTTCCCCATCATCTGTGGTACCTATCGGAGGAAGTTTCCAACCATGGTTTGGTCATCTTCATCAAAATCGTCATTACAGCCCTTCACAAGTCCACTGCTGAACATAGGCCTCCTCCAAGGAATGGCACAAAGCACAGTCCCAAGCCACCTGCATCCATTGACTTCCTGCATGTCTTACCAGGTCGTCACTCTATCTAGTGGGGGGCCACCCCACACTTCGCTTACCGGTACGAGGCTGCCACTCAAGAACCTTTCTTCCCCGTCGGTTGTCGGTTCTTCGAGCTATATGGCTGGCCCATTGCAACTTCAGCTTACTAATCCATTGGGATATATCGTACTCTATTTTTATTATAGCATAGGGTGACAAACGAGCACACAGTCCACCTGATGGTAAGTGGGTACTGTGGCCCATAGGCATCTACATTTATCCTGAATTAAGAATCAAAATTCAGATGCGTTGTCACCCCTGAGGACAAAGATGGAATGCCTCGTTTCCAGTAAAAAGGGTCTCCGGTTCTCTACACTCACCATACGAAACACAGCAGCATTAAGCTGCTATTTTACGCTGGTATTCTGTGAGAGCGTGGTCCTACCCTGGTCGAGCCGACCCATTCGTGCTACAACTATAATTTAGCGTGACTCTACCACGTAAAAAACTGGTTGGTCGTTCCTGTAAACGCCTGTAAATTTTATCACGCCATAAACAGGAGCACTACCGGACCTGGGCTGACGCATCGACATCCCAGGATGCAAACACCAGCGCTCTTAAAAGTAGTATAATTTCGTTTCATTAAGCTTTTCAGCCGCTAAATCCAAAAACGCTCAGCACGACAAATTACACGATACCATCCACAACACCTGGTCCGGCTTATGCCTATATATGCATGGCGGTCTACTACTGATTTACTAAGAATTTTCTTCCTCGCATGACGTCTTTGGTAGACCAAAGCTACCCCACAGAAAGTGGACCATACCAGTAGGGGTCATTCCAATTTTCGTGATTGCGAGCAATTAACTCGAGGTACTCGATGGCATGTGGCAAAAAGGGGATCTCTGACAAGCACGTGTGAATTCATTCGTCCGATTTCAGTCCTCTTCTCACAGTTTTTGTGCTCACTGTAACTCCTCTAACTTCTTGGAGCTTCGTTCTTAGCTCAGAAGTTAAGGTTCGGTTTCTCAGCATGCTGGTAACGAAGAACTTGTTACCCCTTCAACGTTCAACGATGGCGTCCGCTCGGTGGACTTCGTGCTCGTATGGGAGGCGAGGAAGGAGGATGCCACCACTCCCGAGGCTTTCCAGCAGAGGAAAATATTCGAGCAGAACCTCGAGGCCGATGGACTGCAGTTGGAGAGACAGGCGCCGGAGGACGTACCGTTCATCCATGGCCACAGTTTTCCATTTACATCTTTGTCTTGCGAGTCTCGTATACTGTCCGTTTTGCCGATACCTCTTTATAACTCGGTGTACACAGATTTTGATATTCATAATATTCGGGTCACATGTTTTTAGGTGTGTCTAGTTTCAATTAAAGTAAGTCAACTTGAGTGGCGTTTAGATCTAGCATTCTCAGTTTGTTTGCAGTAACAATTCACACTTAACCCGATGAACAAGGCAGTCAAGGCAAAATTTTAAACAAAACCTAAAGGACAATGCCAGATCGAGCACCACATTGTACAAAAAAGGTACATGTATGCAAAATAATCTTATGAGTATTGGACTTTTTTGTAATAAATCATTATTTTGCACAACTTTCGGAAAAATATAAATATAATAAATAAAAAGGAATTCAACGGTTAATATTTTATCATTTCCAGTATTTCAAATAATATCTGCGTTTCTTTATACGAATTTGTAAATACGCACGCTTAAAGTACCTATACAATATTTATTTAATTTAATATATATAAAACTTTGTCACAAAAAAAAAACATTATTTACCGGTTTCTATTACCATTTATTATAGATCGTCAATTTTAAGTCTAAAAAATAGATCACGAATTGAATTAAATCATTACTGAATTGCAATTATTGATTTTCGTTCATTTTGTGTTTAATGATACACACACGTCATTGCGTTAAATGTCGTTAGTACGCATGTCAAATAAATGTCATTTATTTTCATTCGTTGACTGATTTGTGCTTGTGAAACATATTTATTTATCATTTTCTCTTCGTCTTTGTGCTGATCTCTCGCAACTCATCTTGACATGCAGTAATTGTCATCTTTGAGCGACAGGATGCGACAGTTATGTCCTCATTGCCATCACAATAAACTCTTTTTCCAATATGAAGATTTTTACGATATGTTTAATTTAATATCTATTTATATAGTTGATTTGGTTGAGTACTATCGATGTCTTAATTGATGTATATTTATATTAGTGTAAATATTCATACCTCTTTAAGTAACACATCATAACATGTATCTTGAGAAAAAAATAGTTTGACTATAAATAATATAACACATTTAATTGACTTGAACTTAGATTTTATGAAAAATGTTCTAATGTCTGTTTACAATTTTTAGCTTCAACCCGAAGCTGTTATCTGTGAAGAGCGCTCATGGCTTTTTAGCAAACATGGTAGAAATGGAAATATAATGCTGAATAATAATTGGGTCACACACGTTTGCCTAGGATATGGATGGTCTGTCTTGGGAGCTAGACAACGTATAAGATATCACACAGTTGAAGCTAATGATCCATTAATATCTATGCTATAACTTCATAGCCAATATTTTTTTATATTTTATATTTTGATTAATTTCGGGCCGTGCTTTTGCCGAGATATTGATAATGATGGACAATGTCTAAGATTGTGATATTGTTTCACGTACTGACCCGCGTGCCCATCGTTGCAACTATGGTAAATATGCTCAGGCAAATATGGGAAAAGCCTATGTTGAGCAGTAGACTTTTGATAGGCCGTAATTATGATGATGACATGTATAAAATTAACATGGACAAATACTGGGGCATGAAACAATTATTTGTAGGCCATAAAATATTTTTTCGTGCGGGACTCATCAAAACTTCATCAAAACTTAGCCACTATTTATCATATTTCATTTTCAATCGACTTTTTAAGATATTATCATTTTCGATTGATAAATGGAAAAAGAGCATTAAATATCAAGTCTCTTTTGATTTCCTAAAGGTATATTTCTTGCAGATGTTATGAGTGCCATCAGTACCGGGTGCATGATACACGTCAACTTTGCTTCAAGAAAGGTGACAACGCTCTATTGAAGAACTACAATCAATACAAACTCATAGTTCTTGATAAAAAATGAAATAATGTAAACGATAGTATTTTAATTTTTTTTCAGTAAAGTAATAAAACAGAGAGCTGACGTACGAGCGGAGGGGATAGGGCTCCACGAAATTAAAAGGCGGGCATTTTGCGCTCCAAAGGGGATCAGCTACAATATAGAAGCTAGATAGAAACAATACGATATAGAAGCTAATAGTAACAAAACGAGAAACTACTAGAATAAGCTCTTAAGAAATAGTGAATTAATAGGAAAATCCCTCACCCGAACATCCACCCAGCTGTCAAATTAAAATATAATTTATGTGTTCTTATTTTCTCCATACCTACCAGCAATAGTCAAGCCTACCACTGATATTAGGGTGAAACCGTATAAATAATTTTGATTTATTGTGTGATGTATCGCTGTCACACTGTAATAAATTCTACTGCATCTCCATATTTTGTGCACAATGTTGTAAAATTAAAAAGAGGCAAACGCCTAAAAATTTAAATTACAATCTTAAATATGCCAGACCTACATTATATAGCCAGTTAACGGGCAGAAAAGTTGATGGTGAGAAATGGTAGCTGATACGATCGCCGATCAAGGTACCTGTAATTGGGAAGGCACCTACATAATATTATATCAAGAAATAACCTACTCATCACAGCCCTTCACAAGTCCACTGCTGAACATAGGCCTCCCCCACGGAATGCCACAAAGCACGGTCAAGAGCCACCTGCATCCATCGACTTCCTGCATGTCTTACCAGGTCGTCACTCCATCTAGTGGGGGGACGCCCTACACTTCGCCTGCCGGTACGAGGCTGCCACTCGAGAACCTTTCTTCCCCAACGGTTGTCGGTTCTTCGAGCTATATATATATATGGCCAGCCCATTGCCACTTCAGCTTACTAATCCTTTGGGCTATGTCGGTTACTCTGGTTCTACTGCGGATATCCTCATTTCTAAGTTTATCACGCAGAGAAACCCCGAGCATAGCCCTCTCCATAGCTCGCTGAGCGACCTTCAGCTTCCTCATACGGCCAGCAGTGAAGGACCACGTCTCAGTTCCATATGTCATCACTGGCAACACGCACTGGTTGTACAATTTAGTTTTGAGGTTTTGAGGTATGCCTGACGAGAAGATGGGTCGTAATCTCCCAAAAGCTGCCCAGCCGAGTTGAATCCGTCGATTGACCTCTCGGTCGAAGTTGAACTTACCTAGTCGGACTATTTGTCCCAGGTAAACATATTCGTCAACAACTTCGAGCTTAGTGCTCCCAACAACTACCGGCATAGGTGTGACATGGACATTAAACATGATTTTTGTTTTGTCCATGTTTATCTTGAGACCTATCTGTTGGGAGACACTATTGAGGTCATTGAACATAAAGCTTAGGTCTTCCAGCGATTCTGCCATAAGGACTATATCGGCAAATCGTCGGCAAATCGAAGGTGAGTGATGTACTCGCCAATGACGTGAATACCGTATCCTTTCCAGTCCAGTAGCATGAAAACGTCTTCTAATGCAGCGGTGAAGAGTTTCGGGGATATTACGTCACCCTGTCTTACACCTCTCTGCAGTTGGATAGGTTTCGTACTCTGTTTCTGTACTCGGATAGCCATCGTAGCCCTACCGTACAAACACTTCAGCAAATTTCGACGGAATCAAAGGCTTTCTCATAGTCCACATACGCCAGACATAGTGGCAAATTGTACTCTTCGGACTTCTGTACAATTTGCCGAAGGGTATGTATGTGGTCTATGGTGCTAAAGCCTTTTCGGAATCCAGCTTGTTCGGGAGGCTGGAAGTCGTCGAGTCTGCATGGGAGACGATTCGTTATGACTCTCGAAAACAGCACGTAGACGCGGCTCAGAAGGGAAATCGGTCTGTAGTTCTTCAAGAGAGCGTTGTCGCCTTTCTTAAAGAACAAGACCACCGCACTTCTGCTCCACGCCTCCGGTGTAGTGACACCATGGAGGACGGAATTAAAGAGCTTCTGAAGGACTACAAGTACCGGTTTTCCACCCGTTTTCAGAAGCTCCGCTGTAATTCCATCCTCGCCTGGGACCTTGCCGTTTCTAAGGTGCTGGAGAGCCATTCTAATCTCGCTCAGACTGACGTCCGGAATATCATCGGAATAGTGTCGGATAAGACTTGCCCTTGGATCGTTACTCACACTTGCGTGTGGCTCCAACGATGATGTGTACAGCTGCCCATAGAACCGCTCAATCTCACTCAAAATCTCAGGTGGGCCGGAAACGACGCTGCCACAATCGGTCTTCAGCTTCGAAAGTTGGCTCTTTCTGGCAGAAAGATCTCTAGCAAAGACTTTGGAGCCCTGGTTCTGCTCGATCGCTTCTTCAATACGAGCAGTATTAAAGTTGCGTAAGTCCCGCCGCATGCATTTGGAGATCTGTCTGTTCAGTTGCCTGTATGCTGCCAAATCTACTGAAGATTGCAGCTTCATTTCCCGTCTAACAGCCATGAGATTAAGAGTGTCATCAGAGAGTTTTTGTGTTCTTCTGCGGCGGGTCTTACAAAACTTAGCTCGGACCGCATGGACAGTTTCCACGAGCTTGTCATTCATATCGTCCACTGCATTGCAAACTTCTAGGCACTGAAAACGGTTTTGTAACTTGAGCTGAAAGGTTTCGGGACTTTGGATTAGAGCACGAGGGGGACGGAGCGTTGACTTCATTAGACGACACCTCTCCAACTTAACGTTTAGGTTCAGTGTGCCTCTCACCATTCGGTGATCGCTGCCAGTTTTCACCCTCGCGATCACTGAGACATCACTGAACAGTTGGCCCTAGTCGTCATAATGAAGTCAATCTCATTTTTTGTCGAACCGTCGGGGCTCGACCTGGTCCACTTTCTGTGGGGCCGCTTTTGGAAGAAAGAGTTCATCATAAAGAGTCCCTCTTTCTCCATGAAGTCGGCCAGCTGCTGGTCCCTTGGGTTTCATTGCCCTAATCCGAATTTCCCTACTTTCAGCTCACCGTTCTCTCTTGTGCCTAGCTTTGCGTTGAAGTCTCCCATCAACACCGTATAGTGGGTTTTGGAGGAATGCATGGCTCTAGAAATATCCTCATACATTTCCTCCACCTCCTCATCACGGTGTGCCGAGGTTGGTGCGTAAACCTGTATGACCTTCAGCGAATACCATTTGGTGATTCTGAGTATAAGGTACGCAACCCTCGTCGACACACTCCCTATATTTACAACGTTGTTAACGAGAGACTTGTGGACGATAAATTCTTGGTGCTCGTCCTCCCGGTGATAGAAAAGTTGCCGGATTCGAGGATTACCGTGTCCTCCCCTTCTCTTCGGACCTCGGATAATCCTATAATATTCCAGTGCAACTTGTCTATCTCTTCTTTCAGCTCCAGGATCTTCTCGTCAGTCCTCAGAGTGCGTGCGTTATAAGTTGCCAGGTCGAGTCGTCGTAGGTGGCAACCGAACCTCCACCGGAGATTCTTAGCACCCCCTGCCCCGCCGTTACCATGGTCACCACCGTAGCCAAGAATAGCGGGGCCGCCGGGGACTGGGGGCCGTTTTTTCGTAACTTTCTTCATTGGGGGGTATATTGCCGTAGTTGCCACGCTTGGCGAGCGGGTTGGCAACCGCAGTTTTTTTATTGTTATTTGCTGTTATCGGAAAGATGCTGCTGCCCATCTTCTGCCTCAGTTTCCCTTTGTCGCCTCTTACGACACCCACGGGAAGATATGGGGTAGTGGGTATTCTAACCCGCCAATACACGGGAAATAACCTACTAAAACCTATAAACTACCATAAACTGAAATGACAAATAATCTTAAGGCCTATCTGACGGTAAGTGACACACAGACACCTAGAGCGAACTTCATACAAAGAAGGCTACAGGAATGTTGTAATCTTAGATGGAATGCCTCACAGGCTGTAATTATACTGACTCACTATAACCTTCAGACAGGGACACAGCAGTGTACGTAGTACAGCACTGCGACTGAATTAGGAAAGTTTTACCTACCCAGACGGATCCTTAAACAGAAAAGAGCCCTACTATTTATTAAAATAAATGTTGATGTAGAAAAACAACACATTGACACGACATCAAGAGTAATCTTTAAATATCGGAGCCTATCTTTTAAACCTAAACCAGTTAAGGAACACGTTATGGTTATCTTATGGTGTTAGAATTTTTTAGCTTCAAAACGGGATAATATCACAGATATCGGTGATCATATAATTGTTTTATCCAAACCCAACGGAAGTTTATTTCGGCTCCTAAAATCCTTATTTACATAATTTATTAGCACATGACAATTTATATATTGCAATTACAATAAACTGCAACGAATCCCATTATAAAACATAAGATAAATGTAGTTATAAAAGTTCAATTTAAACAAAATCGCAAGTTCTAAAAACTTTAAATTATATAATTTGGATAAAGTAATAAAACAGCAAAAAAAAAATTACTATTACAACATAAGTGTACACCACATTTTTTGATGGAGCAAAATTGTATAGAGATTCTGACATTGTCATTTAAACTCAAATTAAAATGTTGGCAAAATTTTTCACAGTATGAAAGAACGCAATATTACGCAATAGTTACATGAATACAAATTATATTTCAAAAAAAAATTATTCTAAAACTTCTTTTTATAGCATTTACTAATGTTTGTGTCGATTGCGCACGATAATTACAACAGGAGAAATTACACCTTTTTTTGGGTTCCTCTAAATTTGTCCATGAGTGTATGTAAAAAACTGACTGAACTGAACTGAACTTCCACTTTGAATTGTTTTTTATGTTGCATAATATAAATTACCACAAAAGTGTTTCATTTGTTTTACTTTCCGAACGTTTCTTAATTTATAAGAAAATGTTACGATGTTATACTTTAGTAACGTACGAGTGAGTATGTTGTTATGTGCTAAAGAAAATATTAAAAGTAGACAAAAACTACATTATTTTACACAAGTTTTATATTTTTCTTTTGAAAATATTGCATATATGAAATTGCGTTTATATCAGGCAGACTTAAATCTGTAAAAGTATTATTTTAAATTAAGTACTTATTTAAAATTATAAAATGAACACAACCATCGCTTTATTAAATTTAGTTAGCTGTAGATTTAGTTTGCTTTAATTTATTTTTTATTATTTTAATATTTACCAAGGAATGTCACTGTTCACTTTGATAAAAATTACTTAAAATCTTTGCAATGTTACTCGACTTAAATTGGTTGTTTCTTAAAAGTAGTAGTGGCAATATAGGTGCCACTGGTTATGACGTTTCTATAGCTTTCTTTTTGCAATATTTTTTTCTTTCTTTCTTTCAATGTTCCTACTGTCCGAACCCCTAGATAATGGTGACGATAATATATTTTAATTCATCCACCTGCGTTGATATGACATACAGCATTCGAGTCACCATCGCACATTTCGCGGCACCAATCCATGCAACGGCGTCTTGCATGTTTGGTTAAATTATGGCTCTATTCAAGTAACGAGTTTATTGACGCCTTAATGATAATGTATATTTTTTAAACTGAAGTGACAATCGATCTCACAATTCACCCGATTGTAAGTGACTCACGCTGACCATAACTACCTTTTTTATAATATAAGCGTGACAAACAAGGACACAGTCCACCTAATGGTAAGTGGATACTATGGCTTATAGTCATTATACATATAGTACATTTCCCTCGATTAAGATTTAAAATGCAGATGCATTGCCACCCCTGAGAACGAAGATGAAATGCCTCGTTTCTATTAAAATTGCTCACCTATTCTCTACACTCTCCGTACGAAACATAGCATCATTATGCTGCTATTACAACCATTATATAGCTTCAGCATGGCTCTACCGCGTATAAACCTAATAATAATACCTGCAGCCAAGTTCAAACAAGGAAGGCAACAGTTGCGTTGTCACCGCTGAGGACTTAGATGGAATGCCTCACAGCTTGTAATTATAATGGCTCTCTTTACCCTTCAGACTGGAACACAGCAATGCAAGCACTGCCATTTGGAGGCAGAAATAGGTAATAGGATGTGATTTTGACTAATGTTGGGATGTTACTGTCTTATCAGCCACTATCATGTGCCGTCCAGCACTTAAGTTTTTAGTCAGAACATCAGTGAGATTGCAATGACCACGCTTAAACTTATTGAACTAGCAACTAACAAAATACATATTATGAATTAATTAGTACAACATTTACTGGAAATTGGTGTAAGTAAACACCTTAAAAGTAAGTGCACAAACAATTTATTTAGACTCAATCCATCAGCTTACACACATGTGATTTATTTTGATTGATGTTTGTGAATAAAACACTACTAATTAAACATTGAAAAACGATTCAACGGAAAAAAAATACATCACGGTTTACAGGCACAGTTGGTTGTGGGTTGCTTTCTTGTGATGCCGGCATCATAATTTGAAGTTGTACTGTAATGTATATAAAAATTGATGCTGCGATGCGGAGCACGAGACCAGTGTTATAGAAGAACATGCCATATATAGATAAACCAGGTTCTCGGATTTCGAGAGTGCGTATTACACTTCGAGTTAATTTTATACTTTCATCTGAAATATACAACCGTTTTGCATTTAATATGGAGAAGTTTAAATTATATGTACAACAAAAGACGAAAGTTTACTGTTCATTCATTTGTTTGGTAGACTGTTTTGTGCAAAGATCGTAGACACTTGTATACTTTTTTTAAATTTAAAATCTAAACGTTAAAGAAATATTTATATAATATGTTCATCTTAAAACTTTATTCTTACCACTGCAAGTTGGTTTTAACTGTATGTAGGTGCATATTAACTTCGTTTTATTTATTTGACGGCAAAATAAATCAGTTTGTACGCTAACGGCGTACACGTATACCCAGCCCAAAAACACCCAGCCAAATGTAATCACTATACGTAAAGTGTTGAAGTTCTGAAAGAAATTATGATATTAATTATTATTTTTTACTATATCGTAACTCACTTTGAAATTTCTCTGATCGTTGATAAGGAGCAAGCTTACCAGTGTAAGCATGTACGGGTTTTAGAAAAAAAAAATAAGTATATGTAAAAGAACACAAAGAATTAGAACGCAAGAATTACAAAAAGTGATGTTTTATATATATAATATATCATTTACCGCAAACTTGTCATAAGTGATTATCATCTGAACACATAGAAAAGTCCCCGATATAATACATAATGTACCCATTAGTACCTGTAAAATAAATTATAGTTAGAATTTTATAAAAAAAAACTAAGAATTAAATCCCTTTTTTTATACTTTTACTTACCGCGAAACAATAGGATTTTTCTAGAAGACGCACAATTTTAAAAATAATTTTAAATGCTTCCACAAAATGTTCTCTAGATGCAAATTCATGGAAAGTAACCAAAACGTCAAATTTCTTTTTCCACAATAATCCATCAAAGAGAAATTGTTCTGGGAAGTATCCAGCATTGATCCTTGCATTCTTAATTATAGCCAAGTTTAAATAATGCACTCTTAATGACAGGAAAACATAAAATGTAAGAAGAAAGCAAGTATCGTTAAAAATACAGAAAATCAATGTAAAATAAACAGTACCGACTATTTGAGTAAAAACTGTAGTGAAATGAGCAAAGTAGAGCACAGTGAGAAGGACTACTTGAGAAAAGGCAACGATAAAATTAAAGAAAATATATGCTCTCAGAGTGACATCTCTCATAAATTTTGTTTCCTTTATCCCCAAAAGCAAGTCAAGGTTAATACAATTATTTATGATCGTTAATCCAGCATTTCTATTAGGAAAAGAAATATTTATTGAAATACTATTATGAACTAGATCAAACATTACTAAAATGATCACTTCAGGTATTATTAACATCTTTAATACCCCGTAGTTTACGTAACATAAGTAAAAGCATGAAGCGTTTCCTAAAAGTATCGCAAACGTACATCGAAGTAAAGATGACTTAATGTTTTTCCTAGCTAATTGTCCATTTTTTGTTGCAAATCGAAAGAATCCAGTGATTTTTATTAGAAAAAGAAACCAACTATCAAAATATTTACAGTATTCGCGTGCTAGCTCTTCCTTTGAATCCATTTTAATAAACTAACGTGCAACGTCTATAAGGGCTTTTTAGATTTAAAATTGATGAATGTAACGATATCATAAGTTGATAGTTTATTCTCTCTAGGGAACGAATTAAGTAATTTTGTACGCATAGGATAAGAGTAATTTTCTAAGAACCTATGGTATTTTGAAAGTAGATTGATGCATTTAAATTAAATAAAATAATTTCAAGGAGCAAAAGAGGATTTTATTACTTGTCTTAATGGTTTCGATACAGTAAAGCCTAAAGATTTACGAAATAGCTAAGTTGCGGATTTAGCATTGAATACATTTCAAGAAGGTAAAATTAATAATTAGGTTAGATATCATAAGTTGATAGGTTATTCTCTGTAGGAAAGAAATTGAGTAATTTTGTATACCTATAGAATGAAAGTAATATTCTAAGTATCTATAGGTATTATGAAAGTAGATTGCTGCATTTAAATAAAATAAAATGATTTTAACGAGGGAAAGAGAAATTTAATTTTCAAAATTTTAAAGTATTGTTATTTAATTTTCTTTTTATTATAATATGGTTAGAAATATCAGTTTAAATAGGTGATGCAGTAAAATTAACCAACAAAGGTGGTAAAAGGATTAGCATGATCAGCAGATTTTGTGATGTAACCAGAAAAAAAAACTTTTGTTAGTGGCCGATGACCCTGTTACATTACAGGGCTAAACTGAAGGTATTTTAAAATAAGTTTTACCTTTAGTTATTGAATGAATGCAAATTGAGATGTTTTTTATAATTATATACAAAAAAATATATATACATGAAAATTATTTCGAACTCCAGGAAAATAAGTGACAAAGGAGCCGAGCCGATTTCTAACATGCTAATAGTTTATGTCGCACCAATGATTGACAGCTGCTATACAGTGAGGCATCGCAAAGCTGAGGTCGAGATTTGCGAGGAAACGAGAGGCGCAGTCGCAATGATCATGGTAAGCATCGGCACGATTGCAGCAGTCTCAAGGACGCAGTTCAGATTGTGATCAACACCGCAGTGTTGCGCATAATCGAAGTCAAAGTGCAAGCAGCTTGTGTACGTTACACAAGCAGGAACGCAAGCTGTTTCGAGAGAAGGAGAAGTTAAGGACATTTGAAGAAGAGGTACGTAAAAAGCGTGAAAGCTAGAATGAAAGATCGTCCAGGCGGGATAAGATACCGACCCCACTCCAACAAACCACGGTTGGAGAAATACTGACAATCTACGCACACATAGTGACCGTTCCGTAGTCACACCGGCAAAAAGACATGTAACTAGTAATGACAGTGATAACGTCAATCACACGAAAAAACCTAATCTTATTACTATGGATCTATTTGATAATTGTATAAAATTATTTAAATCAAAAGCAGGAGATCGTGAATCGTTTTCTACCTCTACTTTAAATAATATAATTGCCGAGCTTGCTTCCAAGTCGACATTAACATACAATTAACAATAGACTTGACAAGGTGGACGACGGATGTTCTAAAATTTATTATTGGGGTGACAAGCAAACGATTCACTAAGCCTTGCTTAAACTCACTGACGTGGCTAACACGTAGTATCAGAGCTTACCCTCTATCAAGCATACTTGGCCAGAATGGAAAGCTATGTTAAAATAATCATTTCCTTCAACCGAAAATTGCGCGAAACTATTGACGGATATGCTTAATAGGCGGGTACGTTCTAGGGAGTCTTTTAAAATTTATTATTTTTCAAAATTAAATTAACTGAACAGATGTAGGATATTTGGCAGGCAATGGATTGTTTACTCTATGGGATTGATGAAAGGGAAGTTCGTGTAGTTGATCAAGCAGCAAAATTTTCTAAGCCCGAGGATATACTCCAACTCTTTAAGACCATCAAATATCAGAATCGAAGTCAATTAGACTCTTATGCCTCGGCCACACACATCGCGATGGAATTATTGCGATAAAACTTCGCCTTCGGCCTATCTCGAAGGTGCCTGGCCACACTGCGCGTTGTAAATTTTATCGCGCTAAACACACGGCAAAACAAAATGGACGCCACGGTCACTCTGTATTATATGTCAGCGAATAATAATTTTTATTATTGTGTCCATTTTAAAAATAAGAAAAATATATAAATAATATCGGCTGGGACTCGTAATTACTTATAAATTCCAAATTTTTTCATTACACCAATCCATGTCGGAAATACGTCGCAAACCCTAATTTACTTTGACACATCCACTAAGCGCAATGTCTGTGGGCAGACTAAAGTGGGTGCACACGCGAAGTCCATCGCGATAAAGCCTTTTGAAGTGCGAGAATTTACCGACAGCGAACCGATGTGCTTGAAACTTCGCACGAAGTGACGAAGTATTCACGAAGCGGCCGGCCACATACATTGCGATAACGCGAATATTCGCGCTAGCGCGATGTGTGTGGCTGCGGCATTACAAAGATTTCAATAGGGACAAACGTACTAGCGTTACAAAAGTTAATAAAAATTCTACAAGGAATTCGGATATACACCCTCTAGAAAAAATAACTTTGAGTTTTTCTTTTTTAATAACGTTACGTCCACACTTTTATTTTTTTCTGTATCTTGGGGTCAGTCTACATGGATTTCACAAGGACAAACATCCAGACCCGGAACAATTAATTTAATATTATTGTTACCAGTTTAAGACATCTTTCTAACTATATAGCGTGCAATAATTTTATGAATGGACATAATAATGTTACTTAGTTAACTTGGCTTTTATAATATTTCTTTAATTACTTTAATAGTATTTGGGATGTATTCTCACGAATCAATCAGCACATGTAAAAAATTATCTCCTCACCACGTTACTATTAATTATTGTACAGTGCACTACGAGTATGTTAACTTATAATACCGGTGTTTTCACTAGATACTAGACAATCAATTTTCGTTTGTTTTTTAGGTTATTGTGAGATTCATATTTTAATTGTTAATTTATCAGTATTACCGTTAGATGCGGGAAAACTAATATCACTATTATAATCTATTATAGATTATAAGGAATAGATCGACATGTGTTTCATTAAGTTTCACCAAAATTTGTAGGTGGCCCATTCTCCAAACAAAAAGAAGTAGCATCCTTTACAAGTTCACCCGCATAGCAAAAGTCAGCTCACACTAATGACCTATCCAGACGCTTAGTCAAAGTAAGATACCGCTATTCCATTAGAGCTTTACAAACTTGGTCCTTTATAAAGAGGGTAGATACGACGATACGGTAACGACTCTACCTTGACAATTTATTTTAAAGTATTTTTATACAATTGTAGAGCAGTAAAAATAAAGGACAAGTTTGTTTGTACGAGGGTGACACTGAAAGTTCTTAGAAAATCAAAAACTGAACAAACTAGCAAGTTATTAGTTTTATTATATCTTTTCAAAATAGTGTTCATTTACATCAATACATCGCTGCATCCGATGGAACCACTGAGAAAAGCACTTTGCCCACTCGTCCTTAGGGGTCTCTCCAACGGCATTTTGAAACGCAGCCACTGCTTCCTCGGCGTCCATAAGACGTTTTCTTCGAAGTTTTTCTTTTATTTTCGGAAATAAATAAAAATCGCAAGGTCGGGGATATAAGGCGGGTGACCCAGTAATTCCACGTCTGACGTCGCCAAGTAGTCGATTGTTTACTTGGCGGTATGCAACGAGGCGTTGTCGTGGTGAAGGATCCTACTGCGAGGTCGTTTCCTCCGAACTTTTTCCAAGACAAGTGGTTATCTTGTATTTGTATCTAGTCTCTCGTCACTCTCGCTACTTAATTCAGATGCCTTTGATGCCGCCCCGGCTCTAAATGAGGTACGAGGTAGATATGATTGATTTCAATAAATGTTTAAGTTTAATATAATAACGAAACAATATTCAACACGAGAACTATTTTAGTCCTTTAATTACTTAATTAGGCTCTTCTGATTTATAAATGTTTGAATTAGTAAACAAAACAGAGAGTAAAAAGCTTTAATTGTTTTAGCACTAGCGCAATTAAAAGTGTTTGTAAAGTTTTGAAAATGTTTGACATGCTTAAAAAAATATGTCATAAATATACAGCATTGTATAAAGTTAAAAAGTTAAAGTATAAATAAAATAACTATATAACGGAAGTCGCCCTCCACTAAAACATCATCATCATTACAGTCTTTAACACCAAGTCCCAAATCCGCTGAACCCAAAGAAGTTACAAGACAGGGTCACCTGTATTCATCGACTTCGTACATGTTTTTCCAGGTCATTGAAATTCCATCTAGAGTTGGAGGATGCATTAAATAAGAATGGCGCCGGAAAAAGGGAAGATGGTGATGTTTACCGAGACATACTCCAGGAACAACCAAGATAATGATCGAATGATTATGTTACATTAATATCAATATATAATATAATTTGAATTATAAGAGTTCTTATAATGTTCCCTTTCATGCGAACCTTCGCTAAATTAGGGGAAAATTTTACTTCAAAAATGTTTCCGGGCAAAATGTAACCGTTATTTAAATTATTCAAGGTTCAACGGCCATTATGACTGTGCCATAAGTCTGGCGTTAGCTGAAGCTAAGCCCAGATATTTAGCTTGAAAGCTAAATTTAAGCAGGTTTCGAATAAATTTACTTGGAACAGGGTCCAGTGTTTATTATGTGTCATTCTATTCCGACCGTAAGGTTCAGGTGTCTAGCCGAGCTGCCCTTTTCATTATTTTTTTTTAATTTTTACTTAAACTAAGCCTTATTAGTTACGGTAATGCTATTAATAAAGTGTGTTTTGTAAAATATTACTATTTTTATAGAATAAGTGGAAAACGAGCACACGGCACGGCATTATGATGATTGGAGTATGTGAATTATAATCATCTTCATCTATCCTTCATTAAGAATTGAATTTGAAATTGAATTTAAAAAATGCAGATGCGTTGTCATCTCTGAGGACCAAGATGCATTGCCTCTTTACCAGCAAAAAGGTACTCCGCTTCTCTTCACTCACCATATAAAACACAGCAGCATTCAAACGGAGCAACAAAACTTTACCGACAATTTTTTTTATGTCTCCACAATAAAGTATAAATTCCTAATGGAGCATTTTATTAAACTGCAACATTATTAAAATAAAATTTGAATCCTATTAAATAGCAAGTAATTTTTAACCAAGTTTTTTTGTTGACTGCTGTTTTTTGTTTGTACATTTATTACTCAGAAACGACTTGATGTGATCCCATATAAGTTTCACGAAAAAATCCAATCCAATAAAATAATATGCGAAAATAAGTAATGAAGTTTTAATGCAACTATAAAATGAAATTCCAGTCGCTACATTGTACTTGTGGTATTGCCTAGTGGACTAAAAGGCGGCAAAAATGAAACCTTTACTGAGGCGAAGCTTTAATTCTTCGATACTGCATCTTACCACCGACTACAGGAGCTATTATGTGAAAATTATTTAAATTTTTTAAGTTTTTTAACTCGATTAATGCTTCTTATTAAAAGATTAATAAAAAATTCATTTTATATCACGCTTGCTCATACACTAATGAATAACGAAGATAATGGTTTAGGTGGCATGATCTAAGTAGCATTTACGCACGGGTTACATTTTTTATGTAGAGTTTATTTATTCAGGGGATGAAAGGGTAGGTATTAAACCAACGAAATGTAAATGCCAGTAAAGTGGGCTTAAATATTAAATAACTGTTGTACTTTAAAGAGAAATTTATGTACTTATCTTACACCACCTATGTAGAAAATAATCGCGTAAATAATGGTTTCATGTGTAATTTAAGTTTCTTTCTATTTATATTTCATGTCTGTAAAATGACTCTGGGATACAAAACAAGTATTTAATTACTCCTAGTAACGTTTTATTATGCGACTTATTGCGTAAAATAAATATTCCCGTTATGGCACGTTTACATTATCAGCACGAGCAACTCGCCGAGTCATTTGTGGACGACTACGACACGTTTACATATTCGTCTGTAATCATTCAACGTAGATCTTTTAAACATGGATGACGTGCGTCTCGTTGCTACGAATTTATATCTGCTTGATATTTATAGACTCCTAAATATTTATTTGGAGGGTGTGAGGCGGACCCCCACCAGATGGAGTGACGAACTGGCAAGACATGCAGAAATTCAATGGATGCAGATGGCTCAGGACTATGCTTTGTAGCATTCTTTGAGGGCGGCCTATGTTCAGTAGTGGACTTGTGAAGGACTGTAATGATGATGATGATGAAATATTTATTTTCATTAATATTTATTTAAAACTGATTTCTAGGATCCCACATCATGGATCCATCGTCCAACATCCTTGATAAAGTTCTATAAAAATAGCGGATTCGTTACTCCAATCCATCACAGTAAGTAGGTATTTTTATTATTATTATGTTTTTAAATTATTTTATAAGAAAAATAAAGTTTTACGTTGTAGAGCCATGCTGCAGCTATATTAATTGTATAATTGTAGCACGAATGGGTCGGCTCGACCGGGGAAGGACCACGCTCTCATAGAATACCAGCGTAAAATAGCAGCTGTGTTTCGTATGGTGAGTGAACCGGAGACCCTTTTTACTGGAAAAAAGGCATTCCATCTTAGTCCTCACGGCTGACAACGCATCTGCATTTTTATTCGCAAACTAGGATAGATGTAGTTGTCTATGTGCCACAGCAACCATTTACTATAAAAAAAGTTTAAAAGTTCACGGGTCAAACGAATAATGACGAGTATGTACACAACGATACGAATACACACGATCATTCCTTTTACTCATGCCAAAAACCGACATCGAGTGGAGAACAGGCGAATATTCGGGCAGAGTAGCGAGAACACCCGAACAAGGCGTTTACATAGTCCTACACGTGCCTGCTCGTCTGTGCTCGGCGAGTATCTGAACGTTACATTAGGACTTCGTGTCTGTCGCGAATTATTAAACAAGTCCTGAAGCTAGGTACTTACCGTCAATATATAGGATATGCCGTAAATAAGTCCCTGCAGCTTTCAAGGGTATAATCGGGCATTGGGTCGAAAAAAAGCTTTGGTGGAGGAGTCTCTACCAAATAGTCACGAAGCTTCATTTTTGTGATAAAGGATTAAATGACTTTGGCTAAACTTTATCAGGAATTGTTTTGAATCGTATAGTAAAACCTCTCAGTGATACATTTGAAAATGTACTAGGGCTTCCAACAAGTCTGTGCTCCTGGTCATCGCACAACTTAAACCTGGCTTATGAATTATTCTATCCACCCAATCACATATTATATGATTTTTTAATTCAAATTCATTATCTCCAATTGTTCACTGTGGAATAATAGCCTCTCCGATAGATTGCCTCATTGGGTTTTTTTGCCATATATAAATTGTATATTCTTATTAAATTGCTCCACTCTAGACAGTATTTGTACAGTTTTGATTATTGAATATATATATATATATATATATATATATTTATATTTATATAAACATAAATAAAGCATTATTAATATTGTTGGTCTTTTATTTTACTGCTACCCGTTTAAAATTAAAAACGAAACATTATGATATTATTATACCCAATTAGTGAGAGTAAAAGAATGTTTCCGTGCAACGTTCTTTCTCGTGGAAAATTCAGAACAAAGTTTGCCCAATTATGCTTTTTCACATTTTCACTAATCGCATTAACCAAACACTAATACGTTTATTTAGCCTCATTTTAATGATACATGTTTTTGAAGCAGAATCGGCGATTTAATTAAATAATTCTTCATAATCACAATAGTTTTGTGCCATTCCTTGCCTAGCCATGGATATATGAAGGGCCTCCTTTACACGTTTAACTAAACATAGGTTTCCCCCAAGGAATGCTACAAAGCAATTGTGATTAAAAACAGTAATTTAATTAAAGTTATTGTATTTTATTTATGTTTAGCTAATAGTATTCTTCTCAAAATATGTTTGATATTTTTATCCAAAGTTTTTAAATTTATATTTAAATGTTAAATCAGAAGAAAAAAATACCAAACATGGATATATACTTTATAAAGTAATACGTATTATAATACGTATTTAACGTGGTAGAGCAATGCTGCAGCCATATAATGTCAGTTGTACGAAGGATTGGCTCAAGTGGTGAAAGACCATGCTCTCATAGAATACCAGCGTAAAGCAGCAGCTTAATGCTACTTTGTTTCATACGGTGGGTATTGAGATTAAATAAAATATATATATTTGTATATTTGTTTTAATTTAAACACATTTACTATTACATGATACATGGTCTGAGACAAGTAAGTATATTATAATATAGGGCATAGATTACTAATAATGCAGAGCGGAAAACGGATTGTTCAACATATATACTATACACTTTAAATGTAATTATATTTCCATTTTACAACACCCTCCCTCAATGTAATTACATTTAAAAACAACAACAAAAAAAAACTGCCACATAAAGTGTTCCTTTTACAATAGAAAATAACTACTTACAAAGATAAGATTTGACAAAACCAAATTAATTGCCTTCCAGGCCACACTTTTTAATACATTTCCTAAATTACTCTCTAGTCAGAGATTTTGTAAAAACATGGGCTCGTTGCTCACTTGAACTTGCGTAATTTACACTTATTTTATTACCTTTTATCAGATCTTTAATAAAATGAAAACGGATGTCAACATGCTTCAAACGTTTAATTAACTCTGTTGCTGCAGTTAGGATTGCCGACATATTATCACAAAAAATATTTACTGGGCAAATATTCTGGAAATCAAAGTCACTTAATACAATTATTATACAGCAAGCGTCACTGGCAGCCATGCTCATAGCAACATACTCTGACTCAGTTGATGACAGGCTTACTGAGGCTTGTTTTCTAGAACTCCATAATATCAAACAATTTGAGAATTTAAACATATAACCAGAAGTGGACTTTCTGTCTTTTAAATCACCACACCAGTCAGCATCACAAAATCTTCTAAACCGACATCTGTGCATGTATACATTAATTTATAGTCTATTGTATGTTTCACATAGCGTAATACTCTTTTTAAAGCGGTTAATAACACAATACATACATAAACATAAACACTCACGCCTGCCACCCAGAGGGATATGCAGAGACTATGGACTTCCGTTTGGCACGATCCTTACATACCTCGCTTGCCTCCTCCACATCCATATACCTACGCATACACGCTCATCGGTTAAGGGTACTCTTAATTTGGCCCATTTTCAGTATATCGCCCATTTGGTCAATAAATTTTCGTCTAGGGCGTCCCTTCCCGACTCTGCCGTTCACCTCTGCCACATAAATTTGTTTTGTCACTCTTTCCTCATTCATTCTTTCTACATGACCAAACCACCGAAGCATTCCTTTCTTAATACTGGTCACAACATCATCTTGCAAGCCACACTCTTCTCTTATCACACAATTTCTCACTCTGTCATTCAGATTCAGCCCTAACATACTCCTTAATGACCGCATTTCTACAGCATTTATTCTACTCTCATGCTTCTTCAGCCACACCCAACTTTCACTACCATACATTAAAGTAGGGACTAACACAGCATTGTGAATTGCCATACGTGCCTTTTTGTACACATTCTGACTTTCCACAACAGAGTGTAGAGCCCCATTTACTTTATTTCCTGCGTTCACTCATCGTTCTATATCCTTATCATATCTACCATCCCTGCTAAATACACACAATTCCCCTTCTATTCTTATTTCACATATCGTTTTACTTTCTTCTCTTTCAAAAACCATAACTTTCGTCTTACTTGCGTTCACTTTCATTCCCCTTTCTTTTAATGAACTGTTCATTAATGTAAACATAATTTGCAACTCGGCCGCCGACGGCGCGATTATGACTTGATTATCGGCGTACAAAAGGCATTTGACAGTTAACTCACCCATTCTTAACCCGCATTCTTCAACTTTCAAATTTTCCAAACAACTGTGCATAAATAGGTTGAGCAGCCACGGGTAAGCCACACAGCCCTGTCTGACCCCTTTATGGATGCCAAACCAGTCCGAGTAGGCCCCATTGATCCTGACACAAGCACTGGAGTCCATATACAGAGACTTCAATGCCTGTATCAACCCGGCGCTCAACCCAAATGAGTTCAGTGTTTGCCATAGCACATCCCTGTCCACTTGTCATAAGCTTTTCCAAGTCCACGAACGCACAAAAACCTTTTGGTACTTGGCCAAAACTTCTCCATGATCATGCGCATGAAAAGACCTGATCCGTACATCCCATTCCTTTCTAAATCCCGCTTGCACATCCCAAATTTTTCCATCAGTATCTTTCATAATTCTTTCAATTAGTACCTTAGCATACAGTTTTCCCACAATGCTAAGAAGACTGATACCACGGTAGTTTTTACAGTCCTGCTGCGATCCTTTTCCTTAACACAGTACTTTCACATTTTTGAAATCTACTCAACATTGAAACCGCAAAATATAAATCTGGTCTTGTACCCTATACAGCATACATCAAACTTCCTATTATTTGTCTACACAATTTTTCTATGTTTTTATCTGCATGTTGATTTACTAAAATCTCAGAATTAAAATTACTATCTGTTGGTGTGGTGCTTACAATTTTCCATTTGAAATTTTTTACCTAAAAAAATTGATATGAACCCTAAGTCCTTCATTTTAAATTCCCTACTCAAAACCGTCTTAAGTTGATCAATTTCAGATTTATTTGTTCCAAAAAATAACAGGTCATCGCCATCATCATCATCATCATCACAGCCCTTCACAAGTCCACTGCTGAAAATAGGCCTCCCCCAAGGAATGCCACAAAGCTCGGTCCTGAGCCACCTGCATCCATCGATTTCCTGCATATCTTACCAGGTCGTCACTCCATCTAGTGGGGGGACGCCCTACACTTCGTCCGCCGGTACGAGGCTGCCACTCGAGAACCTTTTTTCCCCATCGGTTGTCGGTTCTTCGAGCTATATGGCCGGCCCATTGCCACTTCAGCTTACTAATCCGTTGGGCTATGTCGGTCACTCTGGTTCTACTGCGGGTATCCTCATTTCTAAGTTTATCACGCATAGAAACTCCGAGCATAGCCCTCTCCATAGCTCGCTGAGCGACCTGAGTTTCTTCATCCGGCCAGCAGTGAAGGACCACGTCTCAGTTCCATAGGTCATCACTGGCAACACGCACTGGTTGTACAGTCTCGTTTTTAAGTTTTGAGGTATACCTGACGAGAAGATGTGCCGTAATTCCCCGAACGCTGCCCAACCGAGTTGAATCCGTCGATTGACCTCTCGGTCGAAGTTGGACTTACCTAGTCGGACTATTTGTCCCAGGTAAACATACTCGTCAACAACTTCGAATTTAGTGCTCCAAACAACTACCGGCATAGGTGTGACATGGACATTAAACATGATCAAGTCTCTTCATTACTATCATGGGGGGTATATTGCCATAGTTTCCACGCTTGGCGAGCGGGTTGGCAACTGCAGTTTTTTATTGTTGTTTTGCTGTAATCAGAAAGATGCTGCTGCCCATCCTCTGTCTCAGTTTCCCTCTGTCGCCTCTTATGACACCCACTGGAAGATATGGGGTAGTGAGTATTCTTACCGGCCTCTACACGGAGGAGTCATCGACATACAATAACAAAAATATTTTATGTTTACCTTTATATTTTTTCTATAAACAAGGGTCACAGCTAGATCTATGGCAACCTTCTTTACTCATTACATCACTGAACTTATTATTTCAAAATTTTGGAGACATCTATAACCCATAAAATGACTTATTAATTTTAACTTTATTACTATTATTGCAATATGCCCCATCTGGCAACTGAATATACACATCGTCTTTCATTTCCCCATACAGAAATGCACCGGTAACATACATTTGATAAATTGGCAAGTTTAATTTAGTAGTAATAACCACAAAAATTCTAAAAGTAGCTGGATTTGCTACTGGAGCATAAAAAAAAGCTAAACAAATCATTTTGCTCAAATTCTTGCCACTAACCTAACTTTCTCAGATATGAGAGGAGGCCTGTGCCCAGCAGTGGGACGTATATAGGCTGTAACGGAACCTAACTTTATATTGATTTGAACTTTTAATTTTGAATACCCATTTACAAGTTACAGTTTACTTGGATCAACAGGCTTATTACACACATCCCATACATTATTTTCACTTATAGTTTGTAATTCTCTATCTTTGGCCTCTCTCCATTTGGAAGCATCATTTCTATTCATATCGACAAGAAAGGTAAGAAAGGATTGATGGTGAAATATAGTAAAGATGTAAAGGGTTACAGGATATATTTTCCACAGAAAAATACTGTAGAAATGAAAAGAGATATAGTTTTCTTGGAAAATGAAGTGAATAAACCTCATAAATCAATCGAAATAATGACTTTAGAAGACCAACTACCCCAGGAGACTGAAGTTGTGGTTAATGAAGAAAATAAATCTGAGGATAAAGCTGGTAAAGAAAGCAATGAAGATTTAACATATGAAACAGGTTCGGAAAGTGAATATAAACCAAGTGTGAATGATTCAAGCTTATCTAGTGATGATAATACACAACATTATAGTCGTGAGAGACCTATAAGAAAAAGGAAACAAACATCATTTTATATGTGTAACTATGTGCATAATCATTCTGATCCATGGTTGTGTTAATCCATTCGTCTCCATTATGGACCTTTACTGCCATCTGTCCGCATCCATACACACCAATTGACACACCGTTACCGACTGTGACAGACTTTTGCGAATGATTATTTGTAAAATGCATAAACAATGAACGATTACAATTTACAACACATGTGTTCATCTGCACCTGAGTCTACGAGCCACTTAGATTCTTGATACTGTCCATACACTGTATTAGATACCACGAACGCATTACTTTTCTTATTACTGTTACGCTTACTACTGTTCTTATTTTTCTTGAACCAACACTGTGACTGAAAATGTCCGACTTTACCACAATAAAATCATTTATTATTTTCATTCTCTTCACAGTTCTTTTTAACACTTTTACATTCGCTCTGGAAATGTCCTTCTTTCCGCACTTGAAACAATTTCCAGACCTTTTATTCTTTACCACAAAAGCAGACGACGATAAATTTTGCTGGGGTTCTTCGTTTTTACCCTTTAACCTTTCTTCTTCCATTAGCAATCTCGCCACTATGTTTTCCAAAGTTTGATTGTCATCAGGAGCTGATTCCCATGCCGAAATGAAATGTTTATAATCTTCAGGAAGCGACATAAGTATTTTTGTTATTATAAGTTTTTCTGATATTTCTTCACCCATCTGTTTCAATTGGCACTGCAGTTCTTGAATTTTTGACAAGAATACAGACATATCGGTACCTTTTTCATATTTGTACTGGAAGAATTTTTGTTGTACAATGTGAATGCTCATCTCTGTTTTTTGTTCATACACACTCTGTAGCTTCCTCCACATCTCCGCTTAAGTCGAACAGGAAATGATGTGTAGTATTACATCTTCAGTCATCCGCGTAACTATTAAGGTCTGCGCCTTGGCATCCTTATTTTCCCACGCTGTTTTCTCAACATTTTCTTCGGGTTTCACACATCGACCCTCTACTATATCCAGCCAACCATATCCGCGCAACAGTACTCTCATATGGAATTTCCACACATTCCAATTTCTGGAACCTTCCAACTTTAACACATTTACGTTTTGATTGTTTTCCATCTTTTGTTCCGCCATCCTGCACAACGTGGCGACATCCTAACCTCAAACTGCCGGTTAGTCGAAGTGCAGTAATTCCACAACTTTTATTTAATCCTGAGCGGTTTATGTGCCTGGGTCCATAACCTATTGAGATTAAATAAAATATCTTGATATTTGTATGTATTTTTAATTTAAACACATTTACTATTACATGATACATGCGCTGAGACAAGTAAGTATATTATAAGAGGGCATAGATTACTAATAATGCAGAGCGGAAAACGGATTGTGCAACATAACACAAACAAACCACAAACTAAACAGTGCTACCAACTATACACTTTAAATGTAATTATATTGCCATTTTATAACAGTGGGTCTAGAGAACTAAAGACTTTTTTTACTGAAAACGAGGTGAGTGGTTACAGCGCATCTGCATTTTGATTCTTAATCGAGTATAGATGTAGATGTCTAAGGACCACGGCATCCACTCACCATCACCTGGACTGTGGTCCCGTTTGACACCCTTTTTCTATAAAAAAAAAGTATTTTGTAATATTAACATGTACCGGTTACGCAATAAATGGTCGAATTACAAAATACAGGGTTTGTTTTTGCAAATAATCGGCCAAATTTACAGGTAAGGTTCAGAATAAGTAATATGGGCAAATGGTGAAGAAAAATCATTTAAAAAATCTCAAACATTCTGTCCTTTTTATCTTTTTAATTCAAAATGCGTGGCAATGCTTTAATTTAACTGATTGTCATTCATAAATATCTAATGCTTACTATTTTACTATGCACGCACACATTCGTAAGGGTCGATCGGTCGGCAAAATGTTGTGAATTGAATCGCACACAGAGGAGCACGCGTGCGAGTAGTTGTTGCCCATAGATCACATTCAATTTGGAATAATTTCAGATAAAAGTAGAAGCCTTATTTACTCGTCTTTTCAAAAACTGCAATAAGGGTATATTATTATTTGTATATTTGAACTTAAGTTTAAAATTTGGCTACTCTTTTAAAAATAACCCTGTATGTATTATATTATAAAGTACCTAAAAATCGTTCGCAAATGGTTAAACTTGGCAGAGTAATGCATAACCCATTAGATGTGGCATCCCACAAGGATATATTCTAGGTCCCTTGCTCTTTTTAATATATATATAGATAAATAACATTCACGATTAATTTAACTATATTTTTTTTAATTCTACTTCGTTTATTTTTTAGTTTATTCTACTTCGGATCCTCCATTTGTCAAATTATCTCACAAGCCCTAGACGATTTAAATTTTTTATTTGCTCTAAAACATATTATGTTATATTTAAGGCAAAAAATAAAAGAATTCCCCCATGTAACACACTAACAACTAACAATGTGCCTCTACAGCAAAAAAACCCGTGAAAAATATCTCGGTCCCAGAATCGACAGCTCACTTACGTGGAATGCTCACATTGAACACATAAAAAGCAAGCTTTCAGCACTTACCGGATCACTGCGTAGCATAGTTCGTTGCATCCCACCAAAATTGCGGCACACCATCAATAATTGCCTAGTGAAGCCGCGTCTACTTCATTTGATTGAAATTTGGGGCAGTACTGCAAAAACAAAACTGTCAGAACTTCAAATTACCCAAAATAAACTCATAAAAATACTATTCAACTATCCACATTTACCATCAACTTGTAAAATGTATATAGATACAAAATAATGAATATCGAGGAACTATATATTTATCATACATGTATTATCAATAACGAATACGACGCGCGAGAGAACGGACGTCTTAGGGATCGTATATGTTAACAATTAAAAAAAAAAAATATTCTTAGATTGCAATGGATACAAAATGCAGTGGCTGTGATGCCGTTGTTGATTCACTATTTATGGAGTGTTCGAAAGAAAAATGCAAGAAAAAATTTCATCTGAAGTGTCTTGCCTTAACAAAGGAGAAAGTTGAAACTTTCACACAGGAATACAAGAACCAGTGGATATGTCCTGAATGTGCGTGTACTATGCCGAAAAGGGATAATACTGATACGCCGGTTCGAGGAAATATAATATTAAACAAAAATTTTACGCCGTGTAGCTACGTAAACACTGAGCGCGGTAGTCGTCGAAACCCAAGTGAAAGAGTTGATAATGAGAGCCAACTTCTAGACGAGATACGGGTGTTTCGCTGTGAAATGAAATCTCGGATGGAGGAGCAACGGAAAGAATATGCATTACTGATGACTAAATTTGATAGCACAGAAACGGAGTTAAAGGAATTAAAACAAATATTGAAGGTAGTCCAAGAAAAGGCAAATAAAGTGGATATGTTAGAAACAAGAATTAAAATCTTATTGGAAAAAAATGAGAATCTAGAAGCAAAACTTAATATTAGAAGTGAAGACAAAGGATGTAATCAGGCAGATCAAGGATCGTCTCAGTCTTTCGCAAAAATTGTTAAAGAAAAAGCGCAAGTAATTACTTGCGCTTTTTCTTTAACAATTTTTTAAAAATAACGTACCAGCAAAGGAATGTGCGGCCATGAAATCGGCGAAGAAAGTTTCGAATGAAGAAAAATTACAAGAATTAAATAGTGAGAGGAGTTTAATGAAAATTGATAGTACAGAAAAGGAAAAGGTAGAACCAGAAAAGGAAGAAAAATGGACTACTGTAAATAGGAAGAAAAACCGATTTTCAAACACTGAAGTCAAAAAAGGTGGAAACACAAGTACAATTGATATTCAGGGAATAGAAAGGAAAAAATATTTACATGTATGGCGATTGCAAAAAGAAACAACCGTAGAAAATATAGAAAAATATGTTAAAAAAATTATGGAGAAGAAGTACCAGTTAAGGTAGAAAAAATAAAACACAAGACAGAAAGAGATTATGCCTCCTTTATTATAGGAGTCCCGGAAAGCAAATATAATAAGTTGTGTCAGCCAGAAAACTGGGCACTAAATATAGAATTTTGAATGGGTGTGGTTTCGTAGACCAACCATTAAACCAAAAAACCCTCAATAAATCCGTGGAGATATTGTATCAAAATGAGCGTGGGCTCCGAACAAAGTTAAAAGAATTCCACACAAATATTTCGATCGCAGCTGAAGACCTGTTTGCCATCACGGAAACAGGTTGCAATGAATCCATCCATGACGCAGAAATAATACCACCTGGATACACCATTACACGATGTGACCGAGCGGATGGACGTAAACAAGGCGGCGTGTGTCTCGTGGCCACACCGCGTTATGAACTGCGACGAGTATTATTACCGAGTAATGTCAACGTCGATAAACAGGTGTTTGAACTGGTTTGTGCTACGGTACACACACGTAACAGATATTTATTCTTGCTTTGTGTTGTATATATTCCGCCTGGTAGCAGTGATAATGAATATTTTCTGTTATTTAACATTATTGAACAATTTTATGATAAGTACGGTGAATTATTGGTTTTAGGGGACTTTAATTTGTATTCGTGTTCTACAGCCGTAAGTAATTATTATGAATACTTTGAAACTTTTGTGATTTACTCAGAGTAATAGAGTAGGTAACTGCAACGATCGTCAGTTAGATCTGGTGTTGAGTACATTGGCAAAGAAAGGGAGTGTGAGTGTGCGCGTGGCGGAGGTGCCGCTCGTGCCTGTGGACGCGTACCACCCACCGCTCGAGATCTCGGTAAGTACAAATACGCGCCTGCGCCGGCACTGACTCAGCAGGCTCAGCTGCACCAGAAATTAACACATACGCACCACTAGGTTGGAACTTTAATAAAGCCGACTTTTGTCATTATATTCTTAATTGCGGCCGCAGATTGGACACCTTTATATGAGTTAGACTCGGAAATGAGCTTAGAATATTTTTATAAAATTATCAATTCTGCTATAGATGACTGCGTTCCGAAAAAAAAGCGAAGTCGTGTAAACTCAAGGTACATTTACCCGGAGTGGTACACTGTTGAAATAATTCGCAACATAAAATTGAAGGCTTTGCTGCATAAACGGTACAAGGCCAGTAGATCAAGAACTGATTATGACGCGTTTGCTCGGTGTAGGGCTAATGTAAAGAATATGATAGGACTCGCACAGGAACAATATCAACAACGTGTTCAAAATCAAATGTTGAAAGATCCAAAATCTTTTTGGAATTTTGTTAAATACAAAAGACGTAAGAGGAGTCCACAATTGATTTTGAAAGACGGGGAAGCGTTGTCTGGTCAGCAGTGTGTTGACGAGTTCGCAGAGTATTTTTATTCTGTTTATAGTTCAGAGCGGCCGGAGTTGGATGTGAGCTCCGCTATAGTAGGAGCAGGTAGCGTAAATGGAGCGGCGCGGGTGCACTTGGACCAATTACAGTTGGTAGACGTATGTCATGCGCTTAAAGAACTTAAGCCCAAACGGTCTGCAGGACCTGACGGTATTCCGCCTTATATCTTTAAGGATTGTAGGTCAGTACTAGCCGCTATTGCATATATATAACAAATGCCTTAAGGCTGCTGTATTCCCGGAGAAGTGGAAAGTAACCCGCGTTGTTCCGGTTCCAAAGGGAGGTTCAGCAGAATCAGTGGATGGGTACAGGCCTGTTGCAGTGTTGTCTTCGTCGGCAAAAGTATTTGAAGCTGCTATTCATAAGACAATATTTCATCAGGTGAGCGCACAACCTCAGACGCTCAACACGGGTTTCGACCAGGAAGGAGTACAACCAGTAACCTTCTCTGTCAGATGGCTCATCTGGTACCGAGTGGAGACAAGGGTTACAGACGGATGCAGCCTATTTTGACTTTAAAAAGCATTTGACCTAGTAGATCATAACGTGTTGCTTAAAAGCTAGCAGTTTTGGTTTTACCCCACATTTACTGCACTTTTTGCAAGTTACATGTCCGATAGGCAGCAATATGTGGAATATGAGGGACATAAGTCGGAGCCATATTTCACGTGGTCCGGGGTAAGTCAGGCAGTAATCTTGGCCCTTGAATTTTGCTGATGATAAACGACCTACCAGAAGTGGTGAAAGACGCTAGGTGTTTATTGTTTGCTGACGACCTTAAATTGTCTCTTGCGATAAAAATGGGAATGACTGTACTATACTACAAAGAGACATAGACAGGGTTGTGAGTTGGAGCAAAGACAATCTTTGCAATTTAACAGCTCTAAGTGTGTGTTAATTACTTTTTTCGCGCGCGCACCCTATTTTACATAACTATCACATTGACGGGCTGCTGATGACAAGGGTCAGAGAAGTTAAAGATTTAGGAGTAACTTTAACACAGAGCTTACTTTTCATGATCACATTATAAACATCTGTAAAAGCTTATAGAAATCTAGGATTTATGCTTCGTACGGTCCGAGGATTCACAAACATAAAAGCGATTATCGCCTTGTATAATACATTGGTACGGAGTCAACTTGAATAATGCAGTTTATTCTCCGCATGAAACTAAGTATAGTCTCATGCTAGAGCGAGTACAGAATAAATTTATTAGATATTTATATATGCGTTATTATGGTGTATACCCATTTTATCCTTTAATGTATCCAACTTTGTTTATCTTAGGTATGGTAGGATATAATGAACTAAGAGTTAGAAGGGAACTTGCGCTCACCTCGTATATTTTAAAATACTCAGAGGAAAATTGCATAACGCTGAAATGTTAGGGCAATTAAACCTATGTGTTCCTGAGAGGTATGTGTGGCGCCGACGGCAGCCGCGACTGTTGGTGGAGCCGCGCGGTCGGACCAACCTTCTGGGTAAGGCACCTCTGACGCGCGCACTCCATACGCTCAACTTAATAGCTAGTGAGACGGACCTGTTCTGTTGTACTCTGAGTGAATTCACAAAGACAGCATTGTTTGTAATTTGTTACAAAAATTAAAGCATGAATACAAATCAGTTAGACAGCTACACTATCGCATTAGGTAATCCTGTAATGATAGTTGTAAGTTTCAGAAATAAATAAATAAATAAAATAAAATAAAATAAATCATCAGAAAAATTCTTACCAAATTATTCATACAAACATAACATTTACCCAATATAAACAAATCAGTCAACTTAGAACACGACGAGCTAGCTTAGTAGTCTTACCAATAACTAGAACTAACTATGGCAAAAAAATGCTTACTTTTGAAGGAGCTCAGCTTTATAATAGAATACCCTCTAGTGTAAGAAATTCCACTCTTTCGATGCATCAAAACTCAACTTAGTTTATAATTACGGATCGATCACTTGAAGAAATGAAGGCATTGAATGGGTATAATATCTAGTTTGTAACTGATGACGACGAACTTTGTGTAATTTATGAATGTATTAATATTGTTCTAAAGTGAGTGACATATGTCTTTATTGAGAATAAAGTTTCTTTAAACCTAAATATCAAGTTTGGTTATTCTTTTCTTCTATTATAACAATTAAATAATATTATAAATTTAAGAACAAAATTTAAAAAATATTTTAGAAGGATACCATATTGTCTATGTATAAATGACATGTGGAATGCTCCGAAAATTATATAAAAATATCTATTAAAAATATATTCAAGCTCATTTATTTACTAGTTTTTCGATGCTTATTTTAGGAGTTCTAACCTAACCTAGTAACAGGACATTAAGAAATATTATGTTATACAAAAAATATACACAGTTTGCTATTTTTTTTGTCACTTAAACGCAGCGGAATTAAAATATGCAAAATGTGTTGTGAATAAATTAGGCGCACCACCTTTGAAATGTGTGAAGTTGTGTAAAGATGATGGTGATGATGATGAATAACAATCTCAAAGTTGTCTCGAACTTTTAATAACTGATTCTTTGAATACACGTGTTGTATATTCTTTATAAAATTCTAAAAAAAACGATGAAACATCAAACGGCCAGGGATTGTTCGTCTTTTGTAAACGAAATGTCAAAAATACAGCACGATGTTTTATGACGGAGTTAGAAATAACTTATAACTTAAAAAACTTACAAAAAAAAACTAAACTAATCGCGCTTATGATCACTAGACCAACGAGGCAGTCGAATATCAGCCCATGGACGGTACATGTTCGCAAAAGCTGTGCCAGTTAGTGCAGAAGAATTTAATTTCCATACGTCCTTATCCTTTATACGTGAAAGAGTCATTCTGCATTCTGTATTGCTTTAATACTGCAGTACGAAAGAGTATCGAGCGGGGAAGGACCTTTACATTATAGCAGTGAAAAATAGTAGCACAATGCAGCTATACGTCTTGTATTCTTAGTGACAAGAACCAGAGATTCTTCGTCGGGTTAATAAAGAATATCAATGCATCTTATCATCTATTTACTTTTAATTATATAAAATGGACTGTGTGTTCGTTAAAGGTGGTATCCTTATGATAAAATCCTATTAATTAACTTTGTAATGAGTCTCACTTATTAATGTATTTTTACCTATACGGTACAAATTATCGGTCTCTATATAATAATAATTTAATTTTAAAGTTATTTAGAGTCTACGATAAAACGTTGTGACTTGCTTAATATTTTACATTAACTTACTCGCTTGGTGTAAAAATAACAATGAGTATTTTAATTACCGCGCAATTCATCACCTTTTTTGGTCGGAAGTTAATAAAACCGCGCTCATTAACATGTTATAATTTGCCTTACCTGATATGATAAAACTCGTGTAAAATTGATTTTGTAATATTTTCTCATGTTTAAATCCTACTCCTTCTAAGGTCTTTACCTATGAATTTGCGTTTTTTTTTTTTTGTGAAATAAGTTAACGAAATTTTTTTCTATATCTTTTTCTATTAATCAAAGTAATCAACTATGCAATCGATGCATCTTTGCCAACGCAGTGGCAGTTTACTGATGCTCTTCTTTTAGAAATCAGCTAGACAGGAGGCAACAAATTCTTCAAAGGCATTTTGTACTGACTCTCGGATATTGAATTTTACCTACCAAAAAGTTATCCAAATTCTGAAAAAAGTAGAAGTCTGTAGGCGCTAGGTCTGTTGTGTACAGCGGATAACGGAGAGCTTCCGACCACAGATTTTGTAACTTGGAGACCGTCTATTGTGCAGTATGAGGTCGCGCGTTGAGTGAGGTACAGGAGGGTACAGGAGCAGCGGGTACGAGCGAATTACCAAAGCTGGTTGGAGACGTTCGAGCTCCTCCATCATTGTGTTCAGTTCTTAACAGTACATATCTGCAGTAATGCTCATCCCGTTTGGTAAGAAGCTGTGATGAATCACACCGGCGCTAGACCACCAAACAGTAACCATTACTTTTCTAGGGGTAAGTTTTCATTTAGGGCACTTTTTAGGTGCTGAAACCAGGATCCAAAGAACTTGCTGAGCACTTACGATTTTCAAACAGAATCCATTTTTCGTCGCAGGTTTAAAATTTCTTCGTTTGTGTGCCTGTTGAGCAGTGCATGACACGTCTCGACGCGTACTTCGCGCAGGCGATCATTGAGTTCGTGGAGCACCTATTTGTCAAGGTTTTTTAACTTTCCAATTTGACGCAAATGGACCAATATTGTTTTGATGCTAACGTCGAAAGCTGTTGCTAATTCAGCCGTAGATTGAGTATCACCAGTTTCCACAATCACCTTTAATTCCTCATTTTCGACGAAAGTTTTCGGACGACCACGGGGTTCATTTTTTAGGGTGAAAATTCCAGAACGGAAGCGGGCAAACCAATAATAAGTGGTGCGTTCGTTTGTAATATTCGCTCCGTAAACGTCGTTGATGTTGCGTGCCGCTTGTGCCGCGATGCTGCCACGACTGTACTCATATTCTATAATTACTCGAATTTTAATGTATTCATGATGACGAAAAATATTCAAATACGATGAAATCATAACGCTAGTGAATAAACAAATACCTATTTTGGAAACATATTTCCATTTTTAAAATGATATTCATTTCAAATTAGAATTCTTAGCCAAAAATGATTTTGATTTGAAATGGCCAATAGTGCAGAACGGCAATTTCATAGGTAAAGACCTATAATCATAAATGTGAATTTATATGTTTTTAACGCAAAAACTTCTTAAAGGATTTTGATGTTACTTGGCAATATACATATATGGAAACTAATTTCTTCAGTAGTATAATGGGTAATAACTATTTAAAGCCTATGTCCTATTCTAATTGTTAAATTTTTTTTACAAAATATTTTGTAAAATAAATGAGTCCATTCTAAATGACAGTTTATTACCAGTCCGTCTTTTACACAAGGCCTAGATAGCGCTATGTACACTATTAATCGCGCATACAGTTTAATGTAAATAATTAAAGGTACAGTTGAATTTCCGGATCAGAAATAAAATTCCCAAACAAATCAATTTAATTTTGCTGTATGTTGCGTTAAATATAATAGACAGAACTATAGAACTAGAAATATTAAAACTATGCCTATATCTATAGCTCGATTACTCGCAATTTATGTGCATTGCATAAAAGGCCTTACATAGAAGTCAAGAGAGGCCCTGAGCTCATACCACGCATTACTGTTATTCCGTCTAATTTTAAACGATTACAATTATCTTTAAAATTAGTATTTTCAATACAATGAACGAACCTCCTCGTCAAAATATAAAAGTAGCAGGATTATATTTGGGTACGACATTAGCCCAGCCGTTTAATGGGAATTACTTTACTGACGTACTAATGATGCCGAGACGTCTTAATTACCTAAAACTTAATACTAATTCCTTTTTCTCTTTTTTTTCGATACCTGTGAATTTATATTTTGCCCTCATACACAATAAGTTCGAAAATCACGTTTCATGAAGAACGTGGTTAAAGTTAATTTGTTAAATCATTTTGATCAAAATAGGTATTTAAAAAAAGGTTAAAAATGATATTTCGTAATGATAAAAAATAGTTGGGTCTTTAATCTGTGTATTTATATTCTGTTTTTGCAAGCTATACTCGTAATTCAGGCATTGAAGGGTTACTGTAGTCTAGGTTAATTTACTTTATTACTGTTTATTATCCATGAAAAGACATGGTCTTTGGATAGGCTTTAATGCTAATGGTAATCCATATAAATATAGAACAGTAGTAACATCGCAACACAACACCTTTACACATAATGCGTTGAAACTTCATAATAGTAAGCGTCAATTACCTAGGTCAATAACTAGTAAGTGAAATTGAAGATCGTGTATTCAAGACTAATTTATAACAAGGCTTACTTTAAAGTGCAATTATAATGTCTAAATTTACTATGTTCTCAGTAGGCATCGGTTAGCCATTATCGTTGTGTATAATTACTTAAAAATATTACCCTTGTAGTTTTATCACAAATGATGTGAAATCAAAGTATAAAATGTTTATAAATCTTAATTTTTATTTTTAATATTAACTATATTAAAAATAATAATTATAATATAATATTTTATAGATAAGTTAGAGAGCAGTTCTATAAATTCTACAAGTCTTCATTTCAAGCAAAATAAAAATGACAGGGCGTAGAAGATCAAATTATTAGGTAGGTACTTATTTTACTCATTTAAGTTTCCCTCTCAGTTATTATAAAATTTACAATACAATACAATACTCTTTATTGTACACCAAGAAAAGATAAAAATATCAAAAAGAAAAAATAAACAACTATTGAGTGAAATACAAAGGGCGGTCTTATTGCTACATAGCAATCTCTTCCAGACAACCCAGAAGAAGAAATAAATAAAAATAAGAAAAATAACAATGGGTAGGGTGCACTAAAATAAAAAAATAACAACTAAAAAAAATAAAGATACAAAATTATGCATTAAAAAGATAACATTCTTCAGGTAGATCAATGACCATAATTAAGCGGAGGAAGGGAGGTCGGTTAGAGAGACAAATATTATTCCTTAACCTGTTTCTGGAATACATTTAAGGATCGAGCACTTTTAATTGACTGGGGTAAGGAGGTCCAAAGTCTTACTCTAAGAACAGAAAATGATTTATCATAATAAGTCGAAGAGTGAACAGGACATTGGAGGGAAAGATTTTCTTTGGATCGTAAGGAAAAATTAAGAAATTTATTTTTATAAACTATTGTAAAAATAACATCAAAACTTATGTTCATTATACATTACATTATATAAATACAATAACTAGATTCAAGCATTATTTAGTACACAAAAACAATATAAGCATTATCATATTTCTAGTCACAACCATCATCATTCATCATCCTATCAAACTGCTGAACATAAGCCTCCCCCATAGGTTGTTTCATAGGGAGCTTGTGTGCTTAGGAAGCGGGCTGCCAACAGAACCTTTTAATTATTTTGAGTTATTGGCACGAAGATGCTGCTGCCTATCTGTTGTTTCATTAACCTCTATCCTACCTTACGATACCTACGTATTGATATGTCGGCTACACCGTCATCATTATTGGTGGAAAGATCGATGACCAAGCTATTCTCAGGTATTTCTCGCCAAAACAAAGGTCGACTTGAATCTTTGAAATTGAGCGATCTCAATATATATTTTATTCTTCATAAATACCTGGTGCTGTTGTTTCATATTATACTTTCAATAAATGAAGTGCAGCATATTCTTTTTCTCAATAACACTTCTTTATGTCCATGTTCAAAGAGCCTTACCTCACTTGCACCTCGAGGATTTTACGAGAGTAAACTCTGTTACGTGCATTATTTAGACGATGTGCAGATGAGTAGTTTTTGAAATAGTTAAAATCTCCAAAGGCCATTGACTTTTCTAGATTGTGCAAACTTAAGAGTTGAGCGAAAATCATTGATATTGTAATGTTTATTGTTTGCTCTACTTGGTGGTGGAAACTATTTACTGACACGAAGATAGGCCCAAAGAATTTTAATGTTAAAGTTTTATCGGTTATATCTTCGCCGTTATTACTTACATACATTATAAAGCTAAAAAATGTAGTAATCAGCATTTATTTTGTGAAGCGCAGTCAGTATCAGATTGTGACATTTTCAACTATGATGCTCGGCTACGAACGGGCGACAATCTTATAACTCCCACTAAATCCATTCTACGAAAAAAGTTAGCTTCAACCCATCCATTCCACTTATTTCAGCCTATCTAAAATTCACAGCTGAACATATGCCTCCTCCATAAATTGCGTCATAGGGGGGATATTTACGATAATAACCAAGTGGGTTGGCAATCACAGTTTTTTTTAGTTGTTTGCAAAGAAATGCTGCTACCTTTCTTCTATTTCCTTTCCCTATTGTCTCTTATGACACTCATTAGATGGTATGGGGTTTTAAGTGTATCTCTTACGCCGCTACTAAACGTGAAAAGTTTTGAACCAACTAAATCCTCAGCTACTGTATTCAAGCTATTTATTTTCATTATAAATATTGAAACTGCAAGCAAGACGTGAGATACACTGACAGTTTTGTTTTGCGTAACTCAGAAACAAAACAATTTGTATGTAAACTAATATATGTAGGAGAAAGGAGTCGGCCATGCTGAATAAGAAGTCAGAGATTAAAAGATTTTTTTTTATTCATTATAAATTGCACCAGGATACTTCTATAATTAATGATAATAATAAATTTCAAATTAATTATCCGTGAGCGTCTAAGGTAAGCTAGCTTGGTACAACCAGTGCATCGAGTTACGCCAGAGCCAAGACTGCCCGCTTTGTTTTTTTTTTTTTTTGCGCCCAATGCAAAGGCACCTCCGGAAGGGGAGGAGGTGGTGAATGTTTAGCATACCACGCAGCCGGCTGCGTGGTTATGTGGGACTCACTGACTAACCTAACAAACCTAAGTGCCTACCCACTAAACACCACCTTGGGGTCGGTATTGGCCATAGTGGCCTTACTGCCGAGATTTGATGCGACCCTCTTTAGGGAAAAGAGGGCGCAGACTGCCCGCTTTGTCGCTGCGCGGTCCTTTTATATCCATTGCAAAACAAGTCGAGTAGTGAGGCGGTGGGAGAAATCGAGTGGCACGCTGGTTGGCGTGAGCGGTGCACGTGTTGTTTACAATTTTTGATGCACCGGCGTACTAAGACGCCGCCGTCATGCCGTCATATATTTACTACTTTAAAAATTCTCCATGACATTTTGAACACTTTTGCATTCATTCGAACCATTTTTGAAATCATAAGGAGGTCTGAGGCCATGTTTTTGCTGGTTGAAAACTATCACTGACTCTTCTCGCTGCGTCAATGTTACAAACCTCGTATCAAATCTTTTTCTTTTAGTTTTTGAATATAATAGAGAAATCGCATGTTGCGAGATCTGGACTGTGTGTGGGATGGGTCCCCAGCTCAACCATTTCAGAAGCCAAAAGTGACCTTGCTATATTCGCTGTCTACGCCGAATATTTGTCATATTAAAACCGGCCTGTCTTCTTGGTCGCATTCCATAACTTTTTTTAAAGACACTAGATAAATCAATAATGGTATACCAGTTAGCATTACCTATCTTTTGCTCATTAAATGGGATTGTGCTGAAAGGACCCGTCTGGGAGCAAAAAAGCAATAATTTTTTTGCCCACGCTTCTTGCCTGCTTCAGTTTTGTTGGTTTGCTGTCGCCTTCGGACACCCATACAGAAGACTGTTGCTTTCTTTCGAGAATGTAATAATATATTCATATTATGATTTATTATATTGACGTAATTACATGATAATACCAAAGTATGCAAACCAACAGCGAGACTACCCATCTCAACGTAAGACTCGTAGAATTATCGACTGATCCCATTAAGTCGCTTGCGCGATACTTTGTGCTCCTAGAACGAGTGGGAGATTACAGTTCTACCCTAATCTTCGTATATTCTTATTTTTTATTTTAATTTCTAACAATACTATAATATATACTATACTACGTGTATAAAAAAAATGTTTATTTCAATTACATAAATCTTTAAGATACAGGGTTTGGAGACCACCTTTTAAGCAAAAAGATGCTTGTGTTAGGTGACTCCGCTCTTCCACTTAACATTATACAGTGTATGCAATTGGCAACAAAATAAAAGAAAAGAAAGTACAAAATACAAAAAGGATGAGGAGCGCACTTGTGTGATGTGTGTGTGTGTGTGTGTGTGTGTGTGTGTGTGTGTGTGTGTGTGTGTGTGTGTGTGTGTGTGTGTGTGTGTGTGTGTGTGTGTGTGTGTGTGTGTGTGTGTGTGAGTGAGTGTGTGTGTGTGCATAGTGTTTATGGGTTAATATTGTTGACATGCGTGTAGATATAAGTTTTAGGTTTAAGTTTAGGTTTAGGTTAGCCCTACGACAATGTCTTGGGTTCGGAGGAAGCCAGGCAAAGCTTCCTCCACTAACGATTTCGTTACTGCGATCCTATTGGTTACTAGACAGATTATGGTAACGATGATACCATAGCCTCAATGTCATCGTAGGTTTTAGTCTTAAGCCAATTAGTCACAGCTAGTTTACAGTCACGGAGTTTTATAGGATAGATGTTTAGCTCTTTATTCAATAGGTTGTATAAGTGGGAAGATTGCCTTGCATACCGCCTCTGGGCAAAAACAGATCTAACTGGGACAGTTGGAGCGACCAAGTAGCTTCTTCTGCTACTCATAATCGGCTTTTTGGGGTCATACGGGAGGGATTTATGTTTACTCAGTATAAGGTGGAGTAGGTAAAGTTTTCTTACAGACAGTAGGTTAGAGGTAAGGTAAAGGTTTTGGGTTGAAAACCTATAGGGTTTAAAGAGTATAACTTTAAGCAGAGATCGCTGCGCCCTCGCAAGTTCTAAAAATTTGATTTTTGTTGTTCCACCTCAGCATGGCAGACAGTAGGTAACGATAGATTGGGCTAATGATATGTACACTTTCTGCAAAAGTTTCTTTGAGGCAACGTGTCGCAATGTTTTAAAAGTCCATATTAATTTCCTAACCCTTTTCATGATCAGTTCAGTATGCATTTGCCAGGACAGGCGTTGGTCAATCATGATACCCAAGTATTTAGTATACTGTAACCTGTCAATTTTTGTACAAGAGCAGTCAGGAATTGGGGGGTTAGCGCAGGAGTGGATCTTTATTTGGAACTCGAGTGGTGGTTGAGTGTGTGTATACTTGGTGAAGCATATGTAATTGGACTTGGAGGCATTTAGTGTGAGGAGGTTACGCTTGAGCCAAACTGCAATCTTAGACAGGCCGATTTCGGCTGATCTTTTAACTTTTGCCCAAGTCTTATCAGCAAAAACTATGGCAGTATCATCCACGTATGAGAAAATGCGACCGCTGTCAATAGTCATATTGCAAAGGTTATTAATAAATATAAGGAACAATGTCGGACCAAGGACACTTCCCTGCCCGACACCGTATGAAATTGTTTCTTCTGAGCTAGTGCACTCCCCTATTTTGACTGTTTGCTTGCGATTGCTTAGGTAGAATTTGAACAGATCGAGAGGGGTTTCCCTTATACCTATGTTTTCGAGCCTGTCTAGAAGTATGGGGACAGATACTGTGTCAAAGGTCCTTTTGAGGTCGAGGAAAACTGCCAGATATCTGCTACCCTTATCCACTTTGTCAACTATAGTAGATGTTTGAGACAGGACCGGATCCTCAGTAGACCTTCCCTGCCTAAACCCAAACTGAGAAGGTGACAGAATGTTATACTTAGAAAGGTATTTAATTAGACGTGAATTTAAGAGTCTTTCTAGGATTTTTGAGATAGATAGCAGAACTGAAATTGGCCTATAGTTTGACGGGTCTGACCTGTCTCCACACTTGTACACAGGAGTTATTAGGGCTACTTTCAAAGTATCCGGGAAAAGTCCCCACTCAAAGCAAAGGTTTGTCAAATAACTTAAGATTGGCACAATTTGTTCGTGTGCAGCTTTAAGAAATTTAACAGGAATATGGTCCCAACCACTGTCTGGTTTTAAGGCCATTAGTGTAGCATGAACTTCGCAAGAGTCTGTGTCGAGTAGAGCAAAAGATTAGGTCGATGTATAGGCAGATAAGGATGAGCTAGGACCGTTATTAGTTACTGCAGAAGACAGAAGAGGTGGTGAGATATTGTCCGCAAGAATCTTTCCTATGTTAGAGAAAAAGTTATTCACTTTGTTACTAGAGTTCTGGGGAGTATGGGATAGTTCTAGGAGTTCCAAGTTATTTGTTTTTTTAGGTTTTCGCTGTGTAATTTTGTTAATGATCTCCCACGTTTTTTTAGGATTTTTATGTGCTTTGGCAAGTTCGTCTCTGTCATATTTTGTTTTTTGTTTTTTGATGATGCAGTTGCAGTAATTGCGGTACCTTTTGTAGGTAACTTTTAGTACCTAATTGAAAGGGTCAAGTCTCAATCTCCGTTGCATGTTGTTTCGGTTGTGAACACAGTGCAATAAATCAATAGTCATCCACGGTTTCAGGGTTCTATTTTTTGACGGGATTACAATAGTGATAGTACTAAGAGCGATACAGTTTTGAAGAATTTCGATTAATTTATTAGTTAGTGTGTTAGGGTTTGTTAGTTGCAGCAGGTTGGTCAGGTTGCTATCTTTTAAGTGGTCGAGTCCTTTCTCAAAGTTAAAAACTGATTTTATTTTCGAAGGTTTTATTACGTTTGTATGGTTTGTAATTTTTAGGAAAGTCATGAAGTGATCTGTGATAATTGTGTGAATAATTGCAATGACCGCAGTTTTATTGGCAGGTTCGAGTTTTGTATTGATATGGTCTAGACAATTTTTGCCTCTCGTGGGTTGCAAGTGACCAGGGAGGAGCCCATGCATTGCCAGCATATTGAGACAGTTAAGCCTATTTGTGCATTCATATGATTGCTCGCCTTGATTTAGTATCAGATTAATGTTAATGTCAGCTATTTTTAGTTGATTTATACTATATATACTTTATACTCTTTTATTCAAACCCAAAAATTCTAAGCAACCATGTTTTTTTATTGAAATATGTTAATTTTTAGCATAATAGTTTATAGAAATTTTATCTATGCGGTGCGGTAACTATTCTGACTACAGACTTATAAAAAACTAAAACCAGTTTAAATGCAGTAACTAAAATTACTGTAGTTCTATTACGAGGGTAGAATTATAGTTAGAAATGAACCTACTTCTCTTAATCTTTAAGCCAATACTACATTGCTTTACTAAGTTATATGTTAATCGCTCTTTTCTTAGATAAGATTAGGACATTTGCTAAATTGACCGCAAAATTTCTCGTTTTTAGCTAACTTTTACACCCCACAAGGGACGCAATGGGGTAATATTCTTTCACTCCACCGCTACGTGACAAATTAATAAATAAATATTAAAAACTTAATTTTAAGATTAATATTTTTATCGCCAAATTTCGACATAATCGTAAGAAAATGATGAGTCGACGTTACTTAAATTTATTTTAGATATACGTATTTTATTTACTTAATTAATTACTAGTACGATGATGGTATACCTTTATTTAATAAATAGAATTATGCTAATAGTTAAATAGGTTTAAATAGTTTAATATGTTTATCGTGTAGTGCCGTCGTAAGCGATTCCATTATTCTATAGTATCCCATGGGTTTGTAAGAGGCCATAGAGGGAAACTGAAACAGTAAATGTGCTGCAGCATCTTCCTGACAACAGCTCGAAATAATAAAAAAACTGTTATTGCCAACCCGCCTTACAACTGTGGCAATTATCCATCCGAGAGGCAATCTGTAATAGTTAATTATATATAATATAATAGGATAGGCTGTAATTAACGAAGGAATGAATCGGTTTGCTGATTCCATACAATCTTTCAAAAGCTGCACACAACGGCAATTATCGTTAAGCGGTAATTAAGCAGTTTGTCAATTAAAGTCGAGGGCTGAAAACATGAATATTCGAAAATTTTATAAATAATCAATGTGTTATATTATATGTATCACAATAGATAAATCGACAGACGTTTACCTTTAAAACAGCAAACCTGTATTACATTAGACTGAAGACGTTAGCTTTGGGGATAAGTGCATGCTTTAAAAACTTAAAATTTCAGAATATGTCAGAAAACCAAGTTACGAAAACTCGCTCCGCCAGCACAAAAGAATTTGCGATTTTAAATTGCAACTTTAAGTGCTGATTTAGCACTTGCTACGCGGTGTCAGAAAACATCGTAAGATGTTACATGTTATGTCATGTCATGTCATGTCTGTGGAAAATAAACAAATTAATGTTTTTTTTTATAGGATAAGGGTGACACGCTATAGACTGCTATAAGCTGCTATTTTACGTTGATATTCTGTGAGAGCGTGGTCCTTCCCAGATCGAGCCGACCCATTCGTGCTACAACTATACCAGTAATATAGCTGCAGCATGGCTCTACCACGAAATAAAATTTCTTCTGTGGCAGCAACGCGCCGGGAACCAGCTAGTACTAAATATTACTATTGTAATCTATAGATAATAAGGAATAAATTGACATAGTATTTCATTAAGTTTCGCCACAATTTGTGGTGGGCCCATTCTACATACAAAAAGAAATTGTCTGCTTTACGAGTTCACCCGCATAACAAAAGTCAGCTTACACTAATGACTGACCCAGACGCTTAGTCAAATTAAGATAGCGCTATTCCATTAGAGCTTTACAAGCTTGGTCCCTTATGAAGAGAGTAGATAACGAATCTACCGTAACATTTTATTTTTAAAGTATTAATAATTGTAGAGCAGTAAAAAAAAAGACAATTTTGTTTGTAGTAAAGTAAAGTTACTATAAGCGTCCCACGAATGGAATTTTTTGTGCTACAGAAATGCAGGTTTTCTAATTTTCCAATAGAAGGGTATTTTCCATAATTGCCACACAGATCTGCTTGCAAACCTTTCACGCTGGTTTACTTCATCAGTCTGGATATTGCTTTTTTGGTAGAGCCATACTGCGGGGGCGGGGAAGGAACATGCTCTAACAGAATACCAACGTAAAATAGCAGCTTAATACTGCTGTGCTTAGTATGGTGAGTGTAGAGAACCGGAGACCCTTTTTCTGGAAACTAGGCATTCTATCTTAGTCCTCAGGGGTGACAACGCATTTACATTTTGATTCTAAACAGAGTATAGATGTAGATGTTTATAGGCCGCAATATCTGTTTACTATCAGGTGGACTGTGTGGTCGATTGGCACACTTATTCTATTTAAAAAAAAACACATAAATTATATCGCTATATATAAAGAGCCATGAACTTTCTGATTTTTACCACAGTCACCTTTTGTGGCACCCAAGGGTGAAAAAAATCATCACCGCAAGATATGGGTTAATCGATTTCTTTACGCCGCCACTACACGTTAAGAAGTTTATTTTTTGCGTCATCAGTCATTAGTAAATTAGTAGAGTGCACTCCAGGCTGGTTATTATTTGAGTAAAACCGGTGGCATCTATCCCTTTTTATTACATCATAATTACAGTAATACATACGTAGTTTAAATTTTGACAAATAAATATTTTATGCGTTTGTATTTGTGGCACTATAATATTAAACATTTACTTACATTGCACTAAAAACTTAAATTATCATACAGTGCTACTCCCCGTAGTATTTTGCCAAGAAAACTGCCTGCATTTCCTCACTGAATGGCTATACTGAGCCTTTGAGCGAGAAAAGGACCAGCCCTCTTATCACCAGGAGCGATAAACAGTCGCAGATAAATTTTCTTTAGGAAATCCACAGTACGTGGACCCACGGACCGATAAGCTCTACAGCAAATGACACAAATATGTAGTCTCTAATCAATATTTAATCTCTTATCAATATGTAGTATCTAGTATCTCAGAGACTCATATTTCCGCCACTTACTTAGTTCAGGTGCCTCTGATACCGGCTCTAAATGATGTACGAGGTAGATAGGATTGTTTTCAATAAATGTTAAAGTTTAATATAATAACGAAACAATCTTTAACACGAGAACTATTTTAGTTCTTTGATTGCTTGATTACAAGTATTCTATTTTCTTATTCAGGTTTGGAGAGGTTTTTGTGATTTGCAGACGTTTGAATTGGTAAACAAAAAAAGAGTTTAAAATGCTTTATTTCCCTCAGCACTAGCGCAAATTAAAAGTGTTTGAAACTTTTGAAAATGTTTGACATGCTTAAAAAAATTATGTATTAAATATACAGAATGTATAAAGTTGAAAAGTAAAAGTACATATAAAATAACTATGTAACGGAAGTCGCCCTCCACTAAAACATCATCATCATTACAGCCCTTAACATCAAGTCCCAAATCCGCTGAACCCAAGGAATGTTACAAGACAGGGTCACATGTATTCATCGACTTCTATCATCATTGTTGATATATTCAATGTAATTGAAATTCCATCTAGAGTTGGGGGATGCATTAAATGCAGTATGGCGCCAGAAAAAGGGAAGATGGTGATGCTTACCCAGACATACTCCAGGAACTGCCAAAAGAATGATCGAATGATTATGTTATATTAATATCATTTAAATTATATGAGTTCTTATAATATTCCCTTTCATGCGAACCTTCTGTAAATTAGTGGAATATTTTTACTTCAACAATGTTTGCGGGCAAAATGTAGCCGTTATTTAAGTTATTCAAGGTACAACGGCCATTATGCCCGTGCCATAAGTCCGGCCTTAGTTTCAAGCAAAATTTAAACAGGTTTAGAATAAATTTACTGGAAGAGTTACAACAGGGTCTAGTGTTTATTATGTATCATTCTACTCCAACCATAAGGTTCAAGTGTTTAGTCGATCTGCCCTTTTCATTTTGTTTTACTTAAACTAAGCCTTATATGTTACGGTAATGCTAATAAAGTGTGTTTAGTAAAATGTTACTATTAATATAGAAAGAGTGACAAGCAAGCCTACAGTCTACATAACAGCAGCATTCAAACAGAGCAATAAAATTTACTAACATTTTTTTGTCTCCACAATAAAAAATCATAATGGAGCATTTTTATTAAACTGCAGTACTATAAAATAAAATTTCGAGTCCTATAAAATAACAAGTCGTTTTAAACCAAGTTTTAATATCCGACGTCTGTTTTTTGTTTTTACATTTATTACTCGGAAACGATTAACTCGATTTTAATGATTCTTTTTTTTATTTGTTTATGTTTCAGGTATGATCCTATATAAGTATTAAGCGAAAATTCCAATCCAATTAAATAAAATGCAAAAATAAGAGATGACGTTTTTAATGCAACTATATAGACAAAATTCCAGTCGCAACATTTATACTTGTGGTATTCCTTAGTCCACTTAAAAGGGTGCAAAAATGAAACCTTTACTGAGGCGGAGCTTTAATTATTTGATACACTACATCTTACTACCGACTTCAGAAGCAATTATGTGAAAATTATTTTATTCTTTTAAGTTTTTAAAGTGAGTTTTTGCTTTTAATCAAAACTTCATTTTATATTACGCTTGATCATACACTAATGAATAACGAAGATAATGGTTTGGTGGCGTCCTCTATATCATTTAAGCACGCGTTACATTTTTAATGTAGAGTTTATTAATTTAGTGGATGAAAGGGTAGGTATTAAACCAACGTTATGTAAATGCCAGTAAAGTGGGCTTAAATATTAAATAACTATTGTACTTTAAATAAAAATTTATGTACTTATCTTACACCTCCTATCTAGAATATAAACACTGGGCGCATCGCGTAAATAGTGGTTTCAAGTGTAGTTTAGGTTTTTTCCTATTTATATTTTATGTCTGTAAAATGACTGGGATACAAAAATAAATTATTCTTAAAATAACTTTACTCCTCTTACCGTTTTATTGTGGGACTTATCGCATAAAATAAATATTCCCTTTAGAACTTCGCAACTGTCGCGAATTGTTGAACAACTCCTGAAGCTTAGTGCTTACCGTCGATATACAGGATACGCCGTAAATCAGTCCCTGCAGCTCTCGGGCATATCGGGTATTAGGTTGATAAGAAGGTTTGGTGGAGGGTGTCCTACCAAATAGTCACGAAGCTTCATTTTTGTGTAAAAGGATTAAATAAATTCGGCTAAAATTTGTCAAGAACTGTTTAGGATCGAGTAGTAAAGCCTCTCAGTGATACATTTAAAAATGTACTGGGGCTTCCAACAAGTCCTTCTGGTCACAAAGCATTGAATCTGGCTTATGAATTGTTAAATCTACCCATCGCATATTATAAGATTATATTTTTCACTCAATTTCATTGATTACCACCAATAGTTCACTGCGGAATATATCCTCTCCATTAGATTATTTAATTGGAATTTTTTGCCATAGTTGCCACGCTTGGAAGGCAGGTTGGCAACTGCAGCTCTTTTCAGTTTTTTTTTCACGAAGATGCTGATGCCTATCTCCTGATTTATTTTCTTTCTGCCCGTATCGAATTCCACAGAACGATACGGGATAATGGATTCCCTTACGTTGCCACCACATCGCAACTATATATTTATTTTATATTTAATCCAACTGTTATCCTCTATCTAGTATTTTACAGTATTTTTCTAGCTGATTGTTTTTATTTACATTATATGTAAATATATATTTAAATAAAGATAAATAAGGTATTATTACTTATGTTGATATTTTGTTATTCCACTAAACGTCTAAAAGTAAACACGAAAAGTTATTACTTAAATACCCAATAAATGCCGGGTATTAATTGCAATTCAGTGCAGCGTTCTTTCTCGTTGGAAATTCAGAACAAAGTTTGCTTAATTATGCTTTTTCACATTTTAACTAATCGGATTAAGCAAACACTAATAGGTTTATTTAGCCTCCTTTCAATGATACATATTTTTGAAGCAGAATAACGAGGATTTAATTAAATAACTCTTTATAATCACAATAGTTTTGTGTCATTCCTTGGGGGAAGCGTTGCCGTTTGACAAATGAACATAGGTCTCCCCCAAGGAATACCACAAACCGATTGTGATTATAAATAGTTATTTAATCAAAGTTATTGTATTCTTCACAAAATCTGTGTTTGAAATTTTAATATAACGTTTATAATTTTATTTAAATGTTATAACAAAAGATAAAAATACCTAACATTCATGTATACTTTTATAATATAAAACGTATTATAATACATATTTAACGTGGTAGAGCCATGCTGCAGATATAATATGGTGGTTGCAGGAATAGGTCGGCTCAACTGGGGAAGGTCGCTCTCAAGAATACTAGCGTAAAATAGCAGCTTAAGGGACTAACTCCACTTATTCAGCTCAATCTTTTGCTTTTGTCCATAGAAAACACCAGTTTTGTATGGAGATGCGTACGCATCCATTCAGCTTTCCGCGTCTATTCAGCTATCGCGGCAAACAGGCATAAAATGAGGACAAGTGTGTTTCTGTCATACCCACGCTAATGCCAGAGTTCAGCGCTGTTCCACCGATTTCAGCACTGTTACGCCGCGTTCAGCGCTGTTCTCACTATTTCGCCATAGTAATTTACCGTGAGCATGTAATCGCTTCCTAGTCACCCAGCGTTGTGCGCGGCAGATAGGCATTTCAGCGGAGATAGCACACTATGACGGCCTTTTACAATCTTACAATGCTGTACGCTGCTGATAGAAGCGGAACTGTATAAGTGTAACAAAAATCACCCAGCAAAACGCGAAGAGAGCTAAATAAATGTAGTTAGTCCCTAATGCATCTTTGTTTCATATGGTGAGAGTAGAGAATTAGAGACTCTTTTTACTGGAAACGAAATGTTGGATATTAGGCCTAAGGGGTTACAATGCATCTGCATTTTGATTCTTACTCGAGGATAAATTTAGATGTCTATGAACCACAGCATCCAATCACCATCATGTAGACTGTAGGCCCGTTTGACACCTTTAATCTATATACGAAAAACGCAAACGGATTGTGAAGAATACCATACAAAGTGGTTAGAAGATGTGTGTTCCAGCGAAAACGGGTGTCGAGCCACTTATGAGGATGTCGGGTGCTTCCGCCTCTTGGCCATTACGCTCGCGTGGTTTGAACGTCTGTGCGTAACGGTGATGAGCATCTGATTTCCCATCATCGTCTACGGGATGCATTGCCCTTTTTGTATTCCACGCTTGGTTAATAAAATGGTGTACCAATGAACCTTTATTATTATTATGTGTAATAAGCGCGCGCAAGAATTATCCGCAGTATCCTGGTGATTGTGCCTGGGAACCACAGACGACCGCATCGCAGCTGTTGGAGTGAAGATTGCTTAACTTTCAATCATTCGCAGGTGATACAGGTAAGGTCTCTGGACACTAAATTACACGCTAGTTCTTCGTTTCCGTACCTATTAAATTGAATCGGCCTCTACCAGGGGCCTGAGCTGTCGTAAGAGATTCCGCAATATAAAAAGCCCCCAGCGCGTGTTGTCCTCACGGGTGTTTCCACATATATACAAGCAGTAGTATTATCAATGTGAAAATACCTGTCCTACGCTCATCAACCCATTTCTTGTAAAACCTATGTTCGGCAATGGACTATTAATTTATTATGTTTCCTGGTGTGCATTATATTATGTAGTATGATTTATTTATTAAATTAATTATATATTAATTAATAAATTTATATATTATTAATTTAATGCGGCGGGACTTGCGCAACTTCAATACAGCTCGTATTGAAGAAGCGATCGTGCGGAACCAGGGCTCCAAAGTCTTTGCCAGAGATCTGTCTGCCAGAAAGAGCCAACTGTCGAAGCTGAAGACCGAATGTGGCAGCATCGTTTCCGGGACACCTGAGATTTTGAGTGAGATTGAGAGGTTCTATGGGCAGCTGTACACGTCATCGTTGGAGCCACACGCAAGTGTGAGTAACGATCCAAGAGCAAGTCTTATCCGACACTATTCCGATGATATGACGGACGTCAGTTTGAGCGAGATTAGAATGGCTCTCCAGCACTTTAAAAACGGCAAAGCCCCAGGCGAGGATGGAATTACAGCGGAGCTTCTGAAAACGGGTGGAAAACCGGTACTTGAAGTCCTTCAGAAGCTCTTTAATTCCGTCCTCCATGGTGGCATTACACCGTAGGCGTGGAGCAGAAGTGCAGTGGTCTTGTTCTTCAAGAAAGGCGGCAACGCTCTCTTGAAGAACTACAGACCGATTTCCCTTCTGAGCCGCGTCTACGTGCTGTTTTCAAGAGTCATTATGAATCATCTCGCATGCAGACTCGACGACTTCCAGCCTCCCAAACAAGCCGGTTTCCAACCTTTCAGCAAATTAAAAATATACGCTTCAGCAAATTGTACAAAAGACCGAAGAGTACAATCTGCCACTTTGCCTTGCGTATGTGGACTATGAGAAAGCCTTTGATTCCGTCGAAATTTGGGCGGTGTTGCAGTCCCTTCAGCGGTGCCAAGTTGACTGTCGGTATATCGAGGCGCTGAAGTGTTTGTACAGTAGGGCTACGATGGCTATCCGAGTACAGAACCAGAGTACGAAACCTATCCAACTGCAGAGAGGTGTAAGACAGGGTGACGTAATATCCCCGAAACTCTTCACCGCTGCATTGGAAGACGTTTTCAAGCTACTGGACTGGAAAGGATACGGTATTAACGTCAATGGCGAGTAAATCACTCACCTTCGATTTGCCGACGATATATTCCTTATGGCAGAATCGCTGGAGGGCCTAAGCACTATGCTTAATGACTTCAATAGTGTCTCCCAACGGATAGATCTCAAGATGAACATGGACAAAACAAAAATCATGTTTAATGTCCATGTCACACCTATGCCGGTAGTTGTTGGGAGCACTAAGCTCGAAGTTGTTGACGAATATGTTTACCTGGGACAAATAGTCCGCCTAGGTAAGTCCAACTTCGTCCGAGAGGTCAATCGACGGATTCAACTCGGCTCGGCAGCGTTCGGGAGATTACGACCCATCTTTTCGTCAGGCATACCTCAAAACCTCAAAACTAAATTGTACAACCAGTGCGTGTTGCCAGTGATGACATTTGGAACTGAGACGTGGTCCTTCACTGCTGACCATATGAGGAAGCTCAAGGTCGCTCAGGAGAGTGGGAGAGCTATGTTCGGGGTTTTTGCGTGATAAACTTACAAATGAGGATATCCGCAGTAGAACCAGAGTAACCGACATAGCCCAAAGGATTAGTAAGCTGAAGTGGCAATGGACCGGCCATATAGCTCGAAGAACTGACAACCGATTGGGAAGAAAGTTTCTCGAGTGGCAGCCTCGTACCGGCAGGCGAAGTGTAGGGCTTCCCCTCACTAGATGGAGTGACGACCTGGTAAGACATGCAGGAAGTCAATGGATGCAGGTGGCTCGGGACCGTGCTTTGTGGCATTCCGTGGGGGAGGCCTATGTTCAGCAGTGGACTTGTGAAGGGCTGTAATGATGATGATAATAAATATACTTACCTTAATTTCTCGTAATCACTTGCACTTAGTTGACATAATTAATTGAGCTTTAACTTTGCACGTATTTGCTTCGTTGGGAAATTTGAAAATATAAAATCATTTAAAAAAAAAGGTCATTTATTTCATCGTCCACAATGTATGCAGTCCGGTTTCCGAGCACGGAAAATTTCGTACAATTACCTTTCCGCTTTCTGCCGTGGTCAGAAACATTTTAAGATAAAGTGCAAATCTGTATAATATTGCAAAGTAGTAGAGAGAAAAACAGAATTAGAATTCAAATATTTTATTTTGCTTGTTACTAAGTAGGTTATGTGTATCTCAGTTATATTTTAGTATACCTACTACGGATTTCATAGTGAAACGTCTTTCGAATTCGGCTTGGTCTGACTGTCATTAAAACTAACAAATCAAAGAGTTTTGTTACTAAAATGTAGGTACACCATACCATTTGGAAGAAAATTAATCAAATATGCCTATTTTTTTTTTCTTCAAAAGACACCGTCAAGTTGTTGTAAGACCGATAGTGTGGGATTTTTACCCACTAAAACCTCCTCTCTCTTAAGTACCCAGTACCAAGGGACCGCGTTAGCATTACTTCATGGTGCTGGTACTCCTCTTCATCGCTGCATTACGCGACTACTCCTCTGTTTCTTCTTCTTTTTCTTCCTTCTTCTTCATCAGCAGGACCTCCCTGACATACCCCGTCATCGCCGTCCAGTTGTCATTTGTTGCCAACATCCAAGGAACGACTTCTTCCGGCCTCTGCGGCACCCTCTTCTCGCTCTGCCAGCGTAGCCGTGTTTCAGACCAGCGCTGACAGACAAAGAAGGTGTGCTCGGTAGAGTCAACAACGCCCGGACAGTACACGCAATCAGGAACGCGTCGGATGTTCATACGGTGTAAGTAGGCATTGAACTGTCCGTGTCCAGTAAGGAATTTTGTGAGGCAGTAGTCTACCTCTCCATGTTTACGTAAGACCCAGTCGCGGACTCGTCCAATAAGCCTATGAGTCCACCGCCCGGTTTCCCCGGATTCCCAGCGCCCTTGCCAGAGCACAAAAGTCTTCTCGCGTTCTCGAGTCCTTACGTTCGTCAATGGTTCCTCGCCAGCCCGCCGAGCATCCCAGATACGCCTCCTCTCAAATCCCAAAAGGTTGATTGGGATTGTACCTGAGATGACCAACACGGCTGCCTCCGATACCGTTCGATAGGCACAGGCTATTCTCAGCGCACCCCTACGTTGTACGGACGCAAGTCGCTTCCGATTTTTCTCTACTTTGAGTGCCTCTCCCCAGACCTCTACTCCGTAGAGCATAATCGAGTTAGCGACACTCATGAGAGCTCGTCTGCGGCTGCTCCTTGGTCCCCCGACATTTGGCATTAACCGAGAAAGACTTGCCACCGTCGTCGCCGCTTTTGTGGCCACACTGACAATATGTTCTCGAAACGTCAGTTTCGAGTCGATCGTCACTCCGAGGTATTTCAGAGACCCCCGACTCTCGATGTGTTGATCCACGACGAGTGCCTGGAAGGGCCTCGGAAACCACTTCAGAGCTGTGAGTACCACGACCTCCGATTTTGCTATGGCAAACGACATACCATGTTCATTCAGTCACGCGTTGATTTTGGCCGCGACAAGTCTCACCAATCCCTGCGCTTCGCCATAGCTCCTTGCAAGGATTAACGCCGCTACTTCGTCAGCAAATCCCTCCAGCAGTACATCAGTCGGTAGGTCGAGACGTAGAAGTGCATCGTAAAGAATGATCCAAAGCTCCGGTCCTAAGACCGAGCCCTGGGCCGCTTCCCCACTCAGCTCCTTCATAATCTCTCCCATAGTGGTCTCACATATCAAAAAACGATCAAATAGGTAATCACTTATGATACGGATGAGATACTCGGAAACACCTAATTTCCGAAGCGCCTTCAAAATGTCCGTCCATTTTGCGGAATTAAATGCATTTTTGACGTCAAACGTCATCATTATGCACACGGGACGGGACCTCTGGTTGCCCGACCAGGCAGCCCTAGCAAATGATAGCGCTTCGGAAATGGCACCAATTGTACTGCGACCCGGTCGGAAACCATGTTGGTTATCGGCCAGGCCACCCGCATCGGCCACTTCTTCCCTCAGTCGATTCCTTATTAGGCCCTCGAAAATCTTTCCTGCTACGTCCAGCATACAAAGTGGCCTGTAGGATGAAGGCGTTTAGGGTGGACCCTTTCCTTTATCTAACAGGACCAACCTTTGCAACTTCCATCTTTTCGGGAAAACTCCAGCCGAGATGCAGGCGTTGTAAGTGTCAAGGAGCAGATTCTCATGCCTTTTCATTATGACCTTATAGACCTCGACGGGGATGCCATCAGGGCCTGGGGCCTTACCTACCTTGAGAGACTTAACAACTGCCCGCAACTCGACTGCTGAGAAAAGTGAGCACTCGTCATTTGATACCGCACTCTGGGTGCAAACCCGGTCTTCGCGTTCGGTAAACAGAGTTTGGACTATTTCTTCCATCCTATCTGGTTCCATGCGAGCTATTGAACTGCAGCCCACAAATTTTTGGGTGACGATCCGGTAGCCGTTTCCCCATAGGTCATCATCTACTTCTCTACAGACCGCTTTCCAGCATCTCTTTTTGCTCACCTTGATCGCATTAACGAGTCGCTTCTTCACCGCTTTGTACTCGTCATTCTTCTGCTGCCCAGTATCTCGCTTTCGCGACCTAAGTGCCTCTCTCCTAAGACGCAGACACTCAGTCCTGAGCAGCGCAATCTCCGCAGTCCACCAGTATACCGGTTTTCTACGTGAGCTTGCAGTCTGACGAGGCATAGCGGCGTCGCACCTTGTGACGATGGCATCCATCGTTCGACCGACGAGCATTTCTACATCCTCGCGTGACTTTGCGGAAACGTCAGGGAGAGTATCGATTTTTTGCGTAACTGCCTTTTGGAAGACACTCTCATCCAGCTTCGACAGTCTCCATCCTATCCGCGATATTCGTCGCTCCGGGAAAATCAGAGGGTTTTCCCACAGATTATGGACCAAATATGAGATGTATTGATGGTCACTCGCCGTATACTCATCTGAAACAGCCCAGTCCGAGATTACACGAGCTACCCGTTGAGTGGCGAACGTAAGGTCTAAAATAGACTCACTTGCACCTGCCCTCTGGAAAGTAGATGTATTTCCCCTATTCACAATGACCAAGTCAAGACTTGCTATCATGTCCAGGAGTTCGTTTCCCCGTGTATCACTATACTCCATGCCTCATTCGATGGACTTTGCATTAAAGTCACCACCTATCACGATTTCTCCCTCGAGATGGCAAACGACTCTCTCGAGATCGTCAACCCTCTTTCGGAAATCCGCAATTGGCTCGTTTGGAGTGAAGTAACACGACACGAAGGTAACTGCTGGCGTTGTAACCCATACAATGCCATCTCTCGATCCACTGTCTTTCACAGGAAAGCGACCCCGGTCCAGGATCTAAATAGCTGCTGTCCCACAGCCAGTTTGATCCGGACACTGAGTGGTATTGCTCCGAAATCAGAACAATATCTGCTCTGTGGTCGCGGTTTTTATGCAAGCAGCAGACCAAGAACCAGTCTGCATCGCTGAAGGTTTGCTTGCAGCACCATAGCCATTTTTCTTTTGGAGTACCTCCCGAAAGGACGCACAACGTCCAGAACCCATCACATGATCTGAGGATCGCCCGTTCCCTACCGCTGCACAGAGATGGCAGCATGGAGGTTTGGTACAAGCCTTCGACTGATGACCCGCCTCCCCGCACCGCCAGCAGCAACTGCTGCGGTCCTCTTATGCCCTGCACGAGCCCGCAAAGTGGCAAATTTATTGGGTTGCGTGATTGTCACTTTGAGTCCGTCTACGCCATCACCAATGCCCCTCATCAAGGCCTCCTTGACCTCTTCAATAGTCGTAGCGGCTTCCTGCCCGTCTATAACCACCGTAGTGGTAGGGACAAGATGGCGCACCTCCACGTCACCTCCGGCTGCCTCGGTGATCTTGTTTCCGAGTGTCGAGCGATTTTTGACAGGTCCCTCGAACTCGATAAGAAGACCACCTTTTTTGGCAGTCCTTATGGCCTTTACTGCTGCGCCCAAATCCTTCGGTTGAAGCCCCGAGCGCAGAGCCCTCAGAACTTCACCAGAAGATTTGCCCTCACCTGGGTTTATCAGCACTGCCTCCGGTCGTTGTTTCCTCCTAGGCTTCTGGTCCTCCTTGGATATTGTGGTCAGTTGCGTTCCTGGTCCTGGTCTTGCTGGTTCCGTCATCGTTTCCTGATCCACCAATCTAGTTTTCTTCCTCTTCGTTTTCTTCCTTTTGGATTCCACCGTTGTAAACAGAGCTTGTGGCAGTTCTGGCTGTTTTTGCTGCAGCTCCGGCTCTGTCGTCTGCTGCTGCTGCTGTCTCTGCTGATGTTGCTGCCGTTGTGGTTGTTGTCCTGCAACATTTTTTCCGCCCCGCTTGTATTCTCAGCAGTACGTTCCTTTTGTATTTTGAGACAACATGAATTTCGTCGTTAATTCCCTTTACTGCACGTCCTTCGGGACCCTGTGATGGATTTGGTGCCAGTCCCTTTTTTCTCGTATTGTCCGGCGTGGCCTCCGCTTCTTTTTGGGAAGTCTTGGTTTTTTGCTCTACATTGCACATAACCTTCTTCTCCACCGTTTCTTTTAGCGCCAGTTTTCCCTGCGCTTCTTTCCACTCCTTTCTGTAGAGAAAGGACTCGAGAAGCAACCTTTGAAAGTCCTTCACTCCTCTCGTAACCTCCGTCGATACTGTACACTTTGCTTTGATTGTGCGTAGCGTCTCCCTAACTACTTCTTCTAGCTCTCCTAGTAGACGATCTTCTTTGTTGATCGGTTCGTCGCGTTTTACCTGTTCTACTGGTACGCCCGCTGGTCCAACACCCTCTCCTGTCTTGTATCCTTGTTTGTTTATTAAATTTGATTCTTCCATACTATTCCCACGAGCATGTTCGGAAGTAAAAGTCCGCCGACACAGAGCCGGCATGTGGCGGTAAGGCGACTTAAATACAATGAAGTGGCGCCAGGTGTTCGAAGGGAAATCGTTTGCGTAAGCATCTTTCGCCCTGCTGCCATTCAGCTATCGCCACGATTATCTTTACACCTTAGCTTGGGTTTTTGAAGAGGTTTTCCTTCCTCTAAGCTTGTCCGCGGCAAGTTTTTCGAAGAGTTTTTCCGGTTATTATGTCGGTCACTCTCCTTATCAGCCTTACTAACCCTTTCCGCCCTTGTGCAGAAATTCGCAATCAAATATACCTATTAACATAGCATTTTGAAGTATATGTTACCTTTATAGGGTTGCGTAGTTACACAATAAGGACCCCTTAGTGTCGCCATGTCCTTCCGCGGTTCTACTCAGAACCCTAGATGCTACAAATCTGTAATTTGGCATAGTTATTGATATTAATCATGTCTACAAAACTGTGAAATAAAATCTTACAAAACATTTTTATTTTGGGTACCTCCCATACAAGTTAATGGAGGATGATTTTTTTTAACCGTCTATTCCATCACGTGGGGTATCGTTGGATAGGTATTTTAAAACACTAGGGGTGTCGAACTACATCTTCTCAATTCAGGGGTTCGTTTGCGAAATATTTAGCTTTAAAGTGGTATTTTTCATTAGAGTCATGTGCCCCCCACCCCCTCTACCAACTAAACCACTGTTTTCGAAAACGTGAAAAATATATAAGATACTAGTATATAATAATGAAGTGAAAAGGACAACTATCACAGCTAAGTAGAATTGAGAGGTTAACGAGTAATAGTCGAGCAACTTATGAAATTCACTTGGATTAGTAAAAATTTCATTACAACTCCATAGAAAAATGACCTGAAACTAGCTACATTATAACTTTGTAACGTTATTGTATAGGTACTGTAAAAAATAAACATTTGATGAAGAAAAAGACTTATATGCATTACTACAATAGCTTTACTTTTCCATTACGGTGTTATAGTTCGTTACGGTGATATATGTATATCGTAGGGTTGCACTGCCGGGAATAATACAGATAGATAGTCAACTATTATGATCTTTGTACTTAATTGGCATGTGAATGATTTGATGTAAATTGTATAATTTTCAAAATTGTAAAGTTTTTTTTTAACCTTTTTTGAATACCACTCCCTATAAGTCTGATTTGAAAATAAGCACTGCAGTTACCATCTTCCTATTTGGGTCAATTTTTTGTCGTTATAGCGGTAAAACCGAGAAGTCACTTACTATGCTCATCATGAAGAAAGCCCACCTATTGTGACGGGTAACTACGGAACTCAACCTATACATTGTGCGTGGCCCGACAAGCACTTGGCCAGTTTTTTTACATCTGATTTCAATGTGCCCAATCATATATTTAATTTATTATTTCGAAGGTTTCTTTTACATATATACGTAAAATATTTAAAAACGTGAATTATATTTAAATACGTGAATTATCATTATTTACATTTTACTCTTCTTTCACAGAGACACAAACGGCTTGAATGGAGGTAGATGGAACTGGTTCCATTTAATAACAGTAATAGTAGCAGAGGACAACACAAAATAAACTTAACAATGAGAAACTTAACAAGATAACAAAACAACGAACACACACAACAAACTTAAAAAACTATTTAATCAAGTCTCAGAACTAATGTCTACTCTTACTTGAGCGGTTACAGTTTTTCTCTGACTTTACTAAGTTATAAGCTAATAATTTCTAAATAATAACGAACAATATCAAGACAAACCGAAAAAAATACGTTTTTATGCTAGAACTAAAAGGTTTCAATATATGATGGTGGAGGTCATCGCATAATATGTGCGATCACGACGGTAGTAAATTTATGCAATATGATGATGATTCTGTGCTTGGGCTCTGAAAACTCCGGACGTGTCGGTTGAGTTCACTCCCGTCACTGCACTCTCTTTGCTTATGCGCAAAAACATAAATAATATTAACTTTCACTCGCCTGAAATACGCTGTATTACTTGGTGCTCTGTGATGGGTCGCTGCATCGGTGCTCTCACTGTGGTGTGCGAAATAAGTTGTCCCGGGAGACAGTAGTCTCACTGCAAAGTGTATTGGACGCGTGTTGTGGTGCAAAGTTTGTTTTGTGCGAGCTCTCCTTCCTGGCTTCGTGGTAACCGTAAGTAGATTGAAACACACCCGCCTCCTCAGAAGTGGCCATCGTTTTAAATTTTTATGTTGCTAGTTGCATTAGGCAGCAGTTAGGTACACACCCTAGCGTACCAACGCGCTAGGTGTATAGGTGTTCGTTGTAGGTACACACCTCCCCCGCCGAAAAGTAGGGGAACTTGGTACACACATGTGCTTAACTTAGTGTTAGCATATTAAGACAAGCTGGCATGGATTACGATCTACGAACTCGCCAACTTTTTTTGTCGAGCCTGCCCCGACGTTTGGACTGTGTTTCCAGCATAGCGCAACGCGCGGCCCGCGTCCGAGCCCGCGACTCTGGCAGGCCCCTGAGCTGCGGCTACGCCCGAGCCTATCGTCTATACGGACAACCCCCTCTCCCCTTACTTTACTCCCGTAACCCCGGTTTCTTTCGCGTCGGTTATATGATGCTGCGTCCCCCGCGCCTTCTGGGATGTCCACCCGCGGCCTCCCATCCCATCTGGGATATCCGACATGCCCCGTCCAAGCCTAAAGACGAAGGTTTAACCCTCGTACAGGGCAAAAAACGCAAACGCGCAGCCTCCAAAAAGGTGGCCAAGCCAAAATCAGCCAGCTCCCGCGACGCGCGCTCAACCCCCAAACCTGCGGCTCAGCCCGCAGCGAAAAGGTCCCCTGCTAAATGTAGGGAAAAGCCGCCGCCACTCATAATTGTACACGACAAGGCCAAATAGCACAACCTTTCCAATTGGATAAACTCAAAAAACAAATATTGCCCGAAGGTGCAAAACGCCAGTCAGGGCATCCACAATTTTGTAGAGATAACTGAGGATTTCCGCAGAGTGACAAATCACCTGCGCGCCCAACAAGTAAGTTTCCACACCTATGCGCTCCCTTAAGAGCGCAACCTTCATTTGATCGTCCGCGGACTCCCCATGGAGCTCGAGACCGTCTGCATATTACACGACCTCAAAGCCCAAAATCTTCCGGTCTGTGAGGTGCACAGAATGCACCACCAGACCGATAAGAAACGGTACTTAGACTTGTGTCTTGTCATTGTGAACCTGTCTCCAGAACGCGAGGATATCTTAACGTTCGGCACATCTGCAACCTAACGGAAATTGCAGTTGAAGCCCCCCGAAACAGGGGCATCATTGACCAGTACCACCGATGCCAACTTTTCGGTCACTCGGCCAAAAACTGTAATGCCAGGCCTAGGTGCGTTAAGTACCTAGGTGACCACGGCACTACTGACTGCACCCGCACGCTCAAGATGGCAGAGCCTCGGAGCTGTATCAATTGCAGCAAAGCGGGACACCCAGCGAACTATCGCGGGTGTTCTTAAATCCCGCGAAGAAAACAGCGCGGAGGTAAAATCCTTAACAGATGCGCGGGTCAAGCCAGCGTGTCCCGCTCTCGGCAGCCTGCCAAAACCTGCACCATCCTCGGTGCCCACACCCTCGCCTCAAACCGTTACCAATCAAGCCCCCATAGTCGGGGTCTCGCAGGGATACCTTCTGCTGCGGGGTGGTCACCATCAGCATATATAATGAGTCCCGGGATCACCATTCGAAACGCAACCGGGCCCCTCTCAAGACTGCTCTTTAATAAAGCAAAGCGAGAGAGCAGTTTTTACTGGCCCCAGCACCCTCGCAGTGCTATCACGTGTGCTCGAGACCACTTCCGAGTCACCATCATCCTCAGGGGTTACATTACTAGACGTTCGGGACCCCCGCCACGAGCGCCCGTAAACCCCGAGGCCCCGTTTCTGGTAGGGGAACACCATCATTAAGTGGAGGGCCGAGACGAACTGTCCTCTCCCGACACCGCCCAGAAGCCTCCTTCTGGACCATAATGGATTCACAGAAGGCGGCTACGGCCCTCCACTCCGAGTCCCTGCTCAGCATCGCTGACACGACGGCTGGCAGAGAGAGGTTCTAATCGACCCGGCTTACCGTCCGCTCCCGTTACCACGATGGAAAAGTTACCGACGTATGGGATGTGGAGTCCTGGTTCTGCCCACCGCAGTGGAAATAGTTCGCTGTTGCTTCGCGTCCGATCTTACACAAATAATCACCGAAGCACCCCTGCCCGGTCATTATCTGTGTAGGTCTGTAGGCGAGTCTTCCTGTTCGTCGATACATCTAGACTTCGAAGTGCGGCAGGATTGCTTTAACAACGTGTATGCGCGCATAAAGTTCTTCAGATAGACGAGCGCGCCAAGTTGCGAATACGTTAAGTCGTTCCTGCCGCTTAACTCCTTCGAACACCTAGTAAGGTGCTAGCCTACCTGTGCCTTCTGCGCCGAAATCCAATGCTTGGGTAAAACCTCCGGCACTTGTCGCCTCACAGGCATTGTCGCCCCCCAAGCCCCTAAACCCAAACCTGTCCCACAAGGCTTTTCCTCCTTCGCCACCGACTTCTCGATAGTCTGCGGATTTATCAGCACAACCACCCTTCAGGACAAACTCAGCGCTACGATTGAGCATATTTGACTTATTAAAGAAATCTGGTCTTTCCAGTGCGCTCAATCACCTAACTAAAATATCATAATGGCAGTACAACAGTTAGGTAGAACAAAACCACGCTCTCTGACTGTCGCGTTCTTTAACGCAAACGGCCTCAGAGACCAAAAAAACGAGATCGCGCTCTTCCTGCGCAACCACGATGTAGATATCATGCTAGTGAAAGAAACCAGTTCTGATGCAGCTAGCCAGCTCGCAAGTGAGGTCCCTCAGACCAAAACCATCGTGGACTGGTGTAAGCTCAATGTCAAACTCGAGTATACGATCTCCCAGCATTAAGACAAAATTCACGACAAAATAGACTCGCCAGAGGAAGCCAATAAGGTGATTAGCGCCCCCTTGTAAGATTCGTGTGTCGAACAATCAACACTTGAAGCTTTCGGTTCCAAACGCGGCCCTAAGACAATACGATTACTACGTACAATTGACGACAAATTTCGGCTGCGCAATCTCTAAAACGAGGTGAAACAGCGCATTGCCGAATTTAAACATAAAAATGGGATAATCTACAGGAGGATATCGGAAACTGCCTTCTGGCAGTTGACCCGAGCTCTGAAAACAGTACATTCCTCACCAATTCCGCCTCTCATCGCCTTTGACGATTCTGAATAGGTCGAACGCTTCGCGGACAGCTTAGAGAGCCAATGCACTCCTTCTAGAGAACCCATAGATTCCGCTCACCTTGCGGAGATCGGAGCGGAGGTCGAGCGTAAGTCTTCGCTACCACTTGCAGGCGACCCCTTAGATCCTGTTACTGTTGACGAAATCACAGAAACAATCAAAATCCTTAAAAAGAAATTAGCAGCCGGCCCCGACGGCCTTAGCAACAGGGAGCTAAAATCACTCTCAGTTACACTTGTCTGTCTCCTAGTAGGCATTTTTAACGCTCATTCTCCAGCTGCATAAAGTCCAAGTCCGCCTCTTTCAAGCATCCGGGAAGGATCCCCGGATGCTTGAAAGAGGCGGACGTTATAGAAATTCCTTAACCAGGGAAACCGCGCAATTTAATCAGCTATAGACCCATTAGTCCCCTCAGCATACTGGGAAAAATTTACGAGCGAATCATATTGAATCGCCTCTGTAAATACGTCTTCGCTAACAAAGTTTCTACCTTACGAGCAGTTCGATGTCAGACCCGAACACTCGTGCACCAATCAGATACATCGTCTTACGGAGAACATTCTGGAGGGCTTCTCTCACTCAAGTGGCCGCCGAACCCTTAACACCGGTGCCCTTTTCTTCGATGTCGCAAAAGTGTTTGACAAAGTCTGGCACGATGGCTTGCTTCACAAGCTGTATAAATTTAACGTGTCAGATAGTCTCACTCACATCATCAGAGCCTTTCTTGCCAACCACCATTTCCGCTATCGAATAGAGAGAATTCGCCCCTCAAAATACCCCCTCAGGGCCGGAGTTCTCAGGGCTCCGTACTCTCCCCACTCCTCTTTACGCTGTACACGAGTGACATCTCGAAAGACCCTATCGTCGCCGATGACACGGCGGTTTTCGTCGACCATTATAGCAAGAAATTCCTTACAAAGATGCTCCAAAGAGCGGCCAATCGCTTAGGAAAATGGTTTCGCTTATGGAGAATCGAAGTGAATTCTGAAAAAAGCGTAGCAATGTACTTTCAAAGGGACCCCTCTCTCAATCTTCGGAACCTATATCAAAAAAAAAAAACTATTTTCATGCCATACACAATTGCAAACCACAGTTTTCTTTTGACACAAAACTACGAACACAAGGTCACACCAAACATACCTACATACATACCTCTGAGTTTTATAAATAAACTTTGGCTTGGTTGTTATGGCAAAACTATTCCGATTACTATATTATCAATATTTCTAAAATAATTTTTTAGCCACATGTTTAATGTATGATATAGCTTTGGCAGTTCCAATGAATAATTTTCATTTGATAAATGTGTACAAGAAACATTTCTATGTTCAGTCATACTATAACGGAACCCTAAAAAGTAAGAGAACCGTGATACATCAGTCAGAAATCCCATTGCTATAAAATGACGGTATTTTTAATGCTTGACTAGAACTAAACCTAGTCGTACTTTTTGATAATCTAATATTTTGTGATAAAGAAGTCTTCTACCTTAAACTAACATAATTGATGTCGAATTAATCTTTAAGAGAATAGCTTATCAAGGCTTCGTATTGTCACTGTTAGCCCGACGTAACGTACGTGTAACTAATATTCCCCTTGAAATACATTATAGCAAGCCTGTATTGCACCGAGGCGTTCAATTGGATTAAATGCACGGCTGAATATGTTTCAGTTATCTGTCGGATGCCAGTCCACGCCGGTAGTCAACGATAGCTCGTAATACTAAATTGCTGGGAGTATTTTCGTATTTAAAATAAGCATGATCCCTGTATAAACTTTTTAACTTTGGTTCGATTGATTATTATTGTTACCGTTACCGCTACAGCCACTGCTGAACCAACACAGCACGGTCCTGAACCACCTACATCTATCTACTTACTGCATCTGTTACCAGGTGGTTACTCTCTGGGGAGGGGGCTCTTCGCTTAACGGTACGAGGCTGCCACTCGAGAAACTTTCTTTCCCAACGGTTTTCGATTCTTCGACCTATATAGCCGGCCCATTGCCACTTCAGTTTATTGATCTGTTGCGTTATGTCGTTTTCTGGTTCTAGTGATATACTCATTTCTAAGTCTATCACGCAGAGAAACCAAAACATAGCCCCTCGTTGCGTTTCCTTGGCTAGCGGTGAAAGACCACGTCTCAAATCCATATGTCTTTATCACGTATAAGAACATTTTTTAATAAAATTATATAACGATCTGATTAAGCTTAAAAATATTAAACATACAAAGAATATTGTAGATATATCACTGTATCACTGAAACATGATTCTGCAAATAAAAAAAAAGTTTGAAGAGAAGCCAGGACATTTTTGTAGAAATAAGGTAACAAACGAGCACAAAATCCATAAACTCATCACCCTGATAACTAAAATGGATTGCTTCATTACCTGTATAAATTTATTACATTACCAACATTACCTGTTTAATATGTCTCCGGTTCTCTATACCAATATACATACGACACAGCAGTATTATGCTGGTATTCTGTGCGAGAATTTTTTTTTTTTTTATTTTACAACAACAAAATACTTATTATACACAATTCATAAGTACAGTGCAACATAAAACTATTTCAAATTTTCTGCACACTGTTCGCCGTCTTTCGAGAGTAAACATTTTAATATTATTTAGAGTAAGAGGTACGCTCGCTTCTATATCAATAATATGAGGATGAATTGTCGAAGGTTTAGTTAGAGTAGTATACAGGAAGTTCTGAGGAAAAATTATTTTAAATTTTAGAAATGTAAATATAGTTATTAATTACAAATAGTAAATATATTAGTTTTTGGTAATTTTATGTTAGTTATTATGTTAGTTGATTCATAAAGTACGTTTTTAATTTGTGTTTAATATTTTTAGGATTGATACTTTCCTTTAAGGTTTTAGGTAGTTTATTAATTAATTTAGGAATAATAATCTTATTTTGATGATCTCTATACATATTTTGTGTTTTAGCTATAATTAATTTAGGGTTATATATACTTCTAAGCTGGTGTTTATACATAGGTAGGACTTGCAATTTTGTATTAAAAAAACTGTTCGACAAGTAAAGTAAGTTTTAGTTTTTCTTCAATAGGCAGAATACCGCAGAATTTGAATTATTTTATTTTATTTTATTACGCCGGTTGAGTGGACTCATTCGTGCTGCCAAAATATAAGTGCAGTGGGTTTGTTACGTCTAAGAGCCTAAAGCGCCTCTTGTGACACTACGTAATAAGATAGGATACTAATATTAGAAGGCCGCAACCATATCCCAAATAAATAGAAAATAATTATTTTTTTTCTATTTGGGTGTAATAGAAAATATGCCACTTTCATTGAATAATAGCAGCATAATGCTGCTGTGTTGCGCATAATAAATAACTAAAACCGGCGATAATTTTTAGTGATAACGAGGCATTTCATTATGGTGTCAATGTCTGTCTGTAAAGTCTTCAGGCGACACAATGTATTTGCATTTTGATTCTTACGAGAATAAAATGTACCTTTTTTACTTGGGGTAATGCCTACACATACCCGCTTCGCAGGGGCAAGGACGTGTTATGCCGGACTCGCACCAACTAAAATTCCATGGTCTTTCAACCGGGAGCTGGGAACGTTTTCACACACATCCGCGGCCCCATCAGCGCTACTCGCTCCATGGCGTCCCCTCCTCGGTATCCGGTAAGGTGCAGCAGAAAAATAGGCACGTTTGTTTTCGCGCCCTCAACTCTATAATAAAATAGTCTACTGGCTACAGCATCCTCTTACCATCAGGTAGATTATATCCTCGTTTGCCACTCTTACATTTACGAAAAGGGAAATCTCCATAAGCTTAAGGAGGAGTAACTGGCATTAAAGTAGCTGTTATATTGTTAAACTTCTGACCTAGAAAGCATGTAAGCCACCATTAAAGAAGAACAAAGGTTGTAAAATATACCTTGTACAAGTGGTAAAATTAAAAATTTTGTACAACCGACTTCAATATAATTATAATTTATTGTTGGTTTTTTTTTAAAACCGCTCGACAGATTTTGATAAAATTTAAATGGGACCACCTGGGAAGTATACCCTTTGAAAAAAAAAAAAGAATTTTCCAAATCGGTTCAGGCGTCTTCGAGTAATCGGTGAACATACATAAAAAAAAAAGATTCCGACGAATTGTAAGCCTCCTCCTTTTTGAAGTCGATTGAAAATTAGTTTGCAAAGTATTAACGGTCACTGCGTTTTCAATATAATATTTCAAATAAAAATAGCATGCGTAATATATTGTTGAATTTCTTGACAGAAAACATCAGTAACTGATTTCTATTCGACCTGGAATTCAAACCACATGATCAGCAGTCGCGCTTATAACCAGTAGACCTACGAGGTAGTCAAATTGAAATAAAATTACAATAAAACATCGTTATCGTATCATTCATTCATTCATTCATTACAGCCCTTCACAAGTCCACTGCTGAACATAGGCCTCCCACACGGAATGCCACAAAGCACGGTCCCGAGCCACCTGCATCCATTGACTTCCTGCATGTCTTACCAGGTCGTCACTCATCTAGTGGGGACGCATTACACTTCGCCTGCCGGTATGAGGCTGCCACCGAACCTTTCTTCCCATCGGTTGTCGGTTCTTCGAGCTATATGGCCGGCCCATTGCCACTTCAGCTTACTAACTTTGGGCTATGTCACTCTGGTTCTACTGCGGATATCCTCATTTCTAAGTTTATCACGCAGAGAAACCCGAGCATAGCCTCACAGCTCTCGCTGAGCGACCTTGAGCTTCCTCATACGGCCAGCAGTGAAGGACCACGTCTCAGTTCCGTTATGTCATCACTGGCAACACGCACTGGTTGTACAATTTAGTTTTGAGGTTTTGGTATGCCTGACGAGAAGATGGGTCAATCTCCCGAACGCGCCCAGCCGAGTTGAATCCGTTGATTGACCTCTCGGTCGAAGTTGGACTTACCTAGTCGGACTATTTGTCCCAGGTAAACATATTCGTCAACAACTTCGAGCTTAGTGCTCCCAACAACTACCGGCATAGGTGTGATGGACATTAAACATGATTTTGTTTTGTCCATGTTCATCTTGAGACCTATCCGTTGGGAGACACTATTGAGGTCATTGAGCATAGTGCTTAGGTCCTCCAGCGATTCTGCCATAAGGACTATATCGTCGGCAAATCGAAGGTGAGTGATGTACTCGCCATTGATGTACTGGATGGACTGGAAAGGATACGGTATTACCGTATCCTTTCCAGTCCAGTAGCTTGAAAACGTCTTCCAATGCAGCGGTGAAGAGTTTCGGGATATTACGTCACCCTGTCTTACACCTCTCTGCAGTTGGATAGGTTTCGTACTCTGGTTCTGTACTCGGATAGCCATCGTAGCCCTACTGTACAAACACTTCAGCACCTCGATATACCGACAGTCCACTTGGCACCGCTGAAGGGACTGCAGCACCGCCCAAGTTTTGACGGAATCAAAGGCTTTCTCATAGTCCACATACGCAAGGCAAAGTGGCAGATTGTACTCGTCGGTCTTCTGTACAATCGTATCGTAGCACAATAAATACTTCTATAATAATAGACAATGTGTTATCATATATCAATAACGATGGCTGATTAACTTAAGAAAGAATACTACTATAATAATGTTTAATTTAAGAGTTAATCTATACAAATAAATAAAATTGAAGTATCTGTTTGTAATTTCAAAACAACAACTTTTCACTAAATGCATATGAAAGTATATACGGTACTTATAACAAAAACACGATTTTTTTTAATTTTTGTCTGTCAGTCTATCTATTTGTTCCGGCTAATCTCCGAAACGGCTAGACCGATTTTGATGGGACTTTCACTGGCAGACAACTGATGTTATAAGAAGAACTTAGGCTACTTTTATTTAAGAAAAAGAATTGGGGTTCCAAGCAAAAATAAAAAGTCGCGGGAACAGCTAGTTTATCTAATAAAACAGGAGAAAATCGCTAAGATAATTTTAGTTAAAGCGCGATACTCCAATGTGCAAGACGTGGAGATTTCCTTAACATGTTTTTCTTCACCTCCGAGCACTAGTTTAATCATGACATAAAATTGTAATTGACACCATACATCCATTCTCATCTCCACCATAGATTGCCTCAGATTTTGCCATAGTTGCCACGCTGGCAATCAGGTTTGCAGTTTTATAATTTTGGGTTGTTATCAGGAAGATGCTGCTGTTGATTTCCTGTTTCAGTTTCCTTCTGTCGCCCTAAGCGACACCTGATGGTAAGTGGCTAATAGACAGGAGATAGTTGATATTCTTATACTGCCACAACACGGTAGTTGACACCATCATTATTAAATTACTTCATTATATAATTTAAGTAGTATCTTAAAACTTGGTCGTTTTTGCATTTTCAGTTAAATGACATTTTATTAATTTTAAGATTCTTATTTTACTTTTAAAACAATGACATCATTACACCATATTTTACACACAATTTCCACAGGAGCGATTGTTTTATAACTCTTGAAATAGTATTTCAATTGACTTAAATGTCATATACCCAATTAATAATTTCAATGGTACGGCGGAGATCGAACGCTGTTTATTTTGATAAAACCTAGATACAGCACTGGGCAATTTAGGCTCATAATGCTTAATTAACCTTTGTTCGTTTTTTTTAAATACAATATGTCATGCAAACGCAACATTTTTCATTGTTACTACATTTTTATGATTAAAGTAGCCCTTAAAATAGCTACTTCAACGGATTAATTTTAAGTGACACTTGTTTCAGTCAGTTTTCCGCTGTTGATGATTAAAAAGCAATTGTTTTGAGCGATGAATTCATTACAATATGAAATTAAATTTGAGGATCTCATTAAAATGTAAATACATAAAATATCTTTGTGTGATTCATAAATTTTTTCAAAACACATCTGTTCATAAATTAATAAGAACATGTTTCATTTTATTTCCTTCACAACTCTCATAAATTTTAAACCAGATAGCATACATCCATCTGAGTGCCATTAAGGATTAACATTTTATTAAATATATAATGTTAAATATATTTGTGTTGTGTCCTAATAAATGTGAAGTACCTTGCTTAAAATTTAGTTAAGTACTTACGCCGAATGTCAACTGCGCAAAACCTATTATATCCGGCTAGTAAGTAAATGCTAGACATATTTTTGCTAGTAAGTATTTCGAAATAACTTCGTTTACTGTGCAGTTTCTATGACAATGAAACTAATCATTCCGAATACGAAACCGAAAAGTAAATATGTGCATAAATTACAAATGGATAAATTTCATACTGTCATCTTTATGCTCGAGCATTGCTAATGCTGGTATAATGAAATGAAAACTAATATCTTTTTTTTTTCGAGGTAAAAATCAAAATTTGTAAGACGACATTTTTGTCTTATGTCATCTTAAAATGAGATGACTCTGACCGGAAGAACGGAAGAAATACTGCAGGTATCCTTTTAATTAGCTTTGTAACAAAAATTATAAGAATTATAAATCCATTGGGAACTGAAGCATGCTAACTCTTCTATAATTAGTTATTATTCATAAATTATTTCTTACATTTAAGACGAAAATATAATCAACACAGAGAAGTCAAATTATGAATTTATCCAATCTTAAACATAAGACTCTTAGAAGGAACATATTATACCCTATTTGAAAAGTTGAAAATACACACCAAAAATTCTTCAACTACTTCCGCATGAACGGGGATTTCATCATTTCACAAGGCAATTTCGAGTCTCAATCTCACGTTCATTCTACCTCGCCCCGTGCACACGCACGCACACGCACACGGCTACAATACGTACACAATTCACATGCAGTTTTACCGGCCGCACCGAGCGGGAAGATTGCAGTCCCGGTGCTGGCGACGACACCGGTGGGAATCAATGCCGTGCGGTGCCGGCGCCGGTAAGTGGAAACACGTGCTATATACATATTTTATACGTTATTATGTTCCAAGGCAGCCGGGCCGGTGAATGGAAAAGCGCCCAATCAAACGGTCTAGACTCACCGCAAGGAAAGGCATTGAGAATCCACAGCGCCTTTCCTTGTATAAAAACCTGAAAAGAATTTTTGCAAAAATTAAAAGATAATTCATTAAAAAATCAAAGAGCTTTGTTATATAATAGGATAACAATAGGACAGTCTACCTGATGGTAAGTGTACGCTGTGGCCCATAGACACCTACATCTATCCTCGATTAATAATCTAAATGTAGATGTCGCCCCTGAGGACTAAGATAGTTTGCTTTGTTAATAGTTAAATGGTATACGGTTTTCTACACTCATCGTATGTAGCACAGTAACATTTATTTCTATTTCACGCTATACTGTATTACGATATACTGTGAGAGCGGTCCTTCCCGGTTGTTGACCCATTCGATTCGTGGATTTAACACGTTAAATAGCTTTTAATTGATAACGCAGTTTGATTTCAATATGTATATATATTAGCATTTCATTTAAAAATGCATAAAAAAAAATCTTGTAGCAGTATTGTTGAAAGGAACTGTATCGGGAATTACTAGCTGTTGATTTCCAAACAGACATTCAAGAGATAACAAAGTACTTACTCGTAACTACGAACGAACACATGTCTGCGGAAGTTAAATTATGGCCGCAAACTAAAACACGAAGAAATAGCTTAGTTTCCTCGTTAATCAAGACATATCTTTATGTATATGATGTGCCCATTGTAGATTTGATTAATGAAGTGCCCAAACAATTCATGAAACGGAACCATAAAATGCATTATATAGCCAATTATTACTGGCCATATCGTATCAACGTTTGTAAATTTTTCCATTCACTATTAACTATGTCTTAAATACGAAAGCAATCATCTAGTAATATCAAAGAGAGAAGGTTGAGGTGCGGCTAGATTAGAGCATGTGAAGAAAGAAACTATTTTACTATACGACCATCTACAATCTGCATTTTAACATATTAAAATAGCCAAAGTGTTGCTCATATTATGACAAAAAATTTCATTGATTTGAACAGACTATGTCACGATATGGCAAACAGTGTAAAATTCTTGAAATGCCATAATTTGGTCAAATGGTCCACTACTTTATGATAGATCAAATCTACGATGTGTCCACACATAAATAATTTAAACTACTTGTAGCCAGCACATAATTGTTCTGGATTTTATTTCTGCCGCCAAATAGCGGTGCTTCTATTGCTTTGTCTGATGTGTATAGAAAGTCAAAATTGCAGGCTGTGAGGCGTTACATTTTAGTTCTAAGCAGTGACAACGCGTCTGTAGTCTTTGTTTGAAGCAGCAGCTGTCCATGTACTGCAGTAGCCACTTACCATCAGGTGGACTGTAAGTTCGTTTATCACTTTAGTTTTATAAAAAATACTAAAACACCTGTAGTATTTTTCCGACGCCAGTAGCGTATCTGTTCTATGGCTCCTCCACCGACCAAGTTTCGGCCACGGATGAAATAGTGGTGCATTACCTCCTCTCCACCGTGACCTCGAACGTCGGCCCTGCTGCAACATTAGACATTTTCAGACAAAGGCATTAAACTTGTCAGAATATAGTTTTTATTAGATAAACGACATTGCGCCATCTATTTTATACTGAAATAAAGTTGTTTATGGAAGGTTAAGCCAAACCTTATATTCCAACAAAATGTAAACAGAATACGTTAAAGTTTTATGTTTACAATATTACTTACGTCTTGTTGAACTTAATTGAAAGTTTACATATTGTGTTGTTTTATTCTGTACAATTGCGCTATTATATAATACCCACATATTATGGAAGAAAGTAACTAGATAATCATGATCACTACAGCTCATCAAAAGTCCACTGCTTAACATAGGCCTTCCTGATAGTTTAATTTATATTCGTCTTCATAGATATATTTGACATAGTTGCCATTGTTTGGCGTGTTAAGTAATAGCTAACAGCTTAATGTCAAACACTCGTGAATATTTTATTATGTCATGACCCGATCGTTGAATTGATCACTTCATGAAATGCCCGACAATTTCACGAAATAGTGGCATTTCATGATATAACCAATTATTACTGGTCATATCGCATAAATGTCAGCTTTTGTCGATTTGTACATTTTCGTTTGGCCATATCATAAAATGTGCAATAGGTGGCTGAGGTGGCCTTGTGATAATAATGTAGTACTTTACGATATGATCATTTATGTTTGTACACATCATGAAGTAGCCTTGAATTTGATTAGCATCTTAAGTCTACAGCTGAACTTGGCCTCCCCCAATAAATGCCACAAAACAAGGGCCTGACCCACTTGCATCCATCAATTACTTGCATCTCTTACCAAGTCGGCACTTTAATTGGTAAGAAACTCCCCACACTTCGCTAGTATGATACGAGGAATGCCACTCGAGAACAATCACTTTATTCATTAACAATAAATTGTGTACGAATATTACAGCAATGTCCTTATTATATTGCTAAGACTTAAATTAGTTAAACAAAATAAATTAATTAGATAATCAAAAAAAAAGTAACTAATAAATATCATTGTACCTTTCTTATCTATATGATTATTTAACCTACTTAACGATTAATATTCATCACAAATGTTCAATAATATATTATTTATATAATAATGGAAAACCAATAAAAAGCTAGCAAATGTCAACCTACTCCATAATAAAAAACTTCCAAAATAAAACAAAATAAAATAAAAATAAATTAAGTATTAAATTTTTATTATTTAAATAAATATTCTGACTACTCTAATAATCTTCATTTTAGGCATAATAGGCAAAGTCAAGTCCATCCTTCTGGTACTTTCATTTCTTCATCACATAGAGTCATGGTTATGGTTTTTATCAAGTATACATAGCGCACGTTTCATTTTACTTGATATTTTATACCTTTTGAAACCCATTTTAGCTTTCCAGTTTTTTTTAAATTTACTTAATTATTTTTTTTTTCTAAAACAGTTTTTGATAATACTTATAAATTTTGGCAAAAACTATTGATACGTAAGTCAAACCAATTTACATTTTATATTTTAATTACATTTGATAGCAGCAAAATACAGAAATGTTCGTATCGAGTTCTTGAACTCCACAAATTTCGAAATTTCGTCTTCTTTAACTGATTGCAAGCTGAAATATTCTTAACTTTTCGGTCTCTGTCTACTAGTATTAATGTACCTCCTTGTTGTTGCTATGTATTTATTAAAGTTAATAAGAGGAGCAGATTTACAATTCAAAAATGCTCAGTTACACGTACATAATGGTTTTCTAATGAATCTAGGTGCAATTCTAGCTTATTTTTCAATGTTTAGACCACATACATTTTGGTAAAATATATAGGAACACAGAATCTCCTACCGATTTCAGATTATCTCTACATTTCTGTGGCCTTAAATTATCTCTTATGTTTATATCTGTACTCTCTGCAAATTGTAGGTTTGTCATACAACGAAAACGTTTAATTTGTGCCTTTATAGTAATCGTACAAATCTGATAAGAACAATCTTAAATCTTCGAAAACAGTTTTGAGCCCGGATTTATTTATTGCACCTGAATTTATATAATACATGTCTTGAGTGTAAGTGAGGTTTTATTTGAATCTATCAAATATGCGTAACAAAGATTGTCCATGTATAATTGATGATTAAATGCCTCAACTCTACTGTTATGTTAGCACCATTACCGTGATATTTTAAGTTGTTAAAATTATAACCTTTCTTCCCATCAGTTGTTAGTTCGAGCTATATGGCGGCCCATTGCCAATTCAGCTTACTAATTTTTCTTATATCATATAAGTTACTCATATTTCGTCATATCATATGCATTATATCTTCTGATATCTAACATCTAGGATATCCCAAGTAGAGCCAGAGCCCATAGCCTAACGAATCAGTAAAGTGGCAATGGGCTGATTAATGTGGCTCGGAGAACTGACAACAGATGGGGAATAAAGGTTCTAGTGGCAGATACAGGTAAGCAGTGTTATGGTCATCTACGTACTGCCACGGCGGTAATGATATCTTCTAATCATAGTTAATCTATAAAAGAAAACAAAGTAGAACAAAGCTTGCTTCATAACTGCATTAATATTATGTTAAATACTTGTATAAAATAACTTTTCTGTGTGTTTCCACTTCACATAAGTCACGTACAAAACTTTACTCTAAGTTGAGTCTCCAACAGATGTGAAGGAGCGGTGGGGACAGAATACTAATAAAGAGAGTAACAATTTAATTTATCTTAACCGATATTATATTCTCAATCATAAAATGATTACTTCATTAAAATAACATTACGTGATTGGATGTTATTTATATTTATTTTCGCACATTTGTTTGTATTTGACCTTTAAATATCCTACAAAAAGGATATCTGCACAGTTATTTTGCCGTTTTCCCCGGACAGATGTACCTCATTTAAAATGCAATGGTAGGTTAGCCAGGACGGAAAAGCTGAAGTCTTTCCATCCGAATAGAATCTGAGCGTCTTCAAGGCTTTTGTTACGCTAAGATGGGTAGATTTACCATCTAGGACTTCATTACTACTTACCACCTGTGGGATTATGGTCAAGCGAAGATTATAATAAGTAAAAAGCACGTACTAGTACAATTGACGATTTCGCGCAATTATCATTTGGCAAAAGTTAACTAAACTTTAAGCAAGGCATTCACATTTTAACGCACGCACGCACGCATAGTAAAAAGGAAATATGTCTTGGTTTAGTTCATATTTATATATTTAACAAAATGCAAATCCTTATTGATGTATGCTATCTGTTGTGCATTTTGCTTTAAATGTTATTTTTATAAAATGATGTCTTTGACAAAAAAATTCAGAATCACATATAAGTGTACATATTTACATTTTAATGAGATCCTCAAATTGAATTTCACTTTGTAATGAATTCATCGCACTCAAAAATAATTGCTTTTTAATCATCAACAGCGGAAACATGACACAATTGCCATTTATGAAATTAATCCGTTGAAGTAGGTCTTATAAGGTTTAATAATTGAAAATGTAGTAATAGTAAAAATGTAGTTTGTTTGCATGAAACATTGTTTTATAAAACAAACGTACAAATATATGGTATTATTAGCCCAAATTGCCTCGTACTGATTTACATTTAAAGGATACCTGCACAGTTACTTCGCCGTTATTCCCCATTTCAGAGGTACGTCAGTGTTGAGTATCAAGCTCCACTTGTGCTGGTGGAATTCTGACTTAAATAAATACTTCAAATATGTAGACTGTATAAGTAATTTTATTGGTTCTGATATTATATCAGAGGTAGCCGTTATGCGTGCCTTCGCGACCGGGTGGTTCCGAGCAAGTGGCGTGCGTTGTGGTGCTGCGTTTTGTCCACGATGGTGGAGCCGCGAAGCGCTTGCAGAACCGGTTTGAGGTTTGCTGCCCGGCGATACGAGCGGGGAGAATATGGGCTGTGGCGTCAGGAATATATTTCCCGGGTTTTTTTTTAATTTTTTTATAGGATAGGTGACACGAGCACACAGTCCACCTGATGGTAAGTGGTTGCTGTGACCCATAGACATCTACATCGAATGCCTTTTCCAGTAAAAGGGTCTCCGTTTCACACTCACCATACGAAACACAGCAGCATTAAGCTGCTATTTTACGCTGGTATTCTGTGAGAGCGTGGTCCTTCCCGGTCGAGTCGACCTATTCGTACTACAACTATACTACTAATATAGCTGCAGCATGGCTCTACCACGTAAAAACAGGTTACAGGAAGGCTTCAAAATGACAGAGAAGACACTGGAAGAGGTCAGATGTTATTAAATGCTCTTGTAATTGTTTCCCTTGTGGTGTAAATGTCGGCAACTCTGGTGTAACCGTGAGATCCTAGTCTTACGGCGATCATTCTTCCTATCAGCCAAAGAAGGTCGAATGACGTCCTTCACTAAGACCATGGCTCTTTAGCTCTTGATCAAGCGATTTTCCACTTTGTTCGCTGTTGTAAACCAGTAATATACTCATTGAAAAACCGGTGCCAGAAATGCTGTCGAAGCTTTTCGACTCGCTGGTAGCGTGGAAGTCATTTGATGTTGCTGTCAGCGATATAAGATTCATAACAGATGTGAGTAGTCGTCCGATCAGGAAGTGAGAAGGGGAAAGACAGGAGAGATTGGAAGGATCTGAGGACAGAGAGGTCAACGGTCTAAAATTTAAGATGACCTCTATCTGACTCAGACAAGTCGAAAGCTCTTCATAAGTTAGAAGAGTAACACCGTGAGTACGACGTAAAAGATGTTTGGTCGACTTTATTGCTGCCTCCCAAATGCCACCAAAATGAGGTAAATAAAATGGTATGAATTTAAACTCTATGAATTTAAACCAGGGTGGTTTACAATGTCCGACTCTATATCATTGTAAGATAATTGTAGAAATCGTCTAAACTCATTGAAAGCTCCTACAAAGGTGCTCCTACAAATATTTGTCGTCGTGTCGGAGTACACGCGCTGAGGCTTGCCACGATGTGCGACAAACCGACTAAAGGCGGCAAGAAAATAATCCTTTGTTAGATCGGAGACCAACTAAAATTGAACGGAATGGAAGTGCAATCATTGCCTTTACGATCGGCTATTAGAACTGACCCAGCAAAAACTAAAACTTTCGTTAAAAATGGGAAATCAAGTTACATTCTATCACTAGGTAGGTTACCCATAATCATGAAGCCCTGGATGGGCTTTTCCTCTACGCGAGTACATGGAATACAAGTTCGTACGATTTGTTTAGGTAGGTTTCTACCACCGAGCGGCCAATATGTTAATCTTACATTTGCTAAAAGTAGCTAAGGTCCTGCATGAAAGAGAGAGAGGTGGTAGGATTTAAATATTATTATAGTTAGGTGATGTTTACTACAGAGTAATATGGGATACTTTACATCGTTAATGCTAGTTAGAGTTTTGAAGCCGTCCACCTACACGTAATATGTTGCAAGAATCAATAAAGGGAGAGAGGCTAATCAATAGATTTTTACTGTGTAATATTTTATTACATTTAAGAGTATTGTATTCCTCAGGGAATATTTCCTGCTGAGCAAATTGTAAAATTATACATTGCGAACGCTATAATTCTGAATAAGACAAGTGAGATAAAATTTTGTTATTGGGAAATCTGCAATTATAAATAAATCTATTGACATAAACTAAGGTTCTGATTAATTTGGTAAATGATGAAACTTATTAAATTATTTAGAAGCAAATTAGTTGAATTATTGCATTGTTACTGTACATTATTTTTGGCATAGTTATGTAATGTAGTTCGGGTAACGTAATATTTTGAGTGTTGGGACATGTTGTAAACTCAGCAATGGGGTTATGAAGAAAATATGGAACAGACCACCAAAATATGGATGCGCTGATAGTATCAGCCACCTCGCGGGATACGAGATCTGCAGGTTTCAGCTCAGGCACGTACCTCCACGTCTGGCCGATCGTAGCTTCCCGCACCTCAGAAACTCTGTTATGTACAAAATGATCAAGTCGACTGGGTTGTGTGGAAAGCCAACCAAGGACGATTGTTGAGTCACAACAGAAAAATGAATGAATTTAAATTGAAGGGTAAGGCTCTTAAGTACCTTGGTATATAGCCGTGTCCCCAATAAAGCGCCACATAGTTCTAAGCGTGGTATAGTTGTTGGCTTAATAGTTGCTACCTTATTTTTGAGTCTAACAGGTGAACACAAACCGTTCCATCTTCTGCGACTGATTGCACATACATATAGGCGCCGTAAGCACGCTCAGAAGCATCTTTAAAAATGTGAAGTTCAAACAAAGAAGCGTTGATACATGAAACCCAACGGGGAATTCGAATTGAGTTTAGATAAGGAAGCTAAGTGACAAATTCAATAAATGACGATTTTATTTCAGCTGGAACATCTTCATTCCAATCAGATTTGTGTACCCAAAGCCGCTGAAGTAAAATTTTGGCCTGAACAGTGCATGGTCCAACGAGACCAAGGATCAAAACCCTGACTAATTAAGGATAAAATAATGCGTTTTGTTATTTTGTTTATAGTACTTGATTTAATTAAATTGATTTAATTAAAAGAAATAATTGTCCACATGGGAGTCCCAGAATAGTCATAGTGTTTTGCTTGGAGATTCATTAAGATTAAGACCCTTTTCTGAATACTTATTTTGGACATTGGTGACTGACTCCAAAATTTCAAGGCTATGAGACTGCCATTTTCTAAGACAAAATTTAGCTGATTTGAGCGTATTAATGACACCTCGACAGAGTTGTACGACTGACTCAATTGAATCTGCGTCGCTTATTAGTCGACTTAGTAGTCGTCGACATAAAAGTCTTGCTTAATAGAATCGCAAACTTTAGAGTCTGAACACTCATCAGCTAGGGAAACTAAACAGCCTGAAGCAGTGCCATATGTTACTGTATTCAGAGAATAAGTTTTAAGGGGTTCAGAAGAATCGAACCTAGAAAGGATTTGTTGTAACGAACACTGATGAGACTCCACTAAAATGGCTCTATACTTTTTTCAATGTAGCCCGTTACAACAAACCTAAGTTTTCTGAATCTTAAAAGAAAAGAAAGTAAATCCTGCTGGACAGTTGGATCTGAATATCTTTGAAGGATTTGCCTGAAGTTATTTCAGCCGAAGCGTCGAACACCACACGAAGTTTTGTGGTGGTACTCGACTCGAGTAAAATACCATGATGCGGCAAATAATAATTATATTCAAAACGATCAGATCTATTATTTTCAGTCATGTGATTAAGTTATATGTACTCATTAATGTATGCAAGATATCTTTGTGTAAAGGTGAAATCGCGTTCGAACCTACGCTCTAATGAGAGAAACCGACGCTTGAACATGACGTAAGAGCCAGCTAAGCTATCAGGCGAATCCTTTAATGGTATAGTGACAACGAAGCGGCCATTTGCGTCACGACGTGTCGTTTCTTGAAATTTATTTTCACACGTCTGCTCTTCCGTAGAGAAACCATGCGGAAGACACGGAGTCTAACTCCCAAAAGCGTGTTAGCTGTTCAGACTCTTCTTGTAACGTAAAATGACGCAAATAAATCTGAGTACAAGAAGGTAATTGATATATACAACCTGAAATAAGCTAACCCAATTTAGATGAGTGAAGCTTGGTTTGGTTATTACCTATGAGGTTTATAAAGTTTGAACCTAAGACGTCCCAAAAGACTTCAGCGCCTACGAGAATATCGATGGCTGAAAGTAAGTTAAAGGTAGGATCTGCTAATTGAAGACCAGGCGGTATAGATATTTGTTGCATATCTATATAGGAGCTAGGCATCAAATTTGTAATTTTAGGTAAAATGTAACAGTCAATGCTCGCCTGATAACCACCAAAATAAGACTGAATATTATGTAAGCTACAGGTCTCTGAGGCACTTGAAGTCTGACCGTTAATACCTGAGATTGTAAAGCTTATGTTGCGTCTTACCAAGCCAAGCTTTTCACACAGGTCGCGAGTGATGAATTTTGAAATGCTACCGTTGACCAAGAGGATTTGGGTAGTATGAAGGCCTCCATTGACGTCTGACACCTTTGCCAATGTTGTGGATAGCAATACAAGAGCCTGGTTATTGTAACAAGGATTTGAAGGAGAAGAAATTTAATAATGTTTGTTGAAAGTCTACTACACTATATACTGTTGGTTTTGTATCTACTATCTCCCTATGTAAGAGGGTATTGTGTTTATATTTGCAATATTTGCAATGAGAAAGATTGCAGGACTTATATGTGGTATCTGGTCGAAGGCAATTTATGCAAACCTCACTTTCAGAAGCCCTTTAATTTTGATTCTACATTAAGATCTCTAAAAGCTTGACAATTAAATAAAAATGATCCTTAGAACATAAAGGGCAGGTAATGTTCTTGGCGATTTATGTGGTTGTGTGAAAAATTTTAGATTTTGATGTATAATTGTTAGAAAAAGTCGTAGAAGGATTTGAAAATTTGTTTTTATTATTGTCTAAAATTTCAAAAGATCGGCTCTGTTAGTTAAAAATTTAATAAAGTGCCCCAATTTTTTAATTCTTCCATTGACGACTAGTTACAGGGTCCAATTTTTTGGACATTATGTAAATAATAATTGTGTCTCAGTGTTCAGTAGGTTGACCAAGAGCATTAAGCGCCCTTAATTTTTTATTTGTAGTATCTACCATATTACGCAGCAAACTACTACACTCTTTTGCACGTTCGAAAAGTTAAAAAGAGTCTGCAAATGATTATTCACCAATAATCTCTCTCAAAAATAATTGCTTTTTTTCAACCATCAACAGCGGGAAACATGATACATGTGCCACTTATGAAATTAATCCGTTGCTACGTGTGCATGAAACATTGTTTGATAAAACAAACGTACAAATATATGGTATCCAATATACCATATATGGTACCCAAATTGCCTCGTACTGGATTTAGGTTTCACCATAAAGAATAAACCGTGTTCGTTCCTACCGTACCATTGAAATTATTAATTGGGTATTATGCACCATATAAAATCAAAAATTCATATTTATGATAGGTTTTATAAAAAGTAAACGAGAAATGTTAATTTCTATTCGTAAATATGCATTATAAATTTTCTAATTCACTTTTAAATTGTATTAAAAAATTAATAATAATTAAAGCGAATAATTTTTTAATCTGTGCCTCAGACCACCATAACGCTGTCCGCCATATTAGATTCCGTCGTGACGTCACTGATAAAGTAAACAAGCTAATGTGCTGTGTGTTATTTAGAACTTTTTCAAGTTATTATCACGAATGTTGACTTTTATTCAGTATGTTATTGAAATGGCATCATGAAAGACGGATCTGTAAAAGCAGAAAGTACTAATCTACCAAGGATAAATACATTGATGGTGGGAACATTTTTTGCATGCGATCCCGTTTTTTGTTCTGCCGAGTTGAGGAATGTAAAACATCAATGTAAATACCTATTAACAACTTCAGTTTATACAATTACACAATACTTGGTCAGAGTGTCCTTTGATAATACATAGTCATGTTTATCTATGATTACAATCATTAGCAATCATTAGTTATATCCATTGAGTTCTATGTACTACGTACTAGAGAAGCTATTCCAAACAAAAAATGTGCACTACTCTGTTTTCGCGCATGCGCGGGAGGTAGTAGATTTGGCATATAAATGAAGAAATTTATTTTTTCTATTGTAATATTATTACCTATTTATTCACTTGAACAACAAATAATTTTACTTATTTGACTACTGAATTATTAATTACGTTCAGGTTTAAACTTTAATTTGAAATCTCGTATTATTAGCGCAGCTCCACACTCTATGAATATTGAAGCCACACTAAATGACACTAAAGGTGTACGGATTGCAGTACAGTTCATTTGAACATAATGAATGTTCGGAATGCCAAATCTAGTACGTAGTACATATATATCGATGGTTATATCCAAGATAACTTGATCTGTTGCGAAATTTGATTTGCAATACATATCATCACATGATGTTTTGTTTTGTATAAACGATAGGTAAATATAAGTCATACTTACATCAAAGTGATCTTCACAGAAGTATAGTCTAGTTTTGTATAGAATGTCTTTGGTTCTCATATTTAAATCAGTTGGCTCTTGAATCCATAACTTCTTCGGCGTTCTTATACTCGTATTTTTGCATTCAGGCACAACTCACCAATGATAAAGACGATAACTCATTATTAAACATCCAAAAATATCTTATTTCTTTGCAAAATCGTTTTATTTACTAAAGCAGTGACGTCAAGAGGTGATACAGCATGGCGGCTAGCGTATTCGCGAAAATTTAAAACGTTACGTTACGTGAAATTAAATAATTGATATTAAAGTAAAATAATCATCTTACTTATATATTGATTTTTATTTCAAATACTAACAATTTAATTTAACCAAAATACAAAACGACCAAGTTTTTTTTATAGAATAACTGTGGCAAGCGAGCACACAGTTTACCTGATGGTAAGTGGTTGCTGTGGCCCATAGACACATCTACATCTATCCTCGTTTGCGAATAAAATGCAGATGCGTTGTTAGCCGTGAGGACTTAGATGGAATGCCTCTTTTCCAGTAAAAAGGGTATACGGTTCTCTATACTCAACAAACGAAACACAGCAGCATTAAGCTGCTATTTTACGCTAGTATTCTGTGAGAGCGTCGCCCTTCCCCGGTTGAGACGACCCATTCGTGCTACAACTATACTATTAATATAGCTGTATGGCTCTACCACGTATAAAGATCTTCAATTAAGAATCAAAATGCAGAGGCGTTGTCACCCATGAGAACTAAGATGAAATACCTCGTTTCCAGTAAAAAGGGTCTCCGGTTCTCTACACTCACCATACAAAGCACAGCAATATTGAGTTGCTATTTTAGCTATTTTACCCTGGTATTCTGTGAGAACGTGGTCTTTTCCCGGTCGAGCCGACCTATTCGTAACCATAATTTAGCTGCAGCATGGCAGTTGATGTGCAGTTGACTTTTATGGGCTGTAATGGATGAAATCCTGCGCCTGATCTCCATCCAGTTGTGTCGGATTTCCGTGCAATCGAGCTATGAGTGTGAGGGAATAGTGTGCACTTGTGTTTGTGCACAGATTCGTGCACTATAATCCTGTCCTGCACAGATGGCTAGAATCCGCCGTGACGGAAATTAGGTCTGAAAGACATTAATAATATTACAATTTATTACAATGTTTTACGCGTGCTGTTTTTATTCAAAATGATATAATAAAACCGCAGTGACCATTAATATTTTACAAACTAATTTTATAAGTTACAACTTTAGTTTTCTTTAATGGTGGCTTGCTTTCTAAGTAAGAAGTTTAACAATATAACAGCTACTTTAATGGCAGTTACTCGTAGTTGGCGTTTCTCGATCAAAAGTTGTAACCAAAGTTTGTGTACGACATCGGCGTATTATCCAATTAATTAAACGAGATAAATAATGTATTTACATCTGGACGTTTACCTTTTTGTAAATGTGTGTATGAGTCAAACGAGGTTACATTATAAATGATATTAAGTGGATGCTGTGGCCAGTAGACACTTTTATTCCAGAGTTAGAGGCCGCGGAAATAGATGCGTAGTTTTCTGGTGCACCTTACCTGATACCGAGGACAGGACGCCATGGAGCGATCGGCGCTGGTGGGGCCGCGGATGTGTGTGATAGCGTTCCCGTGGCCCTGTCAATATGCGGTAAAGGTAGGAATACAATGGAGTATCAGTGGGTGCGAATCCGACATAATATGCCCTTGCCCCCACGAGGCGGATATGCGTAGGCATTTCCCCATGTTAAAAAGAGATAGTTACATTCTATTCTCGATTTAGCATCAAAATGCAGATACATTATCACGTCTGAAGACTAATATATGAAAATGAAATATATGAAAAAGTTACTTGTTATACGAAACACAGCAGCTTTATGCTGTTATTATTAAATAAATGTGGTACATACCCTATTAAACCCAAATTTATATAATATAATTATGTCATTAATTAATATACATTTATACACGTTTTTATATCAACCTCCTTGTTTGTCATCCCTCAAAGGAAAATGGCGGTTCTAAGTCAACTTTTTTCACCTAAGTTTATATTTATAATATAAAATTAGTTAAAAGCGACTATATATAATATAATAATAAACCTGCTTAAATATAATGTACATAATATTTGTATAAGAAAAAGGGTATATTTAAAATATTACACATCATAAAGTGTTGTTATTGTGTTTTATTGAAAGGGTTTTATGTAGGGTATAATATATAATAATAAAATTTCAAGCCTTCATGCTCTTTTTTATAAATATTGTAGGAATTAAAAAGTCGAAATGTCGACAGACTCCCACTCACCACTTGTCGGCTCATATTTGAAAAAGGGTAGATCTATTTGAAAATATATTTTTTACAACAGTAGATTAGGTCTGTAGGGTTGGATTAAAATGTAATTTATTACAAACATGTTTAATTTTAATAACAAATAAAAATTACTAAGATTACGTAACGTTACGTGACCTTCAAACCGCGATAAGAATTATTTCATAACAAATGAAAATGAAAACACACAAAGCTACTTGCAAATATTAAAGATAATTTATATTTCTCTCTGATGTTTTCAGCAAACATTATACAAGAAAACACTAAATACTAGATAAAATTAACAACCGGCGAAGTGCGAGTCGGACTTGCGCATGAAGGGTTCCGTACCATCATAATACACATTACTGGTAGGGGAGCCCCCTTTAATTTTTAATTTATTTTAATTTTTATTATTTTTTGTTATAGCGGCAACAGAAATACACATTCTGTGAAAATTTCAACTGTCTAACTATTACGGATCATGAGATTCAGCCCACTGACAGACGGACGGACGGAGGGACGGACGGACGGATGGACGGACAGCGGAGGCTTAGTAACAGGGTCCCTAAAAAGCGTTACTGCCCCTAAACAGGCGCTGAATTGGGGCGATTTAATGATGATTTTCGACTAACAATATCTTCAAATTTGTCAACGAATTACAGATTAAAAATTATTTTTTATTTGGCTTTGTCTTTAAACAAGCCTTTCCATAAATATGTACAGGTTATGTAACCGGCAACACAGTGACTTCATTAAAAAGAAATCGATTTCCGCGGAGGGACTGCGACAATATGGCGACTTCCCTGTTGTGACAGACAACAGCGCGGTGGGGATCCGTATCCTATCACTGATTGCAGATTGAGTCTTTCGCGATTGTGAATATAGAGCACAAAAAATAGTTTTAATTGTATATAGTATCTCGTTTAACTGTGACGAACGATGTCTCCTTTGATAAAAGCGTAAGACATTCTTAAGAGTTCGTTTAATTAACGTGAGTGCCGTTGAAGATGCTAGTCGACTTCGCGTCTTCATTAATACTATTAATAATAATAAATACGCTTATCGCCGTCGAGTATCACTGCTTGTGGGACTATATTTCATACTTCATGGATATTATATCACTCTAAAACCATGCCATTATCAAATTTGAATTGATTATATATTATAACGTAAAATAAAGTTTTAAAAATGTCTCGCTGTCGAACGTTCTCGGAATTGTATGCACGAATATCGTCCGCAGGGACTCGGTGCAAACTGTATTACGGCGATGCGGCGAAAGGGTCATGAGGTCTCGGTTTCTAGGGCACTGTTGAACCCCTGCCCCGGAAAGCACCTGAAGCCATCGCTGCGTCTGATCTCTCACCGGTCGTGTCGGATTGTCGTGTCATCGGTCTATGAGTGTAAGGGAATAGAGAGTGCATCTGTGTTTGCGTCTTCCTGTTAAGACTAGCCGCCGTGACCATGATTCAGTCTGGAGGACATTACTATAACAGTAGAAGCAAAGAACTCTAACTGTGCAAGTACAGAGCCATTTTTACTACTTGTCACATCCCCTACCGTTGAGCTACTTGGCCTCTCATCCAGTTTACCACACCTTAAAATTTGTAACTTGTATATAAAACAATTATAAAATAATATTATTTCCCATGGAATTCTTGCGAACGAAAGTTTGGGAAAAAGTTTGCTCTCGCGCTCTCTTTCTTCAGACAGAAAAGATTCCTACCATCTAGTTAGTAAATAATAATGCACAATTACGACTGTATCATAAAAAAATCTATATAGCTAAAACCCTATATATATCCCACTGCTGAGCACAGGCTCTCATTTGAATAATGTGCTGATAATAACATGTAATTATTGAATCCATACGCACATCATTACAAATGTAAAACTTAATAAATAAATTAAAATAATAATATGTTACACGTTAAAAGACTGATTGACGAAAAAACGTATGCAAAATCCAAGTTAAATGAATTTAAATTAGGCATGATGTATTATTTGTAAAAACATTTACATAAAACTAGCTTACATAAATAATTGTAAAAATCACCACTGCAGGAATCCCTTAAATAAATTTATGATGTGTATCGACGACATATCATCCTTTTGTACGACACGATATGCTAAAGGTGCGGCGCAGTAACTAATCGACCCAATTACTTTTAGGGCTCAGTTCGGAGAATCAGTATCCAATCTAAAACACAACGTAAACGCAGCGATTGTTGATTACATTAACATGAGTTTCTAGCAAAATTTAAAATGAAAGTCTTGAACTTTTTTGAATCGATTTAAGTATTGCGAATTGTTATTAAGTGGTATTCAAATAAAAAAGGACAATATATATAAATGCACCATCGTTTAAAGGCGGTGTAAGAGAATTTACTTTCCTATATCATCCCGTGAGTACCTTAGCGACAAAGGGAAACTTAAGGAATGAGGTTTCTTTCTCTTTTCGCTTTTTTGTAGCCTTTTGGTTTTCTACAGGATAAATTTCGGAGAATACAGGAATTGCGTGACTTAATTCCATGCTCTCCCTTCCATCATCGGTCATCGGATCGAATTTGCTACAGCGTTCATAATGCGTATAGCAAAGGAGTGAAAGAAGTTGCCAGCATCTGTCTTTTCATCTGATTACAATGTAGGTTTCTTCAAAGCAAGAAGAGTAAATAAGCTTTTATTATACTACGTCACTGCGTCTTACCACCTTCGGCTGCATTACTACTTACCATCAAGTGATATAGTAGTCAATCACTGGATTAGAAAAAGAAAATTAAATATGAGATGAACAGCAGCATCTTTTTGGTAATAACCTGATTACAATAAAGAAATTTAGGTTGCCAACTTGCCCGGGCGTCAGGTAGCCCGATTGTAGAAAGTAGAGTGAGAAATTAGGTCATGTAATTCCTGCACACATTCTCTGAAATGTTTCCTGTAGAATAATCAGGACCTGTCTTTCCATCCGATTACAATATGGGTGTCTTCAAGGTAAGAGTGAATAGACTTTTGTTTTGTTTGTCACCTATCGAGTAAAAAAAAAGATAATTTCTATATTCCTACTTCAATAGATTATACTCATATCCAATCTACCCAATACTATCACCCAATAGCTTAAAAATTACGCTCATGTGTTCAGTGATCTCACTGTATTATATCTAGTAAATATTATGACCTCTGATAACCATCAATATACTCAAAGTCTATTAAATTATTGAATTAAGAAGCAATTCCCTTAATCATTTCTTTCGATGTCCATTTAAGCGAATGTTTAAAATTATAAACTACATCATTTAAAACGTAAATACACATTTGGGAAACAAGTAAACATAATACACTGATAACTTCAAGAAGTTGAAATACGATAAATAGTCTTCTATTATGTGTAAAATCTTATACCTACATTATGTTCAGTTGTTGCCTTCTTCGATGATATTAGGAAAGTTTCATATTTTCCCTCTACATCTGAGAAATTATGTTTTATTCACTCTTGGGAAGTTAAAGAAAGGTTGACTTATTTTCTATTCTTTTATTTAATTACGTACCATAAGTGAACAGATAAAAGTTAGGAAATTCGGTCACAGCGGTTATTTTTTTTTTATTTCCTTTCTTATTTGCTATGATATTAACAGCTTGATAAATTTGAAAAAAAAAATGATCACTACTGCTCTTATTGCAAATTTTCTTACAGATATTTTTATTTTTTAAACTTGAAACAGATATATTTATTACTGATAAAGTTAAACTCAATTTAACATTGACAATGCTGGCACTCTCGTTTACACGTTGGCCAAGTACTATCCACTAACACTGGCGAATGTGCAGAGGGAGACATCGGTAGGTCAATACCATAAGAGTTGCCCTTAAGCGCTGAAATGCGGTCCACTGTGTTGCCAGTTTTTCGACAAATTAAAGGACATTGGCGTAACGGTGGACCCACTTCCACACGACGACACACAACACACAACACAAAATCACAGGTTCACTCTCTATTCCTACACTCTCATAGTCCGATGGGACAGCAATCTGACACGATCATAGAGACATCAGGCGCAGGACCATTGGCTTTACGTGCTTTTCGAGACCTTCAGTCTCATAGCTCGATGGGTACGGCAATCCGGAGAGAGTTCAGGCGCATACATTTGTTTGTTGCGGCATCATAATGTAAAATAAAGGAGGTACCGCAATACACAAATAATTCCTAGTATGAGGAGTAAAGTTTTTTTTTTATAAAATGAGAACAAGCGTTCTGACAATGATCACCCAAATACCTTGTTCTTTTAACTGAACATACATCTTTCCCAAAAGTCACTATCAACTCGGCCTATTTTGTCGTCATTGGCCGTATTAATGTGAATTCCTTTTCATTTTAATCAGAATAGAATAATATATTTTGCAGCAATGTGCCATCATCGAAGATTCATCGAATCATTCGAAGAATCTGTACGGATAAAGCAGAAGTTTGTTCGGTAGACTTATTTTAATAACATCGATTTCAACTTGAAGACACTACCGCGTTTCTCTGGCCGAATTTGTAATCAAGTGCACAAGTAATAACTTTCAACAAAACTGAAAACAAAAGCAAAAACTGAAATTTATGAAGCGGCAGTAAACAACATTTCGGTCTATGAAACTTAAAAATCGTGAGTTCAGACATTCGTAATTGTTTCCCTGAATCCGGTAACGCATTCCTTATAATTTTTTTTTTCAATTTCTGCATTCGATTTAACGCCTCATTCAGACAGCCCAAAATTTAAATTTAGCTAACTCTATAATAACAGAAATTTTTCTAAAGGCAAACATTCTTCTTACATCAGACATTAGAATGAAAACTTTATTAACTTTTACGTTAACTGGCTTTCGTTATTATTCTCTAACCATAATATGTAAAAGAAATTTTTAATTAAACATTTCGTAATTAATTCATTTATTTATTTTGTAACTTTCTGTATTTATAATCATATAATATAATTTAAAAAAAGTAAATTAACAACATATTATATGATATACGTGGTAGAGCCATGCTGCAGCTATATTAGTAGTATAGTTGTAGCACGAATGGGTCGGCTCGACCGGGGAAGGACCACGCTCTCACAGAATACCAGCGTAAAATAGCAGTATAACACTGCTGTGTTTCGTATGGTGAGTGTAGAGAACCGGAGACCCGTTTTACTGGAAGGGAGGCATTCCATCTTAGTCTTCACGGGTGACAACGAATTTGCATTTTGATTCGTAATCTGGGATATGTAGATGTCTATGGGCCACAGCAACAACTTACCATCAGGTGGACCGTGTGCTCGTTTGTCACCCTTATTTTATAAAAAATATACATCCCATTGCTTGTACAGGCCTACTCTCAGTTCTGAGAGGGTTTGACTCCATGGAATATGCCTATTGAAATGCTTCAAATGTTCTCAAAAAATTTTTGTTTACTTTCTCATTGACTTAAGTTTCCTTACAATATTTTGGTAAATCAGCACTTAAAATTGCAATTAACAATTTCGCCGGTGGGGATCGATATCAGTTTGATCGCATTTTATGAAATTTGGCGACCGCTTATACCCTGTGCTACCATGCACAGCTCTTGCTTTCTGCAAGGGTTTATATGCATTAAGTATAAATATGTATAATATATTATGCATGATTACGTATCATCATCATAATCATCATTATAGTCCTTCACAAGTCTACTGCAGAAAAGTAGCCTCCCCATGGAATGCCACAACCACTGCATCCATTAACATCCTGCATTTCTAACCATGTCCCTATTCTATCTAGTAGGGAGCCGCCCTACAATTCGCTTACTAGTACGAGGCTGTCACTCAACCTTTCTTCCCTATCGGTGGTCGATTATTTGAGCTATATAGCCGAGTCAATGCCAGATTTAGCTCACTAATCTGATGGGTACTATATTAATCTGGTTAACTCGGTATAATTTTAGATAATTCGTCCTTTTCGCGAGACGAATGACTAAAACACGAACCGATTTGTAGACTTGAATATCTATTCGTATTAAATTACCTAAGGATTTCCAAATCTTCAAATTAAAATATACTTAATCTGAATGAGTAGTAACATTCTCAAAATAAATGAAAATTCGTTATACGCCATTAACTACACTATTATTTTGTTAACCAAGTTCATAAAACTACTAACTAGGAGGTTCTATGTTCGACGCGTATATTTTTATGTAAATACTCAGATTTTTTTAATTCTTTTAGGTTACGTCCTATCATAAATGAACCGCAAAACATATGTCTCCATCGTAGATTACCGAGAAAGCACAGTCCTTAGCTACCTGCATCAATTATTTTCATAAATATTTAAAATATGCTCGAAACCATAATACACATATATTTACATCAAGTTGTTGGGATATCCGCTGTTAGATTAATGTCAATTCGGGAAATTAAAAGATGTGATGAAGTTATATCAGTTATATATCAGAATAATATTTCAGTTGCGCTTGCTTGCGGCGCAAGGTGGCTGGTAGGAACTTGATGAGTACCCGAAAACCGGCCAAGTGGCGCCTGAGAGGCCTATGAGAGGTGTATACAGTAAACTGTTGGCGATGATGATTATGTGCTTTAACAATTTCGCCGGTGGGGAGAAACCTGAGGATTTATAAATATCCACTTTAAGGTAAATCATTATCATACCGTCACTATTCATTGGGTAATTTAAGGTAAAACAAGATATCCAAGAATTAACTTTTCTTAAGATAGGCATAGTGCGGGAGATTTATGTTGTCTAGCTGTCAATTACACGTCTTGTGATAGCAAAAATTTAAAGCTACAATGTGTGTTCCACTTTGGTATAGTTAAGATCGGCTAAAGCGTAAAAGTACTTAAATTAAAGTATAATAGTAATTATATTTTTGAACTTCAAACAAAGTTTTGAATTTACCTATATCTATAAACTATAAATAAAATGATGTTTCTGTCTGTAATGTCGAAGTAACTGACATGAATACATATAGGTCACTCCTGTAATCCCCGATAGTCTAGGCTAAGAATAAAGAGCAGCGAGGTAAACGGACCACGAATATACAAAAATATGAGTAAAAATGGAAAATTGACAAAGAAGTAGGAGGCTAGCCCATTTCCTACCCAATTACAAACCCCAATATCCCCTTATTCGCCTTTTACGGCACGCTAGGCAAGTAACACAGTGGGCACATTCTCATAAGTCCCACATAAATATAGGACCCACATATCACATATAAATATGGGTATCCATAAGTCCCACATAAATATTGGACGCATAAGTCCTAGCCCAACATGGAAAATTTTCAAATTTTGTCCGTCTGTCTGTCTATCCAGGCTTACCTTCGGAATGGTTGAACTGATTGGGATAAAACTAACTATAAGTAACACTAACAGATAGAGAGCAATGCCAGAAGTAATTTAGGTTAAATTTTATCAAAAAACTTTGAAAAGTTTTAATCGGAAAATCGTTAAAATAAATGGTCTTTGATGACGCCATAATATCAATAGATACCACCCAGGTAGAGCCAGAGCGGGTCGCTAGTTACTAAATAATATTTTATTAAATCAAAGAATTCGTGTTATATTTTATCCAATTTACTAAGTGCTAGGTTTCAGTAAGTTAATACTACTTTACGTGGCACAATTTCACATTATTGGTCGTCATCAATAATAGTGAACGAATATGGACGGAAATTACTGGCGATGTAGGGTGCTGTAATCAGTCTTGTAAGGATTAGTGAAGTGATTAAGTTGAAATAGCTCTATTGTTGTATTTTTATATTACTTTTCTTAGTAATAATAGAAAAAGTTTAAATTTAAATTAGGTTGTATAACTTAAGCTTAGGTGACCTAAGCATTTAATTGTTCCTTAAAATAACTTCAGTTTGAATTGTCCTCTAGTTTTAAGCATAATATTTAAAATGCAAATGAGTACTTCGAAATTTACTTAGGCAGCGCAGAAGTTAATAATGTTTAATTATGTTTGATTTTTTTTTCTCACGTATCTTATAATTTTCAAGACATATTGACATTGATAACTGACAATATGACCTCACATCACATCAACAGCCAAATGCTCGAAAGGAGCTTCCACTGGAGGAAGTACTAGCTGGCACTTACTACTTTAGTTGCAGGCTATGCCCATAGTGACGGCCCTGGTGTCATGTTGGTGGGCGGAGAACCCTCTTACTGATAATACTGCTTACCATCACCTGTCTGTGAAATTTGGATTCAACGATTCGGTTTTTCGTGTGGTGGCTGCGTGAGTGAAGTCGAAGGCGAAGAAGAAATTCATCACACCGATTCGTCCCGTATGTGTCTTAAGAGAGTACTATTGGAAATGTCAGTATCATATTCAAGGTTTCAGATAGATGGCAGTATAAACATTACGTCTCCATCGTAAAATAACCTAATTGGTGAGATAGCAGCGTAAAGACGCGAGACATTCTGAACTGCAGGTGGAGTTGATGTCGCATCAACTCCACCTGCCAAAAGTGACCCCTATACAGAAATATACTTTTCATGAACTAATGAAAAAGATTAAGTTATTTGGCCCCTTCAATTGTTAGTCAGAGCCTCTTTTAATAAGCGAAGTGCATCGTATGCTAGTGAGATCGGAACTTGGAAAAAGAGATGGCATTTTCACTTTATATCCCGACAAAATAATCTGATTACCATTACAGCCTATCAAATGTCCACTGCTGAACATAATATGCTTTTCCCATAAATTGGATCATAGTGGGGATATCTGCCTTGATCTGATTATTATAAAGTTGCTTGTTATAAAGTTTATGTATTACTTTTTACGTGGTAGAGCCATGCTGCAGCTATATTAGTAGTATAGCTGTAGCACGAATGGGTCGGCTCGACCGGGGAAGGAACACGCTCTCACAGAATACCAGCGTAAAATGGCAGCTTGACACTGCTGTGTTTCGTATGGTGAGTGTAGAGAACCGAGACCCATTTTACTGAAAAGAGGCATTCCATCTTAGTCCTCACGGGTGACGACGCATCTGCATTTTGACTTTATTGAGGATAGATGTAGATGTCTATGGGTCACAGCAACCACTTACCATCAGGTGGACTGTGTCTGTTTGTCACCTTATCGTATAAAAAAAAAAATTTATTATTGTACTGTTGTACTGCTACCAATGGCTGCCCTCCGTTCCTCCATCTTATTTGGTCTTTTGCTTGAGTTTTCATTTCTTATCGTATAAGTCAAGCTTATCTCCCTACTCTCTAGGCCCAACACGCTTGGAGCTACTTAGTAAAAGCTTGGCCAACATTACTTAAAAGTACACTATAAATTGGGATTTTACATACAAAATATTTTAGAAAATTGTACAAAATATGCTAAGGTATATATACACAAAAATTTAAAAATCTTGTGTTATTTTTTCATGGCAGACTTTTTTAGGAATTATAATTATGAATTGACCGTATGGTGGCGGTGTAAATTTATCCACTATCCATATCGTCTCGTACCCACGAGTCGTAAGAAGACAGAGGAAACAAACCAGGAGATAACCAGGAGGAAAATCTGCGGTTGTTAACCTGCATGCCAAGTGGTAACTTTGGCAGGAACTTTTAATAGGCTGTTATAGTCTCGGTATAATTATAAAGATATTGTTGTTGGCTGTGTTATATTGTAAATAAATATTATGTTTTACATTCTACGTCATTGATACAAATTTTTCTTTTGTTTGCGCTAACAAATTGTTCCTTTTTCATTTAATTTAAAAGATTAATCAAATACGTATAAAAATACTATCGGTGCCATTATATTGTGAGTAGTGACTCCACCCGGCTTCGCCTGGGTAAGATATATTATTGCAGCGTTCTATTAATGCAACTTTTCGATTTTTCAAAAAATAAAATCATCAAATTAGACAGACAGACAGACAAAGAATTTAAAATTGTTATTTATGGTGATTCCGCTATAGACGATTTTCTGACATTAATTTTAAATCACACTATTTGTTACTTTTTATATCAGTGCAAAGAAAAGGTCAAAATGTAATTATAAACATTTTTTTGTATTTGAATTAATATTCAAAATTTTGCTCGGAAAAATTATTATTCGAAAATCGTATATAAACAGCAAAATCACACCGGACATTACTGGCGCGAAACAGCCGTCACCGATAGTTTGGGGTTATATTTACCGGCTAAAGGTATAGTGAAAATATTACTTTATTCTTATATGCCTAAAAATTTAAGTATTTATTGTTATTTTTTAAGCATCATTGACTGCATAAAGTTACTGTCAGCTTGTTGCACCCGCGATAGAAGAGATATAAAATTTTGTGTTATTCACAGAATTAAAATGTGAAAGTTTCAAAACTTTGTAAAAGTAAGAAGAAAAACTTATTTCAATAGTTATTAAGAGTATAATGTTACTTAAATTTAAATTTACTTTAAGTCAAATTGGTTGCACCCGCGATTGTGATGTTAGGATCGCGGGTGCAACACTGTGACAACTAACCTTATTGCCTGATTTATAATATAATTTACAGTTTTTTTTATGCCTTGAAGCCTTGAATAATAATTGTATGCTGTGCATGATTGGTGATATATATTTAATGTGTGTTTGTATTTTATTTCGTTTTTTATAAATATATCGGCTAAAATGACAGAAGAGCGAAGGAAAGAGACTGCTTGGCAGAAATATAGGCGAAAGTTAAAGAAAAACCTCGAACTCTATACAGATTATCTCTGTCGAGAAAGGGCTCGTGATTCGAAACGGAAAGAGGTAATGAAAAGGAAAGTGGAGGTAGATGAAGATTGGAAAATACTGGCTAGAATCAGATTAAAGAACAAATAAAACAAATCGGTATTAGATACAGTAGTCGTCGCACACTGTGAAAGGCTGTAGCAAAAGTGAAACGTAATCTACCAGCTATTCCCACTAAAGCATTTGAGATTGTAAAAAATTTGTTGCAGAATTCCAAGTTGCTTCAACTGACAAAAATTATTCCCCTAAAGCAGTGCCTCGAAAACTGACGGACGAAGTAAAATAACAGATTATTAATTTCTAAAATAGGGATGATATTAGTAGACAAATGCTTGGGATGAAAGACGTGATATCTTATAAGTCCAATACGAGAACGAAGTCAAGAATCCAGAAGAGAACAATGATTATGAGAATTCGTGAAGCTTTCGAACTTTTTAAAGAAACTTATCCCGAAACATCCGTTGGCAAGACTGGTTTTTTTTAAAGAAAGATCTGCTCATATTCTGCCTATCAACGATACTCCTCATAATATTTTCGTGTGTACAGCTTCCTCAAATTACATTACTATTCTCACTATTTCTTATTTTCAGCAAATGGAAATTTTTGACGTATTTGAAAAGAAATAATTAACATAAGTGACAAAGAAGTTTACTGATTAGTTATAAACATTGTTTAATCTCATATTTAATTCCTCTTTAAGATTTTATTGGTGTTTATATTCACTTAAATTAGACGGGTTTCACCCGCTATGATTTGATGTTGTACCTGCGATTGCTTTAAAAGTGAATAATTCATTGTTTACTTTTGTTTTTTATATATTTTTTAATTTATTTACTTGATTAGTTAAACCTTTTGCGAAATAGCAAGGTATAACATAATAAATGTTTCACAATTAACAGACTTTTTTGTTTTTGTTTTATGATCTAGAAAGGTTCGGCCATTTTTGTTGCACCCGCGATAGGACTTTGAGCCTCCTTCTTGACTACTTAGATGTTTAAATTAAATTCTTATAATGGAATAAAAAGTAAACTTGTTGAAATGTAGCTCTTCCAAGAATAATTTTTTTTAATATGTTTTTTTTATTTTATTATTATGAAACTTTACATACGTCAAAATGTTGCATCCGCGATAATGGAATCGCCCTTATGTCTTAATGGCATGCCAATAACTCCCTTAGCTCAATATACGGCAGTTATTTGGATATTACAGACAGACACGTTAATTTTATGTTTAAGTATAGATTATCTTATTTTAAAGAGATATTTAAAAGAAACAAATATGATATGAGATTTTTTAAACTGTATATTTGTAAAATGTTACGAAAGTATATTTTGAATTATTAGAATTTATTATTTTGGAGCTTCAGTGAATTGATTACATGCCGAGGTTTAGTCAAGCTTCTACTGACTTCGAAATGTAACATGTTAAAGGTAAATTAAGCGTGCTAAATTTACTGCATTACCGTTTCCTAAAATATGCCGCTTACACGAGCATCAATATTACCCACCACACAATTTTTAGACTAAGAAATTTTAAAGACTTTTACACTTATAAAAAAACATAGCGCTACCCCTGTAATCTCTGCGCGGATAGGCAGAGTTCAAAAAGCAGCGAACTACTCGGAATACGTTCAGGGAAGAAAAAGGAAAAAGAAACTTCGTAGGTATAATTTAAAAGTATGTCTATTTTATTTCCTTTTCTTCTTCATCATCAGGCCGCATAAAACGACTGTTAGACACGAACCTCTCCCGTTGTAAAAAGGATTTACATTAATCGTCTCGCTTAGTAGTCGGATTGACGATCGCAATACCAGATATCTTACACCTAGTACCCTGCTGCCTGTCACCAGTCTGAGTATTTATTTTCCTTTTGACGAAAAATACTCTACTTTATATAAAAGTTTTATTAATGTTATTTTGAATATTTTAAGAAATAATACTGTAGTCTATCACATGTAGGAAGAATATCAATTGCGTCCTTTTTTTACCTATTACCCTAACACCCTGTTAATAGTCTAACCTTGTCATTGCAGCCATATGCCCTGCAACACCGCCAAGTTTGCCTTAATCAAAACTTGGCAAACTTGGGTTCTCCCGTAATCAGCTCTGCCTTAATTGACAAAAATTTGGCAGGCGGATTGACATTCGATTTTCCGCACTATTGACGCAGCTTCTAATCACCAATATGGAGATTTTATATCTTATTTGAATATTGATGGTTATACCGCTATCTATTTCATCTGGAACCTTACCTTAATTTTAGTAAGTTGGTGTGTGCGTTCGTAATTTTTCCGCAATAAAATCATATTTGCTTGTTAATTTTCTATGATTTTCATTGCCATAAAAACATTACACCATGTTCTGTAATAAAATTTTACAACAAGAAATAAATAAAATTAAAGCTAGTAAGTGTATTGTGAACCCGACCATACCAGTTCTCACAAGCAGCACCTATTCACAAGTATGTATGACGCATGCAGCAGTGATGGCGGCCCACCTACCTCAATTACCATCAAGAACATCATATTCTCATTTTTGTTCCAGAGGTTCGGTCAGGATTTGTTGATAGGTGCCTTAAAAAAATTAAGTCAAACGTTCTGAGGATTTATTTTATTGCTCTTCTAATTACAATTATGTCATTGAGTGATACACTGATAAAAGAAAAATTACCTACTTAGGTTTTAACGCGACAGACAAAATACTAGAAAACTCTATGAAATTGAGGAACATAGGCTAAACTGATAAGGGTGCTGAAATACTCGTATATTAATGAAACGTAGTGATTATACTTTTCGAATTTACTCTTAAACAACGATTGTTTCGCTGAAAAATTGTTTATAATTTATACTTGCGATGGTTGTCACTTGGTGAAACCTGATCTTCATTTTTGTGATTAGATTGACACATTTACATGGTTCACTTATATTAATAAAGTATAAAACCAACCGGTTTCGTCTCACTGCATCATCAGCATTTTATAGCTAATAATGGTTATTAGTCAAACGAAATTACAAAAAAATAACATAATTTTTATATTTTGTTTGTTTATCAAATAAATTAATTTAATACTATTTATAAATTTATTTATTTGATAAAGAAATAAATAAATACATTTTGATTAACAAATATCAATTTACGAACTTGAAGTTGTAAAAATTATGATTTTAATATGTCAAAGAGTAAAGAGTAAGGTTGCTAGCGGTTCCACATTCTGCTGAAGTCCTGCAATTGCAATTATAATAACGCGTTATAGTAACTACGCAACAAATAGGTACCTTCGAAACTCTTATTCCACCACCGTCCTACCACTTTTTTTCCATTTCAAATACTGTTTACCTTAAATTTACCTAAATTTTCTATCGGAGGTCGCCATTGTCCTTTAAACTGTAAATTCCTATCTCATATTATTCTTTCTTGTCGACTATAACGCGTCATAAGGAAGTTGACAGTGAGAGTCGACCAAATTGCATACACATAAATTTTTCAGGTCTCTTCGCGATATTTTCCCCCAGCACCGAACGCGCGGTAAATCAGCATTGCAAATTGCAATTAACTATTTTATTGGTACTAACAGAGAGTGAAATTTCGTTTATTTCGTTAATGTTTTTTAAAATTAACGAACCAATTTTAAAGTTGCGTCACTTCTCTATCAAATTTAGTAAAAATTAAATATTTTAAGAGGAATTCTAAAAATAATGTAATGGACGTTACTCTTCACTGTGTAGAAGCGGCGTAAGAATATCCACTACCCATAACTAAAACGGGCTGATAGTCAGCAGCATCTTCCTGATAACAATCGAAAATAATAAAAAAAACACGGTTACCAACCCGCCTGCCGAGAGTTGCAAATATGGCTAAATTCTTCACATGAGGCAATATATGGGGGAGGTCTATGTTTTTTTAATTTATTTTTTTATTAAAAAACTCAACAGCATTTTTTAACATACACACTTAAAAATATAAATTAGCACACTTAGCTAATAACAGAGTTTCACAACGAGCTGAATGTTGAAACACTTACGAAGCAGAGAGGTAAAATTGTAACTTAATATATTAATTTGAATAATACTTTACATACGATTGCAGTATATTTTGTTTTTTGACTAAATTTCTGTTTGGATAAGCAGTTATTTAATAAATAAATTTTACATAATAATTAAAAATAAAATAATATTACCATATTTAACAGTGGTCTTTTGATAGGCTGAAATGAATGAACGAATGATGATGTTCCTATTCGCTAGTATAAAATTTATTTAATATCACGTATCGACAGCATCGACGGTGCGTGGTGACACGTGCATATGTCAAGTCACGTCTCAAATAAATGGATCCTTGAACAAATGTACGTGAGGGAGATTCTAGAGCACTGAAAGTAAAGTGTCTTAGAATATTTTAAAATACACATTTACTGAAAAAAATTTACTGCCTACTGCTTACTATTATTAACATTTACTTTACCTTTACCATTATAGCCTTTCAAAAGTGCTGGAATTTAAGCCTCCTCTATAGATTGCCTTATAAGAGGAATATTTTCCTCCTGGTTTATTTACTTCTGTTGTCTGTTACACACCCACTGGACAGTATGGGGTAGTGGATATTCTTACACCGCCACCTACTCGTTAATTCTTATTTTACTAGATCCTAAAGCTTCCTCGTCTTGAAGTCCATCTGGGTTGGTACCAGACACTTCTCAGTCGTTGACAACCCGCTGTGTATCGGTTTTAAGAATACGACAAACAGTGCAATTTCAAAACATTTCATCTTAGCTCTAAGGGGTGTCATTTTTTCTTACTTTTTGAAATTACAAAAAAGATGTTACCCACACACTAGGATTTTTTCCTGTATCGTGGAGGCAGTTTACAAACATATGTAAATTGCACAAGGGCATACAATAGAATACCACATACAAATACCTGTTCCGTGCGGGATTTGAACCCGTGGCCCTTATTGCCGCAACTCGATGCTAAGCCACTGCGCCACGGAGCCTTCATCTTTGTTTAAAGATGTTCATGTGCTGCTGTACCGACTTAGAATCACATGGATGGTAACTTGTTTGTATTATTAAACCCTACATAGATCCATCAGTTCATAGAACGCATATAAAATTAGGTTTAAATGTGCATGCTTTCTTGTTTAATTTTAGGATAAAACATACTTCGATTACCCATGAGTCTATGACTCTTCTTTTTGATTAAGAATTAAACTGAATAATATCGTTAAAAAAAGAAAAAACGATATTGTGGAGTTTCTTTTGCTCTCCGGCAAAGAATCTTATTACGAAACGACACTACATAGAAAAACCTGTTGACGTTTGGCAAACGAAATTTTAGTTTCTTACGTATATATAATAGAGTTTTGATTTCTTTTCATTTCATGTCTCAACAAGTTGCCCCTTCATATATTAGGAGGTTGCTCTTTATTACGCTTACTTACATATCGCTCGTATGATATAATCCGTCTTTTCAATCGATACTCGTATATTCGGTTAAGAGCGAAGAATTCTAGAAAATCGTAAGTATAGGATAGCATTGCATATACCTACGATTTGCTATCCTTCTCTCGCTCCCTGCTTTTTTTATAAGATTTATTTGCGTCAAAAATTGTGAGATAGATATTAATTGATTAAAACTGCAGCCTATGAAGACTTGCTACCAACCATTAAAGAAAGAACGCAGAAAGACTTGTTACATACTCACTCAAACCGAAACACAACAGTGAGTACACTGCTTAGGTGCAAAATCAGTGAGACCGATGATAACCACACAAATGAACTCTATGGTATAAAAGTTTTCAACCACTTAATAAAATATTTAAAGTACATATAACGATGACGACGATCTGATATAGTTCATTAAATAACATATCCACATCTTCGGCATTGAAGAATAACTTCGTGAGGAAACCTGCATGTCTGAGAAACAAAATACATATTTTCGAATCCCCCGACACGTACTGGAACACAGTTGGCCTTTTTCATGTTATAAGTCCTCATTACATGGGACTTCCAAAAATAATTTTGAAAGTCCCAGATCAACAAGGTACAAGATGTGTTTAAATATATAAAATGTTAAAAATAAACGTTCTTACACAATATAATATACTTATCTAAGTATTTTTAAGAAGACTTAGTAAAAACTTTTCTTTTTCACACTCGAAGGGATAACCTAAAAAATCTTTTTACTGATGTAAAACACATCATTGTGTATAAAAAATAGAGAAAGGGGCAAGTGTCAGATCCTTGTTAGAAGTGACGTCATTTAAATATAAGTTGTTTATGAATAGTAAAAATATATAGTGAGACATGCGTAGTAGTCAGCTGAAAATCAGCTCGACTTTAACAGAAACATTATGCTACATTTTGACCATCTCATATACCATCTATAGCTATGTAAGTGACAACCCTTTTATTGCATTATAGTTTTGTTTTATTGTGTTATTGCTTTGTAATGCAACTTCTTAAATCAGTTTTCATCCACTTTCGAACATCTGAATAATCTGAAATTTTGCAGAGGTATTGAAAACCGACAATACTATAATTTCATGATTAACCTGGTGTTCTCTCTAGAATCGTTGCAGATCATGATCAATGTGTGTATTTAATTTATTTTGTTATAACTGTGTTTGTATGCATAAATGTAATGGAATTTGAATGGAATGAAAAAAATTTTGCAGACTTATTTAAAACCGAAGGCAGTACAATAATTTAGTGAGCATGCATATGATCAAAAACTCTTGTTCGAGTGTTTATAATATAACTATTTTAAACTCTATTTTTATTTGTTATTATCTCTTCGCCCTTTTCACACAAAATTGTGTTTGTCATATAACAATAAAGATTTTTAAAGATCAAAATATATGCCAAATTCAGCGCTTTGCTGCACCCCCCGTCTAACGCTCCTCACTCAGGAAGAGTATTTTATCACATCAATTTTAATACGCTTTTATACAAATATTATTAAATTAAAAAAAAAACTATATCTGTAAAAACCGGAAAGCAGAGCCATATGCCTTTTCAAGCCGTACTTTAAATAAACACGTAAGTTATACGGAAGTGGAAGTTTATATAGTTTGCAGACAGCAGATGCGCTTTGAGTCCATTATGCAAACACGGACTCCGTGTAGATTCAATTTCAGTGTTATCCTAATATAAACATGGTATTGCAACAATGTATAGATCTTGTTGGAATTTCTTAATAATATTTGTATATTTCAATATCGATATTAAATAAGACCTGCATGTATTTTTAAACGTGTAATTATTTTTAAAACTACTCAAAAATTTATGAATGTCATAAGAAATATAATATTACGAATTTAAAGTACAGTAAATAAGAAGTCATATTTTAGAATTTAATATGGGATTTTAGATAAAAACACCATTTCAAATATAATTATTTCTTGCTTAATTAAATTAAACATTATTAATTCTAAATAAATAAACCGTCCCTCCGTATTTTCTAGAGATATAATAAGAAATATTTTACTATACTTTTTTACCTTGATATATATATTCGATTTGACTAATAACAATAAAAATTATAAACTATTACTACAGTACTATAGAAACTTTAAAGGATGATAATTTGTGTTTAAACTTAAACAACAAAGCTAGCGAAACAGAAATTTTATGTTAAGTAAGCCTTTAACCAAAAACTTACTTAACATAAAATTTACATTAATTATGCAAAAACCTACCTACTAATATAATATAACATTTAAAAAAATGTTATAAAAATAGTATATGTAATAAACTATTTTTATTACATATAAAACTATTTTTATATGTACTCGTAATAAAAATAGTTTCATTTACGTGTACCAATTATTTATTTTACCATGGAAAATAGCATTACAACTACGCATTAGCACCGCAAAGCGATGAATAATTCAATTAATTAACACAACCGCACGAACACGGAAGTACTGCTTTCATCAGTTTAACTAACTCTTATCCGAGAAAATGAATAATCGATACGTAAGTGCAGGCAGGAGAGAATTTACATTGAAAACGTATAACGAAAATATTTCATATTTTTATTGACTGTGGGGTTAGCCAAGTTGACTTTTTACAATCGTTAACGTAATAAAAATGAATAAAATGTTTATAATAATATCAATCGTTAAAGCTATAAAAATTAATAACTATAAAATATTAATTTTTACAGCTTTAACGATTATAGATATATAGTGGTAGGTGTAATAAAAGTAATACACAGTTTTGCTCTTATAATTTAAATTAATTTAAAGTATTTATTGTACAATTAAATGCCTTATATTTACATGTAAGGTAACAGTACCTACCAGCACATATTTCCATATATACTTTACTAAATTCAGCACTCTTACAGCAACTTAACTATGGACGTATTGAAGGGATCACTTATCGAGATGTCTGAACAATTTCAAACTCAAATGGAGCAATTTCGGCGAGAATTGGCAAAAAATAATCCGGCTGCGTCATCCACTTATTGCCCAGCAGCTGATTTCAATAATTTAAAAAAAATCATCTTAGCTGCACTAACCACACTACATAATCAGGTTGATCTACTTGAACGAGAGCTTGATCGTAGTGAAACAAGACGCCGAAGAAAAATTATCATTTTACATGGCATTCGTGAGGAAAAGTCTGAGAACACTGCTTCAATTGTTAGTACGCTTATTTGTACAAAGATGCAGATGCCGGACTTCAGTATTGCAGCTATTTGCCGTTACCATCGCCTCGGAAGGTTTTCTGATAAATCACCTAGGCCCGTAGCGGTTAAGTTCCGCGAAACTTTAGTTCGTGATAAGGTGTGGTACTCAAAAACCAAACTGAAAGGTACTGGTATCACTCAGTCAGAATTTCTTACTAGGAGCTGTCATAAAGTATTTTTGGAGGCTAGACGAAAATTTGGTATCATTAATTGCTGGACGCGGGATGGCGTCATCCATATTCTCTCTTCTAATGGTATACGACACCAAGTTGAAAGTCAGGCCGATCTTGAAGCAATTTCAGCTGCTGACTCCACAGCTCAAACAAATGTGGTGAACAAGACAGACGATAAAGTTGCCCCTCGTCCGAAGAGAGCTGTTAAAAAGTAAATTTATTTTGCAATTAATTATATTTTTTTCTTAATATGTTATGGACACTGTTTTACTTCAGTTTGGTTTTTGCCGTTCCATACTTGCATTTTTTTTTTAAGTTTTTAACTTTGTTACCTACTTTATAAGTTTGCATGAGTAATCACCAATAACCATACAAATGTTTTGTACATAAGTTCAATATAAAAAAGTCATAATATGGTTTAAGTAATTGAGAGCGTAATGATTTTTATTTATTATTTTTATTGTTTATAACTTTAAATATGCTGATGGTGATTTTAGACTTTTTGTCATTATGGGCATTACAACCAAAGAGCCCACGGAATATAAAAAACAAGTTGTTTTTTATATTCCGTTTTATGCCTATTGATGCCTATCATATATTCCATAGACTTAGAATATA